>JARBWK010000015.1:34475007-35075007 GCA_030556195.1 Anolis apletophallus | reverse complement strand
GGCTGAGTGCAATATCCTCGCCATCGTCCAGATGACTCCCTGGGGATGAGCTTCCCTGTCCTCTCCCCAGGCCCGGATTATCCATAAGGCCACACTAGGCCACAGCCTAGGAGTGCAAGCCAAGGGGGGCGCAATTCACATGGACCCCCCCCCCCAAAGAAACCGCAATGCGACTCTCTCGGAGGAGGAGGGCAGGGGGAGAGCGCTGCGAGGGAGCGGGGGAGGAGGGAATGGCACCCCCCCCCCTTGTCAAGGAAGGAGGGTGTGAGGCGTGCCGCGAAGAGGAGAAGGTGGTGCAGCCAAGAGGGGGCAACAGATCCGGCCTAGGGGCGCAGCCGAGAGGGGGCAACAGATCCAGACCCCCCCCCCCCAAAAGTGTTTAAAAAGTCGATCTTCGGTTGCTTCTGCGCCTGCGCGCGGAGCGCCATCCACTACCGCTCTGCGCCCCCCCCCCTTTGCTCTGCTGCACTCACTCCTCCTCCCTCCCTCCTTCAGGCCACGCTTAGCTTAGCTGGTTGCTACCTGGGGGACTCCTTTGTTGGGAGATGGTAGGAAGGCAGGCAGGCAGGCCCCCCAGGCCTCTCCCCACTACTCTCCCTCCCAGGGTACGGGAATCCTAATCAACCCCGGCAGATGGCCACCCCCCATGGCTCCCAAGTCCCAGGGAGAGGAAGGAAGGAAAGGCAGGTGCGGCTTGGGCCCCACCCTCCCTTCCCGGATCCCAAACAACAACTTTCAGTGCCGGTAGTAGGGGGGGTGTAATTCCAAAGTGTGGCCAAGGGCGCCAAAAGGTGTTAATCCGGGCCTGCCTCTCCCTGTCCTGTTTAGACCCCCAGGGTGCATTTACACTATGGAATGAATGCTCTTGTACCCCACTTTAAATACCATAGGTCTATACTATGCGTTCCTGGGAGTTATAGTTTTCAAGATCTGCACTAGAGAATAAACGCAGTAGGGACCTATTTTAAATGCCATTATTATTATTATTATTGTGCCATGTCTCCATGCTGTGTAGTCCTGGGAGTCATAGCTTTCCAAGGTACAGGCCCTTCTCTTGGTGTATTTCCAATATGGAATTAATTCCTTTCCATCCCACTCTAAATGCCATGGCTACATGTGGTGGAGTCCTCCTGGGAGTTATAGTTTTCCAAGATCCATACCCTTCTCTGGTTGTATCTAAACTAGAGAATAAATGCAGTAGAGACCTATTTTAAATGCCATTATTATTATTATTATTATTGTGCCTTGTCTCCATGCTGTGTAGTCCTGGGAGTCACAGTTTTCCAAGGTACAGACCCTTCTCTTGGTGTATTTCCAATATGGAATTAATGCCTTTCCTCCCCACTTTAAATGCCATGGCTCCATGTGGTGGAGTCCTCCTGGGAGTTATAGTTTTCCAAGATCCATACCCTTCTCTGGTTGTATCTAAACTAGAGAATAAATGCAGTAGGGACCTATTTTACATGCCATTATTATTATTATTATTATTATTGTGCCATGTCTCCATGCGGTGTAGTCCTGGGAGTCACGGTTTTCCAAGGTACAGACCCTTCTCTTGGTGTATTTCCAATATGGAATTAATGCCTTTCCTCCCCACTTTAAATGCCATGGCCCCATGTGATGGAGTCCTCCTGGGAGTTATAGTTTCCCAAGGTCCATAGCCTTCTCTGGGTGCATCTACACTGTGGAATGAATGCAGTTGGACCTTACTTTAAATGCTATGTCTCCATGAGATATTTAGCTAGACAGATAGAAAGATATTGTAGTTCAAAAATCAACCCCCCCAAAACATGATCAACTTATCCATGGGTCAGCATGAGTAATATACTCTCAGTCCTATCTATAAAGGAACTATCCTCTTTTCTGAGTGGAGTGGGAAAAGGTGAGAGTTTAGTCCTAACAGAGAGAACCAAAAGGAAGTACTGACCCACTCTGCTTTCTCCATTGGCCTTTTTATATCTGGGCAGGAAAATTGCAATAGTGGTAGAGAGATGGCCAGTCCCCTTGGATGGCTTTGGTGCTTTCCCCCCTGTGCTGAATGACCCTTGACTTACTCATGGGCCATATCAAAATCCATAATTCCAGCCCGCAAACTGGCTCTCGCTTACTTCAAGAGGAACGTTTATACGTGAGGTAGACTTCCACAAGAGCACATGTGGGAAAGGTCTGGATTAGGAATCTGCAGGTACAAATGAAACCTTCCACAGAGGATGGTGGCTTGACTTCCATAGGCATGCACTGAATTTTCATCTAAGCTTCCTAGGTACTTCAAATAGGCCCCTGACTTGAGGGAGCATCCCAAAGTTATGGAATAAGGACCGTTCTTGAAGATAAAGAGAGAAAATCACAGGAAATCTTTATTATTGTTTTCCAGCCCTCCATTATTGAAACCGAACGCAAGCCCTCCGAAATAGACCTTCTGAAAGTGAGTGTTTCTCTCAATCCATTCAGGCTGCTGTCAGGACCAGGGTTTACCTCTATCTGAATGGTTGTTTTTGGTACTATTTTCTCAGGTTTCTTTGTAAAGCATGATGCTTTGGAAAAATACAGTGTTCCCTCGCTACTTCGCAGTTCACTTTTTGTGGATTTGTTGTTTCGTGGGGTTTTTTAAAAAAAAATTAAAATATACAAGTAGCGAGAGAACACTGTATACCCCTTACCTGTGAGGATCCCCGTGCGGATTTGGTTGTGGTTGGTTCAAATCATCCCCTCTGACACAGGTCCGGATCATGAAATTTTGCTGCCCTAGGCCACAGTTCAGAATTATGCCCCCCCCCCCCAATGGCAGCCAATCTGGGGCGCCTGAGGCGGTGCTTAGCTGCTAAGCGCCGCCCCGGGCAACCCCCGATTGCTGCCGCCGCCGCGCTAGCTTATCCTGCTTCTGCTATGCTTAGCAGAAGCAGGAAAAGGTAGCACGGCAGCGGCAGCCAATCGGGGGCTCCTGAGGCGGTGCTTAGCTGCTAAGCGCCGCCCCGGGCAACCTGCGATTGGCTGCCGCCGCCGCGCTACCTTTTCCTGCTTCTGCGCGGCGGCGGCAGCCAATCAGGGGCGCCTGAGAGGCGGTGCTTGCTGTGGCTCGGCTCCTCCCACTCCCTCCTTCCTCCACTTCAAGCCCGAAGGTCGCCATTTTGAAAAAAAAATTAAATAAATAAATAAACATTTTTTAAAAAAATTAGGGGGTCCGGATTTGCCGCCGTCCAATGGCTGCCGCCCTAGGCCATGGCCTAGGGTGGCCTTATGGATGATCCGGGCCTGCTCTGACACCATGTTTCCCAGCACAGCCACGAGTAGGCGAAGAAAGTGCGTGTGAACAGGGAAGGAGGAGGCGAGGGGGAGCCAGACACACAAGGAGGAGACAGCGGGAAGTGTGGTGTGCAAGGGGAGGGGGAGGGAGGAAAGGAGGGGGAAGAGGAAAGAGAAGGCAACGGGATTGAGTGAGAGGGAGGGGGGAGAGAGGAGTGGGCAGAGCAACTCCTAAAAGGGGGCGGTCCTATGCCTTGCGTGCACTGAGGCAGTACATTTATAGCATCACTACTTCACGGATTTTCACTTATCGATGGTGGTCCTGGGACGTAACACCCGCAATAAGTGAGGGATCGCTGTACAGGATTCCGTAACCTTGAGCCATGGAAGTTAAAGTGGTGTCACACCGTATTCATTCTACCATGTAGATGCATCCCATAAGCCAGGGGTCAAGAACCTTTTTGACTCAGAGAGCCATGAAAGCAAAGTATTTGGAAATTTATTTCAATGAGAGCCATATAATATACCGTGTTTCCCCGAAAGTAAGACAGCGTCTTACTTTCTTTTGACCCCCAAAATCCCCACTACGGCTTACTTTCGGGGTACGGCTTACATTAGCCGGCGGTACCCCGAAAGTAAGACGAAAGTAAGACTTACCGCGGGCGGCATGGCGTGGCTTCCTGGCTGGGCGACGAGAGGCTCCCAGAGGGGCTCAAAAGGGGCCCGGAATCCTCCTCCTCTTCCTCCTCTTCCAGCGGTGCCTTCCATCCTCCTCCTCTTCCTCCCAGCAGCGCCTTTCCTCTCGCCAGGTTCCGCCCCCCCCTTCACTGAAGGGAGGAGGGGCGGAGCCGCCGGGGCGAGAGGGAAGAAAGCCCGCGGAAGTCCCGCCCGCACGGTGATTCAGGCGTCTTTCCCGCCGCCGCCCCGCTCGCCCGCGCCCCACACGGGTGCCGGGCAGCGGCGAAACGCGCCAGAGTCGCCCTGGGGGCGGGACTTCCGCCGGCGCCTTCTGCCGGCGCCTTCTCCCTCTCAGTGAAGGGAGGGGGCGGATCCGGCGAGAGGGAGAAGGCGCCGCGGAAGTCCCGCCCCCTTGAGCCCCTCTGGGAGCCTCTCGTCGCCCAGCCAGGAAGCCACGCCATGCCGCCCGCGGTAAGTCTTACTTTCGGGGTACGGCTTATATAAGCCGACCCCTCTGACACCCCCCGATACGTCTTACAATCGGAGGTGTCATACCTTCGGGGAAACACGGTATTTCATTATTTTGTCCACATTTGTTTCTGGGGTTTCCTTACTCTTCCATTCTGTTAACGTTTTAAATGCCTAGTTTTTGTTGAACACTTCACTCCTGAAGAGTGTAGACACGCTCCAGGACCTTGAGGAGGGTCCTTCCTCCCCTCCCCTCTCCTCCTGCGCATGCACCCCTCGGCCAAAAGAGCGTGAGGCCACTGCGCTGGTTAAGCTAAGAAACCCTCACAAGACGCGACCTGCTGAGGGCCTGGCAGGGTCGTTCCAAGCGGTGCCTCCACGTTCCTCACTCACCTGAGGGACCCCAAGTGCTGCCAAGACACGGACTCCAGCCTCCGTGCTGCTTTCCCTCCGTCGGGAGGAGAGCCTCCTTCCCTCCCTCCCTCACAAACACACACATAAACGCTTTCGAGATGAGAGGGGGGAGGAGGGCGCAGGGCGCACGCGCACACGGCTCCTTTGGCTTATGAATTCTAGAAGGAGAAAAGAGGAACTGCGCAGGCGTGAAGCGAGGAAATCCCAAACGGTTGCGAACCAGATGCAATCATCAAGAAAGCCACACCTGGCTCGTGAGCCATAGGTTCCCTACCCCTGCCATAAGCCATCCATAAGATGGGCCTAAAGCCATCAAAACTGTGGCATAGACATCGAGAACTGGGAAGCCCTATTCCTTGAGTGCTCTGAACTGGAGGTCAGCTGTGACCAGCAGTGCTACAGAATTTGAAGAGGCACAAATGAAAGGTGTAAGGGAGAAACATGCTAAGATGAAGGCGCATTAAGCCAACCCTGACCGGGACCATCTTCCACCTGAAAACCAGTCCTCACTGCAGGAGAACATGCAGATCAAGAATAGCGATCCAGAGCCACCTACAGATCACCGCTAAGACATTACCCATCATCCTCAAGCTACAAAGGATTGCCTAAGTAAGTAAGTAAGCCATCCATGGTCAAAACCCCCCACATCTCCTGCCTAAAGCCTTGCACCAAAGACAAGTGAGACGTCCTAGCAAAAGTCATGGCAGACGACATCTGAGAGACCGCAAAGTCTCACAAGTTAATTGACTGTTTGAAACGTGGCAAGGGAGAGTAGCTGAGGCAGCGGAAAAGCCCAGGGAGTTCAGCATCCAAGAGATTTCCAGCGCTTGCGGAAATAAAACACAACACTTAAAAGGAGGGAGTGATGATAACTCTGCAGGGCTCTTTCCCTCCCGTCCTTTATGATCTCCAACAAATTGCCTGGCAAAAGCTCCAAAGTCTGAGAGTTGCCGATAAGGACAAGGGAAGCGAATGTCAAGCTCAGCAACAGATTGGAGGGGACCAGGAGGGCATCTACACTGTAGGTTTGATGCGGTTTGACACCATGGCCTGTTCAATGTTGTTGGACTCCAGTGAGCCTCGCCAGGTCAATCAATGGCACAATATAACAAAATTTGAGGAAAAAAATTCTGTTCCTGGCTTGAAAGTGTTTCTTTCCTGTTACGTTGTGTGGTAATTACATTGAAAGTAGCTGTTCTACTCTGGAAACTTTGTTTTTGTGGCTTCCACAAACTATGTTGAATTGGTTGAGACTCGATGAGATATTCATTGAAGAACTAGAGCAGGGGTGGGCAACCTACGGCCCACGGGCCGCATCCGGCCCAGCAGCCGATTCTGTCCGGCCCGGGACAGGGCGTCGGGGGTGGGGCCAAGAAGAAGGGGTGCCACTGCCGCCATCCCATCGCGGCACAGCGGCTTTGGTGTGCCCCAGGCTCTCCGCCTCTTCCTCATGCCTCCAGATGGCCAGCGTGGGAGCGTTAGTGCAGGTGGCGTGGCGGGGAGGAGCCTTTGGACGACTTCCTGTAGTCCTGGATGAGCTGGCTGAGACATTCTGGGAGCCGTAGGAGTCAGGAAACTACGGTTCCCAGAATGTCTCAGCCAGCTCATCCGGGGCTACAGGAAATCATCCAAAGGCTCGTCCCGCCACGCCACCGGCAGACGCTCCCATGCTGGCCATCCAGAGCCTCTCCACGCCGGAGGTGCTCCCTCACTCCATCGACGCGCGACACCCCCCCCCCCCCATGCAAGAGGGCCAAAGCCCAGGATCACCACTGCGAGGGCACTCCGGAGCTGCTAGAGAAGACAGGAAGGAACCCTCACTGCCCTGGTGCAGCCCACGGCAGCCCCCACTTTGAGGCAGGACCATGGCAATACGGGGAACGGCTGGGGGCGAGAGCGGGCGAAGGCCTGCAGCCTCCGATCATCTGCTGCTCTGCTCTCCTCTGCTGCAGCAGGTCCGCTTTGCCATCCTCTGGGCTGGATCCATTGGGCCATTCCATCTTGGTTTTATTTTATTTTATTTTATTTTATTTTAGTGGTTTTTATTATTATTTTATAATAATTTTATAATAATAATATAATAATATAATTAATAAATAATATAATGTTATATTATATTATAATTTCAATATATTGTAATGTCTATATATATACTATAATATAATTATTATTATGATATTGATACTAATAATATATGAATATTTCTTGATATATTAATATGTTAATATTAATTATGTGTAATATATAGTAAATATAGTAAGTAAATAAATAAATTATGTAGATTAGAATGTAGTTCCGCCTTTAGGTGCGGCCCTCCATAATATTTTTTCGTTCTCGTGTGGCCCCTTGGAAAAAATAATTGCCCACCCCTGAACTAGAGCCAACAGTGCTGTAGGATGTCCCCCAAAAATGAAAATTTTGCAGTTTAATAAACTTTCCCCATGTTTTTATGATAGAACCAATTAGGAAATGATATAGCCCAGGAACAAAAAATCATATTGCATGGTGTGATCTATACCACATCTCGGTGGCACAGATCTAGGGTCAACATGGATCAATATTGATCAGTCGTATGGGTTGGTTAGTAGGCATTAGAGTTGTGCACGGAATTGGTTTCTTCTGTTTCTTTCATTTCTTCAAGAGCGCAAACTGGGAAGCCGTCTCCCTCACCAGAATCAGCTTGACACGAAAGCAAATTGGAGCCGATCTTGGCTCCTGCATGCTTTCATGTGCAGCTGAGTACCTCCCAGAACTTGCCTCTTTGCCTTGGAAAGTGTGTATGTGTGGTGTGTGTGTGCAGGCCTAGAAAGCAAGCGTGCCTGCCCGTTTCTGCAGCCGAGCACCTCTTACTCTAGAGCAGTGTTTTTCAACCTTTTTTGAGCCGTGGCACATTATTTACATTTACAAAATCCTGGGGCACACCACCAACCAAAATGAAACAAAATGACACTCTAACACAGTAATACATATAGTTAAAATGTTTTTTAATGTATTTATACACTCAGTGTGAAACCTGGGCCTGTTTTGATGAACACAACATAGATATGACTTCCTCTCACATACTTATACATGGCTATCATGTCTTCTCTCAGCCTTCTCTTCTTCAGGCTAAACATGCCCAGCTCTTCAAGCCGCTCCTCATAGGGCTTGTTCTCCAGACCCTTATGAAATTTCACTCTGAGTGAAACTTGCTTCCAGTTAACTATGGATGTCATGAAGCTGTTATAAACAGTTCCTTAAAAGGGGGGGAGGCAACTCTCAAAAAATCCAGTGAAAAAGTTTTTTAAAAAACCATTTCCAAGCAGAGAGGCTCAATTTGTTTCTTGGAAACCTGTGAATGCTTCAGCCTCCTGATGCTCCCAGGTTCGCTCACTGCCCAATTCACCGAAAGAGGCCACACAGATCTATGAAACACCTTTTTTTGCTGCCCCCCTCCTCCCTCCACAAAAGCAGAGCACTGGGCAGAAGTGATTGAGTTGGCATTTTCGTGTTGGCTTGGATTTCTCACGAGAACAGCCAAAGCTGGAAGCTCCACGCCAGTGAATTGGGCAGTGAGTGAACTTGGGAGCATCGGGAGGCTGAAGCAGCCCTGAACGGGAGCTGAAGCCATGATGAGTCGAGGCTACTGCAGGCTTTCTCAAGGCAGGGCTGGCCCTGGAATTCGGCCGAGCCCTTCCTTTGCCTCGGTGAGGATCTTTGGGAAGGAAAAAAGGGAGAAAGAGCTGCTAGGAGGGGGGAAAGTGCCAATTTCCCACGGCATACCTGATGATCGCTCACGGCACACTAGTGTGCCGCGGCACACTGGTTGGGAAACACTGCTCTAGAGTATGAGGTGCTTGGCTGCAGGTACTGACAGGCAAGTGCCCTTTCTGGGTCAGCACGCCATACACACACTTTCTTTCCAAGGAATGTACACCTCTGGAAAGTGTACATGTCGGCAGCCGAGCGCTTCCTACTCTAAAGTAAGAGACATTTGTCTGTAGGCGCGCACATTTTCCGGGCCTGTATGCCACACTTGGTTGAAGGTACTGGCAAGCGCATGCACTTTCTGGGCCTGCATGCCACACATATTTTCTCTTTCTAAGGAGAGTATGTGTGTAGCATTGTGTGCAGGCCTGGAAAATGTGCGCACCTGCAGCCGAGCACCTCCTACTCTAGAGCAAGAGATGTTTGGCTGCAGGTTGGCACACTTTCCAGGCCTGCACACAAAGCCACACATGCACTCTCCTTGGAAAGAGAGTGTGCATATGGCATGGTGCACAGGCCCAGAAAGCGTGTGCACCTCCTCTACAGTAGAAGTAGTAGGTAAGAAGCTTCCTGAAGAGCACTCCAGGAAAGGGAACCTGGGTGGGAAGCCCTCCCCCATAATGGTCCAATAGAAAACAGACCTTTTGTGGGCCCCTTCTGGTTTTGGGAGACCTTGAAACGGGTCAAGGTTTACTCCAAATGTACAACCCTAGTAGGCATCTTCCTCAAAACCGAGGGCCTACTGAGCCCCTGCCTGGCACGCAATGGGTCTGGTTGCCCCAATCCCACTCCAGATTCTCTTGTCCATGTGATTGGATTCTTAAACACACCACGATCCTCCTATCGTTCCACACAGTCCTTGGCAAGGGAAGTAGGGGCACCTGGTTGCCAGTAGCAGCTGTGTTGTAGCAACAGCTCACCAATGCCCCAAAGGAGCAAAGGCAGGACCTGAAATCTGATGCATATACCTGGTAGGGTCTAACCAGGAGAAGATCTCCTCTTCTCTCCATGCTTGGGGTGGCCTCTGTAAGTTTAGGCCGGACTTCCTTTCTTTTGCAGTCTTCCAGGTGGGCCGACAGGTGTGGGTGGATGAATTCCTGTATGGCACACCTTCTTTGCTTTGTGGTTCCAGAGTTGCCATTTGCAACTGACAGGCACTTGGCAACCAGCGGAGAGGATTGTTATCCGATCTCTGGGCGAGGGCTGAGGCTACTCTTCCTGGTCTCTATGCTAGAGGAATTGATCCTTACTCCTCCTGGAGTGATTTCGGGCATTTTTTTCCCATTCAGAAATTGCAAATGACATTGTACTATCGGCCATTTTCCTCTACTGTGAGTAGCTGGGCATCAGTGAAGAAAAGGGGGTTGAAATAGTGGTGGTTGGTAGTTCACATGTCAGGAAGGCGGTGAATCTATGCTGTTGGTAGACATTGTTAGATGCCATTAATTGTAAGATGCGCCCTAATTTCCGTAATCACTAATTCGAAGGCCCCTTTTACACTGCCATATAAAATCCAGATTATCTGCTTTGAACTAGATTATATGACAGTGTAGATTCAGAGCAGATAATGTGGATTATCTCCTTTGATAATGGGCTTGGCCGAGCGGGTTGCGAGGTAGCATTGCCCTTGTACCATCTTGGTTCTGTGGAGGGGGGTTCTTCTCCCCAGAAGCCCCTGGGGGTGGTGGGAAGGCTTCCCGCCACCAACGCCGGCCGGCCAATGAGGGGGCTGGCCCCGCCCCCTCCCTGCTTCCTGCCGGCCTGCACTTCCGCCCGGGCAGCTTACTTAAGGCTGCCCGGGACTGCCAGGCCACATGCGGAGCCAGCCCACGGAAAAGGGGGGTGTTAGGAGGCCTCCTTCCCCTCCCCCCTTTTTGTGGCTTGTGGCATGGCCCCTGGATCAGGCTATCTTATCGCCCCTTGGTTGTAAGGGGGATAACACCCAGGCCTCCTGGGGTGCCGAGTTTCCATGGACAGGCATCGGGCCGCTCGCACCCCAGGCTTGCAAACACCTTTGGACATTCGTGTGAACTGTTCTACCCTGATCCAGGACCCATGCGTGGCCGCCAACCCTTTGTTCCTGTTTTCAATAAATGAGTTGTGGCTATTTTCATCCAACCACTTGTGTCTGTGTATTGTTCTTGGCGCAAGGTGTGTCACCCTTGCACACGCAATGGGCTTGACCGACTTACCGGCTGAGCGGGTTGCGGGGCAGCGTTGCCCTCGCGCCATCTGGGTTCTATGGAGGGGGCTTCTTCTCCCCAGAAGCCCCTGGGGGTGGCGGGAAGGCTTCCCACCACCAACGCCGGCTGGCCAATGAGGGGGCTGGCCCCGCCCCACCCCCTCCCTGCTTCCGGCCGGCCTGCACTTTCACCCGGGCAGCTTACTTAAGGCTGCCCGGTACTGCCAGGCCACAAGCGGAGCCAGTCCTTTTTTTCCTCCCACCCTCCCTACTTTTTTGCATTGCTTGTTGGTGTCCTTTTTGTTTCACTGCACTTCACTGTTGCTCTGTTCGTGGTTATGCGTTTTTATGTTCTTTGTCGCAACTCTGTGTTTGGCGTGTGGCACGGCCCCTGGATCAGGCTGTCTTATTGCCCCTTGGTTGTAAGGGGGATAACGCCCAGGCCCCCTGGGGTGCCGAGTTTCCGTGGACAGGCATTGGGCCGCCCGCACCCCAGGCTTGCAAACGCCTTTGGACATTCGTTGGGGCTGACCCTTTGTTCCTGTTTTCAATAAATGAATTGTGGCCATTTTCATCCAAATACTTGTGTCTGTGTATTGTTCTTGGCGCAAGGTGTGTCACCCTTGCACACGCAATCTGGATTATATGGCAGTATAGAAAGGGCCTTCAATGCAACCAATTTTGGAGATGTTTATATAAGGGGAAAATGCCTTTAAAAATGGAAGAAATGCAGCAATACGTTTTGATCCCTCTTTAACTACTATGGCTCAATGCAATGGAATCATTGGAGTTGTAGTTTGGTGAGGCTAAGGACTTATTTATTTACTTGCAGTATTTATATTCCGCCCTTCTCACCCCAAAGGGGACTCGGAGCAGATCACATAACACATATACTGCGAACATTCAGTGCCGTTATACAATGACAAGACAGACAACTGTTCATAGATAGAGGTATATATATAGGTGTTTCCCATCTTCGGCATCTTGGAGGCTGTGCTCAGTTCTAGCCATGAGGAGATGGTGGTGGAGCTGTCACTCCATATTCCAGCTTTTTTGTTCATAAGCTTTTTCATTAATCAAATCACCAGCATTTTTCTGGCATTTCCTTATGGGTGCATAAACATCTCATAATTGCTGTTTTCGATCTGCTAAGTTGGCAGGAGATGGGCTGAAGGCCAGGAGCCCACCCTGCCCAGGGCTTTGACTGTCAATCATCTGATTACTAAGATTTACCACAGCTGGGAGTTAACCTGCTGTGCTAAAGCCCAGCCCATAACTGTGCTTCCTATAATCCTATAACATTGAGCTGTAGCGGCTAAAGTGGTGCCAAAGAGCATCAATTCCTAGGGGAAACGTAAATATGTAAACAATCAAATGTGCCCGAAATGAAACCCCCAAAGATGGAGAATGGACCATCTTGTTTTGATCTGGATTGCAAGCCACCTCGGGTTTCAAAATGGCAGAAAGGGGGAATATTAGTACAATAAAATGATACATAATCTGAAAACATGGCCCTACTTTACCTAACAATAGCACCAACCTTACCTGAAAAGGGACGGATGTCCATGTGGGTGATAAAGGCTTGTCTACGGCTGTGCAACTATGATAGTAATCAATTGCCTTGTTTCTCGCAGCTCCCACAAGGTGAGTTGCCACCCCACGAGGCTTTGGCTGAGATCCTGCCAGAAAAAGAATATGACAGGTATAGTGGGAATGTTTCGGATGGCGTGATTTTAATATGGAATGGAATGTTTTAAGTCTCTAATATGTATTAATGTTAATTTAATTTTAATATTATTGGAATTGTTTGTGTTTTAAGCCAGTGTTTCCCAACCTTTTTTGAGCCGCGGCACATTTTTAACATTAAAAAAATCCAGGGGCACACCACCAACCAAAATGACACAAAATGACACTCTTAACACAGTAAAGAACAGCTGGGGATGGTGGCCTGCTGGGAGCAGCTGCTGGGAGTGCCGAAGAAAGGGGAGGAGCCAGGCCATGCCATGCCCTGCCCCCTCCCCCCGGCTTCAGCTCTCCCACAGCTTCTCCAGCCTTGAGGGGGTAGTGCCAAGCCAGCAGTGGCAGAGGCAGCACAATTCTGGCTTGGCACTGTCCCCTCAAGGCTGGAGAAGCTGTGGGAGAGCTGAAGCTGGGGGGAGGGGCGGAGCCAGGCTGCACCATGCCCCGCCCTCCCTGGCTTCAGCTCTCCCACAGCTTCCCAGCCTTGAGGGGCAGTGCCAAGTCAGCGGTGGCAGAGGCAGCACAATGCTGGCTTGGCACTGTCCCCTCAAGGCTGGAGAAGCTGTGGAGAGCTGAAGCCGGAGCCAGGCCGCACCATGCCCTGCCCTCCCCCCCGGCTTCAGCTCTCCCACAGCTTCTCCAGCCTTGAGGGGCAGTGCCAAGCCAGCGGTGGCAGAGGCAGCACAATGCTGGCTTAACACTGTCCCCAAGGCTGGAGAAGCTGTGGAGAGCTGAAGGGGGAGGGGCGGAGCCAGGCCGCACCATGCCCCGCCTCCCCCCGGGCTTCAGCTCTCCCACAGCTTCTCCAGCCTTGAGGGGGCAGTGCCAAGCCAGCGGTGGCAGAGGCAGCACAATGCTGGCTTGGCACTGTCCCCTCAAGGCTGGAGAAGCTGTGGGAGAGCTGAAGCTGGGGGGAGGGGGCGGAGCCAGGCCGCACCATGCCCCGCCCCTCCCCCTGGCTTCAGCTCTCCCACAGCTTCTCCAGCCTTGAGGGGCAGTGCGAGCGAGGGGCGGAGGCATGGCCCCGTCCCCCGGTGCCGCTCTCCACCATGACTCCTGCCCTCACTCGCTGAAGCCACGCAGAGAAGGAGGAGCATGAGCGGTGGATGGGCTTCAGCGGGCGGGTCTCCTCCTCTGTGCGGCTTCAGCAAGCGAGGGGCGAGAGTCATGGCAGGAGTCATGGCGGATTGGAGGCTGGCTGGGGAAATGGCAGAATGAGGAGGCGCCCCGGCCCTTTCTTCTTTTTCTTTGCCGCCGCCCGGCCCTTCCTCCTCCTCCCCCAAGCAGCAGGAGTTCGGCAGGAGGAGGGGGAAGGGGGGCAGAGAGCTTTTCTAGCGGCACAGCAGGAGGTCCGTCCCGGCACACTACTGTCCTGCATCACAGCGGTTGGGAAACACTGTTTTAAGGCATTGAATAATTGCCTATATGTAAACTGACTTGTGTCCCCTTTGGGGTAGAGATAGGCGGGGTGTAAATAGCATAAATAAATAAATTTGGGGCAGATCAGCATGGCTATTTCAGATCCTATCTGATCTTGGAAGCTAAGCAGGGTCAGCTCTGGTGGATCCTTGGATGGGAGACAGCTAACAACTCCCAGGCACTATGGACCATATGATAGAGGAAGAAACTAGCAGAGCCACCTCTGAATATCTCTTACCTAAAGAAATCCTATATGGGATCTCCATATGTTAAAGCAGTGTTTTTCAACATTTTTTGAGCCGCGGCACATTTTCTACATTTACAAAATCCTGGGGCACACCACCAACCAAAATGACACAAAATGACACTCTAACACAGTAATGCATATAGTTAGTATGTTTTTTAATGTATTTATATACTCAGTGTGAAACCTGGGCCTGTTTTGATGAACACATTTATATGACTTCCTCTCACATGGCTATCATGTCTTTTCTCAGCCTTCTCTTCTTCAGGCTAAACATGCCCAGCTCTTCAAGCCGCTCCTCATAGAGCTTGTTCTCTAGACCTTTGTGAAATTTCACCTTGAGTGAAACTTGCTTCCAGTTAACTATGGATGTCATGAAGCTGTTATAAACAGTTCCTTGGGGGGGGGGGAGGCAACTCTTGAAAAATCCAATAAAACAGTAAACCAGGAGGGGGGAGAGTGCCAATTTCCCACGGCACACCTAATAATCGCTCACGGCACACTGGTTGGGAAACACTGTGTTAAAGGGTAACTTGAAAGCATATGGCATATTGTTAATCTTTCATGCATAACATATAACCAGTGATTGGTTATTTATTGAAAAACTATCGCAAAATGTGCTCCAGGATGTCCTGCAATAATTTGGGCAGTTTCATAAACTTTATCCATGTTTTAATGATAGAACCAATTAAGACATGACATGTATAACCCAGGAACAAAAAAATTGTGTTGCATGGTGTGTTATCTGACCTTATGGATAGTGGACAGGAATGAGAAAAGACTGACATAAAGATTGCTTTATGTTTTGCAGGCCAATTATTGAAGAAGTTCCAGAGTTGGTAAGAAAACTCAGAAATAATAATAATAATAATAATAATCTTTTTTGTTGGAGGAAAGCATGGGATTGGTAAAAAAAAATTGAATGCCATGAATGGGAATGTATGGGGAAGTAAACCAGAACTGCTGGATAGGCAGAAATTAACGTTGTATAACACACTGGGAGGTTTATGATTTTATTATTTACAACATTTAATTATGTAGTAGTCTGTAAACATGAGCATATGTTTTGACTAGGGAAAAGGCAGGATATCCCATCTATACTTAATTATACATTGAATTTGTATATTTATTTATTTATTTGTTTGTTTATTATTTCGATTTCTTGGCCGACACCCCCAGGTGGCTCGGGGCGGCTCACAAATCAGGGTAAAAACCAACATAGACACATTACACATCAAACAGCTGAATTTAAAACTAAAGTTATTATACGCAACTGGACCAACTTAGGTTTCAAAAGCCTGTCGGAACAGCCAGGTCTTACAGGTCTTACAGGCCTTCCAGAACGCCATAAGGTCACGGAGTGACTTAATCTTCGGCGGTAAAGAGTTCCAAAGTGTGGGGGCGATAATAGAAAATGCCTTTCTTGTCGAAGTAAAGCAGTAGACTTTAGCACTTGGGACAGAGAGGAGATCTTGGTCTTCTGATCTCAGTGATCTCATGGGACAGTATGGGGTAAGGCGGTCCCTTAGGTACACTGGCCCCAGACCATACAAGGCCTTGAAAGTCAAGACTAACACTTTGAAGGTGATCCGGAATTCAATGGGTAGCCAGTGCAGTTCCTGCAGGATAGGTGTAATATGATGGCTCACAGGCACGCCTGTGAGCAATCGAGCTGCGGCGTTCTGCACCAGCTTAAGTTTCCGGGTCACCGACAGATGTAGGCCAATGTAAAGAGCGTTACAGTAGTCTAACCTTGAGGTGACCATCGCTTGGATCACCGAGGCCAGGTCGCGTTGGGACAGGTAGGGAGCCAGCTTCCGAGCCTGGCGAAGATGGAAAAACGCAACTCGGCTAACCATGGAGACATGAGTCTCCATGGAAAGCCGAGTGTCCAAATGGACTCCAAGGCTGTTTACTGTGTATAGCAGGCATGGGCAATCTTGGGCCCTCCAGGTGTTTTGGACTTCAATTCCTACAATTCCTAATAGCTGGTAGGTTATTAGGAATTGTGGAAGTCCAAAATACTTGGAGGGCCCAAGTTTGCCCATGCCTGATGTATAGATTTACTGGTTCCCCAGCTTTGTTACTCTAATGCAGACCTGGGCAATTGCCAGCCCTCCAGTTTACCAGCTGTTAGGATTTCTGGGATTTGAAGTCCAAAACACCTGGAGGGCCAGCAATTGTCCAGGTCTGCTCTAATGTCTTGGTCTTCAATTCCCATAATTCCTCACCGTTAGCTAAGTTGGTTGAGGCTTCTGGGATTTGAAGTCTGAAGACTGACAACCATTGGATTGGATGAATAAAGTCTCACACAGGAGTCATAAGGGAAAGTGGAACGCTCTAGAACAGGTATGGGCAAATCCAGATGCGGCCCTTGGACTCTTTTCTCAGGCCCTCCTCTCTCTCACCATCCTATCCTTCCTTCCTTCTCCCTTTCCTTCCTCCTTCCCTCCCTCTTTCTCCTTCCCTTCCACCCTTTTGTCCTTCCTTCCCTCTCTCCCTATTTCGCCTTCCTTCCTTCCCTTTTGTCTTTCCTTCCTTCTTTCTTTCTTTCCTCCCTCCCCTCCCTCTTCCTCCCTCCCTCCATTCTCTTCCACCCTTTCATCCTTCCTTCCCTTTTCTCTTTCTTCTTCCCTCTTTTCTCCCTCCCTTCTGCTTTCCCTCTTTCTCCTTCATCCTTCCCTTCCTCCCTTTTGTCCTTCCTTCCTTCTCTCTTCCCTTCCTCCTTCCCTTCCTTCCTCCCATCACCGGGCAGCCAGTCCTCCTAGCAGGGTGTGCTAGCATGTGGCCCCCAAGTTAGAAAGTTTGCCCAGGACTGCCCTATCATGTGCAGTGAGATGAAAAAAGTTCTCCCAGACAATACTAGAGAAATGAAACCCCAACAGACTGTCCTTCCTGTTGAGTTAAATGATATGCAAACATAGTTTTGGTTGGACTGCAATGCCCAGCAGCCCAGGACCGCTAGGAGTTGCAACCCCACACTACCAACAGATAAACAGGGATACTTTCCTGTTTACAGCACAAAAGTGACCACTGACCACGGAAAGGTAGACTCCTGGCGTATTATTTATTTATTTAAAACTTCTGTACCCCGACCTTCTCACCTCTGTCGAGGGACTCAGACCGGCATAACAGCAAAAATTCAATGCTATACAATTTAAAAACAACTACAGCAACATATTAAAATACATTAAAACCCAGCATAAAACCACATCGCCATTAAAACAATTCCACTCAGTCTGTAAACGTGGTCATGCGTTCAGATAATAGCCAATCTCAGCCTATTCTGGGAAGGCCTGGTTCCACATCCAGGTCTTCACCAGCCTCCTAAAGGACAACAGAGAGGGGGCAGATCTAGCATCACTTGGGAGAGAGTTCCACAGCCGAGGGGCGACCACAGAGAAGGCCCTGTCTCTCGTCCCCACCACAGCCGCGCTTGCGAAGCTGGCAGGACCGAGAGCAGGGCCTCTCCGGAGGATCTTAATGTCCTTGATGGTTCATAGGGGAGAATCTGTTCGGACAGGTAAACTGGGCCAGAACCGTATAGGGTTTTGTAGGTTAAAACCAGCACTTTGAATTGTGCCCGGAAGCTAATTGGCAGCCAGTTGAGCTGGCACAGCAAGGGGGTTGTATCCTCCCTGTGTCCCGCTCCTGTTAGTAACCTGGCTGCCGAAGGTTGGACTAATTGCAGCTTCCGAGCAGTCTTCAGAGGCAACCCCACATAGAGAGCATTGCAGTAGTCTATTCGGGATGTAACCAGAGCGTGGACCACCGTGGCCAAGTCAGACTTCCCAAGGCACGGGCACAGCTGGCGCACAAGCTTTAACTGGGGAGGCCCTGCTCTCGCTCCCGCCAACATCTCAAATGCAGTTGGTGGGGACGAGGGATAGGGCCTTCTCGGTGGTGGCTCCCCGTCTGTGGAACACACTCCCTATTGATTTTCGATCAGCTTCATGCCTCCTGGCATTCAGGGAAAAAAAGTGAAATCCAGGTTATGGGACCAAGCGTTTGCACTTTAGCACGATACGGCACTTTGATTGGATTGAGATGGCAATCTGGTGGACAAGACCTAATGCTTATGGATGGAATACTGTTTTAACTGTTGTGAATGTACACGATGCATTTTAATGTTGATTGTATTTTTAATGTATTTTAATTCTAGCTGTATTTTATTCTTAACTGTTTGCTTTTATTATATGTATACTATGTGGCATCGAATAGTTGCCATTGTTAGCCGCTCTGAGTGCCCCCTCGGGGGTTGAGAAGAAGCGGGGTAGAAATGATGGAAATAAATAAATAATAAATAACTGTGCAAAAGCTCTCCCAGCCACCTTCCTGTTGAGACCATAGTTTTGGTTTCTGCAATGCAGGCTCAGGACGATGAGTCAGCAGGATCACTCCCAGACTGCGAACCTGCGCCTTCAGGGGAGTGAACATAACCCCGGGCCTCAGCCCATCAAGCACAGGCTGTAACCCTATGCTCTGTTGCCTGCCTCCATCAACCTTGGATGTCAACTGACCAGGAGTCTAATCCTGCCTTGACCTCTGTCTTGTCTGGACCCTTTAGTTTCAATTTCTGAGCCCTCATCCAGTCCGTTCACCTTTTCTATCCCATGCATGATTTTATACACTTCGCACCTCTTAAACGGCTTTCAAGCACCAGTTCAGGACTTGAACAGCCTCCTTAGTAGCAGGTGGGAAAGAGTGACATAGTTGGACACCATCTCTGCTTGTCTGGATTTAGATGACACCCGCACCCAGGACTTGAAACCTCCGGATGATCTCCCCCAACGGCTTCATGTACATGTTAAATAGAACATGAAGAATATATAGAACAATGCCATCTCCTTAGATGCCCCAAAGGCCTTTTCCTTGCCAGCCTAGTAGGTCAAGAGCAAAGTGCTTGGGGAGATGGGGCCTCCAGTGTCATCCCCAAGAGCAGAAACCGAGCGGGCCCCCACTGGATTCCAGGAAAGCAGTCTCCTTGGTCTGCAAACAAATAATCTCTGCTTATCTCTTGACATCCTGCTGAAGGCCACTTGGGACAGCTCCGTCATGGCCAGCCTGCCCCTCTTCCCAACCAAACCATGAGCCCATTCGCAAGAACGGTGCTTGCAACCTTCTCTGCTCTCTTGCAGCGCTTGGAAATCTAACACCTAAGGTCGCTTAGCTCAGTTGGCTAGCAGCCATATTATGCTTCCCTTCACCCCACAAGTAACACTTCCTTTGCCGTGATTGCTCTCCTTCTTTCAGCTGAGCAGGGGCTTTGGGGTACCTCTGCCCATGAGGCAGTACTACAACTCCCATCAGGTCTGCCAAGCTGAGATGGGGATGGTGGGAGTTGCAGTCTAAGCAGACCCAACTACGCCTATTCTGGCCTGTTCCATTCTTAAATTCAGGAGGTAATCCCAAACATTTTGTTGCCAAAGGCTTTCATGGCCAGAATCACTGGGTTTCTGTGAGTTTTTCAGACTGTATGACCGTGTTCCGGTAGCATTCTCTCCTGACATTTCACCTGCATCTGTGGCAAGCATCCTCAGTAGTCTGTTGGAAATGAGACAAGTTGAATGTCCTGGGTGGGAGAAAGAACAGAAGTCAATCTAATATGCAATGTTTGGAATAGGGTTGCTGTGATTTTTTGGGGCTGTAAGGCCATATTCCAGTAGCATTCTGTCCTGACATTTTGCCTGCATCTGTGACAAGCATATATCTTGGAATATATATCTGTGGAATGTCCAGGGTGGAAGAAAGAGCCATTGTCTGTTTGAAGCAAGTGTGAATGTGGCAATTAGCAATCTTGGATAGCATTGAGTAGGCTTTCAGCTGCAAAGTTAATCAGTGAGGGTATTTGTGTAGAGGTAGCCTGGCTGTTGTTACCTGGAGGCATCCTTCATTTAGGTGGTGTTACCTGACACTTAATTGCTTGCTGTCTAGAATTCCCCTGTTTCCAAGTGGTGTTCTTTATTTACTCAATGCTAATCCAGCTTGCTAATTTCAACATTAAAACTTGCTTCAAATCGACAAGGGTTCTTTCTCCCACCCTGGACATTCAACAGATACACACACACACCACTGAGGATGCTTGTCGCAGATGCAGGTGAAATGTCAGGAGAAAATGCTACTGGAACATAGCCATACAAGTCCAAAAAACTCACAGCAACCCAATTCCAAACATTCTGTATTCCATTGTGAGAAAATGGAGATTGGCCTTACAAATGATGCATGATGGGATTTGTACTCCCAGAGCACCAGCCAGGTTAGGACACAAAGCGGACTCTAATCAAGCAAGGTTCCTTTCAATGTCCTTTGCTTCTCTCTTCTTCTCTTGCACACACCAGCTAGTAATCTGTTAGCTAAATAGTAGACCTGGTTAGGTTTGTCGTAATGGTTCTGAATTCGGAATAAATTCGTATTAAAATCACTTTAGATCCAAAGCAATTTTTTTTGATCTACCAGGCCTACTAAATAGGCATGCATAGGTTGCACTACACATCCCAGACATGTTATTTGGCACAGTACAAGGGCTATTTACTGCTGATAACAGCAGCAGTGGAACTTCTCTGTCCATCTAAAATCTGTGGGTGCACAATGGTGTAATATGATGGTGTCCCTTACATACAGTGTTAACACCACAGCTGTGCGTCCATGTGGATACAGAATCTATGGATACAGAGGGCCAAATGCACACAAGGCTGAAACTGTTTGGAGGACTGGGTTCCACATCTTGGATAGCTCTTTAAATTTCAGTCCAAAGCAGGCCCGGATTAACAACTTTTTGCGCCCTAGGCCACACTTTGGAATTATGCCCCCGCGTGTTGTGCTCCCTCCTGCCCCTCCCTCCCTCTCTTGGGCCCCCCTTTTGCACCAAGCGGGCTCCAAAACCACCGCCTTAGGGAAGGAGGCCGGCCTTGCGCCCTGAGCACAAGCCCGAGCCCAGCTTGACCCTCCCTCTAGGCCCCACTGACCCGGCCGTTGCTCCCGAAGGTGGGCCCGCCCACTTGGCCTGCTGCTATTTCCCCGCTGGGGGGTCGCTGCCACCTTTCCTCCTCCCTCCCGCCTTTCCTCTTCCTGCGCATGTGCTGTGGGCTGCATCTGGGCCACGGGAGGCCACTCCCTCCCTCCCTCCCTGGCGCCTTGGCTGCGCAGCTCGCTCCTCTCCTCCGCCAGCGCCTCCTGGGCCTCCCTGAGGACGAATTCCACAGAGCCCGTTGCGCCCGTTGTCCCTTCCTTCCGGGGCTCTGCCTCGGGGTGTGTGTAGCGGTGGGGCTCCTGCTCCTCCTCCTTCTCCCCGCGGGCGAGCCCCAGAGCTGCCACGCGGAGATGAAGTGGGGAAGCCACAGGCTGCCGGCGGCTCCACAAACAGGTTGGAGCCCCAGCTGGCGGCGGGAGAGAGCGGCATGTGCCGTTGCGTTTTTATTCGTTTCAACATTTGGGGGGGGGGATCCCTGATCTGCGCCCCCCTCGGCGTGTGCCCCTAGGCCATGGCCTAGCCTGGCCTTATGGGTAATCCGGGCCTGGCCCAAAGCCCAAAACAGGTTCACCTTCCCATTGGGATTAGAGTGACCAACCTTCACTGAACCCGTCTTCGAAGTCAACGTCTCCAACAAAACACAGCCAAATTTAGTTGACATACACGAATACAAAAATGTATTTTCGTGTCTAGCATTTTCCTTTCTGTCTCTCGCAAACTTGAACCCCAGAGTCTCTTCCTTTGCAAAAATGCTTGCCTTTCCATCTGAGATGGAACTGGGGCAGCGAGAGCGAGAGGCACATTAAACAGTTTGGAACAAGAAGGCAAGGTCGGTCACATGCTGTATCTCTGAGAACCAAAACAGATATGATAGAGAGATAGGCGGGGGGACCGGGTGTGTTGAGGCAAACCAAGGCTGGGGAGGGAAAGCTTGCAAATCTGCTTTGGCTCAAAGCACAGGGCTGTGAGCCAAAGCAGATTGGCTCCAGAACACAAGAGATAAGGCAGAGCAATGGAGGTGGAATCAAGGGTTTGGGGAAGCTTCTGAGATCCACCTTGGAAACTCCTGGTCTCACATTTCTGAAAATTTGGAAAATTTGGTTTCCACATGAAACCAGACTATCTTATCTCAACAGGTGGGGAGGATTTCCTACCCTTGGTATTGACGGAGATAATTATACATAGGTAGTCGGCCCTCTGCATCTGCAGATTCCACATCCCCAGGTTCAATCATCCCTGGCTTCCAAGTTGTGGAAAGAGCAAACCTTCTCAAAAGCAAACCTTGATTTCTGCCATTTTATATGTCACTCAACCAAGAAATAACATAAATAATTTAAAATAATTCAAAACTTATTTATTTATTTATTTATTACTTCAATTTTATATACCGCTCTATCCCAACAGGCTCGGGGTGGTTTACATAAGGCAACATTAACAACAAAATACACTAAAAAACAATAAAAACAATACTAAAACCAACAATAAAGCAGTCACCCCTAGTACACCTAGTTACATTGGGTCAGTTTAGACTGAAAGCTTGCCGAAATAAAGTTGTTTTGCAGGCTCTTCGGAATGCAGGCAACTTTCTAAGGGCCCAGACCTCATCTGGCAGGGCATTCCAAAGAGTCGGGGCTGTCACCGAAAAGGCTCTCTGTCTGGTAGAGGACAGGTGATAAGTGCGAACAGAAGGGACTTCCAATACGTTATGTTCTTTAGACTGTATTGGTCTCTGGGAAACATACAGGGAGAGATGGTCCCTCAACTACACAGGCCCTAGACCAGGGCTGCCCAGGAAGTCGATCGCAATCGACCAGTCGATCCCGGGACCGAAGGAGGTCGATCCCAGCCGGATGGGGCGCTTCTCAGAGGGAGGCGGAGCCAGGCTGCACCAAGCCCCGCCCCCTCCCCCAGCTTCGGCACTCCCAGCAGCTTCTCCAGGCTTGAGGATGGCAATGTCAAGCCAGTGGTGGCATAGCTAGCACAAGGCTGGCTTGGCACTGCCATCCTCAAGCCTGAAGAAGCTGCTGGTAGAGCTGAAGCCAGAGGGGGACGGAGCCAGGCCGCACCAAGCCCCGCCCCCTCCCCTCTCCAGCCTTGAGGAGATAGGTAGATCTTTCTGACTTGGTTTTATTATAAATAATAATAATAATAATAATAACTTTATTTCTTGTGAGTCGCCCTCCACCGATGGTGCTCCGGGCGACTTACATCATTTAAAAATACATCTAATTAAAAACACGAGTTCAAAGAATCACAAAGGGCCCAATCCCCAAGATTAGTCAATCCCCAAACGCCTGGCGGAAGAGCCAAGTTTTCAGCTCGGACAGGAATCTGGCTGGGGCCGATATGGCCCTAAGAGCAGGCGGAAGTGTATTCCAGATTACAGGAGCCACCACAGAGAAAGCTCTCCGTCGGGTCTTTGTCAGCCGGGCCTCTCTCACCCCTGGGATAACTATACAGTCACCATTTATTTCACGCGATGGTCTTTCACTGTGTTGGTCTATTAACCGGTCGCCCAGATAGGCTGGTCCGGTTCTTTGCCGTGCTTTGAAAGTTATCGCCATGAGTTTATAGACCACTCTGAACTCTGTAGGGAGCCAGTGAAGAGCTTTTAGGATTGGCGAGATATGGTTCCTAGCCGATGCCCCGGAGATGAGTCTGGCCGCTGCATTCTGGACAAGTCTCAGCCTCCGAGTCGTGGACAGCAGTAGACCCGCATACAGGGCATTGCAGTAGTCAAGACGGGAGACTACGGTGGCATGTATCACGGTCTTCAGCGCCTCTGATGGTAGGTAGGGGGCCAACCATCGGGCCCTGCGGAGATGAAAAAAGGCGCCCTTGGCTGCAGCCTGGATCTGGGCTTCCATCGTCAGCCTCTCGTCCAGAATCACTCCCAGGCTCTTCACCGCCGGGGACAGGGGCTCGCCTTCAAAGAGTGGTAATGGTGAGTGAGGGTCGGGTCGACCGGGCCAGAGGATTTCCGTTTTTGCCGGATTGATTTTTAGTCTGTGTGCTCTAAGCCAGTTTGTCACCGCCCTTAGTCCCTGACTGAAGCTTTCAGGCACCGACGACATCCCTTGATTCGAGCTTCAACAACAGCTGTGTGTCGTCGGCGTATTGGTAACAGCTGAAACCATGACTCCTAGCAATACTGGCCAGGGGCTGGACATAGATGTTAAAAAGGGTGGGGGACAAGATAGCACCCTGAGGGACCCCCGCACTCCAACCCGCATTTCCTGGAGACCTGGCCCTGCCACTCGACCCGCTGCGAGCGGTCCCGCAGGAACGATCCTAGCCAAGTCAGAGCCTTATCTTGGATCCCGGAAGCAGCCAGGCGGCGGAGTAGCAGATCATGGTCGACGGTGTCGAAAGCCGCGTTAGATCTAAAAGGACCAGGACTGCCGAGCCCCCTCCGTCCAGCTGGCGGCGGATGTCATCCGTAATCGCTACCAGGACGGATTCCTCCGTGGCCCGCGTGGAATCCCGACTGGGACGGGTCCAGGCCCCAGTTGGTTTAAAAAGTCACGCAGCTGGCTTTCCACCGCTCGCTCTAGTAGCTTACCCAGGAAGGGCAGATTGGCAACGGGCGGTAGCTCGCCGGTTCGTCGGGGTCGAGGTTCGCCTTTTTCAGGAGAGGGCGAACTCTGGCCTCCTTCAGGGACTCTGGGAAAGTGCCTGTATCCAGGGAAAGGTTCACCAGGTCCCTCAGTAGCTCGCATGCTGAAAAAAGTGTGGGACTGGGCAGCCATGCCCTGGCCTAGACCATATAAGCCTTATATTATATTATATTATATTATATTATATTATATTATATTATATTATATTATATCATATCATATCATATCATATCATATTATATCATATTTTATTATATTATAAGGCCTTAAAGGTTAACACTAACACTTTGAATGTAATCCGGTACTCTACTGGGAGCCAGTGCAGCTGCTGCAAGGTGGGAGTTATGTGGCATCTAACCGGGGGCCCGGTGAGCAAACGAGCTGCAGCATTCTGCACCAGTTTGAGTTTCCGGATCACGGACAAAGGAAGGCCAATGTAGAGGGCGTTACAGTAGGCTAGTCTCGATTGCTATTGAAGAACAAGCTCTGAGGTTGTGGTAGGTTTTTCAGGCAGTATGGCCATGTTCTAGAAGCATTCTCTCCTGACTTTTCACCTGCATCTATGGCAGGCGAAATATCAGGAGAGGTTATGAGGTCAGACCTCACAACCTCTGAGGATGCCTGCCATAGATGCAGGCGAAACGTCAGGAGAGAATGCTTCTAGAAGATGGCCATACAGCCTAAAAAACCCACAACAACCCAATGATTGCGGCCATGAAAGCCTTCCACAATAACAACAAGCTCCGAATCTAAGTAATTTGGCACTCGCAATGGGTTCTTTCCAAATCCACTGCTTCATTAATGTATGAATCTGGGGGCTGCTTCAAGAGCAGACCATGGCCATGCCCAATTGAGGGTGTATCTACATCAGGGGTGCTTATAAAACAACCAAGTCAAAATGATCTCCCTACCCACTACTCAGAGAGCCATGAAAGCAAAATATTTGGAAATTTATTTCAGTGAGAGCCATATAATATATTTTAAGACTGAATTCAACTAAATGTGAGTATAATATTCCCTGAATTTATTCATAATAATAATGATGATAATATACATTCAGCCTCTGCTCCTAGTACTACTAAGAATAATAGTAACAACAACAACAATAGGTTCCTAGAGTAGAAGGAGACATCCAAGGGCCATCCAGTCCAACCTCCTTCTGCCATAAGGGAAAAACACAATCAAAGCATTCCTCACAGATGGCCATTCAGCCTCTGATGATGATAATAACAACAACAACAACAACAACAATGGGTTCCTAGAATAGGAGGAGACCTCCAAGGGCCATCCAGTCCAACCTCCTTCTGCACCTGGGTGGCGTCAGGAGCCTGTGGGGCGGGACTGAGCCTTCCTCCCGCCCTGCCTGCGATCTACCAGGATGTCCTACGCGATCTAGCAGTAGATCGTGATCTACCTAATGAGCACCCCTGCTCTACATGAATATTAAAGTATCCCAGAACTATAAGTTGCTGGGAGACTAGGGTCGAATTTGGGACCACTTCTGCTAGCTCAAGCAGGGAAAATGTTGAGTCGCGGGGCGGACCATATGGCAGCAGAATCCGCAAGCTGTCACAGGTTCCCACCCTAGCTGCTTTCAGGAAAGATCTAAAAACTCGGAGAGCGACCATTCAACCCATTTGCTTGTTTCCACCTACAGTTGTCCCATGATAAAGCACCTTCCCCTGTCCCCTATAAAGGCCAAACCCCACAGCTCCTCTTTCTCGGGCTCCTCTCCCATAAATGCACTTCTTATTCCTATCTCACCCAGGATTTTAACTTGTTAACATTTTGTTTCATACATCTGGCCCGCCCTTTGTGCTTGATTTTACTATGCCATTTTATATTGTTTATTTTATTGGTTATTTTATATACCGTATATTTTGTTATGATGTATTTCTTTGCTATTTTGTGTTTAATTATATTGTATTATTTTTGGCCTTGGCCTCATGTTAACCGCCTTGAGTCCCCTTTGGGGAGATGGTGGTGGGTTATAAATAAAGTTGTTTATTATTATTATTATTATATTACTCTCTTTGCTCTCTTAAGGGCCAACAGGAGCCGGACAACTACCGTCTGGCCTTGCAAAAGATGGCTGATGATATCATCTCCCTCCGTCACCACATCACCAACCTGGAGAATGAGAACAGCGTCCTGAGACGCAACCTCACCGTGCATGAGGATGTGGGGCGGGTCCTCCTCCATGACATTGACCTGGATGCCATGACCAAGGCGGAAATAGTGGACCGGATCCGTAAGCAAACGCTGCCTCTTCTCTCCACCACAGGAGGAAACACAAGGATGGGGAAGAGCAAAGGTCTCTTCATGGAAGGACTGGAGATCCTACTTCAGATGGGGTGGGAGCCTTTGGATGCAGAAAAGGAATTCAACAGCATCTCTTTACTACCTTATCTGAAGTCCTAGATAGTTACAGTCATCCCTCCAAATTTGCGCGTTTGGTGTACTGTATCTTCATTCACTGGACCAAATTTGACACAAATACCCAACACACCCAAATTTGAATACTGGTGTGGTTGGGAGGGTTGATTTTGTCATTTGGGAGTTGTAGTTGCGGGATTTATAGTTCGCCTACAATCAAAGAGCATTCTGAACTCCACCAATGATAGAATTGAACCAAACTTGGCACACAGAACTCCCATGACCAACAGAAATTGCTGGAGGAGTTTGATGGGCATTGATCTTGAGTTTGGGAGTTGTAGTTCATCTACATCCAGAGAGCACTGTGGACTCAAGCAATGATGGATCTGGGCCAAACTTGGCACGAATACTCAATATACCCAAATGTGAACACTGGTGGAGTTTGGGGAAAATAGACCTTGACATTTGGGAGTTGTAGTTGCTGGGATTTATAGTTCACCTACAATCAAAGAGCATTCTGAACCCCACCAATGGTAGAAGTGGGCCAAACTTCCCACCCAGAACCCCTTTGACCAATAGAAAATACTGTGTTTTCTGGTGGTCTTTTGTGACCCCTCTGACACCCTCTTGTGACTCCCCCCCCCAGGGGTCCTGACCCCCAGGTTGGGAAACACTGTCCTAGATAGTTACAGTCAACCTTCCAAATTTGCCGGGTTTGACTTTCGTGAATTTAATTATTCATGGATTTCATTGAAATGTTTTTTTCTAGAAGCTTCTAAGTCCTCCACACTGAAGAACTTAGAGATTTGAAGTTGGGTCTTCTCTATAATCACCTTTTCAGGCCACTATATTACACTGCAATCTTGACCCTCCATTCCTTTGTGGTTGAGGCAGGACTGAGCTTCAACAGATAGGTTTGCCCCTCTTATAGAACTCCATGCAAAACTGAGGTGAGGAACATCTGTCCCTCTGGATCCTGTTGAACTCCGGCTCCCATCGGCCCCAGCCAGCATGTCTAGGAGTTATGCGGTGCGTAGTCCAACAACATCTAGAAAACCTCAATTGAATGAGATTTCAGTTATTCTCATTGAACATTTCATGACCCTACCCTTGCTACGATTTGGTCGAGCTGCTGCTCCAGCCGGACTAGATAAAAGTGGATTAGATGGCAGAATGAGTACATTGTACAATTGTTTCCCACGAACACATCTCCTATTCCGTCAGAAGTGAGACACACAAGCTAAGGAGCACCTTGAGAACAAAGCATTTACATTCAGGTAAAGAACAGGTGGAATTTTATCGGAATTAATCCTTTTGTCCCTTCGTTTTTAGTGTCCCTCAAACAAAAACTGTCTTCTGGAGCTCAGGAGATGGCCAGGATGAAGGACCGAGTGCAAAAGTTACAGAACGAGCTCATTCGGGTGAGACCTTCCTTACGACTGCTCTTTAGTGGCTTGGTTGAGGTTCATCTGCTCCACATCTCACTCAGGCCCGGATTAAGACCTTTTTGCGCCCTAGGCTACACTTTGGAATTACGCCCCCTTTAAGACAACCTCTACCGCCCCCGCCCCCCTCACACACACACCACTCAGACCCACACTTGGCTGGCTTTCGCCATGGTGCCTCCGGAGCAGGAGAGAAAGGCGAGTAGGCACCATCCCGCCACCTCCAAGGTCCCCATTCCCACTGGCTGGAACGCTCCGCTGGGCTCTGAAGGTCTCCTCGGGAGGCTTGGGGAGAGCGCAGCGGGTGCAAACTCGCTCCAAAGGCGAGACAGAGAGAGACAGAGACAGAGAGAGAGAGAGTCCGCTTGGCATGCGCTCCCGCAGACCGAGGGAGGATTCAGGTTGGGGTTTGTGTGGCTTTTGTTCGGCTGCTCCCGAAGGCAGGAGAGCCAGACCCTAGCCTTGATCCTTCCCTCCCTCCCGCAGCTATCACCCTCCAGGCCACTTGGAAACCTCCCTTGATAAACCACACGTTCAGCTGAGGTACAACAGGTTTATTTAGAATAACTGGATATAGGAAAGAGGCTAGAAGTCAGCTCAATGCCAATAAAGTGGCACTTGAATAGCAGCAATGTTCAATCATAGCAGCAATGGGATATAGAAAAGGTTCAATAAAGAAAAGTTTTCTCTGGCAATCACAACAAAGCAGTAGGAAACTAGCCTGGGGCTGAGTCCAGAAAGCCAGCAAGCTGGCAGGTACAAGTTAGGCACAAATAAAGGGGAATCCATGATCTTGGAGATGTGATTGTTGGCTATGGAACTCACTTGCTCAGACCAAACGGTTATAGTGTCCAAACCTGGACAGCTGTTCGAGGCAGGATTAGACAGATTCATGGATCCCATGATGGGATCAGTAGCGCCTGAAATCAGAGGCAAGTGCCACCTCAATGTGCCCACATGGAGGAAGGGAGGCAACCCCGCTCCTAGTCCCAGGCGCTGGGGGTCACTAGGAATAACAGGTGAGGTTTGACCCTCCTTTCACCCAGGCTGCAATGCCAGAGTTCAACTTGTGGGCCACAGACAGGCTTGGAATTTCTGGATGCCAGCATGGGCTGTGGCCCGATTCAGCATGGGGAAACCAAGGCCTGTGGTGTGACAGCAGCTCCCTTTGGCCAAGCAGGCCGCCCCGGTTTGGTCCGAGAGCATAGGAGCGAGCCTGGGTTGGTGTGGTCTCGTGCTGGGGACCTGGGAGAGGTCCACCCAAGCAACCCCCTTTCTCTCCCCTCTCCCTCCCTCCCTCTCTTCCTTCTTTACTTTCTTTCTTTCCTACTAGTTGCCTCCTACTCCTCCTTCTCCCCTCCCTCCCACCGCCCTCTCCCGGACTCTGCCGCTCGGCTCTGGCTGCAGGAATTTACAGTCTGCCGCCGGGGAGCCGGGCAAGTCTCCATTAGGCATGAGAAAAAAGTTATGAAAATGAAATGATTCGTAAGAAATTCGTAAGAAATGCTACTTTTGAGTATTTCCGCACCTGGAACGCCAACCAGGAAGTGGACTTTCTTTATAGAACTTCGGGGGCCAGGATTTCCTTAAGTGTCGTTATTAGGTCGTAAGGGGGGGGCACCCTCCTTCTCTCTCACCACCCTCCCGCCTCCCTTGCCAATAAGTATTATGGCAAGGCAAGCCCTAAACTCGCTCCTTCTTTCGGGTGAAGCCCGGAAAAAATGTAAACAGAGAGGATTACTCAGAGTAAATCTGCAAAAGGAGGGCACTTTGGATGAAGTGCCCTCCTTTGTGGATTTACTTCGAGTAATCCTCTCTGTTTACATTTTTCCAGGCTTCCCTGCCTCTCCTGCCCTGCCAGGATCTAAAGCATCAAAGAGTATTGGGGTGAGAAACCAACCTAATGTATAATAAAATGAATGCTACTGTAAGTGCCTAATATTATAAGTAATCCAACTGGTCATACCTACATTTCATGCACATGCAATAATACAGCAGTAATAACAATAACAAGAGGTAAAATTCAAACCGAAGTTTTCTGACTGGTCCCTGCCTCATGCGGTGCAAACGGGCTCTTCTCTATTTAGCCCTGGAAAAGCCAGCGTTTTCTGCTTGGGTCCACACACATCCATATGCTTGGGGGGGAGATTTGCTGCAGAATCCGGGCTCATAGAGAAGATTCTGCAGCAAATCCCCAAAGAATATGTATGTGTGTGCACCCAAGCAGAAAACGCTGGCTTTTCCCGGCTCACAGAGAAGAGCCCGTTTGCACCGCATGAGGAGGGACCAGTCAGAATACTTCAGTTTGAATTTTACCTCTTCTTATACCCATTGTTATTACTGCTGTATTATTGCATGTGCATGGAATGTAGGTATATGACCAGCCTGGGCAAACTTGGGCCCTTGCTCCTCGGGATCGGGTGAGAGAGGCAGCGAGGGGGCTCCTCCTCCTCTTCTTTTGCTGCTTCCAAGAACAGAATACCCCCTCCCTCCCGCCCTCCTCCTTCCCTCCCTCCTTCCTATTTGGAGAGTCCCATCTAGAATTCAGTGTGAATTATTCACGTTTTGGCCTACAACTCCCAGAAATCCCAGCCAATTTACCAGCTGTTAGGATTTCTGGGAGTTGTAGGCCAAAACCATCTGAATGCGATACGCTGGCGTACGAACTACTAACGAATTTCGTTAGTAATTAAGTTACATTTTAGAAATTTTTGGAAATTTTTTTGTAAGTCTTTCTTTTCCTCATCAACCCCCCCCCCCCCCCAATTGATTTTAGAATTGCCATTTTTGGGTTCGAAACCATGCCTAGTCTCTATGGAGACGGCTTCCCCGGGAGCCAGGAGGTCAGGCCAGCCAGAGACCCATGGGCAAATCAATGGATCAATGCGAGGGCCTCGCCACAGCCCAGAGAGCGAGAGACGGAGAGGATGGAGAGAAGGAGCGAGGAGGGGAATAAGAAAGGGGGGAAGAGGGGCGTGGACCAGGGGGTTTTTTTTGCTCCGTGATTTGCGCCCCCCCTCCCTTCGGCTTGCGCCCCTATGCCATGGCCTAGGTTGGCCTTATGGGTAATCTGGCCATGATCTCACTGATTTTTGTTCCTCTCCCTCTCAGAAAAATGACCGAGAAAAGGATCTCATGCTGCTCCACAGGGCCCATCAGCAGCAACAGTTGGTGATGAGGAAATACCAGGCCAAGATAGCCAAGATGCAAGCACTGGAGGGTGCCGTGCGGCAGCAGGAACAGGTGAGTGAAAGCAAGAGCTAAGAAGCAACGCAGTCCGTCCATACGTGGAAGCCATGAGGTTGCTGCGTCACCCTGCCTAATGATAGGGACAGTCTCACTCTGGGACGTATTTAGTTGACATGGAGGTCTTCTCCCTTCTTGGCTGATCTCCCTCGCTTCTTCAACCAAAGGTGATTGAGAGAATGGAGCGGATGTTGGAGGGGAAGATGGATCGGTTCAAAGGCACCGTACATATGCCGAACTTACCCCAAGGATCAGGTAACTGGTTTGCTACGTATTCCCTTATTATAGTGGAAATATGCTTCCTAGAAGTCTGAGTTGAGTTTGAAAACATTATTTTTGTAGACTAGCTCCTTCTCCCAGATTGCTACGGCCAGCGGCCAACCCAAACTTGAAGTCCAAAAAAGCTTTTCTAAGGTTGAGAGACACCAGGAACATTAGTTCCATTGTGTTGTTGTGAGTTTTCCGGGCTGTCTGGCCATGTTCCAGAAGCATCCTCTCCTGATGACTTGCCTGCATCTATGGCAGGCATCCTCAGAGGTTGCCAGGTTTGTTGGAGACTAGGAAAATGGGGTTTATATATCTGTGGGGTGTCCAGGATGGGAGAAAGAACGCTTGTCCGTTTGAGGCAAGTATGGATGTTGCAATTTATCACTGTTGTGACCCAGCTATGGCAGCAATAAAGTCCGGGAGTAGAAAAGAGTAACAAATGTTTATTTAACAAGACATGGGAGTTGGGCTAACAAAAAATAGCCTTTCGTCGGCTGGAGAAAAACCCACACTAAACCCAGGACCCCCAAACCAAAAAATGCCGGAGATAAAAGAACTTCAAAGCAAATAGCAGACGTCCATCTGTAGTCTCTAGTAGAGGAATGTTCAAGAAGCGAAGTCAGTCACCGGTCCGAGGTCGTCAGGTAGGAGAACATCAATCAGGATAAGGAGGAGACGTCACCGGGTTGAACAGGAGCTAAGTATATTAACAAACACATAACTTGCAGCCCCCCATACCACCCAGCATCTGTCTCCCTCCAAGTAATACTATACCCAGTTCAGTAGCAGCCACTCACAGTATTCACACGAGGATCAAGAGGCACACGGCAGTAGCTAAACAAAAAAGTAGACATAAATCCAGAAACCCCCCACCTTTTCCCCAAATCAGCTAGAGCTGCCATAGCAGCTCTCCCAAGAACACAAAATGAATAAAGAACCCAATAACTCACGAGTAGTCTTGGAAATCAGGAACAAGAATACCAGGAACCAGGATGCATGAGCTAGAACAATAATAACTCCTTGACCACCGCAGGGATCAAGCCAAATACTCATAATTCTTATAGGACTTTCAATCAGAGTCCTCGGAGACCCCACCCAGCTCCAAAGCATCAGCATTCCTATTCCCTGCAGCTGTAGCATCAGGCCCAGATCTCCAAGCCAGCCAAAGCTCTTCTTGGCTTAAAGGGACCCTCTCAGCCTCAGAATGTGAAGACGTCCAGTCCCGGTCCGTCTGGAACCCCAGAAACGTGCTGGTCCCCGAGTCCGCATTACATACATCCCTCACCTTCTGTACCAAGGCCGAATCCAGATCGGTATCACTTTCCTCTGACTGCAATTCTGCATTCCCTGTGAAACCCTCAAAAGAGCCAGACTCAGAAGGCTCCCTAAGTAAATGCTGGATTTTCCTCCTTTGTTCATTGTCTTCATTAATGCTCGAGTCACTAGCCACCCTCTTTACTCCAGCTGTAGGAGCCTGGTCATTCAGAGCCGCGCCCCAAACTGAGCTATTGCTTGATGTTACTGTCTCCACACCTCCCTCCATGTTACTACCTGTAGCAACTAGAGGCTCATTCACAACAATCACCTTGAATAGCCTTTGATTGGCTTCTTACTGCCTGGGGGAATCCTTTGTTGGGAGGTGATTAGCTGTTCCTGATTGTTTCTTGTCTGGAATTCCCCTGTTTTTTATTTACTGTTATGATTTTAGAGGGTTTTAAAAATACTGATAGCCAGATTTTATTTATTTTCATGGTTTTTTCCTTTCTGTTGAAATTGTCCACGTGCGTGGGGATTCAAATGGTTTCTCTGTGTAGCCTGACATGGTGGTTGTGAGAGTGGTCCAGCATTTGTGTGTTCTCAAATAATATGCTGTGCCCAGGTTGGTTCAAGTGCTCTGCTATGGCTGACTTCTCTAGTTGAAGTAGTCTGCAGTGCCTTTCATGTTCCTTGATTCGTATTTGGGCAATGCTGTGTTTGGTGGTGTGATGAAGCGAGATAAAGCAATGTTTCTATTTCAGGAAATGTGTTCTTTGCCTTTTTGAAATGTGCAAGTATTGAATGAAATGTTGTTATGGATGGCTTTAAAACTGTTTATTTACAGATATAATATAAAGCTTAGGTAAGATGGGGTTTGGATAAGACCACTATCAGTTAAAAGGAGAACATAGGCTAAATGTTGCTATGGCAACCTGCTCCAAGCTGGGAAAGGGGCGGAGCCAACTGTCGCTGGCAAGGAAAGGGTTTGGTTTTAAAAGTCAGTCAGTTTTTGAGTAGTCGGTTAGAGCAGTCAGGTGTGAAGTCTGTCAGTTGATAGCATTTTTGGAATTACTTTGCAAATGAAGGTTCTTAGGAAGGACTCATCCCACACTTTCTACAAGCACGTTGATGACTAAAAAGGCCAATCTGATATAGGCAAGTTCGGTTGCAGAAAGCACAACAGAAAGTCTCCTTGGGTGATGTTGTTTCCAAGTTGTGGTTCTTTCTGCGTTGCTGTTTCTCTTCGAGACCCGTTCAGCATGTCTTCTCAAAAGAGGCCGCAGCATTGTGGATAGTGCGTCTCCATACCTCCTGATGTTAGGCCAGAGTGAACCATTGTTGGTGATCCATCTGGCCGAGCCTGAGATGTTGTTTCAGGGAGTCCTTATATCTCTTTTGGGGGGCGCCTCTCTTGCGCTGACCCGTGGCAAGTTCACCATAGAGTAGTATCTTTGGGAGGCGGTGGTCTTCCATCCTAGAGACGTGTCCTGCCCAGCGCAGCTGTGTTCTCAATAGCATGGCCTCAATGCTGGTGATCCCTGCTTGCTCAAGGACAGCAACATTTGTCACATAGTCGGTCCAGTGTACATTTAGGATTGTGCGAAGACAGCGCTGATGAAAGCGTTCGAGGAATCGTAGGTGTTGGCAATAGGTGGCCCATGTTTCAGACCCATAGAGGAGAATAGACAGTACGATAGCTCTGTACACACTGATGTTGGTGCTTTGCCTCAGGTGCTTGATTCTCCAGACTCTTTTGTGATGCCTTTGCTAATCTGCGATCTATTTCTTTATCAATCTTGGCGTCTGAAGAGATGATGCTTCCCAGGGAGGTGAACTGCTGAATGGACTTAAGCACAGATTTGCCTATGCTGACGTGGGGGTGATGGTGTTCTTCCTGTGGTGCGGGCTGTCAGTTGATAGGGATGGTAGAAAAAGCTAAGGGTTAGCTGTAATCTGAAGAAACTGGTTAGTCAGGGAATTGAAGCTAAGGGGTTAGCTTAACTCAGTTTGAGAACTAGCTAGGGAGCTAGTTGACTGACAACAGGGAGCTGTGACCATAGAAGGGAGTGGAAGGGCCACATGGTCAGCACCCCTTTGTCAAGGTCAAGTTATTCAGGAACCAGTTGGCTAGTGTTAGTATATTGAAACCTTGTTTGCAACATCTTCTTAAGTAAATGTACACATAGTAACCATTACGCTTGTTACTTTGAAACCAGTACGCTTCTGTCGTAAAATAAACCAAGTTACTGTTCCTTTGCCAACAAGCCTCTCTGTCTCATTGTGGAAACCTCCTAGTATATGGCAGAGATATGAAATTAAGTCAGAATTAAAAAGGATCTCTGACAGGAAAGAAGGTATTTACAAGTGGTCGCCATTACACAGTTTGAAACCTCAAATCTTCACAAGTGGTGGCAGCGAAGATACACAGTGGTAATAGTTCACATCATTACAGGTGGTCTTGTCCACAGTTGCATGGTATACAATACATTTCTGCAGAGGTGAGAGGATCCTTCTTGTCCTTTGCTGACCGTAGCATTGGTTGGATTTTCTTAGTGGTTTTGTACAGTAGATACAGTTTGTAGGTTGTGTTTCCTCATCAGCTTCTCTATGCGGTCAGTTTCCTAGTTTCCAACAAGCCTCACAACCTCTGAGGATGCCTGCCAAGGCAAAATGTCAGAAGAGAAGGCCATACAGCCTGGAAAACTCACAACAACCCAGTGATTCCGGCAATGAAAACCTTTGATCATACATGAATTCCATTGGTTACAGCAGTGATTTTCAACCTTTTTTGAGCCGCGGCACATTTTTTACATTTACAAAATCCTGGGGCACACCACCAACCAAAATGACACTCTAACTGTCATTTTACTAACTGTCACCCTCCCCCCTCGTGACGCCGCTGCTTCCGCCAAATCCCCTCCCGCCCCACCCCCGGGAGGCCCACGCACAGGAGGCCCGTCACCATCCCACGGGGGAGGGCTGCGCTGTGTGACCAAAGCGTACGCGGGCTCGGCTGAGCAGGACGAATAGGAATTGAGCACACAGGGTGGCTCCGAGCCTTGGAACAAACTGTGGCGGAGGCTCACAGCCGTCGCCACCCCCAGCTCTCCTTCCCGAAGGGGTTCAGCCCCCTCAAGAAGTGCCTCCCTCCCCCCGTGCATCCCTTTGGCTTCCCTGCTGTTGCCATGGGGCCAGATCGGGAAGGAACCAAGCTGGGCTGTGGAGCTGCGCATCCCAGTCTCTGCTCAGCTCTGCAGCGAACCCGGAGCCCAGCCAGGAGAGGCCAGGAGATGAGGGGTTGCTCCCCTTCCCCGGCGCAGAGGGGTAGAGGGCAGAAAGACTCGACTAGAGCCTCCGGGAACGGGGCAGCTCCCGCGGACTCCTCCACCCTCTCCTCCTCCATGCTGCTGGAGAGGAGGAGGGCAGAAGAGTGCCCAGGAGCCAGGAAGCAGGAGGAGCCACAGCCCGGCCAGGTAGCCCTTGGCGTGCAGAGGGAGAGAAGAAAAGGAGAGAGAGAGAGAGAGGAGGGAGGGAGGAAAGTTCTGGACGCCGAGGGCTCTCCCTGACTGCAGCTAGGCTGGCTGGCATTGGTGCCTCGGCCAGGAAAGCCTCATTTCTGCTGCCTGAAGTTTCCTGCTAGGGTCTCTCTCTCTCTCTCTCTCTCTCTCTCTCTCTCTCTCCCACGGCACACCTGATGATCGCTCACGGCACACTAGTGTGCCGTGGCACACTGGTTGGGAAACACTGGGTTACAGCACCGAATGGGCCAAATGTGGACAATTCATTATTTGTATTACTGATTTATTCCTTCCTTTCAACGTATTCCCTGCTTTTCTTCCAATTCAGGACCCTATATGGGACCTCATCACGCTGGAGAGAAAAAAATCCACTTAAAATCCAGATTCTGCCTCCCACAGAATTCTGGGGTTTGTAGTTTAGAGAGGAGCCTTTAACAGCCTCACTAAACTACAAACCCCAGAACTCTACAGGATGCAGAAACCAGATTTTAAGTGGATTTTTCCTCTAGTGTGATGAAGTATATGTTTCGCAATATAAGTTAAAGCAAACCATCCTTTCTGTGGCTGGCAATGCTTTTCTTTCCTTTGCTTCACCACCTTCTGCCTTGTGCCCACTAGGTGCGGGTGACCTCTACTCCACCTTGCTGATGGAGAACACAAGGCTACGGGAAGAACTTGGCAAGTCCACTTTCAATTCCCCCATCATACTGCAGCAGCAAGCCTTACCAGTAAGACCTTCTACATCACCAAGCATTTCTATATGCATGTCCTTTAAGCAGAGGTTTAAGCTGATTGTTTGGTTAGATAGTTGGGCTGTTCTACAATTTCGGATATGCCCGAATTTCAGACGTTTTTCGGATACTTCTGACTTTTTAAAGCAATTTCGAGAGCAACCCTCCCAACAGGAATTCCGAAATCCGAAATTCCGAATTTCAGAATTTCTGAATTTTCTTGCTGATTGCTCACTGGTTGATGACTAACAGCTGACTCTCCCTTCTGCTGTTTTTTTTGCCCATTTTTGAAAGCGGACGCCATTTCCGAAGACTTCCGAATTTCGGAAATACTTCCGAATCAATTTTGAAATTTATCGGAAATTTTTTGGAAGTCCATATAATCCGAAACAACACATACAATTAGATCTGAAACAAGTTTCGAAACTTTTTTTCTTGGGTCAACCAGTCCTATTAGATAGTCAGCTGAAATGTATTTAATGTAGAGATGGATAGGTTCATTCGGATATCACAGAACTAGTAATTGAAGGGAAGTTGTTGACGGAGCTGTTGCCTTGGCGCTGGTGGTGTGGGCCTGGGGTGGGCGAAGGATCATTGCAGGGCAGAAGAAGAAGGAAGAAAAAGAAGGGCTGGGAGAAGGGCCGTAGCCAGGCGTTGGGTTCGGGGGGTGAGTTTGGTTCGGGGGGCTGAGACTGGGTGGAAGAGGGTCTACCCTAGCAAACCTTTTGTATTGATATCCCAATAACCCCATTAATGTGGGATATAATGAGCATGGTGATCAGATCATGATATGAATAAACATAACAGTTTAAATAATGTACCAGTAAGGCCTTTTCGCGGACCACCCTGAGAATTTGGGGGCTGAAGCCCCCTTAGCCCCCCTCGGCTACATGCCTGGCTGGGAGAAGGGCTGTAGCCTGCCTGCCTTGCCGCTTCTTGTGTGGTGTTGTTTATTATTTATTTATTTATTTATTTATTTAGCACATTTATATATTGCTGGGGGCGACTCGGGGCGGTTCACAAGACAACAAATTGAATGCCAACAGCATAATAAAAACAGCATTTAAAACACTTAAAAACATTAGCAAATAAATTCAAACCAAGACAATAATAAAAACACATTACGACCCTAAGTAAAACATAATTGTTGTAAAACATAATTGTTGGGGTTAGGGTGGGCCGCGTGAGTATTGGGGTGTGTGGGTGCATGGTGCAGGCCCGGATTACCGGTAAGGCCAACCTAGGCCATGGCCTAGGGGCGCAGACTGGGGGGGGGGGGCCCAGATCACGCAGCCCAAAAAAATTCAAAAAAAAAAGTTGGTCTTCAGGCCGCGGAAAACAGTACATGCCAGGCTGTGCCAAGCCTGAAACGCAAAAGGGAGGCCATCCGGGGGCCTTTTTCGCTCGCCCCATGCCTTCTTCGGCTTCAGAGGGGGCGAAGGGGGAGCGAAAAAGGCTCCCGCATGGCCGAGGCTCGCTCTCTCTCTCTCTCTCTCTCTCTCTCTCTCTCTCACGCGCGCACTCTCTCTTTCTCTCTCGTACGTATGCTCTCTCGTGCGCTCTCTCTCGCCCGCGCGTGCTCTCTCTCTCTCTCTCTCTTGTGCGTGCCTTTGGAGCGAGTTTGGACCCGCTGCGCTCTCCCCAAGCCTCCCGACTCCTGAGCAAACCTTCAGAGCACAGCTTTTCAGCTGGTGGGAATTGGGACCTTGGAGGTTGCGGGAGGTTGCCTTAAAGGGGGCGTAATTCCAAACTGTGGACTAGGGTGCAAAAAAGTGCTAATCCGGGCCTGGCATGGTGTGGGTGCGTAGCATGGGTAGAAGAAGCACGGAGGAAGGGAAGGAAAAGGGAGGGTTTGTATTGTTGTTTGTTTGGAGCCATGAGCCAGGGGAGATAAATATAGGAACTTGTGTGTGTGTGTGTGTGTGTGTATTATTTTGCCACCAAAATCTATATCTCCCATTCATTCCTTCAAGCCCTACTTGGACTCCAAACACTCTTTTCCAATGTTTTTAAAAGCCCCAGGGCCACTGCTGTGGGTTGCAGTTCTCTCTGGGCTCTGCGTGTGTTTGTTTAAAAACTACATCTCCTATACTTTCCTTCAAGCCACTCTTGGACCACAAACACTCGTTTCCAACGTTGTGAAAAGGCCCAGGTTCAATAAAGTACAATAGCACAGTCTCCACTTCATCACATAAGGCAGGGAAGTGTATGGCAGAGGAGAGCAGAGGAGAGCTCAGTCTTACTCATTTTTTAAACGAAACTGATGTTTTCGTTACCTTCTATCACACTGTTAAATGTCTCTCGGTTTTCTTTCAGTATTCTTTCACGCTGCAGAAATTTGGCCCTGTCCATCATCCCTCTCCCTGCGCATTGTTGAAAGCTGGGAGGGAGAGAAAACAGTAATGCTTCCTCTCCCTCCCTCCCCTTCTCTCTCCCTTGGCTGGCCCACAGAGGAGGGGGTGGACCTTGGAAAACTATAACTCCTAGGACTTCATAGTATGGAGCTATGGTATTTAAATTGGGGTCCGAGAGCATGTAAATGCACCAAGAGAAGGGTATGGACCTTGGGAAACTACAACTCCCAGGACTGCACAGCATGGAGACATGGAATAATAATAATATAATAATAATAATGAATTGGTGGGATCATAAACCTGCAAAGGTCGTGGAAAATGAACACGCCAAAATACTGTGGGACTTTCGAATCCAGACTGACAAAGTTTTGGAACACAATACACCAGACATCGCGATTGTGGAACCTGGTAGCAACTAATGCCATCACATTACAGAAATGGCCAAACATCCATATGATTCCAAAAAAATCTACTTCCCCACCACCTCATGAAATGTTTGAAAATAATGCTGGCCCTCATGCTTCAGTTACGCAAAGAGTGCTCCATCCTACACTCCAAGCCAAACTAATGTGATGACAAGAGTGGCTTCCCATATTTTAAATGTAGCGGTCAGTGGAATTTAGTAAATGTGATGAAGTGGAGGGTTTTAGCTTTGCAAATATATGGACACAGTACCATGGGCTTCTGAAAATGTTACAGGGATATATTTCAAAAATGAGATCTTAGTGCAGTGTTTCCCAACCTTTTTTGAGCCGCGGCACACTTTTTACATTTACAAAATCCTGGGGCACACCACCAACCAAAATGACACAAAATGACACTCTAACACAGTAATACATATAGTTAATATGTTTTTAAATGTATTTATACACTCAGTGTGAAACCTGGGTCTGTTTCGATGAACACAACATAGATATCCTGTCAGGAATGGCAGAAAGACACACACGAAGGTCTTGCTCAACAGCTGTCAGTCTCTGTGTGTTTAGAAAAAATGTGTCCATATAGCTTCAACGCAGTCCACTAGTACTGTTCTTATGCATCAATACACCTCATGGAACAGTAATGAGGCTTCCACCTTCAATATATATGCTCCTTTATCATTCAAGGGGGGCATTAGACAAGTCCCTCGTGTATAACTGGTGAACAGGAGAGTTGTTACACAGTCACTAGAAAGGCTATCACGTCCAGCCAATGCCAAATGTAGTAATATGTGATACACATAAACACAAAAATGGCTGAAGGAGGCAGTGCCCCAGCCCCTTCTTCTTCGCTGCCCAGCACTTCCTCCTCCCCCTCTCCCCCCCCCCCAAGCAGCAGCAGCAGGAGTTCAGCAGGAGGGGGAAGAAAGGGGGAAAGAGAGGTTTTCCCACGGCACACCAGGTGGTCGCTCACGGCACACTAGTGTGCCGCGGCAGAGTGGTTGGGAAACACTGTCTTAGTGTCACACCCTCAGAGGGTGTCACTTGGTGCAGTGACAACCTTGTGACACCTCCAACTTTTGAAGAGTGTTACGAATTATCTCCATTTTAAGGGTCTCTTACTATCAAACTATTACATGAAATTCTGTTTCTGGTCTGTCTCGTGGTGCTTTGCAATCTCTGTGCCTTTACTTTCTGAAGGATGTATATTCTGCCAGCACTGAGAAGCTCTCATTGATTTCGAAACTGGAAAGGGCCGAGGCACGCATCCAAGCTTTGGAGCTCCAGGTAATTGCCTTCTTGCTTTCCTAATTAGTCCTTTCATGCATCTCTACTAACAGTGGTTCATACCAACATAAAGCATACCATAGGATCATCTGGAAGACCTAGAAAAGTCCTAGAGATTATATATTTTGCCAGATGTGGCTAGGTGAATCCGCAGGTAGAAGATCTTACTGTTTTAGCCTTGGTTAATTGTTCCCAAACTTTGATCCCCTACGTCAGTCCTAATGCCGTGACCCCTTAATACAGTTCCTCATGCTGTAGTGACCCCCAATCATGTAATTATTTCAATGCTACTTCACAACTGTGATTTTGCTATTGTAATGAAGCGTCATGTAAATATCTGATATGACAGGATGTATTTTCATTCACTGGACCAAATTTGGCACATATACCTAATATGCCCAAATTTGAATACTGGTGGGATTGGAGGGAGAGATTGTCATTTGGGAGTTGTAGTTGCTGGGATTTATAGTTCACCTACAATCAAAGAGCATTCTGAACCCCACCAATGGAGGAATTGAACCAAACTTAGGACACAGAATTCCCATGATCAACAGAAAATGCTGGAAGGGTTTGGTGGGCATTGACCTTAAGTTTTGGAGTTGTAGTTCACCTACATCCCGAGAGCACTGTCAACTCAAAACAATGATGTATCTGGACTAAACTTGGCATGAATATCAATATGCCCAAATGTGAACACTGGTGGAGTTTGGGGAAAATAGACTTGACATTTGGGAGTTGTAGTTGCTGGGATTTATAGTTCACCTGCAGTCAAAGAGCCTTTTGAACTTCACCAAAGATAGAATTGGGCCAAACTTCCCACACACACCCCATGATCGACAGAAAATGCTGTGTTTTGTGATGATCTTTGGCAACCCCTCTGACACCCCCTCGTGACCACTCCAGGGGTCCCGACCCCCAGGTTGAGAAACACTGCCCTACGTCTCTTGGGCTTCAACTCCCAGAAGCCCCAGCCAACTTGGCCAGCTGTCAGAAATTTTGGGAGCCGAAGTCTGAAACATCTAGAAGTGTTAGGGGAATGTTGGCCTAGAATATGCCATCTGAATATTTCTTCTCTTTGTCACAGTTGGAGGGATCTTCCCGAAGGTGGGGACGGGAGAGGCAAGATTACAACAATCGGCTTCTAGAACAAGATCTGGGACTTGTCCGCTCTCCAACCTCTCTGTTACTTCAGGATTATTTGCTGGTGAGTAAGAAGCCCATTATGAACAATATTATAAGCAATAGCTTTGACCTGGGTAAGGTATGTAGACATTCTAGGCACCTTGGAGGCATCTTCTAGATCAGGGCTGTCCAACTGGCGGCCCGGGGGCCGTATACGGCCCCCAGCCCCTTCCCTCCGGCCCCCTAAGCTTTTTAATGAAAAATAAAAATTGAAAAATAAAATAAATAATTTTTTTTTTAAAAAAAAACCTACTTCCGGGTTCGGAGCAAGTATCGCGAGAATACACAATCCACATGGGATTTCGCTGTCAACGCAAGATCACGCCGGCGTTGACAGCGAAATCCCGTGTGGATTGCGTATTCTCACAATACTCTTCGGCTACTCTACTACTGGATCGCTGAGGCCCACAGACGCGATTAGGACCTTCTTCGACTCAGTCGGTCGTCGCCTCTCTCGTCGTCCGGGTACTCCTGGATCCTGAGCGTTTGGAAAAGGTAGGCCGAAGCAGGGGCTCCTCAGGGGCTCCTCATTCCCTCCCCCCATCTCCCCTCATGTATTAAATATAAAAGTAAATATATTTAAAGATGAAATAAGGGGAGATGGGATACATTAAAATAAGGGGAGAGGGGAGGATGGAATTAAATATATTTAATATTAAATTAAAATAAGGGGGGAGGGGAGGATGGAATTAAATATATTTAATATTAAATTAAAATAATTTAATATCTTATCCCTGCATTTTATCTCAGTAAAAGATTATATTTGACTGTATGGATGCCCCTTTTGAATTCCCACCCTGCTTTAATGTTAGTAAAAGATTATATTTGACTGTATGCATGCAGGGCCGGGGCGGGGGCGGAGCCGGGGAGAGGGTCGAGCTGGGGGCGGGGAGAGGGCGGAGCTGGGGGTGGGGAGGGGCGGAGCCGGGGGCGGGGGCAGACCCTACGGCCCCCCAGGTCATCAGTGACCGGAATTCAGGCCCCTGGGCCAGTAGAAGTTGGACAGCCCTGTTCTAGATCAGGGGTGGGCAATTACTTTTTCCAAGGGGGCCACACGAGAGCCAAAAAATATTATGGAGGGCCTCACTTAAAGGCGGAACTACATTCTAATCTACATTATTTATTTATTTATTTACTTACTTACTATATATTACACATCATTTATATCAAGAAATATCCATATATTATTAGTATTAATATCATAATTGTTATATTATAGTATATATATATATATATAGGCATTATAATATATTGAAATTATAATATAATATAACATATTATATTATTTTTATATTATTATATTATAAAATTATTATAAAATAATAATAAAAACCACTAAAATAAAATAAAATTCAAGAAGACAAGGTGTGAACCAAGATGGAATGGCCCAATGGACCCAGCCGCCGCCACAGCAGAGGAGGGCAGAGCAGCAGGCGATTGGAGGCTGCAGGCCTCCGCCCGCTCTTGCCCCCAGCCATTCCCCAGCTGATCGCCCTGCTATGGAGTGCCTGTCATCCCTGGAGGCAATCTGGGCCTGCAGGGGGACCAGTCAGTGATCTGAGGCAACTGATTGCCCTGGCGACCCGGAAGACGATCAAATCTTCCGGGTCGCCAGGGTGATCAGCCGCCGTAGGTCGCCGAATGCTCCCGCTGCAGGCCCAGATTGCCTCCAGGGATGGCAGACACTCCAAAGCCGCTGCTCCTCCAGCCTGTCTGCCGACACAGGCCCCACAGAGCCCGCGATGGGATGGCGGTGGCGGCGGCACCCCTTCCTCTTGCCCCCCGACGCCCTTTTCCCCGGGCCGGGCAGAATCGGCTGCCGGGCCGCATTCGGCCCATGGGCCATAGGTTGCCCACCCCTGTTCTAGATTATAGTACAAAACTAATCTGGACTCATTCTAGCATACTTAGGCTGGTACATTTCAGCTCATCATTGCATCTTGTTCCTATGACAACAGGACGAGAAGGAAGGGAGAAGAGATGGAGATGAGAAGATTCGCAAGTCCCATACAATGTTGGACAAGTAGAGTGGTGTTTGGCTGGTTCCATGTATAGGTCGGTCTATAGCTTCCTTGGTTGGACTTCTTGGCCAATGGGATTTGGGTCTCCATCATGGGGCAACATGGTCACAAACTGCAAGATGGCGAATTAGACCCAATTGTATTGGGTCTAATGCAGTCTCATCCCCAGATTGCATTAGACTGGATAAAGAATAGCTATTTTGTGTTGGAAGTTTGGTCCTCCAAGGTCTTCTGGGGGACTAATGCAATCCGTAGTTTCTACCAATTGTTCACTGTTGTTCCAAGTCAGAATGGGGAGGGGGGAAACCAAGGATGGGGGTTAATGGGGGGTTTAGGCACCCTATTAATATCTGGTTTTCCCTCTTTCTCAGAAGACTCGTTCCAATCCCCTAACACATCTCAAGAAGCACCAGAGCCTCCATCTACTACCATAGCTCTGCAGGACCAGCGGCATTCAACATACTCTGTCAGGACATATCGCAAAATATATGGCTATACAAACCCCCTCCAAGGTTATATGTCTCTGCCCCAAGGGGGAAACGGAATACCTGCCTATATATTAAAGTTTTAACCCTTGTTTCTGTCCATTTGAAAAGTCAATGGATTCCAGCTATTGGAGATTTACTTGGAAAGAAAGGAGACCCGAGTTGGGGAGGCATAGGGAAGGGATCGTATCTTGAACCATTTGGGAGTGGAAGCAGTAGGTGTTGACATGATCCTCCAAACAGGTTTAGTGCCTTCAAAGTTTGGGCTAAAGTGCTAAGTGGATTCACTAGTATCTATAGTGATTTGGAAGCCACCACTGAATATAATAGACTGGTATTTCTAAACTGTCATCTTCTATGTGTTTGGGACTTCAGCTCGCAGACTTCCTGATCTTCTAAGGCAGTGTTTCCCAACCTATTTTGAGCCGCGGCACACTTTTTACATTTGCAAAATCCTGGGGCACACCACCAACCAAAATGACACTCAAACACAGTAATACATATAGTTAATATGTTTTTAAAATGTATTTATACACTCAGTGTAAAACCTGGGCCTGTTTCGATGAACTCAACATAGATATCCTGGCAGGAATGGCAGAAAGACACAAACTTCCCACACAGAACTCCCATAACCAAGAGAAAATACTATAAGAGTTTGGTGGGCATTGACCTTGAGTTTTGGAGTTGTAATTCACCTACTGTATATCCAGAGAGCACTGTGGACTGAAACAATGTTGGATCAGGACCAAACTTGGCATGAATACTCAATATGTCCAAATATGAACGCAGTTGGAGTTCAGGGGAAATAGACCCTGACATTTGAGAGTTACAGTTTCTGGGATTTATAGTTCCCCTACAATCAAAGAGGATTCTGAACCCCACCAATGATAGAACTGGGCCAAACTTCCCCACACAGAACCCCAGGAGGCAAGAGGAGGTCTCTACTTGGGGAAAGGGAGGCGGGCCTTCCCAATGCATGGAGAGGGAGAGACCAAGTAGACAACGGGTGGGGAGGGGGGTGTTTGTAATTTTGTGCCTTTATCGAGGTAGGTTTCTTAGGGTTTTTATACTTCAACACACTAGACTCCCTTTCTTGGAGGTTCCAATTTCCCACGGCACACCTGATGATCGCTCACGGCACACTAGTGTGCCCCGGCACACTGGTTGAGAAACACTGTTCTAAGGTGGCTAAGGCTTATGAGAGCTGAAGTCCAAAACATCTGGAGAAGATAACTAACACCCACGTTTGCTACATGCTGTTGTAAATGGAGCCTGTGACTATTCGGATGTTGTCTATACTAGTTCAACTAGCTGTGATGCGGCACACTAGTGTGCTGTGACGGACCTCCTGCTGTGCCACGGGAAAAGCTCTCTGCCCTCCCTTCCTCCCCCCCTGCTGAACTCCTGCTGCTTGGGAGAGGGTAAAGGGCCGGGTGGCGGCGAAGAAAAAGAAGAAGGGGCCAGGGCGCCGCCTCCTTCTGCCGTTTCCCCAGCCAGGCTCCAATCCGCCATGACTCCCGCCATGACTCTCGCCCCTCGCTCGCTGAAGCTGCGTGGAGGAGGAGCCCCACCCACTGAAGCCCGTCCACCGCTCATGCTCTCCTCTGTGGGAAAGCTGAAGCTGGGGGGGGGGGCAGGGCATGGTGAGACCTGGCTCCGCCCCCTCCCCAGCTTCGGCACTCCCAGCAGCTGCTCCAGCCTTGAGGGGACAGTGCCAAGCCAGCATTGTGCTGGCTCTGCCACCGCTGGCTTGGCACTTCCCCCTCAAGGCTGGGGCAGCTGCCGGGAAAGCTGAAGCCGGGGGGAGGCGGCGGGGCATGGCGCAGCCTGGCTCCACCCTCTCCCCAGCTTCGGCACTCCCAGCAGCTGCTCCAGCCTTGAGGGGCAGTGCCAAGCCAGCCTTGTTCTGGATCTGCCACCGCTGGCTTGGCACTGCCCCCTCAAGGCTGGAGAAGCTGCTGGGAGAACTGAAGCCAGGGGGGAGGGGGAGGGGCATGGCGCGGCCTGGCTCCTCCCCCTCCCCGGCTTCGGCACTCCCAGCAGCTGCTCCCAGCAGGCCACCATCCCCCAGCCATTCTTTACGGTGTTAGAGTGTCATTTTGTGTCATTTTGGTTGGTGGTGTGCCCCTGGATTTTTTAAATGTTAAAAGTGTGCCGCGGCTCAAAAAAAGGTTGGGAAACACTGTTCTAAGGTGTCTAAGGCTTATGAGAGCTGAAGTCCAAAACATCTGGAGAAGATAACTAACACCCACATTTGCTACATTCTGTTGTAAATGGAGCCTGTGACCATTCAGATGTTGTCTATGCTAGTTCAACTAAACTTCAACACTAGCAACCAAAGCTGTCACTGTAGAGTAGTTCATTAACGTCAGGAAACCTCTGGCTAACATTTTCTGGATTAATTACAGTGGGAATAGGTGCATTGAATCAAATGTTGAATGGTAGATCAACACATTGGTAAATCTCCTTGATTTCAGGCAGTGGTCCTCAAGCTTTGGTCTTCAACTCCTATGGAAGATGATGGTGCTTAATGCTTATGAATTCTGGTTGTTGAAGTCCAAAATATTGGAAGATTGAGAACCAGTGATTGAATGGGTCTAGTTGGAAGTAGAAATAAATGCAAAAGGTCCCCCACGTTTCCATGAAATCATCTTTTACATGGACGTACAGTACATCACACCAAAAGGTCCTAATGCTTTCATGAATCGTGCTTTACACGTACACAGAAATGTAAAACGTATAACTATTTTCTAATTTATTAAGGATTCTTTGTACAATGTATGTAGATGTGCCTTGCATAACTGAATAAGCCAATATTGCACAACACACATAATAAATAATTATTTACATTTTTTGCCATTAACTGAGTTTACTTGGATGACTTGCACTGAATTGAATCAGCCAGGGATAAACTGGCAGAATGAAAGCAGACAGACCTTTCAGCTGCAAGGCCATTAATGGCTGGGCAAAGTGGACAATGAAACATGTAGAAATGCATCCAAACAGTTCTTTCTCCCACCCTGACATAATTCCACAAATATAAACAGGCAGAATGAAAGCAGACAGACCTTTCAGCTGCAATTTCGTCAAGCAGATGAACTTCTAGTTGTTGATGCTTTGGCAGAAAATGGCTGCCAAAGCCTCCTTCTGTTTGTCCTCCCTCGTGGCTCATCTTCGTGCGCCACCGCATGCTCCAAATGCACATGCGCTGGCCGGGTGCCCACCCCCTCCTTTGCTCTGCTGCATTCCTCCTCCCTCCGTCCTTCTCAGGCCACGCTGAGTCATCCCAGAGGCAGGATGGGGTGCTTCTGCGCCTGCGCGCGGAACGCCAGCCGCGCAGCGCGCCATCCATGCCCACCCCCTCCTTTGCTCAGGGACAACTCAGCATGGCCTGAGAAGAAGGAAGGGGGGAGGAATGCAGCAGAGCAAGGGGGTGGGCGCCCGGCCAGCGCATGTGCAATTGGAGTGTGGCCTAGGGCGCAAAAAGGTGTTAATCCGGGCCTGCTTCTCGGACAAAGGGATTCCTAAAACCCTCAGAAATATATGTTTTCTTATGGTCTTTGGCCACCCCTCAAAACCCCCCAGGCCCAGGGCCCAGGTTGAGAAATGCTGGCTTAGGATCTTCGCATGGAACTTGGCTCTTCTCCTGCATTTATTTTCCCTCTCTAATTTTCCTACCAGTTTCATACTGTTCCATTCAGAGAAATGTCCAGTTAGCTGCAAAGCTCCCAACTTTTTAAAAAAAGACATTGCCGTGCTAAAGTAAATATGAATGCAATAAAACACTTCCTCCCCCAAAAGGGGAGAAAAGTCCAACTCTGCAATTGGAATACATGTTTATTCATTTTTGCTAACAGATCCCCCACTCGAAAGCTCATAAACCTCTACTGATATTTTCTCCTCTCATTTCAGTAACATTTCGGACCAAAGAACTGAGGTTGCATGGCACTGCCACGCCATTGTTTACAAGGATCTTGGAACATGCTCAACAATCCTCAGTATGAGATTTTTGAACAGAGGTTGTCCATAAAAGTACAGGGATATTAAGGCAAAAGACACCCAGCTTTGCTTGATCTACATTATTTATTATTATTTATTTACATCATTTATATTATATTATAAATTGTGTTGTGGGGCCATCCAAAAGCTGAAGGCTCTTCCCATCCGACAAAACCATCCTTAAATCACCCATCTGTGTGCCAATGTCCGACTGGTACATTAAGGATCAATCCCAAGGCTATTGATACACAATAATGGGTACAGTCTGGCTAAATGCTTGGGTCCTCAACATAGTTTCCATGCTCAGGGACCGGAATTCAGAGGTCGTAGCGTCAAGTAGATTGGCTTGTCTGGGATCAGGATAAGATCAAATTTGGTCCCCACTTCCACTCCCCTCTTGATTTCAATTTTGAAGTTGTCCAGCATCTGGGAAGAGAAAGAGAACGATGGATTTATTTTCCAAAGAAGGGTTTCGTTTTTCTTATATATTTGTTTGACGCAGTACCAATTGGCCATCGATAGCAATGTCACCAACCCAACCACCGATTTCTGAAATGCCATAACTGTTGAAGCATGCAAGGAATCAGTTCATGTGCATGTGCCAACTGTAAAATAAGATGCATGAAACTGATTGGTCAGGCAATGTCCAGGGAACATTGCCTGACCTGGGACTTTTGGTTACTGTTACATTGTTGTTCAGGCTTGAGCTATGCAGGTATTTAGAGCAGTGTTTCCCAACCGATGTGCTGTGGCGTACTAGTGTGCCGTGAGCAATCATCAGGTGTCAGGCCCGGATCATGGCCTTTTGGCGCCCTAGGCCAAAGGCTCTGCCCCCGCCCCCAACTCCGCCCCCGCCTCCTTGCCGGCGCGAGGAGGAGGAGGAAGGAAAGCCCCAGCCCCAGAGCCAATGCCGCGCATGCGCGGCAGTGACCCCAAGGGCGGGGCCTCTCCATGGCTCCTCCCTCCCTCCTAAAGCTGTCATGCGGGCCTCAGAAGCGGCCGAAATCGCCCTTTGCAGGCTGGCATGATGGCTTTAGGAGAGAGGGAGGAGCCATAAGGGGCCTGACAATCGGCATCGGCTCCGGGGTGGGGCTTTCCTTCCTCCTCCTCCTCGTGCCGGCGAGGAGGCGGGGGTGGGGCGGAGCCAGGGGCAGGGGCAGAACCTTTGGAGCCAAGGGGAGCAGAGCAAAGGGGGGGGGGGCAGCCGTGGATGGCGCTTTTTTTTGAAAAAATTCTACTTTTTTTGAGGGGTCCGGACCTGCTGCCCCCCCCCCCCATGGCTGCCGCCCTAGGCCATGGCCTGTCAGGTGTGCCGTGGGAAATTGGAGATAGAAGAGAGAGAGAGAGACCTCCTGTCCTACCGGGAAGCCCTAGCCAGGGCTCGATCCCTTGCCTGAGTCCCACAAACACAGCCTCCTTTTGGGAAGCCTTGTGCCGCCGGACTCACCACTTGCCTTCTTGGGCTTCCTCCTCCCCTTCGCTCCTTCCTCGGTCTCGGAAGGGTTTGAGCCGAAAGGCGGGGACTGTGTCAGGCGGAAAGAGCCGCGCAGAGAGAGAGAGAAGGCAGGCGTGGGCCAACTTGGAACCTCCCTCCAAGTGTTTTGGCATACAACTCCCACCATTCATACATACATACATATAAACTGTATAAGTCTTAGAGAGAGATGAAGAGAGAAGTAGATAGAGTTTGGACTGTGTGTTCTTGCTTCTTGAACTGCTGAAGGAGTTTATCCACATGGACAAAGGAAGACCATTTTAAATCTCTCATAAAAGCACATTATGTGAATTAGTGCAGCTGATCACATTGTACATATGTTGTTCTGAACTACAAAGAGCAAACTACTTGTTCTTTACTGTTCACCTGCATGGCGTATTTTCTTTGGCAATGCAATGTGTGGGCTGATCAAACGTGAACTACACGTGGTTTATTTTACTTTACGCCACGATAACAAAAGTCAGACTCACATGGATCAAGAACAGTTGCATCTCCAACTCCGCAATCCGACGCCCCAGGCACTGACGCGGTCCAAATCCAAAGCTGAGCCCTCTGAAGTGTTTGGAGTCATGGTTCAGCCACCTCATAGGGTTGAATTGTTTGGGTTTGGTGAAAAATCGGGGGTCCTGGCCCATGGCATGAATGCCAACCTGGACTAATGTCTGCAAAGAGAAGGTGGAAGAGAGCATCAGTCACGTTTCCTCCTCCCGGACCCCCAAGCTCTGATATTTTCTGCTTTTTCCATTTACATTGAATTGAGTCCAGCTCAGGTTTTTCAACTTGGCTTCCAGAATCTCATTTATTTATTTATTTATTTATTATTGTGTCAGAAGCGACTTGAGAAACTGCAAGTCACTTATAGTGTGAAAGAATTGGCCATCTGCAGGGATGTTGCCCAGGGGATTCCCAGATGTTTTACCATCCTGTGGGAGGGTTCTCTCATGTCCCTGCATGGGAAGCTAGAGCTGACAGATGGGAGCTCACCCCATCTTGCAGATTAGAAGCACTGACCTTCAGGTCAGCAGTTTAGCTGGCGCAAGGGTTTAACCTATTGTGCCACTGCAGCTCCTCCAAAATACCTTGATATGGCCCTTTTTTCCAAACCAAAAAAAATCAATGTTTCAACTGCACAGATAGTGGACAAATATATGGATTCCACCGCTCTCAATTTCTCCATGCTTTGAATGTGATTTTTCTGCTTATTGGCAGGGGGTTGGACTAGACGGCCCATGAGGTCTCTTCCAACTCTAGGATTCTATGAATCTGTGATTTCAGGATTATAACTTCCATCACACCAGTGTTTCCCAACCGCTGTGACGCGGCACAGTAGTGTGCCATGACGGACCTCCTGCTGTGCCGCGAGAAAAGCTCTCTTCCCTCCTTTCTCCCCCCCCCCTCCTGCCAAACTCCTGCTGCTGGGGGGGGGAGGAAGAAGGGCCGGGCGGCAGCGAAGAAAAAGAAGGGGCCAGGGCGTCGCCTCCTTCGGCCGTTTCCCCAGCCAGCCTCCAATCCACCATGACTCCTGCCATGACTCTCACCACTCGCTCGCTGAAGCCGCGTGGAGGAGGAAGCCGGGGGAGAGGGGGCAGGGCATGCCGTGTCCTGGCTCTACCCCCTCCCCCAGCTTTAGCTCTCCCACAGCTTCTCCAGCCTTGAGGGGACAGTGCCAAGCCAGTATTGTGCTGGCTCTGCCACCGCTGGCTTGGCACTGCCCCCTCAAGGCTGGAGAAGCTGTGGGAGAGCTGAAGCCGGGGGGGGGGGGCAAGGCATGGCGTGGCCTGGCTCTGCCCCCTCCCCTGGCTTTAGCTCTCCCACAGCTTCTCCAGCCTTGAGGGGACAGTGCCAAGCCAGCATTGTGCTGGCTCTACCACTGCTGGGATTTGTAGTTGACCTTTTGTGGCAGCAACAAAAACAAAAGTTTCTGAAGTAGAACAACTACTTTCAAAGTAACTACACACAATTAAACAGAAAATAACACTTTCAAACCAGGAACAGAATTTTTTCCAGGAACACATTGATACATAGTGTTATGAATAGATTGGATTGGGAGTGACCGATAAAAATAGCATTTCTCAGCCTGGGAGTCAAGACCCCTGAAGGGCTCATGAGGGGGTGTCACAAAAGGCCATCAGGAAACACAGGTTTTTTTTCTTTTGGTCATGGGGTTCTGTGTGAGAAGTTAGACCCAATTCTATCATTGGTGGGGTCTGGAATGCTCTTTGATTGTAGGTGAACTATAAATCCCAGCAGCTTAAACTCCCAAATTTCAGCATCTATTTTCGCCAAACTCCACTCGTGTTTACATTAGGACATATTGAGTATTCGTGCCAAGTTTGGTCCAGATCCATCATTGTTTGAGTCCACAGTGCTCTCTGGACGTAGGTGAACTACAACTCCAAAACTCAAGGTCAATGCCCACCAAACCCTTCCAGTGTTTTCTGTTGGTCCGGGGAGTTCTGTGCGCCAAATTTGGTTCGATTCCATCATTGGAGGAGTTCAGAATACACTCTGGTTGTAAGTCAACTACAAATCCCAGTAGCTACAGCTCCCAAATGACATAATCAATCCCTCCCCCAACCCCGCCAGTATTCAAATTTGGGCTTATAGGGTATTTGTGCCAAATTTGGTCCAGTGAATGAAAATACATCCTGCATATCAGATATTTACATTACGATTCATAACAGGAGCAAAATGACAGTTATGAAGTAGCAATGAAAATAATATTATGGTTTGGGAGCTAGACACTCCAAACAGGCCAAGAAAAGAAAGAAGAGTCCATGATCTACAGAGCAAAGGAAACCAGACTTTGGCCTTCGCTTTGCAGCTGGGAATTTAATTTACGGTAGTTTTCTTTCCTTATGGTAAGTTTAACTTGCAGGGTTCTCGAGAAGTAAGACTATCAATGGAAGGACCACAATATGGTTTCCTTAGGATTACTTATACTCACTTCGGCCGGGATAAAATAATTCTGAAGGATAAGCTCTTGGGTTACGTATCTTTGGACCGTCACGGCAACTGGGTGGAGCCTTGGGGACAGTGGAAGGAAAAAGAGATACGTTACCTAAGAATTCAAAAAACTATGAATCCTCTCCAAAAAGCTCAAAGCACAAAATGACTTAGGGAATCTTCATCTTCTAGCAAAATGTGTTAAATTTATAGAACAAGAGTCACAAGCGCTGTGACTGTGAAATGATGCTTGTAAACATCTAGTCCAGTGTTTTTCAACCTTTTTTGAGCCGCGGCACATTTTTTACATTTACAAAATCTTGGTGCACACCAACAACCAAAATGACACTCTAACACAGTAATACATATCGTTAATATGTTTTTAAATGTATTTATACACTCAGTGTGAAACCTGGGCCTGTTTCGATGAACACAACATAGATATCCTGGCAGGAATGGCAGAAAGACACACATGAAGGTCTTGCTCAACAGCTGTCAGTCTCTTTCTGTGTTCTTATGCATCAATAAGGAAGGAAGGAAGGAAGGAAGGAAGGAAGGAAGGAAGGAAGGAAGGAAGGAAGGAAGGAAGGAAGGAAGGAAGGAACCAAAGAGCAAAGAAAGGGAGGAAAGAAACAGGTAGAGAAGGAAGAAAGAAAAAGGGAACGAAGAAGGAAAAGAAAAAGAGGGAAGGAAGGAAAGAGGGAGGGAAGGAGAGAAAGGTGGGAGTTGTAGGCGAAAACACCTGGAGCGAGGGCCCAAGTTAGCCCACGCCTGCCTTAAGTGAGCAAACCCTGTTAGTTTTTGGCCCCTACTTAAAGGTGCCTCAACCCTGTGTCCCGAACGCCCCTTGACCCGCCTTGGCTGAGTGCGAGGGAATCACGGTAATGGTAGTTTGACACCATCCTGAGGCTCCCCAAACTACAAATCCCGGGATTCCCCAGCCTTGAGCCCTGGAAGACCAAGAGGTGCCTCACTGCATGAATGCTACGGTATAGACCCGCCCCCAGGTAGCCGGGGGTCCCAGGGAAGTCCCATCCCAGGATCTTCTCTCTCTCTTTCTGCCTGATGCAGTCCCTGCCTTTTGGCTCAGACCTTTCCGAGGCCGAGGAAGGAACGGAGGGGAGGAGGAAGCCCAAAAAGGCAAGTGGTGAGTAGAGGCTGTGTTTGTGGGACTCAGGCAAGGGATCGAACCCTGGCTAGGGCTTCCCAGTAGGACAGGAGGGCTCTCTCTTTCTCTCTCTCTCTCTCTCTCTTCTATCTCAAATTTCCCACGGCACACCTGATGATTGCTCACGGCACACTGGTTGCGAAACACTGATCTAGTCCATGAAAAAGTTCCTTTTCTTTGCCCGCAGTTCCCAGAATCTGTTCGGGAGGATGCTGGTCAGAGAATGCTAGGATCTCTGGTTCAAAAAACCCAGTTTCCTCAAGCTTTGAGAAAGACAAGGTCTTTTTAGACCTCTAGACATCTCTATGTTCTCCAGCATTACTTTATATCAACTTCCCATGGACATTGACCATAGCATTGCACTGGAGAACCTAGAGATTCCTAGAGAGCTGTTCTCAAAACTCTAGGTCTTTCAGCATACAAGGGGCATTCATTAAAGATTTCCCCTGACCTACTTCCTGTGGATTGAGAACAATGATACTTGGCACGGTTCTGAGTCCTTCTCTCCTTCGGTGCCACCTAGGGACACACACTTCTCCCATTATTTTAAGCCACTGTAAACAACTCAACTGTAAACACCTCGCTTGTAGAAGTCAACAGGTTGCTCCAAAAGCTACCCTGTTATTTCGGAAACCAGAGTCTCGTTGTTGGAAAGGGGTGGAAGTCCGACGGTGCAAGGTCGAGTGAAGAAGGGAGATATGGTAGAATTTCAAAGCCACTGGAGCATGCTTCCATTTGGGCAACATGTGAGTTTTGAACTGGTGCGTTGTCTTGCAGCAGGTGGACGCCTTTGGTGAGCATGCCATATAGTCTCTTGGTTTTGCTGGCCTCCCACAATTTCTGCAGCAGTGAAGCATAGTCTGCCCCAGTGATCATGGTCCCCTTGGCTAGGAAATCCATCCGTACTACTCCATGCTGATCCCAAAATACTGTGAGCATGACCTTGCCTGCCGAGAGTTGGGCACATGCCTTCTTTGGAGGCGGTGAGTCATGATGCTTCCATTGCATTGACTGGACTTTAGTCTCAGGATAATAGTGATGGACCCAGCTTTCATCCTGTGTGGTCAGCCTGTTGAAAAAGTCCTCCTGGTTTCCATGGCACATCGTTATCAATAGAGCCTGAGAGCATTTGACTCCTTTCTGCTTCTGGAAGGGTGTGAGCAGCCTGGGGAGCCAATGAGCAGATACCTTATGCATGTGAATGTGGTCTTGGGAGATTTTTTTCCCATGGGATCCACACTAATCTTGACATTTTGGGCTAGGTGGCGAATGGTTGAGTGGCGATGTTCCAAAATGGCGACCTCCACTTGCTGGATGGTGCATTCATCAATAGCAGAGTGGGGTCGCCCTGAAATTGGAGCTGTTTTCACCAAAGTCCAGCTACATTTGAATTAACAATGCCAGTTCTGGACTCCGTCATATAATGGGGAATCATCACCATAAACCTCTTTCATCCCATCTAACATCTTCTTTGGTGTGTAGCCTTTCAAGGAAATGAAACTTGAGGACTGCTCTGTAGTCCATTCAAACCCCCCACCACCTCAGCACCTGTCAAATCAAGACCATTGTCTATTCTGAGTTATACACTGGCACGTAACCTATAGAGCAGGGGCGGGCAACCTACGACCCACGGGCCGCATCCGGCCCTCCAGGTGATGCCATATGGCCCGCGGCTTCCTTGCCGAAGGGAGGGAGGGGAGGGCAGCGCGGCTTCCTTGCTGAAGAGAGGGAGGCGAGGGCAGCTACAAAGCAACATGATGCTTTGTGTCCGGCAAAAAGGGAGGGAGCGAGCAAAATGCCTTTTCCTATCCCTCGTTGCGGCTGCAGAAGAATTCCGGCAGGAAGCCTTGCCTCCCTGAGGGTCTCTGCGTGATGAGGTCACAGGCGGCATCGCGCAGAGACCCTCAGGGAGGCGGGGCTTTCTGCGGAAGTTCTTCTGCAGCCGCAACGAGGGACAGGAGAAGGCATTTTGCTCCCTCCCTCCCTTTTTGCCGGACACAAAGCATCACGTTGCTTTGTAGCTGCCCTCGCCTCCCTCTCTTCGGCAAGGAAGCCACGGGCGAGAAAGAGGAGGAAAGCAGAGGAAGAGGTAAAGGCAGGTTGGGGTTTCTGGATGGGGTGTGTGGTTTACTATGTATTTGAACTGCTGGGTTGGCAGAAGCTGGGGCTAACAGTGGGAACTCCCCCCACTCCCCAGATTTGAACTGGCAACCTTTCAGTGAGGAAGTTCAGCATCTCAGTGCTTGAACTCACTGCTCTAATTCTCAGAAGGGCTTGGCTCAACCTCTAGTTTCCTAGTAAAACTGAATTACTGGGTTCTGAATGAACCACTTGGAAAAGAGCGTTGCCAATAGGAAAAGTCTGGAAATAATAATAATAATAATAATAATAATAATAATAATAAATCTTGCCTGTCCCTCCTCAGAGTCTATTAATGTGAATGAACTGTGGTATATGTTTCTTTCTTGTAGAAGCAGGACCTCACATTTGCATGCATTTGAACTGCTGGGTTGGCAGAAGCTGGGGCTAACAGTGGGAACTCCCCCACTGTTATTTCATTTTATTTTATTTTAGTGGTTTTTATTATTATTTTATAATAATTGTATTATAATAATATAATAAATAATATAATGTTATATTATATTATAATTTCAATATATTATAATGTCTATATATATATACTATAATATAATAATTATGATATTAATACTAATAATATATGAATATTTTTATATAAATTATGTAGATTAGAATGTAGTTCAGCCTTTAGGTGCGGCCCTCCATAATATTTTTTGGCTCTTGTGTGGCCCCTCGGAAAAAATAATTGCCCACCCCTGCTATAGAGACTTATATCATTACACATGTGCAGTTTCAGTGTCCTGTGATATATAGAAGTGGGTCAGGAGAAAGCTGACTGTGGATACTAGAGAAGCTACAGATTCCTACAACATTTTAACCAATGCATTAATGGTCGAAGTTGCAAATGTGGAGGGTCTCCTGTAGCATCAATTAACCATACATTGCTGGAAAGGGAATCCCCTTACCTTAGTACTTCTTTGATCGTAGCTTTGACCAATGGGACCGATTTCAATAACTTCAGGATATCTCCTTGGGAAGAGGCTTTGGCTGCAGAGATCTCGGACCGTAGCTGTTCCTGGATGGCTGGAGCCCGGGCCAATTCATACATGGCCCACTGGAGAGTCATGGAGGTCTAAGGGACACATCAGAAGCAACAATCACATTTGGGGCAGAAATAACAGGAGGACAACAATGGATCTGGTGACACGTGGAAATGGCAGACTTCCCTTTCCCAATCTGCTACCCTGTGCCTTACAGTGTCTACTCCTCCAGCCATCATCTCTGTTACGCTGGCTTTGATATCTTCGACAGCCAGCTTGTCCTGCATTAAAAGGCTGGCTAAAATGCCTGGGTATTCGTTGGTGTTTTTCCGTTTCAGGCGGAGGTCTCGGTAGATGTTCTGTATGCATTTGTCAGCTGGCAAGACACAGAGAAAGAAGGGGGAAAGTGCCAATGATTAATGTACCTCAGCAGGCCCGGATTACCCATAAGGCCACCCTAGGCCATGGCCTATGGGCGTAGGCCTAGGGGGCGGCAGATCAACCAAAAAAATTTTTTAACAACCACCCCCTCGCAGCGCTCTCCCCCCACCCTCTTCCGAGAGAGAGAGAGAGAGAGAGAGTCATCATACCTCGGGAGAGGGCGGGGGGAGAGCGCTACGAGGGGACGGGGAGGAGGGAATGGCACCCTCCCCTCTCCATCGCCCGCCTGGGCCGCCCCCTTGTAAAGGAAGGAGGCGGCGAGGAGGAGGAAGGGAAGCCCTGCCCCACCGGGGCCGCTGGCGGGCATGTATGTATACACACGCGGCAGGAGGCGCCCTCCTCCTGCCGTGCGCGCATGCCCGCCAGGGGGCTTTCCTTCCTCCTCCTCACCACCTCCTTCCTTTACAAGGGGGCGGGCTAGGCGGTGAGGAGGAGGAGGCGGACGGAAGCTGCCCGGCCAGGGCAGCAGCGCCCTGGGAGCAGGACGTCCCTTCCTCCTCCTCTCGCCCTCCTTTTGGTCGCGGGAGAAGGAGGTGACGGAAGCCGCACAGCACCGGCACCGGCCATGGGGCTTCTGTCCACCTCCTCCTCCTCCTGAGACCAGAAGGAGGGCGTGAGGAGGAGGTGGACGGAAGCCACATGGCCAGGGCCAGTGCCATGCGGCTTCCATCGCCTCCTCCTCCCGCGACCAACTTCCGGTCGCGGGAGGAGGCGGACGGAAGACCCACGCCCGGGGCTGCTGCCGCGCATGTGCAGCAGCGCCCTGGGAACGGGGCTTTCCCTGCCCTGCGGGCGGGGCATCTATTGGCCTAGGGCGCCAAAAGACGTTAATCCGGGCCTGTACCTCAGTCCAATGGTATGGAAGCAAAATGTTCACATCCTCATCAGATGGATGACAAGCACTGGATTCACATATTATTCTTGTAATGGTATTCCATTGTAATCGTGTCCCACCCCTTCCCGACCCCCAATTTACAGATAAGCAACTGCTGGGCTTGACATGGATCTGTTTCCCCTTCTACCTCACTACTCACCCAAACTGCTTCAAACACCCTATGACAGTGGTGTCCAACCTTTGGACCTCTAGGTGTTTTGGACTTCAGTTCCCAGAGTTCCTTACCATTGGACAATCTAGCTAGGGATTCTGGGAGTAAATGCCTGGCGAGAACTGAATGAACGTGGATGACCCTTGAGAACAGCACAGGAAAGGGTCCTAGTACTCACCATGTGCGAAGATGGTGTCCCAGGCCTCCACGTGACCCTTCCAAATGCTGGAGTTGATCCAGCGTAGAAAGGGGGGCGGGATGTACAGCATCGGAAGGGTGGTGTGGAACATCAGGGTGATGGCATCGATGAAACATTGGTTCTCCGGATCAATGAAATCCTGCAGGAGCCCCAGGCGTGTGCCATAGAGGACACTGCACACAGCTGTGGGATAGAACACGTGGAGAAAACACCCAGAGGTTTTTCCTCATTCATTCAGGGTATTGATATCTGGACACTTGCAATGAAATCCTGTTGTTGCGTTTGTTGTTGTTGTATACCCGTGAGGCTTTTTTTCTAACTGATGGCCATCCTTGGCAAGATTTGTTCATGGGGGGGGTGACTTTTTTGGAGGTTGAAGAAGAGTGATTTGCCCAAGGTGAATTTCAGTGCCTGAGCCAGGATTTGAATCAAGCCATTATGCCATCCTGACTGTTGATGCTGCTGCATTATACTGAGCCAGTTTGACATAGTAGTCTGGATCAAGTCATTGAGTGTTGTTTCAATGTGTCTTATATAATAATAATAATAATAATAATAGGTAAAGATTTCTCCTAACATTAAGTTTAGTCATGTCCAACTCGAGGGGGTGCTCATCTCCATTTCTAAGCCGAAGAGTCATCGTTGTCCATAGACGCCTCCAAGGTCATGTGGCCAGCATGACTCTATGGAGCGCTGTTACCTTCCCACCAGAACGGTACCTACGGATCTACTCACATTTGCATGTTTTCGAACTGCTAGGTTGGCAGAAGCTGGGGCTAACAGTGGGAGCTCACCTAGCTCCTTGGATTCGAACCACCAACTTTTTGGTCAGCAAGTTCAGCAGTTCTGCGGTTTAACCTGCTCCGCCACCAGGGGCTCTAACACCAAGAACAACAACGGGACCTCAAAATTGAACTGCAAAGGCTCTGGCATCAACCAGTACAGGTGAACCCAGTTGTGAGTACAAACAGATTATGGGAAGTCTGTCTTCTGCACTATGGCTCCCAGATTTTATCATCCAGCATGGGAAGAGGATTTTAGGAATTGCAATCTTAAAAAGAGTCCCTTTTCCCACTCTTGTCCAATCCTGATTACATTCTCCGCGTACTCACACTCAAGGGCGAAACGGAAGAGCTCGTTGCTCAGATCGGCCGTCCACTTCCCCTGTGGGCTCCGTCCAATCTGGAGGTGAACCCTCTTGATGAAATCTTCTCCCACCTCGTTCAGGGGAGGCACAAAGTTCTCAATGACTTCGAGAGACAGGGATTCCTTGTTTAGAACCAGGCGGTCTTGTCGCCATCCATCTCCATTCCTAACGGGAGGAAAGAAAAGGGGCCAGTACGAAGAGAATTCTCATGCTGGGAATACAGAAATAGCTGATTTATTTTTATTTGAACATCTCTCCAGAATTCTAGATCCTCCAGCATAACCCTATGGCCAACATATGCCATGGAATCACTTTGGAGGACCTAGATAGACACTTTTAGAAAGGTCTTCTCTCTAGACATCTCTAGGTCCTCCAGCATAACCCTACGGCCAATGTCTGTCATGGAACCACTTTGGAGCATCTAAACACTTCTAGAAAGGTCTTCTCTCTAGAAATCTCTAGGTCCTCCAGCATAACCCTATGACCAATGTCTGTCGTGGAACCACTTTGGAGGACCTAGAGACTTCTAGAAAGGTCTTCTCTCTAGACACCTCTAGGTCCTCCAGCATAACCTTATGGCCAACATCTGCCATGGAACCACTTGGGGGGACATAGAGACTTCTAGAAAGGTCTTCTCTCTAGAAATCTCTAGGTCCTCCAGCATAACCCTATGACCAATGTCTGTCGTGGAACCACTTTGGAGGACCTAGAGACTTCTAGAAAGGTCTTCTCTCTAGAAATCTCTAGGTCCTCCAGCATAACCTTATGGCCAACATCTGCCATGGAACCACTTGGGGGGACATAGAGACTTCTAGAAAGGTCTTCTCTCTAGAAATCTCTAGGTCCTCCAGCATAACCCTACGGCCAATGTCTGTCATGGAACCACTTTGGATGACCTAGACACTTCTAGAAAGGTCTTCTGTCTAGACATCTCTAGGTCCACCAGCATAACCCTATGGCCAACGTCTGCCGTGGAACCACTTTGGAGCATCTAGACACTTCTAGAAAGGTCTTCTGTCTAGACATATCTAGGTCCTCCAGCATAACCCCATGACCAATGTCTGTCGTGGAGCCACTTTCAAGGACCTAGAGACTTCTAGAAAGGTCTTCTCTCTAGAAATCTCCAGGTCCTCCAGCATGACCAGAGGAAGATTCTTGGAGAGGATGCTTTAAATCAAACCTATGAATAGTCCAATCTGCAAAAGCCAAAACCGCAAATGTAGAGAGACGATCAGACTCTGTTCTTTATGGATAGTTGTGAAAGTTGGACAGCAAAGAAACCCAACAGGAAGAAAATCAACTCCTTGGGAATGTGGCATTAGAGGAAAGTTCTACAGATATTTGAAAACACAAATGAATGGGTCCAAGAGCAAATGGGTCCAAGAGCAAATGGATTCTCCCCAGAAGCCAAGACGACCAATGGGGAGGGTTGTACTTTGGCCATATCATAAGACAGGACGCACTGAGACTCCTTGGTGGCAAATTTCCCCATCTTATCTTGGAAGGTCTTACTTGAGAAGCACTCCATAGGGCTTGTTACGGAAGTCACGGTAGGCCGTCCAAGCGGGCACCATGAATCTCTTGGGGTACAGTCCTTCAGCCTTAAAAACAATTGCGGCATCTTCTGGATCAATGATGTTGATGCTCTCATAGCTGCCCAGTTTATCCCTGGCAAGGAAGCAAAGTCAGGCAGCATGAGAGAAAGTTCTACCTTCAGTCTTTTCCTCCAGCCAGACTTCCCTTCTTTGGAGGCAAATGAATAGATATCAGTAGATAAATAAGAACACATGAAGCTATCTTATATGGAATCATATATAGATCCATATAGTCCAGTATTATCAGCTCAGACTGGCAGTGGCTCTCCACTTCCCTCAGCAGTTTTTAAAAATCTGAAATGCATCTGCATTGTAGAATTAATGCAGTGTGACACCACTTTTACTCCAATGGATCAATGTTATGGAATCTTTAGCCTTCTCGGCCAAAGAGTACTAGTGACAACTCCTATGATCCACAACACTGATCCGTGGCTGTTGAAATGGTCTGAAATGAGGGAGGCTCATGCCAGCGAGCTCCTTCAAGGCATGGGGTTCTGTGTGGGAAGTTTGGCCCAATTCTATCATTGGTGGGGTTCAGAATGCTCTTTGATTTCAGGTGAACTATAAATCCCAGAAACTACAGCTCCCAAATGTCAAAGTCTATTTCCCCCAAACTCCACCAGTGTTCACGTTTGGGTATATTGAGTATTTGTGCCAAATTTGGTCCAGCTCCATCCTTGTTTGAGTCCACAGTGCTCTTTGGATATAGGTGAACTACAACTCCAAAACTCAAGGTCAATACCCACCAAACCCTTCCAGTATTTTCTGTTGGTCATGGGAGTTCTGTGTGCCAAGTTTGGTTCAGTTCCATCATTGGTGGAGTTCAGAATTCTCTTTGATTGTAGGTGAACTATAAATCCCAGCAACTACAACTCCCAAGTGAGAAAATCAATCCTCCCTGACCTCAGCAGTATTCAAAATTGGGTGTATCAGGTATTTGTGCCAAATTTGGTCCAGTGAATGAAGATACATCCCGCATATCAGATATTTCCATTACAATTCATAACAGTAGCATCATTGGTGGGGTTCAGAATGCTCTTTTATTTTAGGTGAACTATAAATCCCAGCAACTACAACTCCCAAATGTCAAAGTCTATTTCCCTCAAATTCCACCAGTGTTCACGTTTGGGTATATTGAGTATTCGTGCCAAGTTTGGTCCAGCTCCATCCACAGTGCTCTCTGGATGTAGGTGAACTACAACTCCAAATCTCAAGGTCAATACCCACCAAACCCTTCCAGTATTTTCTGTTGGTCATGGGAGTTCTGTGTGCCAACTTCCATCATTGGTAGAGTTCAGAATGCTCTTTGATTGTAGGTGAACGATAAATCCCAGCAACTACAACTCCCAAATGACAAAATCAACCTCCCCCCAACCCCACCAGTATTCAAATTTGGGCCTATCAGATATTTGTGCCAAATTTGGTCCAGTGAATGTAAATATATCCTGCATATCAGGTATTTACATTACTATTCATAACAGTAGCAAAATGACAGTTATGAAGTAGCAATGAAAATAATTTTATGGTTGGGGGTCACCACAACATGAGGAACTGTGTTAAGGTATATTAAGGGGTCGTGGCATTAGGAAGGTTGAGAAATGCTGGTGTAGATACATGGCTGATGGTCACCTGGTCACAAGACCATCCACACTCCAGAATATCTAATTATGAACCAACCTATGTCCCTGGACATTTTGAAAGAGGGGGTCCAAATGGGGGGAAAAACCATTATCTTTGTAGATAGGTCTAAACATTATAATCACTTGGTTCTGAGATAGGATGTTTACATCTGTAGCAAGAGATTCTCCCACTTTGCCCTGAAACAATACTAAGGGACCTTGGACAAGTCGCACCCTCAGCCTCAGATAAAGGCAAAAGCAAAGCCCTCTGAACAAATTTAGACAAGAAAATTATTCAATCGGGCGGGGTTCAGCTTCCAACCCTGGACGGCGCGGCGCTATGCCCGTCGTCAGCTGTTAAGAGCCTTGGTGTCTCTCTGGACTCTCAACTGACAATGGAAACATATATTTCCATCCTCAGTAGAGCAGCGTTTTTCCATCTCCACCGGGCGAAGAAGCTGGCCCCCTACCTGTCCCGCCACGACCTAGCTACAGAGGTCCAAGCCACGGTCATCTTGAGACTAGACTACTGTAACACTCTGTACATTTGGCCTTCCTCTGTCCGTGATCCGGAAACTTAAGCTGGTGCAGAACGCTGCAGTGCGATTGTTGACAGGCTCACCAACACGCTGCCACATCACACTAGGGTTGCCATTTTTTGATATAAGAAATAAGGGACATTTACGGGATTTTCCACAAAAATAAGGGACACTTCATTAAAAACTTGAAACTCAAACATTAGGTAGAAATAGTTTTATTAACAGAATAAGATAATGACTGAAACTCACAAAAGAAATTGACTTACACCCTCTTAACAGGACATGGTATGTTTCTGCATGTTTTGTCATGCAGAAAAAACATTAGAACTACCTAATTTTCTCCATCTGTATTTAGTACTTGACTTTGCTGACTTTAAAAAGCGCTGTCTAAACATTAAAATATAATAAATTTTATAAGACAGTACATCTTCATTATTATTATGTCAATAGTTAATGGTATAGTATAGTATGGGATACACAGCATTGTATAGTATTGGGATGCACAGCTAGGCCTATTTTAAGAGTAACTCTCAAGCAACCAGAAACTATCTTTATTCAACATGATCCAACATTCATAAGAACATAAGAACATAAGAAGAGCCATGCTGAATCGGGCCTCAGCCCATCTAGTCCAGCATTCTGTGTCACACAGTGGCCCACTAGTTGTACACAGGGATCTCTAGCAGAAAGGAGGGCAAAACCCTCACCTGCTCCCGACCCCCACAACCAGTACCCGGGGAAATCCTGCCTGCCTCCGTCAACACAGAGGTGGCACTTGGATGTCCATTTCAGTAGCTACTGATTCCCTTGGTATCCATGAATCTGTCTAATCCTGCCTTGAAGCTGTCCAGGCTGACCGCTGTCACAACCTCCTCTGGAAGTGAGTTCCATAACCCAATGACCCTCTGGGTGAAGAAATATTTCCCTTTATTAGTCCTAACTTTCCTACCTTGGAGCTTTAGGGAGTGCCCCCTAGTCCTAGTGTTGTGTGACAGAGAAAATATTTTTCTCTATTCACCTTTTCTATCCCATGCATGATTTTATACACTTCGATCAAGTCACCTCTTAAACGCCGTCTTTCAAGGCTGAAAAGACCAAGGCGTTGCAACCTGATTTCGTAAGGGAGCTGCTCCATCCCTTGGATCATTCTTGTTGCCCTTTTCTGTACCTTTTCCAGTTCCGTTATATCCTTCTTGAGGTGCGGTGACCAGAATTGTACACAGTACACCAGATGTGGCCTCACCATAGATTTGTAGAGAGGCAATACAACATTTGACGACCTATTTTCGATTCCCTTCCTGATCATGCCAAGCATAGAATTTGCTTTTTTCACTGCTGCTGCGCACTGGGTTGACATCTTCATTGAGCTGTCCACCAAAACCCCAAGATCCCTTTCCTGGTTTGTCTCGAAAGCTTTGACCCCATCAATTGGTAGGTGTAGTTGGGGTTCTTTGCCCGATGTGCATGACTTTACACTTGTTTAGGTTAAAATGCATTTGCCACTTTGTTGCCCATTCACTCAATTTCGAGAGGTCTTTCTGGAGCTCTTTACAATCAGTTTCATTTTTAACTACCTGAACAATTTAGTGTCGTCTGCAAACTTTGCTACCTCACAATTTACTCCTACATCCAGGTCATTAATGAATAAATTAAAAAGTAACGGACCCAAAACTGAACCTTGGGTACGCCACTTCTCACCTCTTTCCACCCAGAGAAGTGTCCGTTTATTACCACCCTTTGTTTCCTACAGTTTAGCCAGGTTCCAATCCAGGACAAGACCTGTCCTCTGATTCCATGGCTGAAGAGCTTATTTAGGAGCCTTTGGTGAGGACTTTGTCAAAAGCCTTTTGAAAGTCAAGGTAAACAATATCGACTGGGTCCCCTTTATCTATGTGTTTATTTACACCCTCAAAGAATTCTAACAAGTTAGTAAGACATGATTTGCCTTTGCAGAAACCATGTTGATTTTCCTTCAGCAATGCCTGTTCTTCTATGTGCTTAGTAATTTTTCTTTAATAATGGTTTCCATCACTTTGCCTGGAACTGAGGTTAGACTAACTGGCCTATAATTTCCTGGATCACCCCTGGATCCTTTCTTGAAGATCGGAGTTACATTTGCCTCCCTCCAGTCCTCGGGTACAGTGCCTGATCTTAGAGAAAGGTTATATATTTTGGCTAGAATTTCAGCAATTTCACACTTGAGTTCCTTAAGAACTCTGGGGTGGATGCCATCTGGCCCTGGTGATTTGTTGACATTTAGTTTAGTAAGGCATGTGAGAACATCTTCCTTGTTTATCTCTATCTGGTTTAATTCATTTAATTCCCTCCCTGAAAAAACTGACTCAGCTGCAGGCATATGTTGTCTGTCCTCCTGTGTGAAAACGGAGGCAAAGAAGTCGTTTAGCCGCTCGGCAATCTCCTTGTCTTCACTTATTGTCCCTTTCTTACCATTTTCGTCAAGTGGCCCAACTGCTTTTCTAGTTGGGTTTCTGCTTCTGATGTACTTAAAGAAGTTTTGTTATTTTTTTTAATGTTCTTAGCTATATGTGCCTCAAAATCTCTCTTGGCTTTCCTGACCAGTTGCTTTGCATTTAGTTTGCCAGAGCTTGTGTTCCTTTCTGTTCTCCTCAGTAGGAAGAGCCTTCCATTTCTTAAATGAGTTTTCTTCTTTCCAATTACATCTTTTACTTCATTTGTAAGCCATGCCGATGTCCTCTTGGACTTTCCGGCCTCTTTCTTATTTTAGGAATGCATTTTAGTTCGGCTTGTTTTAAAGTATTTTTAAACAGTTTCCAAGCATTTTGGAGGGATTTGATTTTTTTTACTGTTCCTTTTAGTTTGTTCTTTACTATTTTTCTCATTTTGGTGAATTCCCCTTGGGTAATGATGGTTAATTAGTCTACTGTACTTTGAAAAAGTCCTGTATCGCCTCTTCCTTCCAACGGGGACGCAGGCTGCCCTGCGAGTTGGAATCCCCGGGCAGGCATTGCCGTGGAAACCACAGCGCGCACCTTCCTCTGGTCAACCCCACCCAGTCCTGTCCTGCTAGTCAAAAATAAGGGACAGGGCCTGAAAATAAGGGACACAAATTTTAGGGCCAAAATAAGGGACGTCCCTTAGAATAAGGGACCTATGGGAACCCTACATCACGCCCATTCTGCGCGAACTGCACTGGCTACCAATAGAATTCCGGATCACCTTCAAAGTGTCGGTGTTGACCTTTAAGGCCTTGAATGGTCTGGAGCCAGTGTATCTAAGGGAGCGCCTTTCCCTATATTGTCCCTCCAGACCACTGCGTTCAGAGACACACAACCTCCTAGAGATCCCGAGTTGCAGAAGCTTTCGCCTGACCGCAACAAGGAGGAGAGCATTCTGCGTTATCGCGCCGACTCTCTGCAATGCTCTCCCGCCCGAGGTTCGCGCCTTGCCCGGTCTGCTGGTCTTTAGAAAGGCCTGCAAGACTCTGCTGTTCAAACAGGCGTTTGATTGTTAACCCTCGGGCACCTTATTGCAGACAATGCAGGCCTGCGTGACTTGTTTTAGTTATAAGCTGATGAGTTTTATATATGTACAGTAACTAGCTTGGGGACCTGGCCCTGCCCGGGTTAATTGAGAAAGGCATTGTGTGCCAAGGTTGGTCCTTATCAGTTGTTTATTTGGCTCACAGTGGTCTCAGGAAGTGAGTGAAGGTAATTCAAGTCCCATCATCTGTGGTCCAATGTCTTCCAAACTGGAGTAGGATGTGATGTGGGTCATGGGGCCTCTGTGTGCTAAGTTTGGTCTTGATCAGTCAGTGGATGAGGGTTGCAGCGGTCTCGGGATGTGATTGGAGGTACTTCAAGTCCCATCATCCATGGTCTGCCCTCCTCCAAACTGCAGTAGGATGTAGAGTGGGTCAGGGTACTCTGTGTGCCAAGTTTGGGCCTGGTCTGTGATTTGTAGGGGCTTCAATGTTCTGTGGGAAAGGAATCAGGTGAAGGTACTGCAAATCCCATCATTTGTGGCCCATCCTGCCCTGCAATGCACCAGGTTGTAAAGTGACCCAGTGGGCATCTGTGTGTCAAGTGTGGTCCTGATCCTTCTATGCTGTGGGCCACAGTGCTCTAAGCAAGTGAGTTAAAGTACTGCAAGTCCCGTCATCCATGGTCCATCCTCCCTCAAACTGCACCAGGATGTAGAGTGGCTCTTGAGGGTTCTGTGTGCCAAGTTTGGTCTTGTTCTCTCATTGTTTGGGGTCGCAAAGGGGACACAAAGTGTTTTGGTCTGAAACTCCCACCATGCCTGACTGCCTCAGGCCATTTCCTTACCCCCTCTGCCACCTTAGAGCATCGGAATGTTCGTGTTGGCGACTGCCTCAGGCCTTTGCCTTATCCTCCTCTGCCAGTTTAGAGGGTCGGAATGTTCGTGTTGGCTGGCCAATAGAGGCGTTATGCAAATACTCCCTCACTGGCAACCAATCATGTTGTCAGAATGTAGAGGCCAGGAGCCAATCAGAATGCTGCCACATACATACAAACATACAAGCATACAAACCCACAAACATTCCACTTTATTATATATAGAGATGTTTTATATGCCATTTTAATGGTATTTTAGGTATATATGTGTTCTGTACATGCATTTTATCTGTATTTACTTGTATTCTAGTGCTGTAAGTCGCCCCGAGCCGCACGGGAGTGGCGACAGACAAGTTGAAAAAATAATAAATAAATAAATAAATTTTAGGGTTGCCATAAATTGGAGAAGACTTGAAGGCACGCAGAAACCACAAAGTATTTGGTTCAGCATCCAGATTTTCTTCCAGTGAGTTTCCTCTTTTCCCTGTATGATTCATAACACAGTTACACACCTTATCAAACGCACATTCACTCAAAATATTTCAATTTTAAAGCAAGTATGGGCCAAATTCAGCTCTCTAGACGTTTTGCCCATACCTATTCTAAAGGTTATCAAATTTATTTGTTTGTCTGTTTACTATATTTCTATACCGCCCTTCTCTCAGGGCGACTCAGGGCGACAATTCAGGCAATAATATAAAAACAGTTAAAAGCATATAATTCTTAAAAATTCCACAAAAATAATAAAAGCATAAAAACAGTTAAAAGCATATAACATACTTAAAATTCCATAAACAGTAAAATCAATAAAAGACATAAATTATGGTTAACATCCACTGAAATATCTGTGCAAACATGAGGGCGGGCACCACTCCTTCCTTTAGTGAAGGAGGAGGTGCGCCAGTGCGGTGCGGCGGCAGCGGGGAAGCTTGTGTGAGTCGCCCTAGGGGCGGGACTTCCAGCAGCGCCTTGTGCGTCATGCCGGCCACGCCCCCGCAAGAGGCCCCGCCCCCGGGGGCGGCGTTTAGACCGGGCGGCCTTGAGTGGCACAGGCCGCTAATCCGACCCTGTGCAAACATGTCATGCGCAATTTTATTTAATTGATAACTCCTGCTGCTGGCTTCCGCTCTCGCGGTGCTTCTTTCACCTGCGGGGCATTGCAGGAAGGAAGCACGAGGTGGGGCCTCTGGAGGGAGCGCCCTGCCCCTCCCTCGTCCAGAAGCAGCTGTGCAGCCTACGTTGCCGGCGAGACTGGCAGGGCGGAGCGCTCCCTATGGATGCCCCGCCTCGTGCTTTCTCCTTCCTGCAATGCCCTGCAGGTAAAAGAAGCGCTGCACGGGTGCAAAACAACAGCAGGAGCACGCGCAGTGGCAGGAGCGTGCGGGAGCGTGCTGGAGCACACGGCGGCGGGGGCAGGTAGATCTTTTGGACTTGGTTGCTTTAAGAGTAGCTCGCATGCTGAAAAAGTGTGAGCACCCCTGGTTTAGGGCTTTAAAGGCTAAAGCCAGCACTCTGAATTGTGGCCGGTAGCAAACTGCAGCCAGTGGAGCTGGCACAACAGAGGAGTTGTACGCTCTCTGAATGCCGCTCCTGTTATCAACCTGGCTGATGTCGGTTGGACTAGTTGCAGCTTCCGAACAGTCTTCAAAGGCAACCCCACGCAGAGAGCATTGCAGTAATCTATACTACTACTAATCTACTTTGAAGCTGAAAGGCAATCTGATGCTAATCAAGCTGGCCAATTGCAACATCCAGACTGGCTTCAAACAGACAAGAGTTCTTTCTTGCACCCTGGACATTATTCACAGATATATAAACCTAAGTTGCCTAGTTTCCAACAGACCTCACAACCTCGGAGGACGCCTGCCATAGATGTGGGCAAATGAGGATGATTCCGGAACATGGCCGGAATCACAGCAACCCTTGCAAAATCTTTGCTTTTGCGGGACATTTTGCTCTAGTTCAGTGTTTCCCAACCAGTGTGCCGTGGCACACTAGTGTGCCGTGAGCGATCATCGGGTGTGCCGTGGGAAATTGGCACTCTTCCCCCTCCTAGAAGCTCTTTCTCCCTCTTTCCCTCCCCAAAGATCCTCCCCGAGGCAAAGGAAGGGCTCCGCCAAATGCCGGAAGCTCCATGTCGGTGAATTGGGCAGTGAGCGAACCTGGGAGCATTGGGAGGCTGAAGCATTCACAGGTTTCCAAGAAACAAATTGAGCCTCTCCACTTGGAAATGTTTACTTTTTACTATTTTACTGGATTTTCAAGAGCCCCCAAGGAACTGTTTATAACAGCTTCATGACATCCATAGTTATCTGGAAGCAAGTTTCACACAGGGTGAAATTTCACAAGGGTCTGGAGAACAAGCCCTATGAGGAGCGGCTTGAAGAGCTGGGCATGTTTAGCCTGAAGAAGAGGAGGCTGTGAGAAGACATGATAGCCATGTGAGAGAAAGTCATATCTATGTTGTGTTCATCGGAACAGGCCCAGGTTTCACACTGAGTGTATAAATACATTTAAAAACATATTAACTATATGTATGACTGTGTTAGAGTGTCATTTTGGTTGGTGGTGTGCCCCAGGATTTTGTAAATGTAAAAAAATGTGCCGCAGCTCAAAAAAGGTTGAAAAACACTGCTCTAGTTTTTCAATGAATACCTCATCAAGTGTCAATCAATTCAACATAGTTTGTGCCAGCCCCAAAAACAAAGTTTCTGGGGTAGAGCAACTATTTTCAAAGTAATTAGCACACAATTAAACAGGAAATTAAACAGGAAAGATTTGCAAAACAGGAACAGAAAATGTTATTTATTTTGTTACATAGTGTTGTTCATGCATGGGCAAACTTTGGCCCTCCAGGTGTTTTGGACTTCAACTCCCATAATTCCTAACAGCCGGTAGGCTGTTAGGAATTATGGGAGTTGAAGTCCAAAACACCTGGAGGGCCAAACTTTGCCCATTCCTGATGTAACCACACAGTAAATGAACTTTCGAAGGAAGCCTAATCAATATTATTATCATCATCATCCTGCTTAAATACTAAAAGCACTCCAAATGAACCCCTTACCGGTAAATAGGCCCAAAGGTCTGGAACTTGTCTATCATGATGTTGTGGATATTATGGAAACCGCCTTCCTTCCAGAAGTAATAGAGGTTGAACCAGCTGAGTTTCCAGTTGCCTGGCAATTCATTAAATGCCCTGGCAGCCTTCCCTTCCAGAGGAGAAGGGTACAACTCCCTGGAAAGTTTGTGAACTTTCCGTCCACCAAGCTCCCGGACATCTTCAGGCCTGTCGAAGACTCCCCAGCTCCTTGGGATGCCCAAAGCAGGCGAGCAGAGATACCTCCTGGCTAGCATGCCAAGAGAGGAGGAGACGGAAAGGATGGGGAAAACACAAGAGAGCCCTGCTATCAAGGCTGTGGAGGCAAGTGTCCTTCAAAGTGATGTCAGTCCACCGATGGTCCCGTCTCATATAGCAACTGCTCCCCCCCCCCTCTCTCTCTTGCAATGATTTACCCAGGAATGTTTGGTTCCTTCATCCCTCTTCCCTCCCCACTTGGTCAAAAGAAATACCCGTATATACTAGAGCAGGGGTCAGGAACCTTTTTGACTCCGAGAGCCATAAAAGCAAAATATTTGGGAAATTTATTCCAGTGAGAGCCATATAATGTAATATATAATATATCTTAAGACTGAATTCAACTAAATGTGAGTATATGCGTACATACCATTATTTATTTATTTATTTACTATTTTTACTGTATATGCCGCCCTTCTCAACCCCGAAGGGGACTCAGAGCGGCTTACAGCAAACAATAATACTGCCGGAGTGGCTTACAATATACATACAAAAATATTGCCGGAGTGGCTTACAGCAGGCCCGGATTACCCATAAGGCCACCCGAGGCCATGGCCTTGGGCGGCAGATTTGGCGCGCGGCACTTCCGGGCCTGAAGGAAGGGGTGAAGGAAGGAGTGGCGCCCACCCGCGCGAGGGACAAGGAGCCAGGGGGAAGTCCCGCCGCCCCTAGGGCGATTGACGCAACTTCCCCCGCCGCCGCCCCCCGCTGCCGCCGAGCTCGCACCGGTCCCCCTCCCTTCACTGAAGGGAGGAGGGGCGCCGGTGCGAGCGCGGCGGCAGCGGGGGAAGCCGCGTGAGTCTCCCTAGGGGTGGGACTTCCGGCGGCGCCTTGTCCGTCACGCCGGCAGCGGCTCCACCCCTCCTCCCTTCAGTGAAGGGAGGGGGTGGAACCGGCATGACAGACAAGGTGCTGCTGGAAGTCCCGCCCCTAGGGTGACTCACGCGGCTTTCGCTGCCGCCGCCCCGCTCGCCCGTGCCCCAAATACGAGCGGGGCAGGCGGCAGGGGAAGCCGCCTGAGTCTCCCTAGGGGCGGGACTTCCAGCGGCGCCTTCTCCCTCACGCCGGTTCCGCCCCCTCCCTTCACTGAAGGGAGGAGGGGCAGAGCCGCTGCCGGCGTGACGGACAAGGCGCCGCTGGAAGTCCCGCCCCTAGGGAGACTCACGTGGCTTCCCCCGCTGCCGTCCCGCTCGCACAGGCAGGCGCCACTCCTTCCTTCAGTGAAGGGAGGAGGGGCGCCGGTGTGAACGTGGCGGCAGCGGGGGAAGCTGTGTGAGTCTCCCTAGGGGCAGGACTTCCGGCGGCGCCTTGTCCGTCACGCCGCCCCCGCCCCCCACAAGAGGCCCCGCCCCCCAGGGGCGGCATTTAGACAGGGGGGCCTTGGGCGGCACAGTCCACTAATCCAGGCCTGGCTTACAGCAAACTGAAAAAACAACAATCAACATTACTGTCATAGCACAACATCAGCACTACATATCATATTGCACTACAACATATCACACTATTTTTAGCAACATTGCATGTAATACAAATATACAAATTATAATATCACGATATAATTATTATATCACATTATCATTGGCAGTATTATACTGTGTTACAATACAACAACACCAATACCAAATGCATATTCCACACACCATACCGTAATCATGCTATTATTATTATTACATTACATTTATTATACTTTAACATAATACAATATATTGACATTATAATATATTATATGATATGAAATTACAATGCAATGTAACATTATATTATATCATATATTATAATATAATATTATATTATTTATAAAATAATAAATAACATTATTTATTTAAACAAAATAAATATGCAGGCATGTAGCCGGGGGGCTTAGGGGGCTTCAGCCCCCATTTTCAGGGTGGTCCGCGAGAAGGCCTTACTGGTACATTATTTAAACTGTTATGTTTATTCATATCATGATCTGATCACCATGCTCAGTATATCCCACATTCATGGGGTTATTGGGATAACAATACAAAAGGTTTGCTAGGGTAGTTAGTCCCTCTCTTACTCAGCCCCTCCCGAATCAAACTCAGCCCTCCCCGAATCAAAATCCTGGCTACGGCCCTGATACTATGAGAAAAGGATTCCCCCGGTAGAATGACAGGACACTTCAGACCTGGCTCTGCAAAAGGCATGCTCAGGACTCTGGGAAGGAAGAGAAGACGGAAGGAAGGAAGGGGGGGGGGGAGAGAGAGGAAATAAAGGAGGGAGGGGGAGAGGAAGAAAGAAAAGAAGAACAAACTATAGGAAAGGAAGAAAAGAAAAGCAGGAGAGAGACAAGGAGGGAAAAGAAAGAAGGAAATGGGAAAGGAGGAAAGGAAAGGGAGGGGAAAAGAAAAGAAAGGGAGTGAGGGAAAAGTAAAATAATGAAGGGAAAAGAAGAAAAGAAAGAAGAGGAGAAAGAGGGAAGTGAAAAGAAAGGAAGGAGAAGGAGAAGGAAGACTTGAGGGAAAAGAATAGAAGAGGAAGGAAGGAAGGAGGAGAAGGAAGGAGGGAGGGGGAAGGGAGGGAGGGAAGGAAGAGGAGAGATGGAGGAAAGAAGGAAGAGGAAGGAAAGGAAGACTTGGAGGAATAGGAAGGAAGAGGGAGGGAAGACTTGGAGGAATAATGAAGGGGAGAAGGAGAAGGGAGGGAGAATGGAGGAAAGAAGGAAGAGGGAGGAGGAAAGAAGGAAGGGAAGGGGGAGGAAAATGAAAGAAAGAAGGAGAAGGAGGAGAATGAAGGGGGAGAAAGGAAGGGTGAAGGGGAGGAAGGAAGGAAGGAAGGAAGGAAGAAAGGAAGGAAGGAAGGGAGAAAGGAAGGAAGGGAGAAAGGAAGGAAGGAAAGGAAGGAAGGAAAGAAGAAAAAGAAAGGAAGGAAGGAAGGAAGGAAAGAAGGAGAATGGAGGAGGAAAGAAGGAAGGGGAGAGAGGGAGGGAAAAAAGGAAGGAGAGAAGGAAGGGGTGAAGGGGAGAAAGGAAGGAACGAAGGAAGGAAGGAAGGAAGGAAGGAAGGAAGGAAGGAAGGAAGGAAGGAAGGAAGGAAGAGAATGGAGGAAAGAAGGAAAGAGAGAGAGGGAGGGAAAAGGAAGCAGAGAAGGAGAAGGAAAGGGTGAAGGGGAGAAAGGAAGGAAGAGGGAGAGCCAGATGCAATCATGAAAAGAGCCACATCTGGCTCCCGAGCCGTAGGTTCCCTACCCCTGTACTAGAGTATAAGCCGACCGGGATATAAGCCAAGGCACCTCATTTTACCACAAAAAAAATTGGGGAAACGTATTGACCCGAATATAAGCTGAGGGTGGGAAATGCAGCAGCTTCAAAGCCTGGCTGCTTGCTGCCTTAGGGAATCCTTTGTTGGGAGGTATTTATTTATTATTTATTAACTTCATTTTTACCCCGCACCCATCTCCCCAAGGGGACTCAGGGCAGCTTACATGGGGCCAAGCCCAATAACACACAATAACAAAAAAATAGCAATTATTGAAACAATACAATCAATAAAAACTCAGACACAAGCAGTAACAGACAATTTATTAGCTGGCCCTGATTGTTTCCTGGCTGGAATTCCCCTGGGTTTTTTTTTTTAGTGTTGCTCTTTATTTACTGCCCTGATTTTAGATTTTTTAAAAAATATTGGTAGCAGGAAGCATCCAAGCTTTGAAGCTGCAAGGCCATGCAATGCTAATCAAGGTGGCCAATTTATTTATTTATTTCTGGTATTTATACCCCATTATTTCTCTACTCAGGACGACTTACATTCGCAACGGTATGAGACCGCTACACCACAAATACAACAATATAATGACAATCATAGACATAAACATTAAAATTACATGATCATTAAAAAAACAATATAAATAACAATTAGTTAAAACCATAAAACAAAGCACAGTATCATCTGCCGCAATGCCATTCCAGTCAATGTCCACTAAGGAGCAAATTACATCTGATGCCTGAAGGCCTGATCCCAGAACGACAATTTTAATTTTTTTTCTGAAGGCCAAGAGGGATGGAGTCGATCTTATCTTGTTTGGTAGTGCATTCCATAGGTGGGGGGCCACCACCGAGAAGGCCCTGTCTCTTATCCCCACCAAACAACATTCACACTTGCCTCCAACAGGCAAGAGTTCTTTCCCCAACCCTGGACATTCTACAGATATATAAACCTCACTTGCCCAGTTTCCAACAGATCTGAGGATGCCTGCCATAGATGTGGGGGAAATGTCAGGAGAGAATGCTTCCGGAAAATGACCATAAAGCCCAGAAAACTCACAGCAACCCAAATGGAAATATGCCAATATGGGAACAATCACATTAACACATCATCATCATCATCATATATTAATGATAATACTAATTATTATTATTCTCTCTTTCTCGGCATTACTTCGCGAACGAAGATTCTTAGGAAGGACTCACCCACGCTTTTTACAAGCGCGTTGATGACTAAAAAGGCCAATCTGAGAAAGGCAAGTTTGGTTACAGAAAACACAGCAGAAAGTCTCCTTGGGTGATGTTGTATCCAAGTTGCGGTTCTTTCTGCGTTGTCATTTCTCTTTGAGACCCATTCGGCATGTCTTCTCGAAAGAGGCCGCAGCATTGTGGATAGTGCGTCTCCATGCCTCCCGATGTGAGGCCAGGGTGGACCATTGATGGTGATCAATCTGGCCGAGCCTGAGGTGTTGTTTCAGGGAGTCCTTATATCTCTTTTGGGGGGCGCCTCTCTTGCGCTGACCCGTGGCGAGTTCACCATAGAGTAATATCTTGGGGAGGCGGTGGTCCTCCATCCTAGAGACATGCCCTGCCCAGCGCAGTTGTGTTCTCAATAGCATGGCCTCAATGCTGGTGACCCCTGCTTGCTCAAGGACAGCAACATTCGTCACATAGTTGGTCCAGTATACATTTAGGATTGTGCGAAGGCAGCGCTGATGAAAGCGTTCGAGGAGTCGTAGGTGTTGGCGATAGGTGACCCATGTTTCAGACCCATAGAGGAGAATAGACAGTATGATAGCTCTGTACACACTGATTTTGGTGCTTTGCCTCAGGTGCTATGCCTTTGCTAATCTGTGATCTATCTCTGTGTCAATCTTGGCGTCTGAAGAGATGATGCTTCCCAGGTAGGTGAACTGCTGAACGGACTTAAGCACAGATTTGCCTATGCTGACGTAGGGTTGATGGTGTTCTTCCTGTGGTGCGGGCTGGTAGAGGACTTCTGTTTTCTTCAGGCTGACTTCCAGCCCAAACAGCTCTGCAGCTGCTGCAAAGCAGGATGTGAGGCGCTGCAGAGCTGCTTCTGAATGGGCGACAAGGGCAGCATCGTCAGCAAAAAGCAGCTCACGAACTATATAATAATGTATTTATTACCCACCTCTCCCCATAACATAAGGCAGGATACAACATGATAAAATTAGTCAAATGCAACACCATTAAAATGCATATATCAAAATACGTCGTACAACAAAGGTATGAAATGGCCATTGGCAGAGCACTCTTTACCTGTGAAGGCCAGGGTCTTCACCCACAGTTGCGACAGTATCTTATCAAGGCAAGTGGGCTTTGATGATTGCCTGTATCCAAAATGCCTTATCGCACTGATACAAAGAGATGAAAAGGGGACATTTGCACTAGCGTATAATCTTGCGTTAATATCTGCCTTCTGTTTACGAACGTGCCTTCTCTTCTTCACGCTGAACTCCTTCATCTCACTCCTTTTAGAGTTCAGAGAACAGAGAGAAAACGCCCACATCTTCTTCCATATGTCATAGGAGCATAGGACCTCCAGGGCCAACCAGCTTAAGGCCATTCTGCAGGACAACTCAATCCAAGCCTTCCTGGTAGATCAGTGTTTCTCAACCTGGGGGTTGGGACCCCTAGGAAGGGGTCGCAAGGGGGTTTTAGAGCAGTGTTTCCCAACCAATGTGCCATGGCACACTAGTGTGCCGTGAGCAATCATCAGGTGTGCCGTGCGAAATTGGCACTCTTCCCCCTCCTAGCAGCTCTTTCTCCCTCTTTCCCTCCCCAAAGATCCTCCCTGAGGCAAAGGAAGGGCTCCGTCGAATGCCAGGGCCAGGCCCGCCTTGAGGAAGCCTTCAGGAGCCTCGACTCAGCATGGCTCCAGCTCCCGCTCAGGGCTGCTTCAGCCTCCCGATACGTTTCATAGATCTGTGTGACCTCTTTCGCTGCCTCCCTCCTCCCTACGCAAAAGCAGAGCACTGGGCGGAAGTGATTGAGTCGGCATTTTCGCGTTGGCTTGGATTTCTCGTGAGAACAGCCAAAGCTGGAAGCTCCACATCGGTGAATTGGGCAGTGAGTGAACCTGGGAGCATCGGGAGGCTGAAGCATTCACAGGTTTCCAAGAAACAAATTGAGCCTTTCCACTTGGAAATGTTGTGGTTTTTGGTTTTTTTACTATTTTACTGGATTTTTGGAGAGTTGCCTCCCCCCCAAGGAACTGTTTATAACAGCTTCATGACATCCATAGTTAACTGGAAGCAAGTTTCACTCAGGGTGAAATTTCACAAGCGACTTGAAGAGCTGGGCATGTTTAGCCTGAAGAAGACAAGGCTGAGAGAAGACATGATAGCCATGTATAAAATATGTGAGAGGAAGTCATATCTATGTTGAGTTCATCAAAACAGGCCCAGGTTTCACACTGAGTGTATAAATACATTTAAAAACATATTAACTATATGTATTACTGTGTTAGTGTCATTTTGTGTCATTTTGGTTGGTGTGCCCCAAAAATGTAAAAAGTGTGCTGGGTGTAGACGTTTACATTTATGTAGACCTTGAGACTTCAGCAACTATATTACAGAGACACAGAAGTTCTGTATTCCCTTGTGTAGACCTTGAGATTTGTGTAGACCTTGAGATTTTAGTAATTATATTACAGAGACACAGAAGTTTTGTGTTTCATGTGACCAGTTTATTATTAGCAGCCATTATTTCCCATCTCCTTCCCGTCTTTTGCATAAGGTAAGAGGTCGGAGGAAACTCAGGATTCCAAAAAACATGAGATTCATACAGAAAGCCATTTGTAAGAAGATCATCTCTAATGACACTAGGAAGTCATCCGTAACTAGCAATGGGATGATGCTTCAGGATCTAGACCCATTCTCATTTATGGATGAACTCTGACATCGGCTTATTCATTCTTCATTAACTATACCGGGCCTGTCCAACAGGCGGCCCACGAGCCGTGCACGGTCTGCCAGCCCCTTGGACACGGCCCCCTACCCTCCTGCAATAAAAATAATTAAATAAAAATTCCAGGGAAAAAAATCAAAAAATAATCCCCAAAAAATTTTTAAAGTGCACATGCGCGCGGCGGCGCAAGTGCCATCCACGGCCGCGAGGAGTGCCATTCCTTGGCGGCCCTGCCTTACAGCGTCACTCTCGGGCGCCAGAGCGGGTGATTTCGCTTCCTTGGCTGTAGAAGGGAGGGAGGAGCTAAGGGAGCTTCCCTTGGCTCCGCCCTGCCTTACAGCGTCACTCTCGGGCGCCAGGCGGGCGATTCGCCACTTCTGGCGCCCGCCAGAAGGAGGGAGGAGCTAAAGGGAGCTTCCGCCGCCCTGCCTTACAGCGCACTCTCGGGCGCCAGAGTGGGCGACGCTGCTTCTGGCGCCCGAAGCTGTAGAAGGAGGAGCTAAGGGGAGGTTCCCTTGGCTTCGCCCTGCCTTACAGCATCACGGCCGGGTGCCAGACGCGGATAAATCCCTCCCCCGTGATCGGCCCCGCCCCCCCTGCCGCGTCCCACCCCCGCGCGGCCCCCAGGTCATAAGTCACCGGAATTCCGGCCTCTGGGCCGGTAGAAGTTGGACAGCCCTGAACTATACCTTTCAAAGATGTGTTTCTGAGGGTCGAGTAGAGGAATTGAAAAGTTATGGAAAGGTTTGCAAAGCTGGGGAGGAGTTGGAAAAGAGCTGAGTGAGAGCCTTTTGACCCAGGAGGAAGTTTCTAATCTAACAGCGCCATCTCTTGGTGAGAAGACATAGGTCATTAATCCCAAAATTTTGGAATGGTCGTGTTAATGGAGGAGGGAAGACATCCCCATCCAAACTGGGTGTTTAACCCAGTTTGGAATTTCCCGTGTTTAACCCACTTTGGATGTGGCTGTGCCCCAGTTGTGGCGGAGGGAAGACATCCCCATCCAAACTGGGTGTTTAACCCAGTTTGGAAGCGACAGCCGTGTTTAACCCACTTTGGATGTGGCTGTCGCCCCAGTTGTGACGCGGACGGAAGACATCCCCATCCAAACTGGGTGTTTAACCCAGTTTGGAAGCGACAGCCGTGTTTAACCCACTTTGGATGCGGCTGTCGCCCCAGTTCTGATGCGGAGGGAAGACATCCCCATCCAAACTGGGTGTTTGACCCAGTTTAAGGACATCCGCCTCCAAACTGGGTTAAACAGCCAATGAAGGGAAAGCACCTCGGGAGTGGCGGGATTCTAATGCCGATTCCTTTCCAAAAATGGCGGCGGTGGCTTCAAAATGGCAAATTCACTTCCGGGTTGCTTACATCGCTTCAAAACTGCTTCAAAGGTGAATTTAATCAGAATTCATTCCTATTTTAGAAGCATTCCGAAGAACCTACCCAGGCCTAATACAGAGGGACAAGTGTACATTTTTTCAGACATCTATCACTAGGTGGCAGAAGTCATCCATGAAAAAGCAACTCAGTGATGTCATGTCTCTATTTGTGTCTCACCTGTTGTTTGTTTGCTATCAATGGAGACCGGACCTGATTCTCTCCTACCACAGAAATATTTATGACTCATACTACAATCATAGGATGCATGCCAGAAATGCCATGTGCCTCATTCCTTCCAGCTGAAACCAAGATCCGAGATAGACTTATGAATACAGTTATGATTTATTCTCATCTCTGAGGTCACTTTTCACAGAGATGGCTGAGAACTTTGGTTCAGATCATCAGAGGAGATCAATGGTCGGAATCTTGATTGGCATTTCCAAAAACAAATGGAGTTATGCACTCATACCTATTACGTATTCCCAATCCTATCATAGCCTCCAGTTTAGGAAATACATGTTGTGTCTGACTTCAATGCACTTCCAAAAAGGTGACACTACCATAGGTTCTTCTGGATGTATCCACACCTGAAGAAATGGCTCGGCGGAAAGAGATTTGACTCCAACGATGAAATCATTTATTTATTTGGCACGTTTCTATACCGCCCCTTTCAGCCCGAAGGCGACTCGGGATGGTTTACACAAGGCAGTCTCTGCCCTCAATACAACACAAGCAAACAAACCAAAGGAAATAATCATATAACAACAAATTAATAATTAAAAACATACAATTGCAGTCTCAGCGTCATGTTGTAATCAGTTTCCATCACATCATCGTCATTCTATATATCTAATTAAACCATTACATTTCATCAGCAAATGTCTGCTCAAACAGCCAGGTCTTGACTTTCTTGTGAAATGTCAGGAGGGAAGGGGACGATCTGATGTCTCTAGGGAGGGTGTTCCAAAGCCGAAGAGCCACCACTGAAAAGGCGCCAGTCCCGCCTGCGAAGAAGGCGGGACCGAGAGCAGGGCCTCTCCAGATGATCTTAAACATCTCGCTGGTTCTTAGGGAGATATACGTTCGGAAAGGTAATGTGGCTCCAAACCGTTTAGGGCTTTAAAGGATAAAGCCAGCACTTTGAATTGTGCCCGGTAGCAAACTGGCAGCCAGTGGAGCTGGCACAACAGGGGAGTTGTGCGCTCTCTGAATGCCGCTCCTGTTCTCAACCTGGCTGCTGTCCGTTGGACTAGTTGCAGCTTCCGAACAGTCTTCAAAGGCAACCCCACGTAGTAATCTATACGGGATGTAACCAGAGCATGGACCACCGTGGCCAAGTCTCACAAACAAATACCTATTTTGATGACCTTGACAAATTTATTTTTTTTGGAAGGGATAAAAAAATTGGAGAAACATTGGACAAAGTGTATAGAGCTCAAAGGACACTATGTTGAAAAATAAAATGATTTTTTAAAATCCAAAACCCTGTGTTTCATTCAAAAAGTCACAGACTTATTGACCCACCCTCGTAATGCGGCATGCCTCATTAAGAGCCATGTTTCGGTCATCACTAATTCTTAGGAATTTTTTAAAGTTTTTTTTTTAAAAAAAAAACTACAAAAGATATCCCATTGAATTTTTGCACAATGAGACAACATAAGCAGGGTATCAATCCTGCAGAGTTTCAGACAGACGCGGATTACCCATAAGGCCACACTAGGCCATGGCCTATGGGCGTAGGCCTAGGGGGGCGCCAGATCAAGGACCCAAAAAAATATATGTTCAGACAAAACCGCAACGTGCGGCATGATGTCTCTCTCTCTCTCTCTCTCTCTCAATCTCTCGGGGGAGGGCGGGGAGAGAGCGCTCGAGGGGAGGGGAGGAGGGAATGGCGCCCCCCCCTCGCCATCGCCCCCTGGTCAAGGAAGGAGAGCGCGAGGAGGAGGAGGCGGAGGGAAGCCCCCTGGGCCACTTCCTCCTCTTCACCGCGACCTCCTTCCTTGAGTCAAGGAAGAGGAGGAGGAAGGAAGGGAAGCCCGGCCCCCGTGGCCGCTTCCGGGCATGCGTGGCAGGAGGGAGGGCGTGAGGCAAGTACCGCGACCTCTGCCTCCTCCGCCATGTTCCTGGGTGCCGCAGCGGCCCTGGGGACTTTCCTTCCTTCCTCCTCCGAAGAGGAGGAAGGAAGGGAAGCCTCGGGGCCGCTGCGGCACCCAGGAGCATGGCAGAGGAGGCCGCGGCGCTCGAGCGGCCGCGGCCACAGGGGCGGTGTTTCCCTTCCTCCTCGGAGAAGGAGGAAGAGGCGGAGGGAAGCCCCGCCTCCGTGGCCACTTCCGGGCATGTGCGGTAGTGGCCCTGCCCCCAGGGACGGGGCTTCCAATGTGTGGCCTAGGGTGCCAAAAGAGCTTAATCCGGGTCTGGTTTCAGAAAGATTCATTCATCTTCTGATTTCTAGGAATTTTTTTTGTTAAATTTTTAAAAATATTTTTTAAAAATCTACAAGAGGTATCCACTATCCGCTCAAATTGTAGCACAGTGAGATGTGCCACAATTTGTAGGTATCCTACTGTTTATTGCTTCATAGACGTAATGACTGTATTGTTTACATTGTTTTGCAATGACAATTCTAATGACTTTATGGTTGAGCTGGTTCTTAACTACATTACTATATAGCTTGAGCATGTATTGGTTATGATCGTTACCGTTTCCTGCCTTTCCCCCCGGTAGTGCTACTGAACCTCTGAGCTACTGAACTTACTAACCAAAAGGTTGGCGATTTAAATCTGGGGGGCAAGGTGAGCTCCCGCGGTTAGCCCCAGCTTCTGCCAACCTAACAGTTCAAAATCAATCAAATGTGAGTAGATCCATAGGTATCACTCCAGCAGGAAGGTAACAACACTCCATTTAGTCATGCCAGCCACATGACCTTGAGGGTGTCTACGAACAACGCCGGCTCTTTGGCTTAGAACTGGACATAAGCACCAACCCCAGAGTTGGACACGACTATACTTAATGTCAAGTATAGTCAAGAAACCTTTACCTTCTTCCCAGTTTGAGACTAAAAGCGGCTTCCAAAATGTAAAACAATCATAAGGGGCATATTATTATTATTATTAATTGTATTTATTTATTTATTTTATTTAGATGTTAGTAAGTTGGTTTTTGCTCCCCCCTTTGTTTTCCTATCCTTTCCCAACTTATTCTTATATCTGATACTTATTTTCGTAATTTTTCTTTTCTTGGACAAGTTCCAACCTTATGTTGTGTTTTGTTTTGTTGTATGTTCATTGTATTTTAAATGAAACTTAATAAAAAATTCTTTTTTTATAAAAGAGAGAAAAGAATGCGGTCATTGCTAATAATCAACATGGATCTATCAAAAACTAGCCATGCCAGACTAATCCGATCTCTCTTTTTTTGATAGAGTTACAAGCTGGGTAGAAGCTGGGAACGCCGTGGATGGAGCATATCTGGATTTCAGGAAGGCCTTTCTTCGACAAGGCCCCCGTGACCTTCTGGCAAGGAAACTAGTCTCTGCCCTGGAGAGTGGTGGAGGCTCTTTCTTTGGAGGCTTTTAAAGAGAGACTGGATGGCCATCTGTCAGGGGTGCTTTAAATATGATTTTCCTGCTTCTTGGCAGAATGGGGTTGGATTGGATGGCCCATGAGGCCTCTTTGGATGCCTCCATGAAGCACCGGGAAGTGGCGCAGCTGGCTAAGTGTCAACTGCATAAGAACTCGCTGACCAGTAGGTCATGAGTTCGTCATGAGTTCGAGGCCTGCCCGGGCCGATGTGCATGCTCGACCTTAAGTGTAGCCTGCTGTTGACCTTTGGAGCCCGAAAGACAGTTCATTTGTCAAGTAGGAGATAAAGGTACCACATTAAGTGGAGAGGCAAATTTTGACTGATTTATGAGGCCATTAAAGATCTCCAGGAATCGCTGAGGAATGCGGAAGAAACAACAAGGGAGGCTGGAAAACGCTGAGAGAAATTAGGAGTGCGTCAGCTCCCCCTGGTGGCCAGAAGTTTGCCTCTGTTCGTCTATGTTCGTCTATATATGTTTAAATATGTCTATATATGTTGAACTGCAGGAATTGTCTGCAAGTATGGTGATACTACTGGGATATAAAATAAAGTAAATAAATAAATAAAATTGAACTTTAGGATTCTATGAGTCTGCTGTAAAATTAATTCAGTTTGACCCCACTTACCTGGCATAGCTTAATTAGGAACCATCTAGGACGTCAAGGTCTTCTGGGGAGGCCCTGCCTTCCTCGCAGATGCGTTCGGTGGGGACGAGAGACAGGGCCTTCTCGGTGGAGGCCCCTCAACTGTGGAATGCCCTACCTAGGGATATAAGATCGGCCCCCTCCCTGCTGACTTTTAGAAGGCATGTGAAAACCTGGCTTTTTGAACAGGCTTTTCCAAGTACAGCATAGCTATACGAATTCATGGAATGACCTGACGATGAAATTGAATAACGACACGATGGTAATGCTCACGATAATATTTTTAAGGCTGTATGGTTTTTAATATTTATTTATTTATTTATTTATTTATTTATTTACATCATTTCTACCCCACTCTTCTCAACCCCTGAGGGGGGACTTAGAGCGGCCTAACAAAAGGCAACAATTCGATGCCGATACACAATATAAATACAATATAAAACCATAAACATTCAGAATTAAATGCACTGACACATAATACACATACACTTAAGTTAAAAACAGAGTTCTGTCCACCACATCAACATTGAGCCATAACCAACAACTTACCAATTACAATTCCAATCTAAAGTGCTGCATTGTGCTAATGTGCAAAAGCCTGGTCCCACAGCCATGATTTCACTTTTTTCCTGAATGCCAGGAGGGATGGGGTTGATCGTATGTCGTTTGGAAGCGCATTCCACAGACGGGGCGCCACCACTGAAAAGGCCCTCTCTCTCATCCCCACCAACCACATTTGAAAAGTTGGCGGGAGCGAGAGCAGGGCCTCCCCGGCTGATCTTAAATTACCAGGTGGGACTTAGCGGCTGATGCGTTCAGACAAGTAAGCTGGGCCAGAACCGTATAGAGCTTTAAAGGTCAAAACCAGCACTTTGAATTGAGCTCGGAAGTGGACAGGCAGCCAGTGGAGCTGACACAACGGGGGGTGGTATGCTCTGGTTAACAATCTGGCTGCCGCCCGTTGGACTAGCTGCAATTTCCGAACTGTCTTCAAAGGCAGCCCCACGTAGAGTGCGTTGCAGTAATCTATTCGGGATGTGACCAGAGCGTGGAAGGCCGTAGCCAGATCAGAGTTCGCAAGGTACGGGCGCAGCTGGCGCACGAGTCTTAACTGTGCAAAAGCTCTCCCGGCCACCGCCGAGACCTGGGGTTCCAGGCTCAGCGATGAGTCCAGGATCACTCCCAAGCTGCGAACCTGCGTCTTCAGGGGGAGTGTGACCCCATCCAACACAGGCTGTAACCCTATGCCCTGTTTGGCCTTTCGACTGACCAGGAGGACCTCTTTAAACTTTGTAACATCTTTAAACTTTAATTTTATATCGGATATTAAATGTTTAAATGTTTTTATGGTGTTTTTAACTGTTATTCAAGTTGTGGCATTGAATTATTGCCAATTGTAAACTGCCCTGAGTCGCCCTCGGGCTGAGAAGCGCAATATAGAAATACCGCAAATAAATAAATAAATAAATAATTCCATAGAATTATGGGAGTTGTAGTTTGACAAAGCACCAGCATTCTTTGGGAAAGAAGGCTAAAGACTTTGTCAAATCTGCACTAAACAAGCTTTGCAAGAAAACCCTCCAGTAGTATCACCATAATAATCTAGAGCTGACGTCTTTTTTTACTGTGCTTTATATTTTCGAATACAGGATCCTGATCTCCCAGGTGTTTCCGCGAATGGGAAGTGACCTTCGTCTCTCCAAGATGAACAGGAAGCAATACGAAGAATGTGTCATTGTATCAGGGAGATATCTGGGAACATATTTATTTATTGCCCAGCCGGTGACGTCGGCCAAAGGGAGAGCCTTGGTTTTGAATGGCTTTGAGAAAAAGGGTAAAACTGATAAAACAGGATGGAAGAAAATGGGCAACTTACCAAAAGTTAAGAGTGCAAATTGGGGCAAAATATTAAGCTGTTCTTTCCATTCTGTCAACTGGAAGCCAAACAGATTAGCCAAGGAATCCCTACATTTGGTGATGGGATAGACCAGGCATGGGCAAACTTTGGCCCTCCAGGTGTTTTGGACTACAACTTCCACAATTCCTAACAGCCTACTGGCTGTGATGTTTGCTTTTCTGCCTGCACTGTTGTGCTCTCTCTCTCTCTCTCTCTCTCACACACACACACACACACTTGAGGGAGCACGAGGGAAATAGTGGGCCGGGGCAAGGAGAAAGCGGCCTCTGGCGCCGCTGCTGCTTTTCCTTCGGACTATGAGGGGAAGGATGGCGCGGACGACTTGGGCGAAGACAGGAGGAGGCGCGGGAACAACAGCAGGGAGAGGGACAACAATAACAGCAGCAACAGCAGCCATAGCAGCCTCCTCCTTCTCCCCCGGCAGACCTGATGATCACTCACGGCTCACTAGTGTGCCGCGGCACAGTGGTTGGGAAACACTGGCGTAATGTATCGGCGAATAATGCATTCAGATCCCAGTAGGATGGCCTTTTGCAGCTGACAGATGGTAACTCACATTATTATTATTATTATTACATTTATTACGTTTATTATTTATTGTAAGTTTTATTTATTTATTTATTCAATATTATATACCGCTCCTCCCTGCAGGCTCGGGGCGGTTTACAACAATCAATTAAAATACATGTAGCACACAACATACAAGTTCATAAAATACAGTTAACCATTAAAACATTTGTCGGATGAGGCATGGTTAGAGCCGAGGCTTAGTTAAAGGCAAGCCTAAACAAGGTCATTTTACATGCCCTCCGGAAGGGAGCCAGCTTTGTGATGGCGCGAACGTCGTCCGGTAACGCATACCACAGCGTCGGAGCCACCGCGGAGAAAGCTCGCTGTCTAGTCACCGATAGATGGCAGGAGCGGACTGATGGAACTGTCAGGAGATTTTGTTCTTCTGAACGTAGTGGTCTCGGGGGAACATACGGGGTGAGGCGGTCCCTCAGGTACGGGGCCTAGACCATACAAGGCCTTAAAGGTCAACACCAGCACCTTGAACACAATCCGGTGCTCTATTGGCAGCCAGTGCAACTGCTGCAGCATAGGAGTGATACGCTCTCTCGCCGGTGCTCCCACCAGCAATTGAGCGGCAGCATTTTGCACCAGCTTGAGCTTCCGGATTGTCGACAAGGGAAGGCCAATGTAGAGTTGTGGTGATGGTATTGTTTTAATTGCTGCCGTGTTATTTTACTATGTGTTGTTGGGCTTGGCCTCGTGTAAGCCGCCCCGAGTCCCTTCTGGGAGATGGGTGCGGGGTATAAATAAAGTTAATAATAATTTTTAAAAATTATTATTATTACATTTATTATGTTACTTTATTTTTATTATTACATTTATTATTTTACTCTATTATTACTGTTATTATTAAATTTATTATTTTACTCTCTTTATTATTGGAAGGATACAGCAGCACCTTTCCATTGAAGAAGGTTAGAATAATGGTTTAGTCAGAGTTGGACAGTCTTATCTTAAATTATAGTTTTATGTAAAAATTCAAAAACATTTAACCTACTGATGCCTCAATTAATGTAATTTTATTGGTATCTAGTTTTATTTTGAAATTTCCCACCCTGCTGCTGCATTTCCCACCCTTGAGTCAATACGTTTTCCCAGGTTTTTTGTGGTAAAATTAAGTGCCTTGGCTTATATTCGGCTCGGTTTATACTAGAGTATATACGGTAGGCTTGATGACAAAATCCTTGATCAAGACCAGTTGGGCACGTGCAAAGCCAGGATACAATGGGGAGTTTTGAAATAAGTTCTATAAATACACCAACACAAGTGACTGAGACATGCCTCACCTTCAAGTGTGAGAGGTGTGTGTGGGAAAAGCACACCTCTGTTTGTGTGATGCGTACACAAAATTTGAATTGGCAAGATGATTATTTACACCCATTCATCAATCTCTATGCCTTCAGAAACCCCGTGTATTTTCATCCAGGGGCTATTTCATTCTTTCCTGTTGGCAGAAGGTGGGACACGCTTGCTCATACCCAAAATAGAAAACCCTTTTCTGCAGGGTTTCCTGTGTGTTGAAGCGTTCTCTAGAAATAGAGGAAACAAAAGATTCATTTAGGATTTCTCAAAATAAAGTCCCTTGTTTGTGTGCCTCCCCATCTCATGACTCTCTCCCATCTCATCGCGAAAGAGAAGGCAGCGTTGATTCTGATCTTACTCTGATACCAGGAATTCAGCCAAACCCAGGTAACTCCAGTTTCCCTTTCATGATGATGTGGCTCTGTCTGACTACTCCAATTCCAAGAAATAGATCCATTTTTTAAAAGCTTGGTGATGGCATCAAAATCGAGCCAGGATGTTTCGACCTTTTAAGCATGACTTAAGAGTTTTCCAAAGTTAACCACAGATATAGTCTGAGCCTCTGCATTATTTATTTGTTTACCTGAAGGCGCAGGTTCGCAGTCTGGGAGTGATTTTGGCAGGCCCGGATTAGGCTCTTCGGCCGCCTGAGGCCAAGACGCCCCACGCCGCCCCCCCCCCCCAGGGCGTGGAAAGCCACGCCCCAGGGCGCTGCTGCGCATGTGCTGTAGCAGCCCCGGCCCCACAGCTTCCGTCCACCTCGTGCCTTCCTTTCGGTCGTGGGAGGAGGAGATGGACGGAAGCCGCGCGGCACTGCTCGTGGGGCTTCCGTCCACCTCCTCCTCCTCCTCCCGCGACTGAAAGGAAGGCGCGAGGAGGATGAAGGGAAGTCCCGCCCTCCTCCTGGCCACCTGGGCCGCCCCCTTGCAAAGGAAGGAGGCGCGGGCAGGAGGAGGAGGAGGAAGGGAAGCCCGCCGGCGGGCATGCGTGCGCATGCATGCATGCCCGCCGGCGGGGCGGAGCTTCTCTTCCTCCTCCTGGCCGCCTCCTTCCTTTGCAAGGGGGCGGCCCAGGCGAGGGGAGGGCGCCATTCCCTCCTCCCCACCCCCTCGCAGGGCTCTCCCCCCGCTCTTTCCCGAGGTATGATGACTCTCTCGGGAGAGGGCAGGGGGAAAGCGCTGCGAGGTGGCGGTTTTTTAAAAAAAAGTTTTCGGGGGGCCGAATCTGCTGCCCCCTAAAACCTGCCGTCCGAGGCCATGGCCTAGTCTGGCCTTATGGGTAATCCAGGCCTGGATCCTGGACTCATCGCTGAGCCTGGAACCTCAGGTCTCGGCGGTGGCCAGGGGAGCTTTTGCACAGCTCAGGCTTGTGCGCCAACTGCGCCCGTATCTTGGGAAGTCTGACTTGGCCACGGTGGTCCATGCTCTGGTTACATCCCATATAGACTACTGCAACTCTCTCTACATGGGATTGCCTATGAAGACTGCTCGGAAGCTGCAATTATTTATTTATTTATTATTTCAACTTGCTAAACCACCCTCCCCGAGGCTCAGGGCGGTTTCCAGACATAAATACAAACACATCGAGATAAAACACATCAAGATAAAACATCTTAAAACATCCTAAAAACATTCTAAAATACCATGACAATCATGGCTAGTTACAGACGCATAAATCGCATAAAAACACACTAATCAGGACAGGCTGATTCAAGTAGCAGTGGAAGCACGGCTAGGGATTGGCAGTTCAAGCACCGGTCGGACCAAATGCCTTCCTGAACAGCCAGGTCTTGCACAACCTGCGGAAGGCCATCAGGTCCCGCAGGGCTCGCATCTCGGCCAGCAGCGAGTTCCACAGAACCGGGGCAGCCACCGAGAATGCCCTCTGCCATGTGCTGGACAGCCTATAGGTTTTCAGTTTTGGGACCTCAAGCATGTTGAGGTCCCAGGACTCAACAGCGCACAGCAGCCAGACTACTAACAGGAGCGGGGTACAGGGAGCGCACAACTCCCCTGTTGCGCCAGCTCTGCTGGCTGCCAATTAGCTTCTGAGCACAATTCAAAGTGCTGGTGTTGACCTACAAAATCCTATACGGTTCCGGCCCAGTTTACCTGTCCGAACGTATTCTCCCCTATGAACCGTCAAGAGTGCTAAGATTGTCTGGAGAGGCCCTGCTCTCGGTCCCACCACCTTCGCAGGCATGTCTGGTTGGGACAAGGTACAGGGCCTTTTCTGTGGTGGCCCCCGGCTGTGGAATTCCCTCCCAAATGAAATTAGATCCGCCCCCTCCCTCCTGACTTTTAGGAAACGGGTGAAAATGTGGCTGTGCAATGAGGCCTTCGCAGAATAAAGGAGGAGATCGCAAATATATGGATCAAGTTGGACTTGATTTTACTTTGGCGAAAGGCTTTTTAAATGTATTTATTGTATTGTATTTTCCTGTAAATTTTCTTGTAAATTTTAGATGTTTTTAGATTTTAAATGTTAGCATTGAATACTTGCTGTTTGCCGGTCTGAGTCCCTCTTTGGAGGTGAGAAGGCCGGGGTAGAAAAGTTTTAAGTAAATAAATAAATACTAGGCATGAGAAAAAAGTTATGAAAATGAAAAGAAATCAGAAGGGATTCGTATGTATGGGACTTTCAAGTTTATACGGATCGCAAGGCCAATCCCGGAAGTGGACTTTCTTTTCCGCACCCCCTGGGCCCAAAATTTCGTTAGATTATTAAATATTTCGGATGCCCACCCAACAGGAAAATTGTCCCCTCCAAAATAGCTTTGCAGACATAACTCACAGTCAAATCGGGGCCTTTCCATGCTTGAAGCCTAATTAGAGTGAAAGGCCTCCTCCAGGAAGTGAAAAAGGAGCCGGAAATGATAGAGAGATCCAGATCGGGACTCCTAGAGGGGCTGGAGGACTGACGAAAAAAGCAATTTAAACACCCAGGAAGGGGGTTTAGATAGAAGGACAGCGTAGAAGGACATAAGAACTGCTGAGAGAAGGGCAGCAGGAGTGAAAAGAGCACGGAGAGGAGAAGGAAGAGTTCAGAATCAAGAAAAGCCATAGAGTTCAAACGGAGGTCCTAGACTGCTATGGTAAAACTGAATGGGAAAAAGCTGGAGTGAGGAGAACTCTAGCAAGGCCTGCACCAGAGGTATTTAATAATATTAATAATAATATATTAATGCATTATATCTCCCTGCAAGGAAACCAAGGGAAATGTTGCCCCTTGATTTGCCTGTGCTTAAAACAGTATCAATCCTGTTTCCCTGCTTTGCCTACTTTAGAACTACTAACAACACATATGGACATCCCATTGTTTCAGTATACCTACTATAGGTGCAACAAACAATAGGATTCAGTGGAAGGCTTTGTGTTTTATAATGATAGAAGTTTTTAAAGACTTGTATTATTATGATTTTCCACTATTAAGATCTCAGATGTGGGATTCTGGGTGTTACAGTTCCAAATAGTGATGTCCATTTAGACCAGACCTGGGCATCCTACGGCCCTCGGGCCGGCTGCGGCCCGGCAGCCAATTCTGACCGGCCCAGGGAGAAAGGCGTCGGGGACGGGCCAAGAGGAAGGGGTGCCCCTGCGGCTATCCCATTGCGGGCTGTGGGGCCTGTGTCGGCAGACAGCCCGATTTGGGAACGGGCTGAGTTTGGCCTGCCATCTCGGGGCTGAGACTGAGCAGTCGGCGAGGGTCTGACCCTAGCAACCCGGAATTGTTATCCCAATAACCCCATTAATGTGGGATATAATGAGCATCAGGATCAGACTGCTGATTTAAATGCCATAACAGTTTAAATAATGTACCAGTAAGGCCTTTTCTGGGGAACAGCTGGGGAATTTCGGGGGGCTGGAGGCCTGCAGCCTCCCTGGTCTGCATGCCTGCCTGCTGCCCTGGGCTGTGGGGCCTGTGTCGGCAGACAGCCCGCCGCTCTGGAGAACGATGGGTCCTGCCATCTCGGGAAGCGATCCGGGCCTGTCATCCTCTGGGCTGGGTCCATTGGGCCCATTCCATCTTGGGATCCTTACTCCTGAATCGCTTGAGGATGTCTGGGGAACAGCTGGGGGCTGGAGGCCTGCAGCCTCTTGCTCTGCTCTGCTCTGCGGCGGCTGGGTCCGCTTTGTCATCCTCTGGGCTGGGTCCATTGGGCCATTCCATCTTGGGATCCTTACTCTCTTGAGGATTAGCCTCCATCTTGGTTTGTTCTTGTCTTCTTGAATTTTGTAATTTTAGTGGTTTTTATTATTACTTTATAATAATTTTATAATAATATAATAATAATATAATAAATAATATAATATAATGTTATATTATATTATAATTTCTCTATATATATACTATAATATAATAATTATGATATTAATACTAATATATGAATATTTCTTGATATATTAATATGTTAATATTAATGATGTGTAATATATAGTAAATATAGTAAATAAATAAATAAATTATGTACAGTAGCTTAGAATGTAGTTCAGTCGTTAGGTGCGGTCCTCCATAATATTTTTTGGCTCTCGTGTGGCCCCTTGGAAAAAATAATTGCCCACCCCTGATTTGGACCCCCTTGATTGTCACCTTGGTGTGATGAGGGGATTGTGTCTCCCAATGAACCTGTGCTACAGACCAAGCACACTCCAAAAACCTGAAGACCTCAACAGCACTTCAGGTGGAAGACAGCATGGTTCGAGGGGCATTCTATTTATCACAGGACGCTGAAACTGCGCATGTGTAACGATATAAGTCTCTATAGGTTATGTGCCAATGTACAACTCAGAATTGAGAACGGTCTTGATTTTACAGGTGCTGAAGTGGCGTGAAGTTTGGATAATGGACCCAGTGGAATACAGAGTTCCTTTCCTTGAAAGGCTGCACACCAAAGGAGACGTTTGATGGCATGCAAGAGGTTGATGGTGAAGATTCTCCATCGTATGATGTCATCAAGAACTGGCATCGTCAATTCCAATGTGGTCGGACTTTGGTGCAAACAGCTCCAATTCCACAACAACCCTGCTATTGATGAACACATCATCCAGCAAGGGGAAGTAGCCATTTTGGAAAATTGCAGCATAATCATTTGGCACCTAGCCCAAAGTGTCAAGATTAGTGTGGGGTCCATAGAAAAAATCACCCAAGACCATCTTCACATGCATAAGGCATCCGCTCGCTGGGTCCCCCAGCTGCACACTTTTCCACAAGCAGGAATGAGTCGAATGCTCTCAGGCTCTATTGACAATGATGTACCATGGAAACCAGGAGAGCCTTTTCAACAGACTGATCACACAGGATAAAAGCTGGGTCCATCACTCTGATCCTGTGACTAAAGTCCATTCAATGCAATTGAAGCATCATGACTCCAAAGAAGGCATGTGCCCAACTCTCGGCCTGCAAGGTCATGCTGTCAGTATTTTGGGACCAGCATGGAATAGTATGGATGGGTTTCCTAGCAAAGGGTACCATGATCACTGGGGCATACTATGCTTCACTGCTGTGGAAATTGCGGGAGGCTATCAAAACCAAGAGACAGACATGGAATACTCACCAAAGGTGTCCGCTGCCTTCTTCAAGACAATACACCAGTACACAACTCACTTGTTGCCCAAATGGAAGCATGCTCCTGCGGCTTTGAAATTGTACCGCATCCCCCTTATTCTCCCAACCTCGCACCATTAGGCTTCCACCTCTTTCCAACCATGCAGGCCAAGATTACCCATAAGGCCACACTAGGCCATGGCCTATGGGCGCAGGTCTAGGGGGGCACCAGATCAAGGATTTAAAAAAAATGTTCACACAAAACCGCAATGTGCGGTATGATGTCTTTCTCTCTCTCTCTCTCTCTCTCTCTCTCTCTCTCTCTCTCTCTCTCTCGGGGGAGGGCGGGGGGAGAGCACTGCGAGGGGGGGGGGAGGAGAGAATGGTGCCCCCCCCTTGCCATCGCCCCGGCCCACTTATCAAGGAAGGAGGGCGCGAGGATGAGGCGGACGGAAGCCCCAACCCCAGGGGCCGCTGGCGGGCATGCGCACATGGCGGGAGGGCGCCTCTGCCTCCTCCGCCATGATCCTGGGAGCCGCGCATGGCCGGCAGCAGCCCCAGGGGCTTCCCTTCTTTCCTCCTCTTCCTCGGGAGGAGGAAGGAAGGGAAGCCCCCGGGGCCGCTGCTGGCCATGTGCGGCACCCAGGAACATGGCGGAGGAGGCAGAGGCGCCCTCCTGCCATGCACGCATGCCCAGGTGTGCCCTGGGGGCGGGGCTTCCCTTCCTCCTCCCTCCCGCGACTGCCTTCCTTGACTGAAGGAAGGCGGTCCTGCGGAGGAGGAGGAAGAGGCGGAGGGAAGCCCCGCCCCCGGGCCGCTGTCGCGCATGCCCAGCAGCGCCCCGGGGCCAGGCTTCCCTTCCTCCTCCCCCCCCCCCGCGACCACCTTCCTTGACTGAAAGAAGGCAGTCCCGGCAAGGAGGAAGAGGCGGAGGTAAGCCCCACCCCCGGGGCCGCCTCTGCACATGCCCAGCAGCGGCCCCGGGGGCGGGGCTTCCAACGTGTGGCCTAGGGCGCCAAAAGAAGTTAATCCGGGCCTGCAACCATGAAGTTATTTTTGAAGGGCAAGCATTTTTCAGGTGATGAGACTGATTTCCGAAGTCACAATGTGGCTTTTGGAGCAACCTGACGACTTCTACAAGTGAGGTGTTGACCATTGCTTCAAAATAGGAGAGAAATGTGTGTTCCTAGGTGGCACTGATGGACAGAAGGACTCAGAACTGGGCCAAGTTTCATTGCTCTCAGTCCACATGATGTGGGTCAGGTGAAGTCATATTGAACTCTTATAAGGGTTTAGTTCAACCTCTGACTTGCCAGTGAAACTGAATCACTGTGTCACAAAAGAATGCATGTCTAACAAGTAAGGCAACAACATGGAAAGTTTGGAAAGATCTGCACTTGATGGAAAGTTTGTGCAAGTTCCCCCTTCAAGAGAAGAAGAGGAATGAGGGAGAGACAATGGTTTCTTGCTTAACAGCCAAAGAATCCCCACAAAGGACACCGAGTGAAGAGGACGCAGGCGAGGAGGGCGTGTTTCGGCACTGGTTAATAGTCCTATCATTATACACTCCCATGTTTCGGGGAACAAGCCATGCTTCTCTAGGGAAGGACAAGGGAGTTATTGATAATGGGAGTCAATTCTCTTTCTTGATTCATCCAAACGCAGTGAGTGCGTCAATGTTTCTCATCACTACCTTTGTTCACAGGAATCACTCGGGGAATCATGTCCCTGTTTGGTGCAATAGATTGAAGTCAAATTCCAGGGCATCAAGTCATGCGGAAAGCTGATTCAAGGAGAGTTTTGTATTCAGGCCTCGAACTCATGACCTTCTTGTCAGTAGAGATCTTATGCAGCTGACTCCCAGCCCGCTGCGCCCCATTCCCAGTTGGCCATGGAAGGTCATTGGGTGGATTGAGTTGAATCACACATTCCAGAAAATGCAACGATCGGTTTATTTTAGGGTTGCCATAAGTTGCCAAAACCTGAGACCACATAGCAATGATCAATAGGTTTGTGCAATCCAAGTAAACCTTGACCCATTTCGTGTCCTGGCCTTCATTGGGGGCCCTAGTCCAGTGTTTCTCAACCTGGGGGTCGGGACCCCTGGGGGGGTCACGAGGGGGATTTCAGAGGGGTCGCCAAAGACCATCAGAAATGGGATCTTTGATTGTAGGTGAACTATAAATCCCAGCAACGACAACTCCCAAATGTTAAGCACTATTTTCCCCAAATTCCACATTTGGGCATATTGAGTATTTGTGCCAAGTTTGGTTCAGATCCATCATGGTTTGAGTCCACGGTGCTCTCTGGATGTAGGTGAACTACAACTTCAAAACTCAAGGTCAATGCCCACCAAATCCTTCCATTATTTTCTGTTGGTCATGGGAACTCTGTGTGCCAAGTTTGGTTTAATTCCATCGTTGGTGGAGTTCAGAATGGTCTTTGATTGTAGGTGAACTATAAATCCCAGCAACTACAACACCCAAATGACAAAATCAATTCCCCCAACACCGCCAGTATTCAAATTTGGGCATATTGAGTGTTTGTACCCAATTTGGACCAGTGCATGAAAATACATCCTGCGTATCAGATACTTACATTATGATTCATAACAGTAGCAAATTCCAGTTATGAAGTAGCAACAAAAATAATGTTATTGTTGGGGGTCACCACAACATTAGGAACTGCATTAAGGGGTAGCGGCATTAGGAAGGTTGGGAAACACACTGCCCTAGTCCATTTTTGGGAGCCTCCTGAAATTGGGAGGGCAGATATTTGTTTTTGCTCTGAGGTTCTGGAAGATCCATTTTCTATTGGCCCATGTAACGGAAAAACTAACTATAATGGAGGTTTTGTTTATTTTTATTAATGTTGATATTATGGCAAGGGCAGGCAGGAGTTGGCTACATCTGATTTGTCAATGGGTCACCATGGTTGCATAGCTTCTGCAGTAGAAATGTATCCATTTTAGAGTGGCGCTAGAAAAAAGGGCAGAACTAGCTGAGTGTTGCACCTCAGAACCTGGCTGGCCCCCTGAATCACACACATACACAGGCTGATGCAATATCAATAAGTTTATTTAGAATAAAAGATAGAATAGTCAAAAAAGATAGATTCAAAAATGGTCCATGGGATAAAATATCAAAAATGCAATAGTCCAATATCCAAGCATAAAAGGCTTAAGTCCAATGAAGGTAAAATCTAAGGCAAGGCAAAGTCCAAGAAGGCAGGCCGCTCCTGTGGCCAAACAAAGTCCTAGAAAGGCAGCCGCAACTGCGGCAGAGGTAAGGCTTGAATCCGAACCGTTCCAACGGTTCCCTGGAAACTTGGAGGCAAGACGTGAACAAAACCAAACGTGGCTTCAGATCTGGATAGGAGTCCAAAAGCCAAGGCTAATATAGAAGGTAGTCTCGGGGTACCCATCTCACCCCCTTTTTCAAGCTCCACGATTTCCTGGAATTTCTGATATTAGACCTTCTATCAAACACCTGCTCGTTAGTGGGACCAACTGCATCATTATCCGAGTAGGACTCTGGCAGCTCCCCTTCTCCCATCGGTTGGCCTGGGAAGGGAGTAGGTATTCTTTCCTGGAAACCTAACCCTCCAGGCCTTTCATAATCTGAACTGGAATCCTCCTCCATAGATTCCTCTTTGAACTCATCCTCCGTTTGATATCTCTCCAACCAGTCATTATCCCATTGCAAGCTCTCGTTAGAAGATTCATAGCCATCCGGCCATTCTTCCTCACTCTGCCCCGGGCCATCTAGTCCAGCCCCATCTTGCCCTTGATCAGCTGGCATTTGCCTGGGCACCCCCAGGACCCCCGGGGTCTGGCCCGAGCCACTAGGCTGGAATACCACACTGAGAAGGAAAGAGGGAACATTTTAAAAATGATTCAGTCTCTAGCCAGGGGAACTAGAGTGAAGAGGTTCCTAGTTTAAGTTTGAGTCTTCAGTTGGGATACTGAAGTAATAAAGGGACCACTTTGGATAAGTCTCTAGTCTGGGAGATAGAGGGAAGAAGATCCTTATATAAGATTGTGCCTTCATTTGGGATACTGAAGTAATAAGATACTAATTTGAGTCTAAGTCAGGGATTGGGAACCTTTTTGACTCAGAGAGCCATGAAAGCAAAATATTTGGAAATTTATTTCAGTGAGAACCGTATAATACATATAAAAATAAATGGGTTCACGTCATGTGATGTATACCTCAAACAAAGAAACCATACAACGCAGAAACACAATACTTGCCAACAGAAATAGGCCTCAAGCAAGGTACGTTTGTAGCAAAGAAACTTTCCCCCCTAAAACCTAAAAGGCCCCAAAACAACGAGTAAAAATAAAACTACATTTACCAGCATCCTCCGGGGCAGCCAAAGACTCACCCAGCTTCTACATTCTGAACAACATGATTGGCTGCCAATAAGGGCGGATTTGCATAACTGCTGCACTGGCCAGCCAACATGAAAATTCCGATCCATAATAAACTGCCAATCCCCAACACAAACACCCAAATCACTTCCAACCGAAAAATCACAGACCACGCCCAAAATTGACAGTAAGGCTTCATTAACTTGATTTCCCTAACTAGCCCTCACTTACTGGGAAGCTGTTTATGCTCTAAATTGACAGTAAGACTTCATTAACTTGATTTCCCTAACTAGCCCTCACTTACTGGGAAGCTGTTTACGCTCTGAATTGACAGTAAGGCTTCATTAACTTGATTCTCCCGACTAGGCCTCAGCTCATTGGACATTGTGTATGGCCTGAATTGACAGTAAGGCTTCATTAACTTGCTGTTCCTAACTAGGCCTCAGCTCATGGGACATTGTGTATGGCCTGAATTTACAGTAACCTACCTTGGCACACAGAGCCCGACCATGCATGATGGGACTTGAAGTACCACCATGGAAAATGGGATTTGTAGTACTTCAAAACCCATCATTCCCCACAGACCACTGTGGCCCAGAACCAAGACCAATAAAGACCCAACTTGGCACACCATGCCCCCCATGACCCACACTCCATCCAACTGCAGTTTAGAGGAGGGCACACCGTGGATGATTGGACTTTCTCGCATCTCCTAAAAAGGGCACAGCAACGCGTGCCGGGTACAGCTAGTACATATAATATATTTTAAGACTGAATTCAACTAAATGTGATTATTTACATACATACTATGAGAAAAGGATTCCCCCTTTTGCAGAATGACGGGACGCTTCAGACCTGGCTCTGCAAAAGGCATGCTCAGGACTCTGGGAAGGAAGAGAAGACGGAAGGAAGGAAGGAAGGAAGGAAGGGGAAAGAAAGACAGAAAGAAAGAAAGAAAGAAAGAGTAAATAAAGGAGGGAGGGGGAGAGGAAGAAAGAAAAGAAGAACGAACTATGGAAAAGGAAGAAAAGAATAGCAGGAGAGACAAGGAGGGGAAAAGAAAGAAGGAAATGGGAAGGGAGGAAAGGAAAGGGTGGGGAAAAGAAAGGAAAGGGAGTGAGGAAAAAGTAAAATAATGAAGGGAAAAGAAGAAAAGAAAGAAGGGGAGAGGGGGAAGTGAAAAGAAAGGAAGGAGAAGGAAAGGAAGACTTGGGGGAAAGAATAGAAGAGAAAGGAAGGAAGAGGGAGGGAGGGAAAAGGAAGGAGAGAAGGAAAGGGTGAAAGGGGAGAAAGAAAGGAAGGAAGAGGAAGAAAGGAAGAGGAAGGAAGGAAGGAAGGAAGGAAGGAAGGAAGGAAGGAAGGAAGAGGGAGAATGGAGGAAAGAAGGAAGGGGAGAGGCAGGGAAAAGGAGGAGAGAAGGAAAGGGTGAAGGGGGTGATGGCAGTGTGGAAGTGGCAGTCACGGCGCATTTGCGTCACTCCCCGCTGCATGCTGGGAAACCGAGACCCGGGCTGCTCTGGAGAGCCAGATGGAATCATGAAAAGAGCCACATCTGGCTCCCGAGCCATAGGTTCCCTACCCCTGGTCTAAGTCCTCAATCAGATGGAATTGAGAGACAGAGGGTCATTTGAGACTAAGTTTACAGTCAGACTATTGATGGAAAAAAGTGACTATAAAATATAAGTTATCTAGTCGGGAGGCTGAGAAGAAATTGCATTTGAAAGAGAAGGAAGTTGCCTAACCAAGTTGACATAAGTTAAACTGTTCTGAAAATTATATAATATCAGTTTTATGTATTCTCAAGAGTAAAAGACAGGGGTAATAATATCCAAATGGAACTGAAGTAAAGTACTGTGTAACAAATATGCTTTATGTGCACAAGAATTCATAAATAAACATTACTTTGTTTCAACTAAGATACCGCTGGCTTGGCACTGCCCCCTCAAGGCTGGAGAAGCTGTGGGAGAGCTGAAGCCGGGAGAAGGGGCGGAGCCAGGCTGTGCCATGCCCCCCCTTCCCCCCAGCTTCAGCTCTCCCACAGCTTCACCAACCTTGAGGGGCAGTGCCAAGCCAGCATTGTTCTGGCTCTGCCACTGCTGGCTTGGCACTGCCCCCTCAAGGGGGTGGAGCCTGGGCGCGCTGAGGAGGAAGAGCATAACCGGTGGACGGGCTTCAGTGGGCGGGACTCCTCCGCGCGGCTTCAGCAAGCGAGGTGCGAGAGTCATGGGGGATTGGAGGCAGGAGGCGGCGCCCCGGCCCCTTCTTCTTTTTCTTCGCCGCCGCCCGGCCCTTCCTCCTCCTCCCCCAAGCAGCAGGAGTTTAGCAGGAGGAGGGGGGAAAGGAAGGGGGGCAGAGAGCTTTTCTCGCGACACAGCAGGAGGTCCGTCACGGCACACTACTGTGCTGTGTCACAGCGGTTGAGAAACACTGCTTTAACACATAAGCTTATCTGTTACAAAGTACTTTATTTCAGTTCCACTTGGATATTATTGCAACTGTCTTTCACTCCTTTGAATACGTAAAATTGTTATTATATAACTTTCAAACAGTTAACTTGTTTCTACTCTGTTAGGCTACTTTCTCCTCCTTCAAATTCTGATTTCTCCTCAGCCTCCTGGCTGACTAACTTTAGACCTTTAGTCACTCTCTTCTGTCAATATTTTGACTAAAACTTATTCCCAAAGGAATCTCTGTCTCTCAGTTCTACTTAACTGATAATTTAGACATATATTAGCATTTTCTTTACTTCAGTATAACAATGGAAGCTATAAACTTAAATACTGATCCTCTAGCTCAGGGATGGGCAACCTGTGGCCCGTGGGCCGGATGCGGCCCGGCAGCCGATTCTGTCCGGCCCAGGGAGAAGGGCGTCATGGGCGGGGCCAAGAAGAAGGGGTGCCGCTGCCGCCATCTCATCGCGAGCTCTGTGGGGCCTGTGTCGGCAGACAGGCTGGAGGAGTGGCGGCTTTGGAGTGCCTGACATCGCTGGAGGCAATCCGGGCCTGCAGTGGGAGCACTCGGCGACCCGGAAAGCTGATCATCTTCCAGGTCGCCAGGTCAAATAAGCCGCCTCAGATCGCCGACCGCTCCCCCTGCAGGCCCGGGGATGGCAGGCTCTCCATAGCAGGGCGATCAGCTGGGGAACAGCTGGGGGCGAGAGCGGGCGGAGGCCTGCAGCCTCCGATCACCTGCTGCTCTGCTCTGCTGCGGTGGCGGTGGCTGGGTCCGCTTTGCCATCCTCTGGGCTGGAGCCATTGGGCCATTCCATCTTGGAATCCTCCCTCTTTTGAGGATGTCAGCCTTCATCTTGGTTCGCGCCTTGTCTTCTTGAATTTAATTTAATTTAATAGTGGTTTTTATTATTATTTTATAATAATGGTATTATAATAATATAATAATAATATAAATAATATAAAATAATAATGTTATATCATATTATAATTTCAATATATTATAATGTCTATATATATATACTATAATATAATAATTATGATATTAATACTAATAATATATGAATATTTCTTGATATATTAATATGTTAATGTTAATTATGTGTAATATATAGTAAATATAGTAAATAAATAAATAATGTAGATTAGAATGTAGTTCAGCCTTTAGGTGCAGCCCTCCATAATATTTTTTGGCTCTCGTGTGGACCCTTGGAAAAAATAATTGCCCACTCCTGCTCTAGCTCTTGGCTAGAGACTCCCAACTTTTTAAAATGTTCCCCTGTATTTTTATCTAGCTCCGCCCCTTTTCTTGCTAGCCACTCTCAAATGGATACATTTCTACTGCAAAGACTACGTATCCATGGTAACCCAACAGCCAATCAGATGTAATCAACTCTTGGCTGCCCTTGCCATACTATCAATACTAATAATATAATATAATATACATAGAATATTGATAATATTATAATGTAATATAATATAATACTAATACTAATATATTATAATTATATATTTTATACTACATGTAATATTATTAGTAATATTACAGTATAATGTTATAGTACAATGTAATATATAATATTAATATTGTGCTTTGGCAATAATATAATATATTCTATTTACATTTTACTTGTAAGCCACTTTGAGTCCCCTTCGGGGTGAGAAGGGCGGCATATAAATGTCGTAAATAAATAAATAGTAGACAATAAAACTCCACTATAATTAAGTTTTCCGTTACACATGGCTGACATGGCTTCTAGATGAACAAAAGACAGAAATTAGGAAACTGGCCTTCTGAATAATTTGGAGGCCCAAGAGTTTCCAAAATGGAACAAACTGCTTCCAGTGAGCAAGGCCATTGAAATTATAGAGACAAATTTGGCTGGTTATTAGAATAACATTTAAAAACCTTGACTCGCCCTTCTGACAATGCTGGTGCTATTTCGGCCTCTCCTTGTTTGCATTGCAAACAATATTAACAGGAACTCCGAAAACACAATAAACAAATGAAACAATGCCTTGGGGAGTTTTGCTGCAAACAGGAAATTACTCAGGCCAGGAAGAGGAAGGGATCCCAAGAAGAAAAAGCAGGTAAAGGGAGCTGCAGGTTTAGCTAGCAAATATTGCTAAGAAAAGAGTGAGCATCCCTTATTGGCCAACGGTGCTTCATTTTCCCATGGTGACATGTTGAACGGCACATCACTAGAATTCCCATGTGGTTACGAACCTGGCCTAGTCACTTGGGAAGCCGAACCATCCTTACGGTAATGAAGAAAGAGGAATTGGTTCCTGTTCAGCGTTGCGAAAGAGACATGCAAACGTGTGGCTGGTTCCAGAAATTCTATAGCTTGCTTTTGCTCATAGCACCGGAATATCCTTTCATAGGGGTATTTCTAAACTTGTGTATATATTTTTTTCTAATTAAACTGTTTGAAGTGCATTTAATTGTTATTGGGAGTATATTTAATGGTTTGGGAAATCACGTTTGGTCCCATTCTGGGGAGGAAAGGTGGCCTACAAATGACATACATACATACAGATAATCATACATGATTTTGTGCACCCCATTGCGGGCAACCCCAATGTTTAGCCTCAAAGGAAGCATACCAATGTGGTGAACCAAAGAATGATTTTTGTGTGTCCTGTTGCCAGCAGAACCTTTGAAGATGTTGGCCACGGATGCAGGTGAAATGTCAGGAGAGAATGCTGCTGGAGCATGGCCTGAAAAATTCACAACAACCCAGTGATTCCGGCCAATAAAGCCTTTGACAACACAACTAATGAATTATTTTTGTGTGTCCTGTTGCTGGCAACCCCAATTTTGGTTTCCAAGGTGTCATACAAATTCCATAAATGGATGGCTGGTTGGGTAGATATAGATAGATGGATGGATGGATGGTCTTGTGCACCCTGTTGCTGGCAACCAGATAGATAGATTAGATAGATTAGATTAATTAGATAGATAGATTAGATTAATTAGATAGATAGATTAGATAGATAGATTAGATAGATTAGATTAGATTATATTAGATAGATAGATTGATTGATTGATTGATTGATAGATTGATAGAGTGATAGATAGATAGATAGATTGATTGATTGATTGATAGATAGACTGATAGATAGATGATAGATAGATAGATAGATAGATATAGATAGATCTGCCTCCAAATCTCCTGACATGTCTCTGGCATCCTTCTGGTGCTCTTTGGCTTCAAAAACTCCATGGGAAGTAAGCATGTAAGAAAAGAATGCAATACTCATGCATGTCAGAGCTCTTTCCTGTGCCCATCCCATTCCCGTGAGGCAGCTGTCAAGCACAAATGCAGGAAGTCTGTGAGTCTGGAACTGTACCACTATGAAAACAGGTGCCCTGTGGTAAGGAGTCATTGGTGACTCCACTTGTCCTCCTGCCCACCAACCTGGCACTCCCACATGACTGGGTTTCCTGTCGATACTTTGGTAAGGACCCAACGTTTACCATTTTATAGCCAAAGGTTTTTTTGAGACTTCTTACATCCAGCTTTGGGTGAGTCAGAGACCGGGACATTTGGTGATCAAGATAAAGCAGGAAAGGATTTCCCACATCCACTGTAGTCTAGGCTGGGTGAACCAATTACAGTCACCATAAAGGAGAAGTTACGAAAGCTCGTTCTCACCTTTTTGGGCTATCTAAGACCAGCTCATGACTACTTTGGGAAGGGCGCTTATAGTGTGTCACTTCTCACGTCAAGTCAGATGTGAAGGAAAAGTCCCTCTATCTCTTATGAATGGGACTCCGCAACCCTTTCCTATCAGTCATGCGACAGATTAGTGTTTCTCAAGCCGGACCCCTGGGGAGGTCATGAGGGGGTGTCAGAGGGGTCACTAAAAACCATCAGAAAACATAGTATTTTCTGTAGGTTTTGGGGATTCTGTGTGGGAAGTTTGGTCCAATTCTATTGTTAGTGAGGTTCTGAATGCTCTTTGATTATAGGTGAACTATAAATCCCAGCAACTACAATTCCCAAATGTGAATGTCTATTTCCCCCAAACTCCACCAGTGTTCACATTTGGACATATTGAGTATTCATGCCAAGTTTGGTCCATATCCATCATTGTTTGAGTCCACAGTGCTCTCTGGATGTAGGTGAACTACAACTCCAAAACTAAATGTCAGTGCCCACCAAACCCTTCCAGTATTTTCTGTTGGCCATGGGAGTTCTGTGTGCCAAATTTGGTTCAATTCCATTGTTGGTGGAGTTCAGAATACTCTTTGATTTTAGGTGAACTATAAATCTCAGCAACGACAACTTCCAAATGACAAAATCAATCCCCCCCCCTTACCCCACCAATATTCAAATTTGGGCATATTTTTGCCAAATTTGGTCCAGTTAATGAAAATATTATTTTATTTATTTATTTAGCGATCTTAGCACTCTTGACGGTTCATAGGGGAGAATACGTTCGGACAGGTAAACTGGGCCGGAACCATATAGGGTTTTGTAGGTCAACACCAGCACTTTGAATTGTGCTTGGAAGCTAATTGGCAGCCAGTGGAGCTGGTGCAACAGGGGAGTTGTGCGCTCCCTGTACCCCGCTCCTGTTAATAGTCTGGCTGCTGCGCACTGGACTAATTGCAGCTTCCGGGCAGTCTTCATAGGCAACCCCACGTAGAGAGCGTTGCAGTAGTCTATATGGGATGTAACCAGAGCATGGACCACCGTGGCCAAGTCTGACTTCCCAAGATACAGGCGCAGCTGGCGCACAAGCGTGCATATCAGATACAGCCTGCATATCAGATATTTACATTACGATTCATAACAGTAGAAAAAATACAGTTATGAAGTAGCAACCAAAATAATGTTATGGTTGGGGGTCACCACAACATGTATTAAGGGGTCGCGGCATTAGGAAGGTTAAGAACCACCGTGATAAATGAAGGAAAAATTCCCCTCTATGTCTTTATCAACGGGACTATACAAGGCTGAAGAAAAAGTACACAAAATAGGAAAAACAGATGGCTCCCTTGCCAACAGGGCAGCAAATACGCTGCTGACTTTTAGTTTGAATTTGAAATGAAGGATTCAAACAGCTGTATTTCATTTTGCAATGAGATTCAGAACCTTGGATCGCTCATCTCTTTACTAACTTGGAAGCAAATGGCAGCCATTGGTAGAAAGACCCTGGAAACGTAACAGGAAATGGATAGCCAAAGGTTGCCATGCGTGCCGGCTACTGCATGGAAACAACTCCGAATTGCTTTTTGTTTGGAAGCTGCCCTGAGTCCAAACGGGGAGATAGGGTGGCCTATAAATAAAGTTATTATTATTATCTTAATGTCAAACACCAATATATTTCCAGTCTTGGTGAATTTTCCACCCGATAACCATGTTATTTAACATCTATGTGCGACCACTTGCTCGATTGGTACGTAGCTTTGGGCTGGAGTGTCACCAATATGCTGATGACACCCAGCTCATTCTGGGGATGGAAGGCCGGCCCAAATCCATACCTGATAATTTCCATCACTGCCTTGAAGCCATTACTGGATGGCTGCGAGCCAGTAGGTTGAAGGTGAATCCGGCTAAGACGGAGATCCTGTGGCTTGGCCATCCGGGCGGTAGAGAGGTTCAGCTTTCGAACCTGGACGGCGTGACATTATGTCCGTCGTCACCAGTAAAGTTGCCTTGGTGTTACTTTTGGCCCTCAGCTGTCGATGGAGACACATCTCCACCACCAGAAGAGTGGTGTTTTTTCATCTACGCCAGGCGAGGAAGCTGGCCCCCTATCTGTCCCGACACGACCTAGCCACAGTGGTTCAAGCTACGGTCATCTCAAGGCTAGACTACTGTAACACTCTTTACATTGGCCTTTCTCTGTCGGTAAGCTGGTGCAGAATGCTGCAGCTCGGCTGCTCGTGAGTGTCCTAACGAGCTGCCATATCACACCCATCCTGCATGAACTGCACTGGCTCCCTGTGGAATGCCGGATTACCTTCAAAGTGCTGGTTTTGACCTTCAAGGCCCTGAATGGTCTGAGGCCAGTGTACTTAAGGGACCGCCTTATCCCATACTGTCCCACCAGATCCCTACGCTCAGAGATGCAAAATCTCCTCGTGGTCCCAAGTTCCAGGGCTTACCATCTGACCGCAACAAGGAGAAGGGCTTTCTCGATCATAGCTCCAATCGTCTGGAACGCGCTGCCCTCCGAAGTCTGTTAGCTTTTTGGAAGGCCCGCAAGACCCTACTGTTCCAGCAGGCCTTTGGGTCTTAAACTGTTCGGCTTCTCCTGGAGCTATGTGTATTTTATTGCTATCGCTTTTAATCCTGTGACACGGTTTTAATCGGGCCCGGATTACACATAAGGCCACCCTAGGCCATGGCCTAGGGCGGCAGCCCTGGGGGAGCAGCAAATCCTGACCACCCCAAAAAAGGTTTTTTAAAAATTAAGAAAAAAATCTATTTTTTAAAAAGATCCCCCAAAAGTGTGCATGTGCGCGGCCGCCCCCCGCCCCCTCCCCTTTGCTCTGCTCTCTTCGGCTCCTCCCTCCCTCGCTGCTCACACTGGCCCCGCCCCTCTTCCTTCAGTGAAGGAAGAGGGGCAGGACCGACGCTGAGCTGACGCGAGACAGGAGGGGCGGAGGGAAGTCCGTCCCACCGCCCCCTCCTCTCTCGCTGCACGTGACAACCCCGCCCCTCTTCCTTCAGTGAAAGAAGAGGGGCGGGACCGACACTGAGCTGACACGAGAGGGGGGGGGCGCTGCAAGCAGCCCTGCCCCCACAAGCGGCCCTGCCCCCCAGGGCGGGGGCGGGGCTTCCAGAGTGTTGCCTAGGGCGCCACAATAGATTAATCCGGGCCTGGTTTTAATATGTCTGTTTTAATTCTTGTTTTATCCTGTAAGTCGCCCCGAGCCAACTGGGAGAGGCGACGAATAAATTTGAATAAATAAATAAACAAACAAACATGTGGAAAAATTGAATCTGTGCTGCAACTAAGTTTGACAAAGTTTTATTTCTGGTATATATAAAAAAAACATTTGTAGAAATATTTTTCTTGCAATAACACCATGAGACAAATACAAACAAGTGGCAACTACATTTCCCCCACACTGCATCATGAATATATACATATAGCTAAAGTGCTTGAAGGGAATAAAACAAAAAAGGACAAGGAACTAAAAGGAATGTTCAAAATGATATGTTAAACATTGTAGTGCAACTCTAGTGTCTCCTTGGCATAAGGAAAAGGGTGGAAACACTCTCTTCTCACTGGCCGCCCAAAAAGAGAACATATACATTTCACAGTTTATGCCAGGCATGGGCAAACTTCATCCCTCCAGGTGTTTTGGACTTCAACTCCCACAATTCCTAACAGCCTCAGACCCCAGGCCCCTTCCTTCCAGGCCTCAGACCCCTTTCTTTTCCCCCTCATGCGCTTAAGCGAAAAGGAAAGGGCCTGAGACTGTTAGGAATTGTGGGAGTTGAAGTCCAAAACACTTGGAGGGACAAAGTTTGCCCATACCTGGTTGATACTTTCATGGATTGAGATGTAACATAGCAAGAAACAGACAGCCAAAGGTTGCCATGTGTGCCGGCTACTGCATGGAAACAACTCCGAATTGGTCCCTTTCCCAAAAGATGCCGAAAACAAAAAAATTGCTGGAAAGCCAATATACAAAGGGGAAGTTTTGATCTCCCCTTTTAATGTTTCACTTGTGCCGACATCATTTTGCAAAAGTTTGGAATCATGTTCAACATGCAACACAGGCAGCAGTTTGCAGCTGAGGAGATCAAGTTGGTCGGTTGGTGCGTTTGGGAACATCGGCCTTTTCATGAATGTTTGATTTGGCTCGTTTCCACCATTGGTAGCATTGCCTTGAGCTTTCCATCTTCTCCCCAGAGCATTGGTCCGGAATGTATATAATACAATATACAATAAATAAATAAATATCCTTCCCCTACTGGAAAAAAAAAGACAAGGGGTTTCCAAACATCTGTGACTTATTTATCAGTGTGGAACGGTTCCTCTGAGCTCGGTGCCTGTTCTAATACACAAGAAGGGCTGGAAATTGCCCAACCTACAACAGTAGTCATTTGCAATATGGACAATATAGGACAGCAGTAAGCAGAGGATGGATCCTGGATCATAGCTACAGGAAAGGTCCTTTTATTATACTACCAGCATAACCCTATGGCCAAGGTCTGCCATTGAACCACTTTGGAGGACTTAGATAGAAACTTCTAGAAAGGTCTTCTCTGTAGAAATCTCTAGGTCCTCCAGCATAACCCTATGGCCAACATATGCCATGGAACCACTTTGGAGGACCTAGAGACTTCTAGAAAGGTCTTCTCTCTAGATATCTCTAGGTCCTCCAGCATAACCCTATTGCCAACATATGCCATGGAACCACTTTGGAGGACCTAGAGACTTCTAGAAAGGTCTTCTCTCTAGAAATCTCTAGGTCCTCCAGCATAACCTTATGGCCAATGTCTGCCATGGAACCACTGTGGGGGACATAGAGGCTTCTAGAAAGGTCTTCTCTTTAGATATCTCTAGGTCCTCCAGCATAACCCTATGACCAATGTCTGTCATGGAACCACTTTGGAGGACCTAGAGACATCTAGGAAGGTCTTCTCTCTAGACATCTCTAGGTCCTCCAGCATAACCCTATGGCCAACATATGCCATGGAACCACTTTGGAGGACCTAGAGACTGAAAGGTCTTCTCTCTAGAAATCTCTAGGTCCTCCAGCATAACCACTGCCATGGAACCACTGTGGGGGACATAGAGGCTTCTAGAAAGGTCTTATCTAGGTCCTCCAGCATAACCCTATGGCCAATGTCTGTCATGGAACCACTTTGGAGGACCTAGAGACTTCTAGAAAGGTCTTCTCTCTAGAAATCTCTAGGTCCTCCAGCATAACCTTATGGCCAATGTCTGCCATGGAACCACTGTGGGGGACATAGAGGCTTCTAGAAAGGTCTTCTCTCTAGAAATCTCTAGGTCCTCCAGCATCCCCAGGCACTGTGGTCATTGGGAAATTTGGGGCATTACAGTTCAAAAAAAGGAACTTCCCCCAAGCTCCCCGCTAATCAGTTTTCAGTGGATGATCCAGTTGAACAGTTTGCAGTGATCTAATGCTTTCCAATAGTTTGACATGACAAAATGTATCAAGATATTAAAATGTATCCTAGGAATTAAATATGGGTTAGTTATGTTCAAAGATCCTGGGTATATACCAGTGGTTCCCAACCTTTGGGTCTCCAGGTGTTTTGGACTTCAGCTCCCACAATTCCTAACAGGTGGCAAGATGGATGGGATTTCTGGGAGTTGAAGTCCAAAACACCTGGAAGCCCACTCATATACATCAATCAATGACTTTACAAATATAAGGCACCAGTAGATGGAAGAGGATTCTTGTTTCCATTATTTTCCCTCTTTGATTTCATTGCCTAGGAATTATGGGAGTTGTGGTGAAATATCGAGATGGGAACACGTGTTCTCCATGCTTGGAGTAAACCATGCATTATTACCTTCTTCTTCTCTGCTCGGCCACCAAGTTTGAGCTTAACAAATTGATTTTGAGCTCTCCCAGACTTTGACCATGGATGGTATTTGCCCCATTGCCTTGGCCTTAACCTTCTGCTTCTTTTGAACCACTCCATGATCACAAAATCATCCAACCTCTTAGGTTCCAAGCCCCAACCATCCAGAATACGACCCTTGATGATGGCCACCCAAAATGGACCTTCTCCAGATCCTTCCGCACCACCTCAGCCATTCTCTGTGTCCTACTGGATCTCTAGATGTTCCAGATGGTGGATACACTGTGACTGTCCAGATACTCTTGGACTCCAATTCACATCTGACCCCAACCACATGTATGATGTGAATTGAAGTGCAATATCTGGAAAACCAGACCTAAGAGTCTTCTTCGTGAGCATTCGATTCTGATAATGCACCCCATGATGCATCCTGATCCAGAGGCTTCTAAGACATTTCTACTAGGTTACAACACACTTTCTCTTCCTAGAAAATCAGCTATGGATACCCACCTTGCTACAGGTAGCCCCCAGCTTACTATTCAGATGGAAAATAGCTTCTGCAGCACAAAAATTAAGAGAAAGCGAGGTATGTCAGGCACGGTGTGATCAATTATGTAAGAAACCAGAAGATCTTTCATTATTGGATGTTGATAGCAATGGCTACCATGTTCAGCAAGCCCAGCCAGAAGGATAAAGATGACTTGATGGCCCAATTTCCTGGTGGCAAGCTCTTGAATTGCATTGTCGGAGGAGAGGGCCTGACCAAATACTCAGTCACAAGCGTCTCGTTGAACCAATCCTCCTGGGAAATGCAGGAATAGGTCCCATAGAAGTCCTCCGTCATGCTGTCAATGAAGTGGATACAATGATGGTGGCCTGCATTGCAATGCGCAATGCTCTGACCCTTGTGGATCCAAGTGTAATTGGCATGGTGGGACTCAACAGAGCAATTCAGGTAATAGCGGGCCTGGAGTTGCACAGGGATGTTCTTATGGCGGTTAGTGTCATCTTCTGGGTGGAAAGAAGAGAAGAGTCCATGGTTAGAGAAAATGGGTGCCCTTGATGGACATACTGAATGGGAACGTCCATCAACGGTGAGGGAAGTAGCATGGGTTTAACCATACAGAGGAGCAAGGGAAACTCAGAAGTCAATGCATCAAAATATCTAATTCAGTTTTGCTTCTAAGTATAAGTATTGAGACATCAACAAACCATATCTGAAGATCACTGAATGCAGAAGTTCTACATACCTACCTTAGTGCCATCTCTCTCCATCTCTCTCTCTCTCTCTCTCTCTCTCTCTCAATATATATATATATATATATATAGAGAGAGAGAGAGAGAGAGAGAGAGAGAGAGAGAGAGAGATTATCCATAAGGCCACACTAGGCCACGGCCTAGGGGCGCAGCCATGGGGGGGGGGGGGCGCCAGATCCGGACCCCCCAATTTTTTTTTAAAAAAAGGTCGATCTTTGGGTGCTTCTGCGCCTGTGCGCAGAGTGCCATAGGCCCCTAGGGCCTCTGACACGGCTTCCCTCCGCCTCTTCCTCGCTCGTGCCTGCCCCTCCTTCCTTCACTCAAGGAAGGAGGGGCACCCGGCGTGAATAGGAAGAAGCAGAGGGAAGCCCCGCCCCTAGGGCCTCTAACGCGGCTTCCCTCCGCGTCTTCCTCGCTCACGCCGGCCCCTCCTTCCTTCATTCAAGGAAGGAGGGGTGTCCGGCGCAAGGAGGAGGAAGCGGAGGGAAGCCCCGCCCCTAGGGCCTCTGACATGGCTTCCCTCCGCCTCTTCCTCGCTCGCGCCGGGCTCTCCTTCCTTCACTCAAGGAAGGAGGGGCGCCCGGCACGAGGAGGAAGACGCGGAGGAAAGCCCCACCTCTAGGGCCTCTGACGCAGCTTCCCTCCACATGTTCCTCGCTCGCGCTGGCCCCTCCTTCCTTCACTCATGAAAGGAGGGGTGCCCAGTGCGAGGAGGAAGACGCAGAGGGAAGCCCCACCCGTAGGGCCTCTGACGCGCATGCTCAGCATCGGCCCGGGGGCGTGGCTTCCAATGTGTGGTCTAGGGTGCCAAAACGAGTTAATCTGGGCCTATCTATCTATCTATATATACACACACACCCTATCATATATATGAGTGTTTGGGCAGAATTTGAACAGGTTGTCACTTTGCCTGGACTCCCAAATTCCTAATCCAACACTCAAACCATCATACCGGATCCAAGGAGCAGCAATACACATGCACACACATACATACAAACACACATACACACACTTACTTTTGGAATGGATAGGGGGGTTTATTTTGGAAGGCTACCTTTTGTGTTGCTGTGGTTTGAAGATGCGCAAATATCCGGCGAGACTTCATGAGTTAGAGCCTGCAACAGCGTCCTAAGAGGAGAGGATACAAACCAGGCAACCATCAGATAGATAGATATTATACACACATGTTTAAACAAGACAAGCGGAGTTGTATCCACACAACGCCTGTTTGCATTTGATTGTCTTATCTAAAACGCACAGAAGAGCCAACCCAAAATAACATTGGCTGTCTAAAACAGATAATAAATTTGTCTGTAAAATGAAAGCTGGGACCCAACTGGTTTACGAATGGCGACCTAGATTGGGACACTGACTAGTAAGAAAATGGGTCGATACCAGAGGTTCCCAACCTTTTTTTTTTTTTTTTACCAGGGACCACTTTGGCCAGGGTCCAATCTCCAAGATTAGTACCAAAAGGGTCACAAATCAGTTTTTGGTCAACTTTAGATTTGGTCTGGTTATTTGGGGTGCTGATTCAGAAAATTGCATTGGATAGACCACATCCGCTCTAGTTTCTGATAAAGAACATATGCCATACAGTAGTCGCCACCTGCTTGCCCACAGAAAACTGTATTTAATAATCTAGAGCTGATATGGTAGTAGTAATCTTTCGCAGGTAGTTAGCCTCTCCCCTGCCGACATCCCTGTTGCCTTGGCACGATAAGAGGTTTTCATGAGACCAGTCGCTCTCGTTGCTGCGTGGTTTTGAAGCAACGGTGTAGTAATGGTGAGGCCACAGACCATATTTTTGTTCCTCCGGACCACTGGTGGGACTGGGAACAATTGGTCTATACTTTGTATAATAATAATAGTAATAATAATAATAATAGTAATCATCATCATCATCTTTATTTATGCCCCGCCACCATCTCCCCAATGGGAGCTCAGGGCGGCTAACATGAGGCCCAAGCCCTTCGAAAATACAATACGACACAGTAAAATACAAAATACAGAACAAAATACATCAGAAATAATAATAAAAAATACAAATACAATAATAAATAAAATACAGGAAATTCACACACAAGGAATGGGGTGGGCAGGCCAAATGGACACGATAAAATGATAAAATGAGTTTTAAAAACCTAGGCTGAGATAAGAGTAGAAGATAACAAATAACAACAGTATTGTAATGAATTTCTACAATTTCTTCATGATGCGCATGACTTGTGCCTAGGGAGTGCATATCACTAAAATTTCTGCTCCAAAATATATGCAGCAGGCCCTCAGTATCCACCGAGTTTGATTCCAGGACCCCTGTAGATGGCAAAATCTATAGATGTTCAAGTCCTGTTGTATGTACTAGTTTAAAAATAGCAAAATCCAAAAAAAATTGAAGTAATGGATCAGTGAATTAATGAGTGCGGAACCTATGGATATCGAGAGCTGGCCATGCTGTAAAAGCGATGCATTGAATTGATCCTAAAAGGAAAAGTGGATTCACACACATTGAAGGGCATTATAGGAATGGAACAGCAGCATTCTGCAATGGCAAAATTAGAATGTAGCATTTCAGGCTACATTTAGGAAAAGTGTAGAGTTCGATTTTTTAATAGTGCGTTCTGTAAAACAACAACAACAACGACTGGCACAAGCCAGTAGTGATGGGCACACTGGGTGCAATGCCTAAAAACCTTGGCCTGCACTTAAAAACAATTGGCGCTGACAAAATTACTATCTGTCAGTTGCAAAAGGCCACTCTGCTCGAATCTGCATGCATTATTCGCCAATACATCACACAGTCCTAGACACGTGCGATCCAATACAAAAGCCAGCATTGTGATCTTAAGTATCAAATAATAGTAGTAATAGTAATAATAATAATAATTCCCTAAATGTAGAAAATGAGCCTAGCCACACACAATAACCCCTCCTTCTTGAAGTAATTGCTTTCTGCTTGCAGCGAGTTTTCATCTAAAAGGAGCATTGAAAATAGGGGTGGGCAATTATTTTTTCCAAGGGACCACACTAGAGCCAAAAAATATTATGGAGGGCCGCACCTAAAGGCTGAACTACATTCTAATCTACATTATTTATTTATTTACTTACTATATTTACTATATATTACACATCATTAACATTAACATATTAATATATCAAGAAATATTCATATATTATTATTAATATCATAATTATTATATTATAGTATATATATAGACATTATAATATATGGAAATTATAATATAATATAACATTATATTATATTATTTGTTATATTATATTATTATAAAATTATACAATAATAATAAAAACCACTAAAATTTAATTACATTAAATTCAAGAAGACAAGGTGCGAACCAAGATGAAGGCTGACATCCTCAAGAGAGGAAGGATCCCAGGATGGAATGGCCCAATGGATCCGGCCCAGAGGATAGCAATGCGGACCCAGCCGCCGCCGCACAGGAGAGCAGAGCAGCAGGCCATCGGAGGCTGCAGGCCTCCGCCCGCTCTTGCCCCCAGCCGTTCCCCAGCTGTTCCCTGCGCTGCCAAGAGGAAGGGTGCCGCTGCCGCCATCCGATCGCGGGCTCTTTGGGACCTGTGTTGGCAGACAGGCTGGAGGACCGGCGGCTTTGGAGTGCCCGCCATCCCTGGAGGCAATCCTGGCCTGCAGGGGGAGCACTCGGCAATCTTAGGCAGCTCATCGCCGTGGCGACCCGGAAGACGATCAAGTCTTCCAGGTCACCACACCGATAGGCCTCGCAGGTCGCGGAGTGCTCCCGCTGCAGGTGCGGATCGCCTCCAGGGATGGCGGGCACTCCAAAGCTGCTGCTCCTCCGCCTGTCTGCCAACACAGGCCCCACAGAGCCCGCAATGAGATGGCGGCAGCGGCACCCCTTTCTCTTGGCCCTGCCTCAGAAGCCCTTTTCCCGAGCCGCACAGAAAAGGCTGCCGGGCCGCATCCAGCCCGCGGGCCGTAGGTTGCCCACCCCTGATTTAAAAGCTAGATCTCATGGCCTCAGAAGCACTTTATTTTTGGGTTGTGCAATTAAATCCTCCCTCATTCCCTGGATCCCCTCCCTGACACTTTACATTGCCCTATCTCCGAGTATTTTAAAAATTTTAATCTTTGAATTTGGCCCTGCCCATTGTGATCATTTTTAGGATCTTAATGTTTTGATTTCATATTGTTGTGTTGTTTTATTTACATTGGTTTTGTATTTAAGTTATTTTATTTTCTGATTCTTTGTTGTGCTTTTGTGTTATATTGTGTTTTCTGTATCGATGGGCATGGCTTCACGTAATCTGTCCCGAGTCCCCTTGGGGAGATGGTGGCAGGGTACAAATAAAGATTATTATTATTATTATTATTATATCTCCCATTTAGAGTGGCACCATCTGCCCTATCGTGCCATCTTCACCGTTTCATTCTGCCATGTGTATTGCACTCAGGACAAGCATTTGGGATAACAAAGAAGGAAGCAATACGGGGGAACGGAAGGACACAAGGAATGGCATGCATTCGAAAGGCTCACCTATTCCCGTATTGATCTCGGTCATAAATGGAAGCACATGTGTCCCCAGTCCATCCGCAGTGGGGGTCTCTCGCCAAGACGCAGCTCTCACAGTTGTCCTTATACGCTTTGCACATGCCCAGGGGGAGTTGGACCACCGAGCTTGTGGAAACCACGAACAGCTCATTCTGGGAAAGAATAGAACACCCTTCTCTTACGCCTATGCTTTGAGCCTGCAAGCAGTTTCCAACTTCTGGTGACCCTAAGGCAAAACTAAGAATCTCCGATGGGTTTGTTTATTTATTTATTTATTTATAGTATTTATATTCCGTCCTTCTCACCCCGCAGGGGACTCAGGGCAGATTACAATGTACACATACATGGCTGTCACACCTCAAGGGCCTCAGGCATCACTTTTGCTTGAGCAAGACTTTAGCCAAGGCGGCAATAGGGTGCTGTCCAAGCCAGCTTGCTTTACTCTTAAACCTTGTCCTGGGCCTCCCTGCCTTTCCCGTGAGAAGCCAGGGATGAATGCATAACATAGGCAGCTCAAGGCCGTACCATCCAGCCTCCCTGATAGCGAAGTGCTCCAGAAGGAGCCGAGAGTTTGACTCCCTTGTGCCCAGATGGTAGCTGCTAACAAGCTGTAAATTCCAGAGAGACTGAGGTAACATAACATGTAGGCAACTATCAATCATGCAGCTGTGACACTCGACGCACTGACATCAAAGCCAGGGAACCCTATATCTGCCCAGAGATCCCCAATGGGAGCATCTCGTACCAACGCCGCAGAAGGCGATGCCTCGTCGGGCCTCCCAGCCAAGCTTGTGCCAGCCAGCCTGCACCGGGCTGACTTGATCCAGCGTTGTGCCTTGTTCCCGCTCATCGTCGAGACCCTGCGATTGATCCTGAAAGACTTTGCTGCCTAAAGAACTCTTTGCTTTTAAACCAACCCAGCCTCACCACTCCGGCTGGGATTCCTTTGAAAGACTTTCCTTGCATCCGGCTTGTGTTCCCGTTTTCCTCCACTTGTGATCCTGTTGCTGCAGATCACACTACCCTGCTACTCCTTGACTTTGGCTGCTATTTGGAGGCACCATAAGGATTGCCTCCAAACCATTTACTCAACTTATTAATCAATAAAGCTTGTTGTACCTCAGCTGCTGTGTTGTTTATCCAGGGAGGTCAGGTCCCAAGGCCCAAGGGGGTGACAATGGAAACATTCAATGCCATAGACACACAACACATATAGACAGATAGTCAGAGGCTATTTAACTTTTTCTGGCCACCAGGGGAGCTGTCGCTTCACCGTCCATCTGTGACACTGATGAAGTACTTTCCGCATTCTCCGCATGCTTTTTGCTGGAGACTTTTTTATGGCCTTGTAAACTTGTTAAGTAGCCTCCCCACACATAGGTGGTACCTAAATTTCCTACTTGACAGATGCAACTGTCTTTCGGGTTGCAAAGGTCGACAAGCTACACAAAATTGGCCGGAAGCTCACTCCAACCCGGGCTGGCTTCGAACTCATGACCTTCAGTCAGTAGTGATCTTAATGCAGCTGACACCCAGCCAGCTACACCACAGTTTCTATACCCAAGCAGGGGTTTCGAAGTCCAACCCTCAAACCATACCGATTCCCCTTCCTTACCCTCATATTGTCCACAGTCATAGATTGGATGGGAGCCGACGATTGAAACGGCTGAATCTCCAGGACATTCATGGCACCCGTTGGTAACAGGACAACCTTATGGATGGTTCCTCTGTCTATATAAAAGAGCAAAAAAGAAAGCATTAAGGAAGGGAACAAAGAGAATCCGGAAGGAAGGTGTGATAAGTGGCTAGACAACAAGACAACAAGGCTGAAAATAGAGCTGCGGATGGAAGTCTGGCAAGGCTTGAATATTTTTTCCATTTCACTCTTAGCTTCTCCTCTCTCAGCCCACGTATTCCTCCTGTTCTTCCTGTTTTCCTCCTTCCTAAGCCTTTGAAGTTTTTTATGGAAATGTCAGCTGATGTTTACTGTTTGCCTCAAACCATATCTATTTAAAGCATCTATGTTACGTGCTCTAACAATACAGAGTGTGTTCTTCTAATGTGCAATTACCGTATATATTCAAGTCTAGACGTTTTAGTGAAAAAACCCACCTAAAAAACTTAAGTTGACTTCTTAATGGGTCCGTGCGAATACCTTAACTCTTTTCAAAGTAGTAGTAATACAGAAGAAGAAGAAGAGGAGGAGGAGGAGGAAATTTTGATAATATGGTTGCCTTCCCTGGATGGTGGACAGCTTAGCCCGTCACCTTTGGTTAAGAGCTTGGGTGTGCAGCTGGATTCCTCGCTGACCATGGAGGCGCAGGTCTCTATGGTCAGCAGGACATCTTTCTTCCACCTACGACAGGCTAGGCGACTGGCCCCCTACCTGTCCAGGAACGACCTGGCCACGGTAATCCAAGCGACGGTCATCTCGAGGCTGGACTACTGTAACGCCTCACGTTGGCCTTCCCTTGTCGACAATCCGGAAACTCAAGCTAGTGCAGAATGCCGCTGCTCGCCTGCTGGCGGGATCGCCAGTGAGGGAGCATATTACGCCCATCCTTCGGCAACTGCACTGGCTCCCTATTGAGTACCGAATTGCCTTCAAGGTGCTGGTTTTAACCTTCAAGGCTCTACACGGCCTAGGGCCTGCGTACCTGAGGGACCGCCTTACCCCGTACATTCTCCCGAGATCACTGCGCTCAGATGAACAGAATCTGTTGTCAGTACCATCAATCCGCTCCTGCCATCTGTCCGCAACTAGACAACGAGCGTTTTCTGTGGCAGCTCCGGTGCTATGAAACTCTCTTCCGGATAGCACCCGAGCCATCTCGGAGCTTGCTCCTTTTCGAAGGGCCTGCAAAACTGCCCTCTTTGGATTAGCCTTCAATTAGACACTCTGGTCTAAGAAAGTGCCTGGTTGTCCTTTACACTATGATGTGATGTAATTGTGTTTTAATGTGTTTTATGTTTTTACTGTAGGGCTACATGTCTGTGACATGTCTGCCCATTTTATTGTTGTTATCCGCTCCGAGCCTGCAGGGAGGAGCGGAATACAAGATTGAACAATAAATAAATAAATAAATAAATAATATGGAGGAAAATATGGAGGAAACTATGGAGGAAAATATGAAAAAATGGATGAAAATATGGATGAAAATATGGATGATAATATGGATATAATATAGATAGAATCATAGAGTTGGAAGAGACCTCATGGGCCATCCAGTCCAACCCCCTACCAAGAAGGATATGATTGATAATATGATTGATAATATGGCTGATAATAGGCTGATAATATGGCTGATAATGCTGTTGATATAATATGGATGATAACAATATGGGTGATGATAATATGGGTAGTGTGAGCCCCCGGTGGCACAATGGGCTAAACCCTTGTGCCGGCAGGACTGAAGACCAAAAGGTCAGCGGTTCAAATTTGGGGAGCAAGCTGAGCTCCCTCTGTCAGCTATAGTTTCCCATGCAGAAACATGAGAGAAGCCTCTCACAGGATGGTAAAACATCAAACATCTGGGCATCCCCTGGGCAATGTCCTTGCAGGCGGCCAAATCTCTCAAATCAGAAGCAACTTGAAGTTTCTCAAGTTGCTCCTGACATAAAAAAAGAAAGAAAAAAATATGGATGAAAATAATGATAGACATTACCTGTGGTCAAATAGAGGACATTGTAGGAGGCCTCATCAGCCGCCTTGACTTGATGGACTCTCATTTGCTGGTAGTGATGCTTGCTATAAAACACAGCTTGCTTTTTCACTTTGTCCAACACTTCGGGATAGCTGTCTGCCACTCTGAAGGTTTCTTGGGGAGTCATCTCATCTCTTCCCGGGCACTGTTGCACAGAAAAACACACAGGTCATGGCAACTGGTTTGGATGAAGCAAGGGCCTCTATGTGGGATGGGGGTGCCATTGTCCCCCCAGATGTTTGAGACATTAATTCTAACAATCCTTCCAATGGCAATGCTGAATAGGATTGGCCAGAGTTGTAATCCCAGAGTGGGTAATCAAAGGGAGCCCTCTGGCTTTGAGTTCTATATTATTACTATAACAGTAAAAGGATGGACTAGATGACCTCTGAGTATCCCTTCCAACCCTATAGTTCCATATTATTCCTATAACAATGAAGGGATGGACTAGATGACCTCTGAGTATCCCTTCCAACTGTATAGTTCCATATTATTCCTATAACAATAAAGGGATGGACTAGATGACCTCTGAGTATCCCTTCCAACCCTATAGTTCCATATTATTCCTATAACAATAAAGGGATGGACTAGATGACCTCTGAGTATCCCTTCCAACTGTATAGTTCCATATTATTCCTATAACAATAAAGGGATGGACTAGATGACCTCTGAGTATCCCTTCCAACCCTATAGTTCCATATTATTCCTATAACAATAAAGGGATGGACTAGATGACCTCCGAGTATCCCTTTCCAACCGTACAGTTCCATAATATTCCTATTTCAGATCTATACAGTGATCAAATGCTCTACCTCAACAGAGAAAGTAATTAAAGGGATCCCTATGGCTTTGAGTTCCATATTATTACTATAACAGTAAAGGGGTGGACTTGATGACCTCCGAGTATCCCTTCCAACCCTATAGTTTCATATTATTCCTATAACAGAAAAGGTGTGGACTAGATGACCAATGAGTATCCCTTCCAACTCTATAGTTCCGTATCATTCCTATAACAGTAAAGGGATGGACTAGATGACCTCTATACTTAGAGGTCATCTAGTCCATCCCTTTACTTCCAACCTTATATTTCTATATTATTCCTATAACAGTAATGGGGAGGATTAGATGAACTCTTGAGTATCCCTTCCAACCCTATAGTCCCATAGTATTCCTATAATGGTAAAGGCGTGGACTAGATGATCTCTGAGTATCCCTTCCAGCCCTATAGTTTCATATTATTCCTATAACAGTAAAGAGGTGGACTAGACCAGGGCTGTCCAACAGGCGGCCCTGGGGCCGTACACGGCCCCCGAGCCCCTTCCCTACGGCCCCCTAACTTGTTTTAATAAAATACAAATTATAAATAAATAAATAAATAAATAAAAAATATCTACTTCCGGGTTTAGGCAAGCATCGCGAGACTCGCCAGCCACAGACGGATTTCGAGGAGGTCGAAATCCGTCTGTGGCTGCGTAGTCTCGCGATAGCTGCTGAAATCTCGCATCCCGGGGATTGCGGCTGGCCTGGGCGCGTGCCTCCTCCTCCCTCGCGGCTGCTTCCAGGCCAGCCCCCATTCCCTCAGAGAGAGGGAGGAGGGGAGTGAGGCAGGGAAAGCCCCTCGTGGCTCCGTCCTCTTCCTGTGGAGGGCCCTCGCTTCCCGCCCCGCGGATGGGAGAGCCGCCGCGCCCGGCCTGAGCTTGGCCTCGGCTCCAGCGGGGCTCTTCGGGGATGGCGGCGGCGTTGGTGCTTCGGCCCTGTGGCGGGGCTCCCGCAGTATGGGTAAGGAAGGGCCTGGCTCGAATCAATCAATCTAAAAACAGTGGGACGTTGGGTGAGGGGGGGAGGGGTCCCTCAGCGGCGGTTTCCTTGGCGACGCTTTCTTCCCCTCCTCCGCGCCCCCTCCCCCTTGTTGTGCTGCCTTCCCCCGCGTGCAGGGTGCAACGTGGCTTCCTTTGCGCCTGCCCCCGCGGCTTGTTTTCCCTTCAGGGAGGGAGGGAGCTCTTTGGGCCTCCTCTACTCGCCTCTGGGAAAGGAGGCCCCATCAAGCCCTGCGACGGCATTGCGGTGTTTGGGTTTTTTTTGGGTGTGTCCCAATTTGAGTGTGGACTCAAATAACTCAAAGGTATTAGGAAACATTCCCCCAAATCCACCAGTGTTCCCATTTGGGTATATTGAGTATTCATGCCAAGTTTGGTCCAGATCCATCATTATTTGAGTCCACAGTACTCTCTGGATGGAGGTGAACTACAACTCCACAACTCAAGGTCAATTGTAAGTAAATTGGAGCCGGGGAGGGGGCGGAGCTGGGGGAGGGGCGGGGAGCCAGGGGGCGGAGCTGGAGCCAGGGAGGGGCGGAGGTGATCAGTGACCAGAATTCCGGCCCTTGGGCCCGTAGAAGTTGGACAGCCCTGGACTAGATGACCTCTGAGTATCATAGGAGCTGCATTGGAGGACCTAAATATTCCTAAGGGAGCACTTCTCTAGGAATCTCTAGGGCCCCCAATACAATCCTATAGTCAATGTCTGCTAGAAGTTGAGTATAGAGTCCACAGAAACTTTCCCCCCTTGCTTTCATAGCAGTCCGATGCCACTAACCCTCATGAAAGTAGAGGGACTACCATCATGGTTTTCTCTTCAAGCTCCTGATAATCATTGTGTAATACACACAACAACAACGTTTTCCTCATTTTTACAAGTCAACTCTCTCCGGTTCAGGTATGGGCAAACTGGGGCAGAAACAACACAGTCTTCTACTCCCAATGCCCTTCTAATGCCTTATCCATACAGCCGCATCTTATACTTTTCCATTCAACCCACAGCTCCTTCCGTATGGGTAGGCTACACCTCTAGCCATGGAGGGAACATGATGCTAATGACACCCATTGATATTGGCTAAGGTTCCTTACCTGCCCAGGCCTAATAGCAGGGAGTTTCCCATTGTAGCCTTTGAGGTTTGATTTTTGGAAGACCTCACTGATTCCACCAACGGAGAAGACACAGACTGCCGAATAGTCCCTGTGGACAAGAACCATGAAGAGTTATTATCCTGTTAAAGTATGTTAACCCAAGGCTAGACACAATAATTTCAGATAGGGATAGAAAGAGAGATGGAGCGGCACCCACCAAAGGTATATTATCTGGTACTATTGAAACTCCACTCACTTGGATTCAAGCTCCACCAGAAACATGTGCTTATTTTTTCTCTACGTGGACTGGGGTATTCGGATTGATGGACCCCACAAAAGTAACTTTTTCAAGCACTTTTCTAATGATGAGTCAAAGGACCAAAGCACAGGCATTTTACATTTCTTACTTTTGTTATAGTGTCTGAGTAATCGTTGGCCCATTAGATGTTTTGAACGTCATCACCAAGAAGCCACTATGGTCAAGTAACACGGGAGTTGTAGTCCCAAGGGCTCCCCATCCATGATTTTATTATTATTATTAATTATATAATGAGATAGTATTATTATATATTATTATAGTATATCATAATAGAATATTTTATTATATTTAATTATATAGTAATAAATATTATATTATAATATAGTATGATTATTACATTATAATATTAATGTAATATAATTATATTATTCTTATTTATTTATTTTAAATATTTATATACAATAAATATTGAATTATATTATTCTTATTTAATTATTATATAATACATTATTATTATTGAACTTGAGAACACGGGAGTTGTAGTCCCAAGGGCTCCCCATCCATGATTTTATTATTATTATTATTATTATATAATGAGATAGTATTATTATATATTATTATATTATATCATGATAGAAAATTTTATTATATTTAATTATATAGTAATAAATATTATATTATAATATAGTATGATTATTACATTATAATATTAATATAATATAATTATATTATTCTTATTTATTCATTTTAAACATTTATATTAAATCAATATTTAATTATATTATTCTTATTTAATTATTATATAATACATTATTATTATTATTATTATTATTATTGAGAAGGTATCGACCAACCATATTGGAAACTGTTTAGATCAGGCCTGGGCAAACTTTGGCCTTCCAGGTATTTTGGACTCCAACTCCCACAATTCCTAACAGCCGGTAGGCTGTTAGGAATTATGGGAGTTGGAGTCCAAAACACCTGGAGGGCCAAAGTTTGCCCAGGCCTGGTTTAGATTGAGCAAAGTGGCTGTTTTTGTCAAACCATTGTTTCAAACCCATCTACACTGCAGCACTACTGTTCCCCTTTAACCGCCACAAGTCCATTCTTTGCAATGCTGGGGTTTGTAGTCTCCAAGAATCCCCAAAAAGGGCCAATCCCAGGTTTCCATAGGATGCAACAATGGAAGCTAAAGTGAAATCAGCTTCTATAATTATGCTATAATTTTGTTGTATGAGTGGGCCACTCTTTAAATCTTGGTGCAATTCAAACCTTGGAGAAAACTCCATCGGGCATCTCCATTGACATAAAGGAAGTCCCTCCCAAGCAACGTTTCCATGCCTATGGAAATTCTTGGAAGTCAGAAGGTGCTCACCATTCATTTGAGAAGAGCCCATACACTGTTGTTTCAGACCAAACGGGAGACTCAACTATAAAGATATCCTGCAAGTGGTTGAAGTGCCGGTCAGTGGCCTCATCTACACAAAACAAGGTGGCCTTCAGGAAGGTTGTCCACTTTGAAGAAGACAGGGAGCCACTGCCTCCTTTGTCTCCCTGCAGAGAAAGAGGGAAAGAAGTCAGTCTTGAGAAGGGTTTCCTAAACTCTAGTCCTTCGGATGTTTTGGCCTTCAGCTCCCAGAACACCTGACTGTTGGCCAAGCTGGTTGAGACTTCTGTGAGCTGAAGTTCAAAACAACCGGAGGACCAACGTCAATGGTCTAGAGCAATGTTTTTCAACCTTTTTTGAGCCGCGGCACATTTTTTACATTTACAAAATCCTGGGGCACACCACCAACCAAAATGACACAAAATGACACTCTAACACAGTAACACATATAGTTAATATGTTTTTAAATGTATTTATACACTCAGTGTGAAACCTGGACCTGTTTCGATGAACACAACATATATATGACTTCCTCTCACATACTTATACATGGCGACCATGTCTTCTCTCAGCCTTCTCTTCTTCAGGCTAAACATGCTCAGCTCTTCAAGCCGCTCCTCATAGGGCTTGTTCTCCAGACCCTTGTGAAATTTCACTCTGAGTGAAACTTGCTTCCAGTTAACTATGGATGTCATGAAGCTATTATATACAGTTCCTTGAAGGGGGGGGGGGGACTCTCGAAAAAACCAGTAAAATAGTTTTTAAAAAAACATTTCCAAGCGGAGAGGCTCAATTTGTTTCTTGGAAACCTGTGAGTGGGTAGTCTATACGTTTCATAGATCTGTGTGGCCTCTTTCGCTGCCTCCCTCCGCAAAAGCAGAGTGATTGAGTTGGCGTTTTCGCGTTGGCTTGGATTTTTCGTGAGAAAAGCCAAAGCCGGAAGCTCCACGTCGGTGAATTGGGCAGTGAGCGAACCTGGGAGCATCGGGAGGCTGAAGCAGCCCTGAGCAGGAGCTGGAGCCATGCTGAGTCAAGGCTCCTGAAGGCTTCCTCAAGACGGGCCTGGCCCTGGCATTCGGTGGAGGCCTTCCTTTGCCTCGGGGAGGATCTTTGGGGAGGGAAAGAGGGAGAAAGAGCTGCTAGGAGGGGGGAAGAAAGGGTATTGGAGGTTCCAATTTCCCACAGCACACCTGATGATCGCTCACGGCACACTGGTTGGGAAACACTGGTCTAGAGGAGGCATGGGCAAACTTCGGCTCTCTGTGTGTTTGGACTTCAACTCCCACAATTCCTAACAGCCTACCAGCTGCTAGGAATTGAGAGAGTTGAAGTTCAAAACACCCAGAGAGCCAAAGTTTGCCCATGCCTGCTCAAGAGGCTGGAAGTTAGCTGATCCAGATAAAGTTGCCTATACCAAACCTGGAGAAGTTTCTTGCACCTTTAATGGTTGTGTAGGAGAGGAAATTTCAGTCGGTGTGACTTGCTGCATGATAAACAACTCAAACTGAAATTTGCTCTTCTACACAACTGTTGAAGGTACAGCCTCTCAAGCAACAGACCTCAAGCCAATGCCCATCAGTCCAACAAGGCCAAAGCTCAGTGTCCAAGAGCAAACAGTACGAATGAGTCTACTGACCATGGCTGCCCTAACCATTTTCTCTGCCAAGGGCAGGGACTAGGAGCAAGGCAGGAAGTCACCAGAGGCTTCCTGTCGTTGGGCACTTAGGTCAATGATTCCTCGACCCATCCGCTTCTAGCAGTAACAACAACAGATGTAGGAACCAAAACTTGCATTGAGGAAGGTGTCCGCTGCAATGTGAAAGGAAAGAGCCGCAAGCTGAATGTCCCAGTTTGATCCCCTCTCCGGAATTACTTACTTGTTTATTTACTACATTTATATACCGCTTTTCACCCCTAAGGGAACTCAAAGCAGTTTCCAACATTATAAAGGCAAAATTCAATGCCATACATACATGTGAAAACCAAAAGATAATATCAAAGCAATAACATATAACTATAAATTAATCTACCCAAATTAAAACATAAAAATAAAATAACATTTAGACATAGAGCATAACAAATTGATACTACAATAACATTTATATTAAATCCCGCCGATAAACAACACAATTTAAAATAGTTATTAAAATCACGCCATCCAAAATCAAGTCCGTAGTTGTTCCACTGGTCCGTTCACTATTCCTTATTATCTTACTGCACTATGAGCTTTGCTGCCCGAATGCTTGGCCATATAACCATGTTTTTACTTTCTTTCTGAATGTCAGGAGGGAGGGGGCTACTCTAATTTCACTAGGGAGGGAGTTCCATAGATGAGGCCACCACTGAGAAGGCTCTGTCTCTTGTCCCCACCAGTCGTGCTTGTGAGAAAGGTGGGATCGAGAGCAGGGCCTCCCCAGAAGATCTTAATCTCTGAAGTGGATCATAGGAAGAGCAGACCCGGATTACCCATAGGGCCACCCTAGGCCATGGCCTAGGGGCACAAGCCAAGGGGGGCGCAGTTCACACAGACCAAAAAAATGTTGAAACAAAACCACAACGCGCGGCATGGAGATGACTCTCTCTCTCTCTCTCTCTCTCTGGGGGGAGGGCGGGGGAGAGCGCTACGAGGGGGGTGGGGAGGGAGGAATGGCGCCCCCGCCCTCGCCACCGCCCCTTGTTAAAGAAGGAGGGTGTGAGGATGAGGAGGCGGAGGGAAGCCCCCGGAGCTGCTGCCAGGCATGCGCGGCACCCAGGAACATGGCGGAGGAGGTAGAGGCGCTCGCGCCCTCCTGCTGCGCTTGCCCGGCAGCAGCCCCGGGGCGGGGCTTCCCTCCACTTCGCGCCCTCCTTCCTTGACTCAAGGAAGGAGGACGCGCTGCGAGGAGGAGGAGGCGGAGGGAAGCCCTGTCCCTGGGGCCGCTGCCTCAAGGAAGGAGGGTGTGTGGCGCCGCAAGGAGGAGGAGGCGGAGGGAAGCCCTGTCCCCAGGGCCACTGCCTCAAGGAAGGAGGCGCACAGCGCAGCAAGGAGGAGGAGGTGGGTGGTAAGGTATAGGTTGGTTTGGGGGCGTAATTCCAAAGTGTGGCCTATGGCGTCAAAAGGGGTTAATCCGGGCCTGAGGAAGAGATATGTTCAGACAGGTAAGCTGGGCCTGAACTGTTTAGGACTCTATAGGCTAAAGCCAGCACATTGAATTGTGCTCGGTAGCAGGCTGGCAGCCAGTGGAGCTGGCGTAACAAGGGAGTTGCATGCTTCCTGTACGCTGCCCCAGTAAGAAATCTGGCTCCCACCCGTTGGATTACTTGAAGCTTCCGAACAGTCATCAAAGGCAACCCCATGTAGAGCGCTTTGCAATAATTCATTCTTGATGTAATAAGAGCGTGGACCACTGGGGCCAAGTCAGACCTCCCAAGGTACGGGTGCAACTGCTGCACAAGTTTTAATTGTGTGAAAGGTCCCTGGCCACCACCGAAACCTGGGGTTCCAGGCTCAAGTATGAATCCAGGAGAACTCCCACGCTGTGAACCTGCGCCTTCAGGGGGAATGTAACCCCATCCAGCACAGGCTGTAACCCTATGCCCTATTTGTCATTTCGCAGAGGTGGCCTAAGGTAATTTTAAATGGTAGGCGAAAATTATTTTGGCGCCCCTCCTTAAACCAAGCCTGGAGCAGGCATAGAGGCAGAGTTACCAGCTGGCGTGAAGGCGGAGTTTCCAGCAGGCATGGAGGCTCCACCTCCACGCATGCTGGAAACTCCGCCTCTACACCGGCTGGTAACTCCACCTCCACACAAGGAAAGAGGACTGAAAAACAAGACCGGGTGTACGTATACAAGGGCTGCACAAGATCGCGCAAAAAGCCAATGTAAATAATGGAATAGTTTACTCACTGCGCTCAAATAGGGTACCAATAATGGTTCTGCACAGCCAATAATATTGGAGTCCACAAATAAATGCCCAAAACACCAAAGTTTAAAGAAATGCCAGAGTTCACAGGAGACACTGCCAATCAATGCAAAGCGTGCCGTTGGTAGATAAGTCTAGTCAAAGCCAGGCTCTGAATCAAGTTCAAAAGAATTGAGGAATCCAGCGGCGTTACACCGCTCAATCTGTGGCGTGCTGGCTGTGGGCAGACCTCATGGGCGGAACCTCGGTCCGACTTCCGATGCAGTGCAAAGAAGCCCTGAAAGATGTGGGCTGCGGTGAGTATACGATTGGCAGTGCCTCCTGTGAACTCTGGCATTTCTTTAAACTTTGGTGTTTTGGGCATTTATTTGTGGACTCCAATATTATTGGCTGTGCAGAACCATTATTGGTACCCTATTTGAGCGCAGTGAGTAAACTATTCCATTATTTACATTGGCTTTGTGCGCGATCTTTTGCAGCCCATGTATACGTACACCTGGTCTTGTTTTTCAGTCCTCTTTCCTTGTGTGTGTGCTTAACCTCGCCCCCTTTGCTCCTAACTCCACCTCCACACCCGCTGGAAACACAGCAGACAAGGAGGCGGAATTTCCAGCTAGCGTGGAGGCGGAGTTTCCAGCATGCATGGAGGTGGAGCCTCTACGCATGCTGGAAACTCTGCCTCTGCGTCTGCTGGAAACACCACAGACGTGGAGGTGGAGTTTCCATCCGGCGCAGAGGCGGAGTTTCCATCCGGTGCAGAGGCGGAGTTTCCAGCTGGCGGCGGTGCGCCCCTGCGGATCTGGCGCTTTCAGCAGGTGCCTACTCCGCCGAGTGCGTTAATCCACCCCTGACTGATCGGGAGGATCAAAAAGTATTAATCACATTTGGGAGCTCCTCACCTTGCATAACTGAGCCACTCGAGAGATGATTTTGGGCGCACCTGAGTTCCTTGGCCAGTCTGGGTTGTCCTCTCGGAAGAAGTAATAGATTTTGTCATTGTCTGGCGTGTCCTGCTTTATAATGGCGGCCTCCACAAACTGTGGGTCTGAAAATGGGAACACAAGAAATACCATGCTAATCTGATCCAAAATGCACCCAGTCTCTTCCATTCTTTCCAACCGTAACTTTCTGTAGAGCTGAAAAACATGGTTATGAAGTGTTGGGTTTCATCCCTGGACTATACAAGTCTCTTGTGTCATTAAGTTTCCAGACCTCAAGGAGTAGCTAACCTAGAGATAGAATTAAGGTTAAGGGATTCCTTCCCACCATGCTCCTATGCATATTTCCCAAACGGGCTTTGTCTTTACTCTTCCTCTTTGCCACTGTCTTCTCCCCAGAGACTCAGCGTTCCCCCCGGTATCGATCCACCGGGAGAGGGGAGCGTATGCTCAGACCTAACAGCTCAACGGAGTTGGGGAGACAGGAGCCCTATCTTCCCGTGCCTGCAGCCATCTCTGCCCACTGGAAATGGAACTTCCTTGCTAAAGGTATTTTTATTGCCCTGGGCTGGCCATGTAGACATTCGTCATTTTCCAGTCTCTTCTGCTTTTCTTTCTACCTATGAGGATGCACATTTTGCCTACTTAGCTGGAAAACGGAACAGGGACAAATGTGTACAAAAACAACCTGCCCTATTTGAGGAGGACTTGTCCTAGTGTAACCTGCTCTGGCTGAGGCTGCTTTTGGAACTGTTCTGAAATTTCACTCCGCAATAGAGACAGCTCTGCAAGACACTTTTGAAGTGCAGGCTGGAAACTCCTCACTTTTTAATTTATTTATTTATTGTTTCGATTTGTATACCGTCCTTCCGAAATTGGCTCAGGATGGTTTACAGTATATCAACCAATAACAATTCAAACAATTCAGGAATACAGTAAAATCATAAATGATTAACATAGATTAACAGTATGTACTCAACCAACGTGGTTAAAGGTTAAATGCCTGACGGAAAAGGGCTGTTTTACATGCTTTCCGGAAAGCCAGCAAGTCAGTGGTTGCTCAGACTTCAGATGGCAAAGAATTCCATAGACTCGGTGCAACCACGGAGAAAGCTCTTTGTCTTGTCAAAGACAAATGGATGTTTCGGAGGGATGGAATCTGTAAGAGGTTGTGATCCTCTGATTGAAGCGATCTCTGGGGAACATATGGGAGTAGACGGTCCCTCAAGTATGGCCCCAGACCATACAAGGCCTTAAACACTTGGAAGATGATCCGGTGCTCAATTGACAGCCATTGCAGTCGCTGCAGTGTTAGAGTAATATGAGCCCTGGCTGGTACTCCAGCCAGGAGTCTCGCTGCTGCGTTTTGCACCAGCTTAAGCCTCCGGATGACCGACAAAGGAAGACCAATGTAAAGGGTGTTACAGTAGTCTAGCCTCGAGATGACCGTTGCCTGGATTACCGTGGCTAGGTCGCATTTGGTGAGATAGGGAGCCAGCCACCTAGCCTGCCATAGGTGAAAAAAGGCAGATCTACTGACAGTGGAGATCTGACAGTAGCGGGTCCAATTGGACCCATAAGCTCTTTACAGGAACCCAGAGAGAAAGGCCCTCACCAGCCGCTCTGTTGTTATTGTTTCCAACTCTGACCAGTTCTTTTCAGATCACGTTTACAAAAGGGAAGTTCTCCTTCTTTTTTCCATTTTATTGTCAGGAGAGGGTCATTTTAAAAAAGAGGAACCCAGTGGCAAAGAGACTGAGCTACAAATCCCCCAAGGAAAGTGAATCCCTGAGCTTGGCCAACATCCCTCAATGTTGGCATCTCAGCTATGGCAGGTCCGTGGGTCAATTTTCCACCCCTGGGGCCAAAAGGAAAATATTTGTTTGGTTGTTTCAGGAGCGACTTGAGAAACTGCAAGTTGCTTCTGGTGTGAGACAATTGGCCATCTGCAAGGACATTGCCCAGGGGACATCCGGATGTTTTGATGTTTTACCATCCTTGCGGGAGTCATGTCCCCGCATGGGAAGCTGGAGCTGACAGAGGGAGCTCATCCATGCTCTCCCTGGAACTGAACGTCCGACCTGTCGGTCCTCAGTCCTGCCGGCCAGGCATGTAGCCAGAGGGGGGGGGGGCTTGGAGGGCTTCACCCCCCCCCTAAATTCTCAGGATGGTCCACGATAAGGCCTTACTGGTACATTATTTAAGCTGTTATGTGTATTTATAACATTATCTGATCACCATGCTCAATATATCCCATATGCATGGAGATATTGGAATAACAATATAAAAGGTTTGCTAGGGTAGACCTTCTCCCACTCAGATTCAGTCCCCCCCAATCAAACTCAGTCCCTCCCGAATCAAAATCTTGGCTACGGCCCTGCATGCCGGCACAGGGGTTTAACCCATTGCGCCACTGGGGGCTCCGGGAAAATACTTAAAAGCAAATGTTGGTATTTGCTACACTTTTCCACACAGTATGTGAGAGTGGTGCAAGAACAAAAATTATTATTATTAATAACAACAACAACAACTTCAACCGGTGCTTGGCCGCTGTGTCGGACTGGTTGAGGGCTAGCAAATCGAAACTTAATCCAGACAAGACAGAGGTCCTCCTGGTCAGTCGAAAGGCCGAACAGGGCATAGGGTTACAGCCTGTGCTGGATGGGGTCACACTCCCCCTGAAGACGCAGGTTCGCAGCTTGGGAGTGATCCTGGACTCATTGCTGAGCCTGGAACCCCAGGTCTCGGTGGTGGCCAGGGGAGCTTTTGCACAGTTAAGACTTGTGCGCCAGCTGCGCCCATACCTTGGGAAGTCTGATCTGGCTACGGTCGTCCACGCTCTGGTCACATCCCGAATAGATTACTGCAACGCGCTCTACGTGGGGCTGCCTTTGAAGACAGTTCGGAAATTGAAGCTAGTCCAACGGGCGGCAGCCAGATTACTAACCGGAGCTACATACAGGGAGCATACCAGGCCCCTGTTGCGTCAGCTCCACTGGCTGCCTGTCCAATTCCGAGCTCAATTCAAAGTGCTGGTTTTGACCTTTAAAGCTCTATACGGTTCTGGCCCAGCTTACTTGTCCGAACGCATCTGCCGCTACGTCCCACCTCAGAATCTAAGATCATCCGGGGAGGCCCTGCTCTCGCTCCCGCCTACTTCTCAAATGCGGTTGGTGGGGATGAGAGAGAGGGCCTTCTCAGTGGTGGCTCCCCGTCTGTGGAATGCACTTCCGAGCGACATACGATCAACCCCATCACTCCTTGCATTCAAGAAAAAAAGTGAAATCATGGCTGTGGGACCAGGCGTTTGCACATTAGCACAAGGCAGCACCTTGGAGTGGAACTGTAATGGCAGGTTGATGGATATGGCTCAATACTTATGTCTTGGACAAAGTACTGTTTTTAATTGAAATGTATGTGTATTATGTGTTAATTTTAATGGTATTTTATGCTAAATGTTATGGTTTTTGTTATATTTATTTGTATCGGCATCAAATCAGTGCCTTTTTGTTATGCCGCTCTGAGTCCCCCTTCGAGGGTGGAGAAGAGTGGGGTAGAAATAAAATAAAATAAAATAAACACTGGAACATATAGGTTTTCAAATTCCCTCCCCTGGTGCTAATATTCATACAACGGAGCCCTTTCACTGTGAAAGCCATCAGAACTCACTGTTCATGACTGTATCACTGGTGTAAAGCTCGGTAGATCCTTTGATCCGACGGAAACGAGGAATTCGTCCGTTATATCGGTGCTTCTTGATCGTGGAATAGATGTCTTTGCCTGGGAAACAAGTAAAAGAGAAAGCTTTTTAGGGATGAAAACTTTACATCCAGTTTTAATCCAGTTCTGGTGTGCTTTCCATTTATAGCTTGCCCGTTCCTACCAGAATTATGAGTGTTCATTCAAACTTACCATCAATAAGGACGAGAGCGTTCGAGTTCAGGCCAAATGGGGCCAGACCTTGAGCATCCTTCCAAGCTTGCTTCGTATCATTGACCTGAAGGAGGAGAATAATAATAAATAATAACTTTATTTATATCCTGCCACCAAATTCTATGCTTGGCATGATCAGGAAGGGAATCGAAAATAGGTCGGCAAATGTTGTATTGCCTCTCTACAAATCGATGGTGAGGCCACATTTGGAGTACTGTGTACAATTCTGGTCTCCGCACCTTAAGAAGGATATAACGGAACTGGAAAAGGTACAGAAAAGGGCAACAAGAATGATCCAAGGGATGGAGCGGCTCCCTTATGAACCCAGGTTGCAACGCCTTGGTCTTTTCAGCCTTGAAAGACGGCGTTTAAGAAGTGACTTGATCGAAGTGTATAAAATCATGCATGGGATAGAAAAGGTGAATAAAGAAAAACTATTTTCTTTGTCACAAAACACTAGGACTAGAGGGCACTCCCTGAAGCTCCAAGGTAGGAAAGTTAGGACTAATAAAGGAAATATTTCTTCACCCAGAGGGTCATTGGGTTATGGAACTCACTTCCAGAGGAGGTTGTGACAGCTGTCAGCCTGGACAGCTTCAAGGCAGGGTTAGACAGATTCATGGATACCAAGGGAATCAGTAGTTACTGAAAAGGACATCCAAGTGCCACCTCGGAGTTGGTTGAGGTAGGCAGGATTTCCCTGGGTACTGGTTGTGGGGGGTCGGGAGCAGGTCAGGGTTTTGCCCTCCCTTCTGCTCGAGATCCCCGTGTACAACTGGTGGGCCACTGTGTGATACAGAATGCTGGACTAGATGGGCTGAGGTCCGATTCAGCATGGCTCTTCTTATGTTCTTATGTTCTTATCTCCTAAAGCAGTGGATCCCAAACCTTTTTGGCCTACCGCCCCCTTTTCAGAAAAAAATTTACTCACCGCCCCCCTAGAAATTATTATTTTTTAATTTAATAGGAATTAAACAGAAATATATATGTATTAATGCAGTGGTTCTCAACCTTTCTGATGCCGTGACCCCTAAATAAGGTTCCTCATGTTGTGGCGACCCCCAACCATATTTTCGTTGCTACTTCATAAATAATTTTGCTACTCCTACGAATGCTAATGCAAATATCTAATATGCAGGATGTATTTTCATTGTTACAAATTGAATATAATTAAAGCATGGTGATTAATCACAAAAACAATATGTTTGGGGGAGTATGGACAACGGATGATGGGATTTGCAGTACCTTCGACCAATTCGGCTGTGACTTCCATAGACCACTGAGACCCCCACAAGTTACAGAACTGGACAAAACTTGGCACAGAGAACCCACATGACCAACAGAAAATACTGGAGGGTTTTTGGGAGGAATTGGCAGTGATTTAGGGGAGATGTAGTTCACCTACATTTGGAGAGCACTATGAACCCAAACAACTATGGATTTGGATGAAATTTGGCACACATACTCAATATGCCCAAATTTGAACACTGGTGGAGTTTTGGGAAAATAGCCCTTCGTATTTTGGAGTTGTAGTTGCTGGGATTTATAGTTCACCTACAATCAAAGAGCATTTTGAACTCCATCTACAATGGAATTGAGCCAAACTTGGCACACAGAGGCCCCAATCATTCACCGCCCTCTTAAAGGAAGGGAACCCTGCTGAAGAGGAAACATTGGGAAGAATCACCCTCTGGGTTTGTCCACATAACCAATTACAGGGGACACAAGAGCAAAAAGATAGACAGGATGTCATGCATGCAAAAGTCCATTCCGTACCCAATTCCAGCAGGTTGGATTACAAGCATTGGTTCCACAAATCAACAACTTGTCTTCATACTTCTCCAAGAGCGTGAGATAGTTCTTGCTGTCCTCCTGGGAGGAAAAAAACAAGAAGCTGGTTGAGATGAAGACGAGAACAACAAAACACCAACTACTGTAGTTCCCATACTCGAAGGGACATTGACTTCAAAGGGAATCTATGTGTTTCCAAAGTCTTCACAAGGCAATGAAAACCACTGGTGACCAGAACTGGGCCTTAGGGAAGGCTGAGCGAAGGAAGAGAGATGCTTTTGAACTGTGGTGTTGGAGGAAAGTTCTGAGAGTGCCTTGGACCGCGAGAAGATCCAACCAGTCCATATTCCAGGAAATAAAGCCTGACTGCTCACTGGAGGGAAGGATATTAGAGGCAAAGATAATGTACTTTGGCCACATCATGAGAAGACAGGAAAACTTAGAGCAGGGCTGTCCAACGGGCGGCCCTGGGGCCGTACATGGCACCCGAGCCCCTATCCTGCGGCCCCTTAACTTGTTTTAATAAAATAAAAATAAAAAATTAAATTAATTTTTTTTTAAAAAAACCCCTACTTCTGGGTTTAGGCAAGCATCACGAGACTACGCCAGCCACAGATGGGATTTCGAGGGAGGTCGAAATGCCGTCTGTGGCTGCGTAGTCTCGCGATAGCTGCCGAAATCTTGGGTCCCGCGGAATTTGCGGCCAGCCTGGGCGCGCGCCTCCTCCTCCCTTGCGGTTGCTTCCAGGCCAGCCCCCATTCCCTCAGAGAGAGGGAGGAGGGGAGTGAGGCAGGGAAAGCCCCTCCTGGCTCCGTCCTCTTCCTGTGGAGGGCCCTCGCTTCACGCCCTGCAGATGGGAGAGCCGCCGCACCCGGCCTGAGTGCCCGGCGTTGGCACTTCGGCCCTGTGGCGGGGCTCCCGCAGTATGGGTAAGGAAGGGCCTGGCTCGAATCAATCAATCTAAAAACAGTGGGACGTTGGGGGAGGGAGGGGTCCCTCAGCGGCGGTTTCCTTGGCGACGCTTTCTTACCCTCCTCCGTGCCCCCTCCCTCTTGTTGTGCTGCCTTCCCCCGTGTGCAGGGTGCAACGTGGCTTCCTTTGCGCCTGCCCCGCGGCTTGTTTTCCCTTCAGGGAGGGAGGGAGCTCTTTGGGCCTCCTCTACCCGCCTCTGGGAAAGGAGGCCCCATCAAGCCCAGCAACGGCATTGAGGTGTTTGGGTTTTTTTTTGGTGTGTCCCAATTTGAGTGTGGACTCAAATAACTCAAAGGTATTAGGAAACATTCCCCCAAATCCACCAGTGTTCCCATTTGGGTATATTGAGTATTCATGCCAAGTTTGGTCCAGATCCATCATTATTTGAGTCCACAGAGCTCTCTGGATGGAGGTGAACTACAACTCCACAACTCAAGGTCAATTGTAAGTAAATTGGAGCCGGGGAGGGGGCAGAGCCGGGGAGGGGGCAGAGCCGGGGGAGGGGTGGGGGCGGAGCCGGGGGCAGGGGCAGACCCTTCGGCCCCCCAGGTGATCAGTGACTGGAATTCCGCCCCTTGGGCCCGTAGAAGTTGGACAGCCCTGACTTAGAGAAAACAATGATGCTGGGGAAAATGGAAGGAAAAGGGAAGAGGGGTTGACCAAGGGCAAGATGGGTGGATGGCATCCTTGAAGTGACTGGCTTCACCTTAAAGGAGCTGGGAGTGGTGATGGCCGACAGGGACCTCTGGCATGGGATGGTCCAAGTGGTCACGAAGAGTAGGAAGCAACTAAACGAATGAACAACAACCCAGTTGAGTCAAAGTGGTTGTTCAAGGTCCAAATTGTCCTCCTTCTCTCCGCATTGGCAAATAACACCAGCAACCTGTTCTAGGGCTTGAATGCTATAGCTATGCTCCAATGTAGGATCTCTGCCACAGAGAAGAGGAAGAGTTTGGAGGAACATCTGGAAGCACAGAAGAAAGAACGTGCTTGAGTTCAAGAACCTTTCCTATGTTATATTAAGATGACAGTTGGGATGCCAACGTAGTTCATAAAGGACAGAACTAAAAGAGGTTGAGATGGTTCCATGGAAAGCAACTAAAGCTATTCTTTCCGACATACCTTTCTGCAGTCTGGCGGACTTTCTGTGACATCAAAAGGCTCCTGAAAGAAAGCCAAAACATCATCATTTCAATTCAGTTTCCATCTAGATGCCGGTCAATGTGGCTGGGGAAGGATCTTAGAGTTGTAGTACAAGAAGCATAAGAACTTAAAATTTGGTAAACAGAACTATCCCCCTTGGCACCCATCAAGAGACATTTGTGGGGTCCCTCAAGATGCCATTCTCTCCCCTTTATTATTTAACATCTATATGCGACTACTTGCTGGTCTGGTCCGAAGCTTTGGGCTGGAATGTTATCAGTACGCTGATGATACCCAGCTCATTCTGAAGATGGAAGGCCGACCGGACTCCGTACCCTCTTGTTTCCAACAGTGCCTTGAAGCCGTTACTGTTTGGCTGCGTACCAGTAGATTGAGGGTGAATCCAGCAAAGACGGAGATACTGTGGCTGGGGCGTCTGGTAGGTGGGGAGGTCCGGCTGCCTAGCTTGGATGGCGAGACATTATGCCCAACATCCTCAGTAAAGAGCCTTGGGGTCGTCTTAGACCTGTTGCTGTCGATGGAAGCTCAGGTCTCCACCGTCAGCAAAACCGCTTTTTTCCATCTGCGGCAAGCTAAACGTCTGGCCCCCTACCTTTCCAGAGATAACCTGGCCACAGTGCTCCAAGCCATGGTCATCTCGAGACTGGACTACTGTAACGCCCTTTACATCGGCCTGCCCTTGTCAGTGATCTGGAAACTTAAGCTCGTCCAGAATGCCGCTGCACAGCTTCTCACTGGGACTCCAATGAGGTGTCACATAACACCCATTCTCCAGCAGCTCCACTGGCTTCCGGTCGAGCACTGGATCACCTTCAAGGTGATGGTGTTAACTTTCAAGGCCTTGCATGGTCTGGGGCTGCTGAATCTGAGGGACCGTCTCTTCCCCTATCAACCCCAGAGGTCACTTCGTTCTGAACAACTGAACCTCCTTGAAGTGCCGTCCTTTAAAGCTATCCATCTTACATCGACCCGGCACAGAGCCTTTTCTGTAGTAGCACCGTCAATCTGGAATACCCTTCCAAGTGATGTGCGGGCCTTGCAGGATTTACTATCTTTCCGCAAGGCCTGCAAGACCCACCTTTTCCGGCTAGCCTTTGATCGCTAAGCTGGAAAACCTTACTTTTTAGTCTAATTTAATATGTTGTTTTACTCCTGTTGTGTTTTTATGTGATTGTGAGCCGCTCCGAGCCCTCGGGGAGTGGCGGCGTACAAAGTCCAAATAATAAATAAATAAATTTGCCATTGACATTTTGCCATTATCCCAGACCAACACTAGCAGTAGCTCATTATTCTGCATTGAGGTTCCTTCATTCATTCCTTTTTTAAACATGAGAATATTTACTGACATGAAATCGTGCCATTCTCTAAAGAGGCAGGTTTCCAAATAGCCGAAGGAACTTTTTCAAACTTCAAAACGGAAACAGGGAGCTGGCCGGCCCAGATCTCCTTACCGTGTGTTTAGTGTTGTTCTCAAAGTTGTAGATGTACAGTTTGTTTTCTGCTCCCACAAACACAGACGGCGACCCTTCTTCGTGGTAAAGCACCACGTGGTTCTCGGATGTTTCAAAACGGAATTGTTTGCTTCCTACAAAAATAAAACAAAACAAATTCAGAATACTTTGCAGCACCAAACTCTGTTGCTCTTCACATCAGATAGCCTGAGAAGCACTGATCTAGGACCAAATTCCGTCCTCTTAGGGCAGTGGTTCTCAACCTTCCTAATGCCGCGGCCCCTTAATACGGTTTCTCATGTTGTGGTGACCCCCAACCATAACATTACTTTAGTTGCTTCTTCATAACTGTAATTTTGCTACTGTTATGAATCGTAATGTAAATATCTGATATGCAGGATGTATTTTCATTCACTGGACCAAATTTGGCACACATATCTGAATGGAGTTCAGGCAGATTGATATAGTCATTTGGGAGTTGTAGTTGCCGGGGTTTATAGTTAACTTACAATTAAAGAGCATTTTGAACTCCACCAATGGTGGAATTGAATCTTGGAACACAGAACTCCCATGAACAGCAAAAAAAATAAATACAGGAGGTCTTTGGGGAACATTCACCTAGATTTGGGGGAGTTGTAGTTCAACTACATCCAGAGAGCACTGTGAACCCAACACTGATGGATCTGGACCAAATTTGGCACGAATACTCAATATGCCCAAATGTGAACACTGGTGGACCTGGGGGAAAATAGACTTGACATTTAAGAGTTGTAGTTGCTGGGATTTATAGTTCACATACACTTAAAGAGAATTCAGAACCGCACCAATGATAGAATTGGGCCAAACGTCCCACACAGAACCCCCATGACCAATAGAAAATATTATGTTTTCTGATGGTCTTTTGTGACTCCTCTGATACTCCCCTCCTGACCCTCAGGTTGAGAAACGCTGCCTTAGATGAGTGTTTCCCAACTAGTGTGCTGTGGCACACTAGTGTGCCGTGATCAATCATCAGGTGTGTCGTGGGAAATTGGCACTCTCCCCCCTCCTAGCAGCCCCCTCACAGGTTTCCAAGAAACAAATTGAGCCTCTCTGCTTGGAAATGTTGGTTTTTTTTTTTACTATTTTACTGGATTTTTTTAGAGTTGCCCCCCCCAAGGAACTGTTTATAACAGCTTCATGACATCCACAGTTAACTGAAATCAAGTTTCACTCAGGGTGAAACTTCACAAAGGTCTGGGGAACAAGCTCCATGAGGAGCGGCTTGAAGAGCTGGGCATGTTTAGCCTGAAGAACGGAAGGCTGAGAGAAGACATGATAGCCATGTATAAATATGTAAGAGGAAGTCATATATATGTTGTGTTCATCGAAACAGGCCCAGGTTTCACACTGAGTGTATAAATACATTTAAAAACATATTAACTATATGTATTACTATATGTATTTTGTGTCATTTTGGTTGGTGGTGTGCCCCAGGATTTTGTAAATGTAAAAAATGTGCCGCGGCTCAAAAAAGGTTGAAAAACACTGCCTTAGATGAACAAAGAGAAAGACGTGTTTAGCTCTATGCTATGAAAACATCAACATCGTTTCCTGACTTGGACAAAGTGAACTGAACTGAAAATACCGGATTGTTTATTTTTGTATTCAGTTGGCAACCTGCTTTGTTGGTTAACTCTGCCTCCCAAAACAGAAGATCTCAGTTCGTGCTGCGCTGCCCAATCCCATAGGAACCAGGAGAGCCCAAAACAGCTCCTATGGAAACTGAAACCCCAACGCCTGCCTTGCCTTTACTACAGCTCTCCGGAGAGAATGAGATAATTGCGTCAAGAGGCTCCCCCAAGACTTTCTGGGCTGTCAGGGTGCATGAGTCATCCCTTCATTAGCTGAAGAGGGAATCCTCGGCTCTTCTGGTGATGCTCCAGGCGAAGCTGTCACCCGCTAGAGACTTCCTAGGCCACCCAGCGCTTCTGTCTGAGGCTTGCCAGTATTCAAAGCCAACAAATTGGAGATGATAAAACCCCTGGAGCAGAGGCGGGGAACTAACAGCCCTGGAGCTGAAGGCAACCTACATCTCCACCCTCAACACCCCAGCAACGGGGGTGTTTCAAACACTCCCATCAATACTAACTGAACGTATTTTACAAGACAAACTGCAACATGCAGTTAAGCTGGACCAAGGAACCTCTAGTTGACATCAATATTACCCACAAGTTTCTGTTAATATCCCCTCTCTCGGCATTACTTCGTGAACGAAGATTCTTAGGAAGGACTCATCCCACGCTTTCTACAAGCACGTTGATGACTAAAAAGGCCAATCTGAGATAGGCAGGTCCAGTTGTAGAAAGCACAGCAGAAAGTCTCCTTGGGTGATGTTGTTTCCAAGTTGCAGTTCTTTCTGCGTTGTAGTTTCTCTTCGAGACCCATTCGGCGTTTCTTCTCGAAAGAGACAGCAGCATGGTGGATAGTGCGTCTCCATGCCTCCCGATGTGAGGCCAGGGTGGACCATTGTTGGTGATCAATCTGGCCGAGCCTGAGATGTTGTTTCAGGGAGTCCTTATATCTCTTTTTGGGGGCTCCTCTCTTGCGCTGACCTGTGGTGAATTCACCATAGAGTAGTATCTTTGGGAGGTGGCGGTCCTCCAACCTAGAGACATGCCCTGCCCAGCACAGCCGTGTTCTCAATAGCATGGCCTCAATGCTGATGATCCCTGCTTGCTCAAGGACAGCAACGTTCGTCACATAGTCGGTCCAGTGTATATTTAGGATTGTGCGAAGACAGCGCTGATGAAAGCGTTCGAGGAGTCGTAGGTGCTGGCGATAGGTGACCCATGTTTCAGACCCATAAAGGAGAATAGACAGTATGATAGCTCTGTACACACTGATTTTGGTGCTTTGCCTCAGGTGCTTGTTGCTCCAGACTCTTTTGTGAAGCCTTCCAAATGCACTCTATGCCTTTGCTGATCTGTGATCTATCTCTTTATCAATCTTGGCATCTGAAGAGATGATGCTTCCCAGATAGGTGAACTGCTGAACGGACTTAAGCACAGGTTTGCCTATGCTGACGTGGGGATGATGGTGTTCTTCCTGTGGTGCGGGCTGGTAGAGAACTTCCGTTTTCTTCAGGCTGACTTCCAGCCCAAACAGCTCTGCAGCTGTTGCAAAGCAACTACTTTGGCCACAAAATGAGAAAACAGGAAAGCTTGGAGAAGAGAATGATGCTGGGGAGAATAGAAGGAAAAAGGAAGACCAGGAGTGCCTCTGTCTTGTCTGGATTCAATTTCAATTTGTTCACCCTCATCCAGAATGTTGTGATGGAGGGTGTAGCGATACCTAGAGAGCACATTTTAAATCAAATCCATGAATAGTCAAATATACAAAAGTCAACACATCCAATGTAGAGTGATGACTGTACTTTTTCCATCTATTTCCACCTCCAGAAGAAATAAAGGCCGGCGTTCAGTCTGTAAATGACAGCTTTTGTTATTGTGGGTATTAACCAAAGAAGGGCAAAGGGTTCAAATGAGAGGAGAGCCAACTGTGCAAAATTAATCATTGCCACGTTGCTAGGGACAACTTTCCTAGCTTCTCTATCAGCTCCAAGGCTAAAGGGCAGGGAGCACATGACATCACGGCCCTTCTAAACAAGGCGTCTGTATGGAGAGAGTAACAGCTTATTCCAGAAAGAGGGCTTCCCGACGTTTTTGCTTTTGTGTTTGTTCAGAAATGTTTACTGCTTCCTACTTAAAAACAATCTGGATCAACCTCTTAGATTCACTTCTCTGCAACGACATTCAGAAGTAACTGGCCATTCAGGTGTCAATACATGAGTTTTATTCCAAACGTTAGAGTTGTCCATACAGAAGCCATCTAGGTCCAAGCATCGAATGCAGTGTTTCCCAACCTGGGGGTCGTGATGGGGTTTCAGAGGGGTTGCCAGAGACCATCAGAAAACATATATTTCTGATGTTTTTAGGAACCCCTTTGGCAGAGGAAGGCTGAAGATCTATCCAACTGTCCTTCTCTTCCTTTTTGGAAACAGATGGCGAATCCTCCCAACAAAAGCCCTCCTTCACAGTGATTAGCTGGCCTCTCAGCCAATTGGAGGACTGTGTCTGAGACTCCATGTGAGGAGGGGAGAGCAGGCGTGCTTGGTGCATGGCAGAGTGGTGTGCATTTGCGGGCAAGGGGGAGCATGTGAGGCTGGAGAGAGGCTCATGCCAGCAAGTCCCTTCAAGCCATGGGGTTTCTGTGTGGGAAGTTTGACCCAATTCTATCATTGGTGGGGTTCAGAATGCTCTTTGATTGTAGGTGAACTATAAATCCCAGCAACTACAACTCCCAAATGTCAAGGTCTGTTTTCCCCAAACTCCAACAGTGTTCACATTTGGGCATATTGAGGACACGTGCCAATTTCGGTCCAGATCCATCATCGTTTGATGTATTTATTTATTTATTTACTTCATTTATATTCCGCCCTTCTCACCCCGCATGGGACTCAGGGCGGATTACAATGTACACATTACATTTAGACGCACAAACACATAAGACAGACAGAGGCAATTTAACATCTGGCTACCAGGGGGAGCTGTCGCACTCCTTCATTCTTCCTTCATTCCTCAGCGTGTTTCCTGGAGATCTTTTTATGGCCCCGTAAATCAGTTAAATTTAGCCTCCCCACTAAGTGGTACCTTAATTTCCTACTTGTCAGATGCAACTGTCTTTCGGGTTGCAAAGGTCGACAACAGGCTACACAATAGGTCGAGAGCCCACCTCGACACGGGCAGGCCTCGAACTCATGACCTTCTGGTCAGTAGAGGTCTTATGCAGCTGACACCCAGCCAGCTGCGCCACATTCCCAGTAAGTGAACTACAACTCCAATGTAAGTGAACTACAACTCCAAAACTCAAGGTCAGTGCCCACCAAACCCTGCTAGTATTTTCTGTTGGTCGTGGGAGTTCTGCATGCCAAGTTCGGTTGAATTCCATCGTTGGTAAAGTTCAGAATGCTCTTTAATTGTAGGTGAACTATAAATCCCAGCAAGTACAACTCCGAAATGACAAAATACCCTCCCCCAACTCCACCAGTATTCCAATTCGGGCGTATCGGATAGTTGTGCTAAATTTGGTCCAGTGAATGAAAATACATCCTGCATATCAGGTATTGACATTATGATTCATAACGATAGCAAAATGACAGTTATGAAGCAGCAACGAAAATAATTGTATAGTTGGGGGTCACCACAACAAGAGGAATTGTATGAAGGGGTTGCGGCATTAGGAAGGTTGAGAACTACTGATCTAATGCCTTTAAAGGTCAGAGTAAAACTCTAGTTAGGTTGCTAGCTTTATGAATCAACCCCCTTTCTGCCAAGTCTGATCTAACAGTCTCATGTTAAACCTCCTGGCCTTTGACCTGTATACGTCCTCCAAATATGTGTGGTAGAATAAAAAGGCGCACTCTTTCAAAACCAAATTCCTAGAGACAAATGGCTCACTGTAAGGAGGATTTGTACATGGGATGGGGAAGAAAGAAGATAGATTCGGGCAGAGCAATTCATTTGTGTTTACACATTGTACTATTATGTTGCTGTTGTGTGCTGCCACGTCATTCCCGACTTACGATCAACCTAAAGCAAATCTATCACTGAGTTCTCTTTGTTTGCAGGGTTTTGCCATTCCTTTTTTTCTGTGGCCGAGAGTGTGACTTGCCCATGGAAGCCTAGTGGGTTTCCATGCCCAAGTGGAGATTCGAACCCTGCTCATGCTCCAATGACCACATTGTCTTTTCTATTTACTTTCAACAAGGAGACAATTCAGTGCCTTACGATCTCAACTCTTACGATGACTGGACTAAACCACGTCGCTGCTCAAGTCAGCAAGTGGTCATGTGCGCATCAGCAAAACTCAGAGCGGTTTTGTTTATTCATTTGCTTTCATTGGTTGTTCACTGTTTCCTTCTTATATATTGTATACTAGCTTGGGGACCCGGCATCGCCCGGGTTATTTGAGAAACGTATTAGTTGGTGTTTATTAGTAATTTATGTGGCTCGAAGTTGTGTCAGGAAGTTAGTGAAGGTACTGCGAGTCCCATCGTCCATGGTCCACCCTCCTCCAAACAGCACCAGGATGTAGAGTGGGTCATGGAGGCTCTGTCTGCCAAGCTTGGCCTTGATCCATCATTATTGGGAGTGGCAATGATACCATGTAATTACTGAAGGTACTACAAGTCCCATCACCTGTGGTCTGTCCTCTCAACTGCACCAGGATGTAGAGTGGGTCATGGGGGGGGGGGGGTGTTAGATAATATAATTACTATAATATCAATTATAGTAGTGTTCAGTTCCAATCACAGTTTATCAATCCAAATGGATAAAGTTCAACACGGGTCTTGAGAAAGCGATTACGAAACGGGGTGGCCATGGACAAGTCTCCCGTCGGCCCGCAATTTGGATTATAAAAAGGGTGTCTCCACTACACGCTACTTTGGTACATTGGATTACAATTGTGTTGAACTTTATCCATTTGGATTGATAAACTGATTGGAACTTAACATTACTATAATTGTTTCCTACTAAAGGAAGATTGAACTTTGCTTTTGATCATAAAGAACTTATATAGGGGACTTATATAGAAGATAATTGTTGTCTCCCTTTTGTTTAGTCAGTTAGCAGTGAACTTGCAGCAGTTCCGCATTTTTTAACTTGTTGTTGGGATGGCTGCATGGGGTGCCTCTTACCTTCCTGCCAAGGTGGTACCTATTGATCTACTCACATTTTGTATGTTTTCGAACTGGTAGGCTAATGCTAGGGCTAACAGTGAGAACTTACTCCAACCTGCAGCTTCAAACTACCAACATTTCGGTCAGCCAGTTTTCTGCAGCTAGCAGTTTAACCCACAGCCCCAGAAAGCACATTGGGCATCCATCGAAGTTTGTGGTTCCAGGACCCCCACAGATCCCAAAATAGTTGAGTGCATTGTTAAATGGGGTCCTTTATATGAAATAGCAACAACAAAGTTTGATTTTTTTAAAAAAATTCAAACTGTAGATCAGCGTTTCTCAACCTGGGGGTTGGAACACCCCACCCCAGGGGGGGGGGAGGTATCAGAGGGTTCGCCAAAGACCATCACAAAACGCAGTATTTTTTGTTGGTCAAGGGGATTCTGTGTGCCAAGTTTGGTTCAACTCCATTGCTGGAGTTCAGAATGCTCTTTGATTGTAAGTGAACTATAAATCCCAGCAACTACAACTCCCAAATGACAAATTCAATCCCCCCCCAACCCCATCAGTATTCCAATTTGGCATATCAGGTATGTATAAATAAAGTTTTTTATTATTATTATTATTATTATTATTGGATGCTCTGATGGAAAACTGATGCCTCCCACATTAATTAATAATAATAATAATAATAAAACTTTATTTAGGGTTACATTGTGTTGTAATGTAACCCTCACGAGAACTGCGAATCCCATTCCCATCTTAGGTTTCGAGTAAGTTCTTGGGTTTGGAATTCTTTGATCAATCAGGATCCATCTGTCGCCCCAGGTTTCCGGAGGAGGACCTTAAAAGGTTCTGAGATACAAGTTAATGCCTTCCCCCAAATACTGCACATTTGCATAACGTGAGGCTTCTTCCGACAAGGAAAATGCGCAGAAATGCCGCCGGAGAACGTTCGCCTGGCACACGTCCCCAAGCCATTTTGCAGACAAGGGTTACTCAGAGGGTAGCAACGTACAAAGACATCCAAATGGTTGCTGCGAACTGAAAAGACCCGACTAAGAGTCATTCATGCCTTGGAAAAGTCATCTGGAAAATCAAGAGCATTTTTTTTCCAATTTCTGACCAAATGAATACATGGAGAACATTGGTGAATGTGGGAAAAAATATGCATACATTGCTTTTCCAATCAGGCTGCCAAGCAAAGGTTGCTCAAAGGGCATTTGGGGGGGGGGGGGGGTTGCTGGACTTTCAAGACTTTGGAGAGCTACTTAAAGCCAATCTAAAACAATGGAGTTATTGGGGAAAGAGGCTGCAGGAGTCTGGTTTTGCTTTAGAGTGCATCGAATACTGTCAAATTAATGCGGTTTCGCATCACGATTCCATACCTCAATGCTATGAGTTGCAGTTTAGCCAGAGTCTGAAGACTAAAGACCGTCGAAAACTACAACTCTCAAGATTCCATAGCATTGAGCCATGGCAGCTAAAGAGATACCAAACTGCACTGATTCTATAGCGTAGATCCACCCAATGTTACTTCCTAATAATAATAATAATAATAATAATTTTATTTATAGACCACCCTCTCTCCTCAAGGAAAGAAGGCAAACATTCAATGCCCTAACCTCAAAGGAAATGAGTTAATGTATCAGTATTGCAGCCACAATGGTCCCAGTACATTTTAGCATTTTTTCCCCCAGAGTGACACATGCCAAACCACAAAAGAAACTCTGCCTCTGAGGCAAAGAAAGGAGAAAACATGGTGAGCCACAGTGTTGAGCAATCTACCTTCTAGACATGAAGCTGGGAAAGGAATGCTGTTCTGTATGGAAATAAAGCCACCCAGATCATGAGAAATACTAAACGACTACAGTTGACTCAGTCCAATACCCAAACTTGGAAAATTGATAAACTACCTATGGGAGGCCTTTGGTAGCTCCTTTGTACTAAATCAGGGGTGGGCAACCTACGGCCTGTGGGCCGGATGCGGCCCGGCAGCCGATTCTATCCAGCCTGGGCAGAAGGGCGTCGGGGGCAGGGCCAAGAGGAAGGGGTGCCACTACCGCCATCCCATCGCGGGCTCTGTGGGGCCTGTGTCTGCAGACAGGCCGGAGGAGTGGGGACTTGATCATCTTCCAGGTCGCCAGAGCGATCAGCCGTCTCAGATCGCCGACTGCTCCCCCTGCAGGCCCGGATCGCCTCCAGGGATGGCAGGCACTCCATAGCATGGCGATCAGCTGGGGAACGGCTGGGGACGAGAGCGGGCGGAGGCCTGCAGCCTCCGTTCGCCTGCTGCTCTGCTCTCCTCTGCTGTGGCGGCTGGGTCTGCTTTGCCATCCTCTGGGCTGGGTCCATTGGGCCATTCCATCTTGGTTCGCACCTTGTCTTCTTGAATTTAATTTAATTTTAGTTGTTTTTATTATTATTTTATAATTATTTTATTTTTTTTTAAATAATTTTTATTGACAAGTTTTTATGTTTATAAGACTTACATCATCACAACCGGGAGGGGGGGGAGGGGTAAAGGGAAGGGTAAGAATACAAAGGGATATTTTGACTTCCATTCTCATTCTGCACTAGATATACATTTTCATCATTAAAAACTTTTTCAATCACGAGACATCTCCTTTGCTCTTCTTGACTTTTTAATTAACGACAGTGTTCCTATCTTTGTTTATATCTTCTGTCGATATTCTTCTATCAAGGCCCAATCTGTCTTTCTTACGCCTTTTACCATGGTTATATCGTAACCAATATGTTAATCGTCCATATCTCGTATCTCTATAATTTTAATTAGCCATTGCTCTTTTGTGGGGAGGAGATTTTGTTTCCATAATTTAGCAAACACCATTCTTGCGGCTGTTGAGAGGAACACAAAGAGCTTTTCCAGATTTTCATCTGGAACGTTTCTTGTTCTATCAACCCTATCAAATAAAGTTCCGGTCTCATTTTGAATTCTATTTGTAACATTTTCTTACATTCCTCATGTATCATTTGCCAGTATTCTTTTACTTTAGGGCAAGTCCACCATGTGTGAAAAAAGGTACCTTCCTGCTTCTTACATTTCCAACAATTGTTTCCCACGTTTTTATACATTGTACTTAATTTCTTGGGGGTTATGTACCACCTGTGTAACATCTTTAACCAATTTTCCTTTAAATCTGTTGCATATGTCATCTTCATTTGTTTAACCCAGATCTTCTCCCATTCTTTCAATTGGATTGGTCTCCCAATATTTTGTGCCCATTTAACCATTGAATTCTTAACTACCTCTGTTTCAGTTGCCCAGTTTAGTAGTAAGGCATAAATATTTGATACCGTCTTCTTTTGTGTTTTCATAATTTTGTCCCAGGGTCTATCAGTATCACTAAAGCCTTTGGTCACATCAATATTAAATTGTTCTCTTAGCTGGAAGTAATGGAGCCACCGTACATTACTAAATTTCCTCGTTATTTCTTCTTGTGGTTTCAGTTCAAAGTTAATTCCTTTTTTTGTATAATATCCTTATACTTAGGCCACTCGGTCCAGCCCAGCAGTCGTCTTTGGTTCGCCTCTAGAGGTGAGAGCCAGGACGGTGTCTTGTCGTAAAAGAAATTTTTATATTTATTCCATACTTTTATCAGGGAGGATCTGATGAAGTGGTTTCCGAAATTTTGTTCCTTTTGAGTTGCTCCGTACCATAGGTAGGAGTGCCAGCCTTTACGTAGGTCGAATCCTTCTAACGTTAAAATTTTCGTTCATTTTAACAGAGTCCAATCTTTCACCCATGATAGTGCACAGGCCTCATAATATAACTTTAGATCTGGAAGGGCAAAGCCTCCCTTTTCTCTCTGCATGATCATTACATTATAGTTGATCCTTGGTTTCTTGCCATTCCAAACAAAACTCATGATTTCCTTTTTCCATTTTTTAAATATGTCCATATTCCTAATTATCGGCAAATTCTGAAAAAGGTATAACATTTTTGGTAACAGATTCATTTTGATAGCTGCAATTCTCCCTTTTATAATTATAATTATTTTATAATATAATAAATAATATGTTATATTATATTATAATTTCAATCTATATATAGCATAATAATTATGATATTAATACTAATTATATATGAATATTTCTTGATATATTAATATGTTAAAATTAATGATGTGTAATATATAGTAAATATAGTAAATAAATAAATAATGTAGATTAGAATGTAGTTCCGCCTTTAGGTGCGGGCACAACTGGTGCACAAGATTGCTTTTTCCCAGCAAGCTAGATTCCAACCTTGCTTGCCCATGGAATCTCTAGAGCAGGGGTGCTCAGAATGGTGATCGTGATCACCAGGGTGACCTTCGGGCCTCATTCTGGTGATCTTCAGGCCTCTGACCAGGTTTTTTGCTGTTGGTCCTCTTCACGCGCCCCTGCACACTGCAAAGAAGTCCTCCATCGTTGCTCCTCCCCGCTCCCTGCTCGCGCGCCGCCTCCAAAAGCTCCAGAGTCCAAGAGGCAGAATGGGCCCCCTCTTTTGGATTCCTCCTCCTCCCTCCATCCTTCTCCAGCCACTCAAAGTCGTAGGAGACCAAAGGGGGCAGGCCTGGATGACGCGATGCATGGCTGCCCCTGCGCGCATGCGCAGAAGCGCCTATTCTGCCTCTCGGACTTCTCGTGAGCTCTTGGAGGCGGCACGCATGCTGGCGGTGTGGAAATAGGAGCAACGACGGAGGAGAAAAAGAAGGAAGCTTTGGGGTCATTTCCTTACCGCATCTCAAAGGTCGGTCTTTTTACTTTGGGGTGGGTGCTTGATTGTTCTGTGGCATGTCTCTTTGTTTATTTTTAATGTTTAAAAATGGCCTTTTAGCTCCAAAGCCTCTCTGCTTGCTTTGTTCATTGAGAAATATATGTTGGGGAATATGGAAATGTGGGAGAAATGGGGTGGTTGGATGTATTTTTGCATGCCCCTTTGTTTACCTTGCTGAGTATTAAATGGCCTTGCAGTTCAAAAGCCTCTCTTCTTACTTTCTGGCTGATAATATGTGTGGTAATATGGCAGTGTGGGAGAAATGGGGTGGTTGGATGTATTTTATGCTCTGTTTTATATTGTTGTTATTAAATTGAAATGTTGATGTTTTATAACTTTATTTTACGTAGACTGCCCCGAGCCTGCTGGAAGGAGCGGTACATAAAAATGAATAACAAATATATATAAATAAATAAATAAGAAAATAGTTATACGTTTTACATTTCTGGGCAGGTGATCTTTGGGACTTGTTTTTTTAATCAGTAGCTCCCTTGCTGAAAAAGTGTGAGCACCCCTGCTCTAGGGTCAGGCCAGAGAGGAAAATGCTGCCTCCCATGTGACCTCTGGAAGAGGAGGAGTTAAAGGTGATGACCTCAGGTATGGAGCCAAAACATGACTCCACCCCTAAGTGGCCGCATGGCCAAGACAATAGAAGAAAGACCTTAAAGGTAGGGCAGCAAAATACAAATGCAGCTATAATTTCAGCACCATGGGGGCGTCACAAGGCTCGTGCCCAACTCTCGGCAGGCAAGTTCAGGCTCACAGTATTTTGGGACCAGCACAGAGTAGTATTGATAGATTTCCTAGCAAAGGGGACCAGGATCACTGGGGCAGACTAGGCTTCACTGCTGCGGAAATTGCGGGAGGTCATCCAAACCAAGAGACAATGTGGTATGCTCACCAAAAGTGTCCACTTCCTGCTAGACAATGCACCACTTCACAACTTATCTGTTCCCCAAATGAAAGCATGCTATTGTGACTTTGAAATTCTACCGCATCCTCCTTCTTCACCCATCCTCTCACCATTGGACTTCCACCTCTCTCCAACAATAAAGTTATTCTTGAAGAGAAAGCATTTTTCAAACTCTGATTTTTGAAATCCCATCGTGGCTTTTGGAGCAACCTTTTTTTGGAGGTGTTTCTCTCTCGGCATTACTTCGCAAACGAAGATTCTTAGGAAGGACTCATCCCACGCTTTTTACAAGCGCATTGATGACTAAAAAGGCCAATCTGAGATAGGCAAGTTCGGTTGCAGAAAGCACAGCAGAAAGTCTCCTTGGGTGATGTTGTTTCCAAGTTGCGGTTCTTTCTGCGTTGTCGTTTCTCATCAAGATCCATTCGGCGTGTCTTCTCGAAAGAGGCCGCAGCATTGTGGATAGTGCGTCTCCATGCCTCCCGATGTGAGGCCAGGGTGGACCATTGTTGGTGATCAATCTGGCCGAGCCTGAGATGTTGTTTCAGGGAGTCCTTATATCTCTTTTGGGGGGCGCCTCTCTTGCGCTGACCCGTGGCGAGTTCACCATAGAGTAGTATCTTTGGGAGGCGGTGGTCCTTCATCCTAGAGATGTGCCCTGCCCAGCGCAACTGTGTTCTCAATAGCATGGCCTCAACGCTGGTGATCCCTGCTTGCTCAAGGACAGCAACATTTGTCACATAGTCGGTCCAGTGTACATTTAGGATTGTGCGAAGACAGCACTGATGAAAGCATTTGAGGAGTCATAGGTGTAGGCGATAGATGATCCATGTTTCAGACCCATAGAGGAGAATAGACAGTACGATAGCTCTGTACACACTGATTTTGGTGTTTTGTCTCAGGTGCTTGTTGCTCCAGACTCTTTTGTGAAGCCTTCCGAATTCACTATATGCCTTTGATAATCTGTGATCTATCTCAGATAGAGACACGAGGTGTTTACAGTTGCTTAAGAAATGGGGGAAGTGTGTCTCTAGGTGGCACCGATGTAGAGAAGGACTCATAACTCTCCATTGAGCCAAGTGGTGTCAAACTGCGTTAATTCTTCAGTGTAGATCCACCCTTAGAAGAAACTTACGTTCCTGTGTAATAGAGTAAGGTTTCGTTTCTTCCCCCATCCAGCAGAGAAAGAAACATGTTTTCCCCAACGCTTTTAGACACAAAGAAAACAATAATTTTCAGGCGCCAAAGCAATCCTTGCAAAGTTTGGAATGTGGTTTTGTTTCAATATGAACCAAACACGGTTCACTCCCAAGTTCAGCAGCAATGCCCAGAAGGAAGATAAGCGGAGAATGATCAAAACAACATTCAACTTTCAACAGTTTTTGGCTTCAATTAGCATGCTTTCGAAAAGAAAAGAAATAGTTTGCTCCCAAAGGTTACCATATTAAGATTTCATGCTTGAATGCCCAGCATTACCTTCCCTTTTGAATACAATGACCTTGAGAAAAAAGTAAAAAAAAAAATCAGATAGGGAAGCCAAAGATCAAGCCAAGTCGCTTGGCTCTCAGAAAGAGATAAAGTAAGTCAAGATATCAATTGGGAACAATGGGGAACGGCGGTTCCCAAACAGAGCTGGGACATTACTTGCCAAGGATAAAAAAGGTGTTCCTGCTGAAGAACGTTGCAGGCCTTTGACCAAAGCGATCTAGACCTCCACTCGGTACCCCTTCCCCTACTTTCTAGGTATTTTCTAGGTTCTTCAGAGCAACTCTGGCATTCTTGGATCAGATATCCTTCATTTCAATACGATCTTAAAGCTGGCTGGCACAACCTGGGGATCTCAACTAGCAAGCCAGAGTCCAAAAGTGGCAGGCTAAAACTCAGAACCTCAATCAGTGGCTGATGCCAGATGAGAAACTCCTTCCTGGGCACACAGACTAGGCCAGTGTTTTTCAACCTTTTTAAAGCCGCAGCACATTTTTTACATTTACAAAATCCTGGGGCACACCACCAACCAAAATGACACAAAATGACACTCTAACACAGTAATACATATAGTTAATATGTTTATAAATGTATTTATACACTCACTTAGTGTGAAACCTGGGCCTGTTTCGATGCTGGGAGTTATAGTTCACCCACAATCAAAGAGCATTCTGAACTACACCAATGATGGAATGGAATCAAACTTCCCACAGAGAACTCCCACAACCAAGAGAAAATACTATAAGAGTTTGGGAGTTGTAGTTCACCGACATCCAGAGAGTACTGTGGACTCAAACAATGTTGGATCAGGACCAAACTTGGCATGAATACTCAATATGCCCAAATGTGAACACAGATGGAGTTTGGGGAAAATAGACCTTGACATTTGAGTTACAGTTTCTGGGATTTATAGTTAACACACAATCAAAGAGCATCCTGAACTCTTGCAACAATGGAATTGAACCAAACTTGGCATATTGAACTCTCATTACCAACAAAAAGTATTGAAAGGGTTTGCTTGGGAATTGACCTTGAGTTTGGAAGTTGAAGTTCACCTATACCCAGAGAGCACTGTGGATTCAAATAATGTTGGGTAGGTGGGCGGACCTCTTCCTCATGGGGAGGGGGACACTCCACCCATTTCCAACCCTCCCTTCGCTCACCTCAGCCTCTCTGCCGGCCTTTCCTCCTCCTCAAATGGCAACCACTAGGAAGGGGGCGGGGCCTGAGTGACATCACTTTCCCTCCTCCCTCCCTCAATTGGAGGCTGGTTGGTGCGCGGAGGGGAAATGGCCGAAGGAGGAGGCGCCCCAGCCCCTTCTTCGCCACCGCCGTTCCGCCCTTCCTCCACCTCCTCCTCCCCCCGCAAGCAGCAGCAGCAGGAGTTCGGCAGGAGGGGGAAGAAAGGGTATATTGGAGGTTTTCCCACGGCACACCTGATGATTGCTCACGGCACACTAGTGTGCCACGGCACACCGGTTGGGAAACACCGGACTAGGCGACTTGGAAGGTGCTGAACAGACTGCGCTCTGGCACCATGAGATGCAGAATTGAATAGCCTGGCAGCTTCAAAGCCTGGCTGCTTCCTGCCACAGATATATAAGCCCCACATGCCCAGTTTCCAAAAGACCTCACAACCTCTGAGGATGCCTGTAACAGATGTGGGCAAAATGTCAGGAGAGAATGCTTCTGGAACATGGCCATGCAGTCCGGAAATGGACAGCAACCCATTGATTCTGGCCATGAAAGCCTTCGACAACACATCCATACACTTTACTAAAACAGTATTTTTAATTTTATGTTTTGTTTTGTAGGGTTTTGTGTTATGCTGTTTTACATTTTGATTGTTGTTGTTGTTCCCAGCTAATGTGGAGAGCGGTCTGCAATTCTATTACTGTGGATTTGGCCCCAGGAACGTAGGCAACAAACATCCAAAACAATACTCTTATTTAGATCAACTCAAAAGTGTATTATCTAACATCCGGAAAACTCAGTCAAATGCAATTTCTTTCTTAATTTCCCAAAAAAGGACTCCACTCCCTTGGCGTAAAGCTTCAGAATAGAAAACGCCACTGACCAAGGTCTCCAAAAATCTAGATTTCTAGGCTCTTAGGAAGGAAGCAAAGATAACAATGTTGCATTAATTCGTGGGAGTTGCAGTTACAATTCAACAGAGTAACCTTTCAAGAACAGGGGCCTAAAAAGAAAGGGCAAACAAAGAAAAGCATTGTCTTGGTGGGAACAAGTAACAGAACGGGCTTTGGGGGGGGGGAGGGGGGTGCTTTGGTTTCTTTCAGCCACAAGAAAGGTCTCTCCCTATGTCCAACAAATCCCTCGCTTGCCTTGCAAACTATTTCATGGTCCAGAACAGTGCTGTCCAACTTCTATAGGCCCAAGGGCCGGACGTCTGGTGGCTGACCACCTGGCGGGCCGGAGCAGGGGCGGGCCAATCAGCGAGGTGGGGCCAATCGCAGGGGCGGGTCGATCCCGGGTGGCTGCTAGGAGGGAGGCGGAGCAAGAGGGTTCCCTTTGCTCCTCCCTCCCTCCCTTCTACAGCGTCAAACTGGGCAAGAGGCACGGCGGGAAAGGCACGGCGCCCGGGCCAGGCCCGGCGCCCTGGCGTGACGCGCTGCCCCTGGCGCCGCCTACTCCTTTTTTTCGGCGGCTCCCCCTCCCTAGGAGTAGGCGGCGCCAAGGGTACCGCGTCACGCCAGGCCTGTGACGCGGTACCCTTGGCGCCGCCTACTCCCCTTTCGGTGTGAGAGAGGGACGGAGGCGGTGCAGGGTGGAGGAGCTAGCTCTCTTCCTCCTCCCTGCCCCGCCTTCCCCTCCCCCCCGGCCGCCATTTTAAAAAAATTATAGATTTTTTAAAAAAAAATTAAAAATGGCGGCTGGGGGCATAGCAGGGGCCGTGTCCAACAGGCTGGGGGGCCGGATCCGGCCCCAGGGCCGCCAGTTGGACAACCCTGGTCCAGAAGGTAGAAGAGGCAACAAGAGGGTCGGCTACTCTCCATCTCACCCTAATACATGCGGAGGACCTGATCGATGCAGTTACAGTGGTCGGATCCTTAAGGGCAAGTGACCATGTGCTCCTGCAGCTTGAGGTACAAAACAAGGCCAAAACTAAGACAAGTCAAACCCGCATTTTGGACTTTAGGAGAACTGACTTCCGAAAAATGAAGTAAATTCTGAGCAGCATTCCGTGGACACAGATACTAAAAGACAAGGGAGTTATGGATGGATGGGAGTTCTTCAAGAGTTAAATTTATTTACTTACTTACAGTATTTATATTCTGCCCTTCTCACCCCGCTGGGGACTCAGGGCGGATTACAATGTACACACACACGGCAAACATTCAAGGCCATAGATACTCAACACATATAGACAGATAGTCAGAGGCTATATAACTTTTTTCTGGCCACCAGGGGAGCTGTCGCTTCACCGTCCATCTGCGACACTGCATTCCTCACATGCTTTTTGCTGGAGATTTTTTTATGGCCTCACAAATCAGTTAAATTGTGTGTGCAAGGGTGACACACTTCGCGCCAAAGACAATAACACAGACACCAGTGGTTGGATGAAAATGGCCACAACTCATTTATTGAATACAGGAACAAAGGGTTGGCGGCCACGCATGGGTCCTGGATCAGGGTCATACAGCCCCCATGAATGTCCAAAGGCTTATGCAACCCTGGGGTGCGAGCGGCCCGATGCCTGTCCACGGAAACTCAGCACCCCAGGGGGCCTGGGCGTTATCCCCCTCACAACCAAGGGGCAATAAGCCAGCCTGATCCAGGGGCCATGCCACACGCCAAACATGAAGTTGTGACAAGGAACATAACGCATAACCATGAACAATGCGACAATAACATGAAGAATGATCAAAATGGGCACCAACAAGCAATGCAATAAGTAGGGAGGGTGGGAGGAAAAACAGAGCTGGCCCCCACGTGCAGCCTGGGCAGCCCCAGGCGGCCTTAAATAGGCTGCCCAGGCGGAAGTGCAGGCCAGCCGGCGCAAAGCGGGGGTGGGGCGGAGCCAGCCCCATCATTGGCCGGCTGGCATTTGGTGGCAGGAAACCTTCCCACCACCCCAGAGGCTTCTGGGAAGGAGAAACCCCTTCATCTCACGCAAATTGGTGGTGAGGACAACCCCACCCCGCAACCCGCTTGGCCGGTAAGTCGGCCAAGCACATTAGCCTCCCCACACATAGGTGGTACCTAAATTTCCTACTTGACAGATGCAACTGTCTTTCGGGTTGCAAAGGTCAACAACAAGCTACACAAAATTGGCCGGAAGCTCACTCCGACCCGAGCTGGCTTTGAACTCATGACCTTTCGGTCAGTAATGATCTTAATGCAGCTGACACTCAGCCAGCCGCGCCACAGTCCCAGTGAAATACTCAAGGCACAATTGCAAACAAAAGCATTCTCCAAAAAGCCAGTTCTGTTGCTTGTTCCCACCAAGACAATGCTATTCTTTGCAAACAGTGCCAACAAAGAGAAAAAAAATAAAACACATGCAAAGAAGGCAGGATGGATGTCCAAAGAACTTCTAACTGTGCTAAGACTCAAAAGAGAAATGCACAAGAAGTGGGAAAAGGGAGAAATCACCAAAGAAGAATTCAAACAAATAGCCAACTCCTGTAGGGAAAAGGTCCGCAAGGCTAAAGCACAAAACGGGGTCATCAAAAACAATACTAAGGGCTTCTTTTCTTGCGTCAGTAGAAAAAGGAAGAACAAGGAGGCGATAGAGCCTCTTTGAGGAGAGGATGGGGCAATGCTGACGGGATGATATGGAAAAGGTAGACCTACTTAATGCCTTCTTTGCCTCGGTCTTCTCACAGAAAGAAAGTCATCTTCAACCTCAGCAAGATGGAGAGGATGAGGGATTAGAGGACATCCAACCCCAAATTGGGAAACAAGTCGTCCAGGAATACCTGGCCGCACTAAACGAGTTCAAGTCCCCTTTCAGGGCCAGGTCAACTACACCCAGCCAAGAGTATTGAAGGAACTAGCAGAAGTCATCTTTGAACCATTGGCAATCCTCTTTGAGAGTTCTTGGAGAACGGGAGAAGTCTCAGCAGATCGGAGAAGGGACAATGTGGTCCCAATCTTCAAGAAGGGAAAAAAGGATGACCCAAAGAATTACCAATGTCCGGTCAGCCTCACGTCGATACCAGGCAAGATTCTGGAAAATATCGTTAAGGAAGTGGTCTGCAAACACTTGGAAACAAATGCGGTCATTGCTAATAGTCAACACGGATTTATCAAAAACAAGTCATGCCAGACTAATCTGATCTAATCTGATCTGGGTCGATGCAGGGAATGACGTGGAGGTAGCATACCACAATGCCATGGATCTGGGCACCACAATTGGAGATATTGACAAGCTGGAATGTATCCAGAGGAGGGTGCCTAAAATGATCAAGGGTCTGGAGAACAAGCCCCATGAGGGCTTAAAGAGTTGGCGGAAACGAGACAGGTCCTTTTCTGTGGTGGCCCCGCAGCTATGGAACTCTCTCCCGATTGAGATCAGATCTGCCCCCTCCCTCTTGTCCTTCAGGAGGCTAGTGAAATCCTGGCTATAGAATGAAGCATTCCCAGAATAATGGTGGAGACGGGCTACAGAACAAAGCTATCGACCACAGATACGGACCAAGTTGGACATGATTTTATCTTGGCGATTTTGGTTTCGAGAGCACATGATCCTTATAAGGTCCTTAAGAATTTCATGGTCTTCCAGCATGACTCTATGGCTCTCCGCAAAAAAATACTGCAAACATACATTTACACATACACACACAGGAACAATGCACTTTCCTCCAAAAATGTTCATTCCACCCTAAGTCTCTCCACCAAGTTGGAGGCTTTATTGTGACATCATGAGCAACAACCACATGATGATAAAGCATGCACCAGCCATGACCATAAAGAGGAAGCCCAAAGCGAGAGGAGCGGGCAGAGCAGATATAAATTACTCTGGAGGGGGAAAAAAGGAATTGTTATATTTACACACACACACACACACACACACGGTGATGATGACTCAGTGTCTGTCCATCAATGTGCTTATTTGGTGGCAGAAACGTTTGGGACACCCACAGGTGTCAACAAACTGAGTCAGCAGCTTCTGGTCTACTTGTTGAACCCAACTGTTGGCCAAATGTGACAAAGACAGACAGTTTTCAATCCCTTGATTCCTTGTTCATACAGCTGTTTTTGTAAAAACAAACCAAACAGATGTCGCTGCTTTCTCATAGGGCATGATCCTCCAGATCAGGGGTGCTCATTATGGTGATCGGGAGCACCTAGGTGATCTTCAGCCCTCTTCCAGGTGATCTTTGGGCCTCACCAGCTGGATGGTGTGCTCCTGCCATGCGTGCGCACATGTGCTCCCGCTGCCTTCCTGCGGGCTTCTTTTGCCAAAATGAGGCTTTAGTGGGGTGGGCCCTGGCGCTCGTCTTGCCACGCACGGTGTGGTGACATGACCGCCCATTGGTTGCTGCTGGGGGGGGGGGGAGCAAGGCGAAGGCACGCGCACAGATAGGATGCGAGGCTGTGGGAGGGATGGAGGGAATGTGTGTGTGTGTGTGAGAGAGAGAGAGAGCCAAGGAGAGAAGAAAGAAATCCGGAGAACTTTTTTGGATCCTTTTTGGCAGGCAGGCAGGCGGGCGCTGGAAGGAGGAGAGGGAGAGAGAGAGAGAAAGAGGTGAAGGAGGCTGGGCAAAGTGGGCAAAGCCAAGCAAGCCCCAACGCAAACCCTGCTGCTGCCCTCGGGACTCCCATTCCAAGCCGAGACCTGGGCGAACGAGCTGTGTGGGGCTGCTTTCTTTCCTTGGTTGGGGGTGAGGAGGGAGGGCTCCGCCGTGTTCCTGGGGCTGAACCCAAAGAGGAGGGGGCTGCAGGGATGGAGACTCCACTTTCTGCTGCTGCTTGTGCCCTCACCGCCTTTCTCCGCCTCGCCCTACCTCGCCCTCGAAGGAGAAAGGCGGCGAGGGCCCAAGGGAGAGAGGGGAGAGAGGGGGGTAGCGCTTCAGAGCCGGATAGGAAGAGCCACTCTCCCCCCCGTGGGCATGGACTGCCACCAGTGGGAGGGGTCCTCCTTCCTGCCAGCCATCCACTTGGGTGGATGGAAGGGTGCCCCCCCCCCCCCGCTGCATCTGTCACTTTGCGGAAGCACCTCTTCCACTCTTCCTTCTGAGGAAGCCTCAAGGGAGGAGGGAGGGGGGAGGCTGCCGTGGGGAGGCTCCAGCCTCACGTGGGTCCCTCTCTCGGTTGAGTTTCCTGGCCCAGGCAGCAGCCAGGCGGCCCCTCTTCCCAGCCCTGCGCCTTCCGAGCCACCGCCGAAGCCATATCTGGCCAGAGCGCTGGCGGGTGTGCCTATAAATACCCTCCTGCTGCGTGCGTGGGAGGGGCCTGCTGTGCACGCAAGAAGCAGGACGGGATGGGGACTTCCTGCTTCGCGAAAGCAAGCAGCAGGAAGGAGGAAAACAACGAAGGCATTAAGAGAGAGCGCGCACGCAGGCAAGGAGGATCCCCTTCCCGGGTGTGCGTGGCGGCGAGTTCGTGGGCAGGCAAGAAAGAAGCCCCGCGCGGACAAAAGGCTCTAGTAGGAGCATGCGCGCACGCGTGTCCGCGCACGCTCACATGCACAACAGGTGATCTTTTCAATTTAATTGTTCATATAGTAGCTCGCATGATGAAAAAGTGTGGGCACCCCTGCTCCAGATGTTGCACTTGCAATCATATAATGCAAAAGAGACCATGACTTTGAACAATGCATATTTTGGTGACTATGTGCTGGAGGGGTGAGAGAGAACATCTTCCTGGGAATCTCAAAGTCCTCCAATGCACTTCTATGCTGAGGTTGCCCATACATTTGTAATTCCTAGAGAAGTGTTCTCTCATGCAATATACGCGCTCCATGCAGTCATGCTGGCCACATGACCTTGGAGGTGTCTACAGACAACGCCGGCTCCTCAGCTTAGAAATGGAGATGAGCACCAACCCTCAGAGTTGCACTTGATGTCAAGGGAAAACTTACACACACTCTCACACACACACTCTCACACTCTATCTCACACACAGACTCGCACACACACTCGCACTCACACACTCTCACACACACTCACACGCGCACACACACTCACGCACGCACACACTCGCGCACGTGCACACACTCTCCCACACACTCTCCCACACATGCTCTCCCACGCTCACACACTCGCTCACACACACACACACTCACTCTCTCTCTCTCTCTCACTCTCTCTCTCTCTCTCTCTCTCTCTCTCTCACACACACACACACACATATATATATATATTAGTGGGCTTTCAAGGGAGTCCTATGCCCCTAACCCCAGCAAATGGGGAAGGATGACCATATTCACAGGGACCTCCTGCAACCTATATTAAAGGTGGCATGGCAATCCTAGATATTTTAGGAGAAGCTGTTCACCTCCTCTTTGGCCTCAAAGGGCATTCTGGAGACCTTAAGCTGCCTATTCCTAAAGGTATAGGTTTCCCCTTGACATTAAGTCTAGTTGAATCTGACTCTGGGGGTGTGACATCATGAGCAGTGACCACATGATGATAAAGCATGCAAAAGCCATTACCATAAAACTGTGCATAGAGGCAGGGATTGGGGAATGATTGCCCTTTTTCAAATGGGAATTGTTGTTTATCTGGATCCAGAGAGTCCCAGAAGGCAGCCGATGGGCTCGACGCACTCTACTCCCAGCCACAAGTGTGGCGAGACTTCAATGCACAGGCACAAAGGCCTGCAGAGTAGACAGGTGTGAAGGCCTATTGCGGCCTCTGAATGGTCTGTGGTGCGATGGCATCCTCTTTGGTGCCTGGGCTGTTGGCGCACTCCCCTTACTCTCCCTGCACCGAAGGCTGAAACCAGGGGAACCAAAAGGAAAGAGTGTGCCGAGGGCCCAGGTGCGAGCAAGGATGCCACCGTGCCACGTACTAGTAAGGCCTTCTCACGGACCACCCTGAGAATTGGGGGGTGTTGAAAATCAATCTCCCCCAACCCCACTAGTATTCAAATTTGCATTTGTGCCAAATTTGGTCCAGTGAATGAAAATACACCCTGCATATCAGATATTTGCATGACTATTCATAACAGTAGCAAATTTACTATTATGAAGTAGCAATGAAAATAATGTTAAGGTTTATTTATTTATTTAAAAGTTTTGTACCCTGACCTTCTCACCTCCATGGAGGGACTCAATGCCATACAAATTTAAAACATCTTAAAACAGCATATTAAAATACATAAAAACAGAGAAACATAAAAACCACATTGCCATTAAAACTCATTTCACCCATTGGTCACCCATTTCAGATTGAAATCAATCTCAGCTTATTCTGGGAAGGCCTCGTTCCACATCCAAGTCTTCACCCCCTCCTGAAGGACAACAGAGAGGGGGCATCTAACATCACTTGGGAGGGAGTTCCACAGCCGAGGGGCCACAACAGAGAAGGCCCTGTCTCTCGTCTCCACCAGACGCACTTGCGAAGATGGTGGGATCGAGAGCAGGGCCTCTCTGGAGGATCTTAATGTCCTTGATGGTTCATAGGGGAGAATTTGTTCAGACAAGTAAACTGGGCCAGAACCATATAGGGTTTTGTAGGTTAAAACCAGCACTTTGAATTGTGCTTGGAAACTAATTGGCAGCCAGTGGAGCTGGCAACAAGGGAGTTGTATGCTTCCTGTACCCCGCTCCTGTTAGTAACCTGGCTGCCAAGCATTGGACTAATTGCAGTTTCCGAACAGTCTTCAGAGGCAACCCCATGTAGAGAGCATTGCAGTAGTCTAATCGAGATGTAACCAGAAGACTGCTCGGAAGCTGCAATTAGTCCAACGCTCGACAGCCAGATTACTAACAGGAGCGGGGTACAAGGAGCATGCAACATCCTTGTTGCGCCAGCTTCACTGGCTGCCAATTAGCTTCCGAGCACAATTCAAAGTGCTGGTTTTAACCTACAAAACCCTATATGGTTCTGGCCCTGTTTACCTGTCCGAACGGATTCTCCCCTATGAACCATCAAGGACATTAAGATCCTCCGGAGAGGCCTCACTCTCGGTCCCAACTTCTTCGCAAGCGCATCTGGTGGGGACGAGGGACAGGGCCTTCTCTGTGGTGGCCCTCGGCTGTGGTACTCTCTCCCAAGTGATGTTAGATCTGCCCCCTCCCTGCTGTCCTTCAGGAGGCGGGTGAAGACTTGGATCTGGAACTAAGCTTTTCCAGAATAGGCTGCGATTGATTATAGTATGAATTGAGTGACCAGGTTCACAGACCGAGTTGAATTTGTTTTAAATGGCTAAGTGATTTGTATGTATGTATTTGGTGCTTTATGTTTTAATATATTGTTGTAATAGGTTTTAAAATTGTATAATATTTAATTTTGCTGTAAGACGGTCTGAGTCCCTCTACAGAGGTGAGAAAGTCGGGGCACAAAAATTTTAAATAAATAAATAAATTCTCCCCAGTGACACTGGATCTACACTGCCCTATATCCCAGGATCTGTTCCCTGATTATCTGCCTTGAACCGGATTATATAAATCTACACAGCCAGATAATCTGGGACACAGGGCAGTGTAGATCGATCCTGCCTAGCTGTTGCCATAAGTCAAAAAGTACTTTTTTATTATTATATTTTTTATTCGATTTATCAACCGCCATTGCCAATGGGCTCGGGGTGGTTTACACTCAGAACAATGCAATACAGTAAAAGCGATAAAAACAGTTACACTAAAATACAATTTAACTTGCGTATTAGGACCCGAAGGCAGGCAAGGAAATGAGCAAACCCAGCCTTTTAATTCTCCGTGGGAGTTCTGAAAGTGTGGTTTGGAACTGCCACGATTTGCAACTAGCGCCGAAGTCTTAAGAAACATTACAAGTTTGAGTTTTGCAAGAGGAAAACGGTGAATACTCTAGCACAGGGAAGAGATAGAGAGATGTGACCATCTGCAAATTTCCAAAACCGAACTTTTTTTTTGCATGTGCCAGAATGAGACATTATTTTTATTTGTTTACTGTACGCCATTTATATTCCACCCTTCTCACCCCGCAGGGGACTCAGGGCAGATCACAATGCACATATGCAGGCAAACATTCAATGCCATTTGACATACAACATATATAGACAGACATGGAGGCAACTTTACATTCCAGAAATCAGTTACATTTAGCCTCCCCACAAAGTGGTACCTAAATCAGTGTTTTTCAACCTTTTTTGAGCCGCGGCACATTTTTTACATTTCCAAATTCCTGGGGCACACCACCAACCAAAATGACACAAAATGACACTCTAACACAGTAATACATATAGTTAATATGTTTTTAAATGTATTTATACACTCAGTGTGACACCTGGGCCTGTTTCAAGACAACAACATAGATATGACTTCCTCTCACATACTTATACATGGCTATTATGTCTTCTCTCAGCCTTCTCTTCTTCAGGCTAAACATACCCAGCTCTTCAAGCCGCTCCTCATAGGGCTTGTTTTCCAGACCTTTGTGAAATTTCAACCTGAGTGAAACTTGCTTCCAGTTAACTATGGATGTCATGAAGCTGATATAAACAGTTCCTGGGGGGGGGGGGGGAGGCAACTCTCGAAAAATCCAGTACAATACTTCTTTAAAAAATTCCTAGCGCAGAGTCTCAATTTGTTTCTTGGAAACCTGTGAGAGGGCTGCTGGGGGGGGGGGGTGCCAATTTCCCACGGCACACCTGATGATCGCTCACGGCACACTAGTGTGCCATGGCACACTGGTTGGGAAACACTGACCTAAATTTCCTACTTGACAGATGCAACTGTCTTTCGGGTTGTAAAGGTCGACAACAAGCTACACAAATTGGTCGAGAGCTCACCCCGACCCGGGCAGGCCTCAAACTCATGACCTTCTGGTTAGTAGAGATCTTATGCAGCTGACACCCAGCCAGCTGCGCCACATTCCCGCCACATTTGATACATAAACATCCATCCACTTTAGCAGCTTGGGCTTTGATTATTAATGGAGGAGATTTAAAATGTTCGCTTATCCCCCAGTTCATGTCTAAGGTCCCCTTCTTCCAGTCATCTTGGAGAACCTAGAGATTTCTGGAGAGGACACCAACACGATTTCCAACTGCACTTTTGAAAGGTGTTTATGATGCTTAGGATTGGTGACCCAAAAGAGAGGGATCTTAGCCCTGCTTCTAATCTTGAAGCATCTGCAAATCCTGAGACAATACCATCTACAATGCTTTGACTGCAGGCTGAAGGCCTTGGGAGTTGAGCTGATAAGCTTGTTGCATAACCGGGAGGAACAAAGAGTGACTCGTGCAGGTGGGGATTAAGAGCTCTCCAAAGGTTTCTGTGCCAGAATGAAATAGATCAATGGCTCCCAACCTTCCTAATGTTGCAAGCCCTTAAAACAGTCCCTCGTGTTGTGGTGACCCCCAACCATAACACAATTTTCGTTGCTACTTCACAAGTAGTCATTTTGCTACTGTTAGGAATCTTAATGCAAATATCCGATATGCAGGATGTATTTTCGTTCCCTGGACCAAATTTAGCACAAATACTCAATACACCTAAATTTGAAAATTCTGTTTGTATTGGGTATACGAGGGCGGGTCAATAAGTCTGTGACTTATTGAATTTCCCGCCTCTTAACTGAAAGGGCAACACTGCTCCTGTCAACAGGCATCTGTCAGTTGACTCCTGTCAAAATTTGGGCAAGCTGCGTCATTTAATTTGTGTTTGACAGCCATTGATAACAGACTACCGCATGATTTGAGGAGAAAATGGAAAAAAGTGAATTTTGTGTGCTCATTAAGCATTATTTTTTGCGGAAAAAAACCCATCACTCAAACCAAGGTTAGGCTTGATAAATACTATGGGGACTCTGCACCATCAATTTCAATGGTAAAAAGTGGTTTACTGAATTTTCTTGTGGCCGTACAAGCACGGAAGATGCCGAACGTTCCTGGACGCCCAGTTGAGGTCTCTAAACCCGAAACAATTGAAAAAATTCACAATATGGTGTTGGCCAATCTGAGATTGAAAGTGTGAGAGATTGTGGAAGCCATAGGCATCTCACATGGTTCAGTGGTTTCAATTTTAAATGATCACTTGGGTATGAGAAAGCTTTCCGTAAGATGGGTGCCGCGTTTGCTCTCAATCAACCACAATGCAAGGGTGCACACATGTGCAGTTTCCATGGCAGAAATCCATGAATTGGGATACAAATTGCTCCCTCATCCATCCTATTCTCCGGATTTAGCCCTGAATGACTATTTCTTGTTTCCAAACCTGAAGAAATGGCTCGGCGGAAAGAGATTTGACTCCAACAATGAAATCGTCTCACAAACAAATACCTATTTTGAGGACCTCGGCAAATCTTATTTTTCGGAGGGATAAAAAAATTGGAGAAACTTTGGACAAAGTGTATAGAGCTCAAAGGAGACTACATTGAAAAATAAAATGATTTTTTATCCAAAAACCTGTGTTTCATTCAAAAAGTCACGGACTTATTGACCCGCCCTCGTATAAGAAGCGTACATGAGTGACATGTTAGACTTGGGTCCCAACTCCAAAATACCTTCCATATGAAAATATTCCAAAATCGCCAAGTAATCTTTGGAAACTGTTGGTTCCAGACATTTTGGGCAAGGAAGACACAACCCGTGCCACAAAGCTGAGCCTGAACACTTTCCCAGTAAGGGTGAAAACAAGAATGCAGTGCAGTTTCTCCCTTTCTGTGGCCCTAATAGAAGCAGACCTTTCTCCAAAGAAACAGACATTTTTCACTACTGTTTCTGTCTCACACGCTCCGTCTGGTTGAAAATACCTCCTTTGCTGAATAAGGGGAAATAAGAGTTTCTAAATACAACCATGCTGTTCATTTCTGTCTTGCTTGCATTCGTTAAAAATAGGAATGAGGCCACGATGACATTGACCTTGAGTTTTGGAGTTGTAATTCACCTACACCCAGAGAGCATTGTGGACTCAAACAATGAGGGATCTGGACCAAACTTGGCATTAATACTCAATATTCTTTCCCCTTTATTGTTTAACATCTACATGCAACCACTTGCCAAATTGATGCAGAGTTTTGGTCTGGAATGTCATCAGCTGGTGCTGAGGATGGATTCCCAAAAGTACTTGCCCTATGGCGAATAGTTGCTGGAAAGGTCCGCTCTCTGTGTCAAGCTGTATAGCGGCTCGGGTTCAGCGTGGGCCGATACCCGAGCAGGGAGAGGAGGTGCTGAGTGATGACGCGTCACAGCGCCAGATGCGGCCGTCGTGAGATCAATATTGTAGTAGTGACGCCAGCACGTTGGGAGTGGTATGCGGGATACCCCAAAGGGTGAAAACATGGATGGGGAAATCCCGTGTAGCGAGGAATCCCGGGCGTCCTATCAATCCAGCCTGGCGGTCTCGCGTCACTGTGGTGCTCTGTATGAGCCAAACAACATAGTGGGGAATCCCTGGAGCGGCGGGAGGGTGATGGAATCACAGGCGGGTGGGTTGGATTCACAAAAACACAAAGCAGTCCGATTAAGAGCTTCAATGCTCCAAAGGGGCAGGATTACCCCAGACTGGACATGGAGGAAGAGGCGGTGTGGCTTCTTCTTCACATGAAGGCTTGGAGGTTTAGCAGAGCCGACGGCCAGCAGATGCCACTGAACCCGAGCCGCTATACAGCTTGACACAGAGAGCGGACCTTTCCAGCAACTATTCGCCATAGGGCAAGTACTTTTGGGAATATATTTCACCTGGCGCCTCCTTCTTTTTGTATCATTGTATGTTTGATGTGATATACCATGCGTTTGTTTACACTAATGTGTTAATATAGAGACATATTTTGCATACTCTGGGTGTTTTCTTCGATCTACAACACTAAGCCTATAGAGTCTGATTCCATTTGGCATTTCCACACTGCTGTTTGTGTCAGTCTTCATTACCAGCCAGCTCGTTTTTCTTTAACTAGCTGAGGATGGATGGCCAGCCAGACTCTGTACTCGATTGTTTCCAACAATGCCTTGAAGCCGTTACTGGTTGGCTACAAGCCAGTCAGCTGAGAGTGAACCCATCTAAGATGGAGATCCCCTGGCTGGGTCATCCAGGTGGGTGTGAGCTCCAGCTGCCTACTCTGGACAGCGAGGCACTACGCCCGTCACACTTAGTAAAGAGTCTGGGGGTCCAGTTGAACCCGCTGCTGACAATGGAGGCTCAGATCTCTGCTGTCAGCAGATCCACTTTTTTCCATCTGCGGCAGGCTAGGCAGCTGGTACCCTATCTCACTGGAAATGACCTAGCCACGGTGATCCAAGCGATGGTCATCTCGAGGCTAGACTACTGTAACGCCCTTTACATTGATCTTCCTTTGGCGGTCAACCAGAAGCTTAAGCTGGTGCAGAACGCAGCAGCGAGACTCCTGGCCAGGGTGCCAGCCAGGGCTCATATTATTCCAACTCTGCAGCGACTGCACTGGTTGCCAATTGAGCACTGAATCATCTTCAAAGTGTTGGTTTTGACCTTCAAGGCCTTGCATGGCCTGGGGCCGGTGTACTTGAGGGACCGCCTACTCCCATATTTTCCCCAGAGATCTCTTCGCTCTGAAGACCTCAATCTTTTGCAGATCCCTTACCTGCGAACCATTCACCTGTCGTCAACTAGACAGAGAGCTTTCTTTGTGGCAGTACCTTACCTGTGGAACAGTATGCCGCCTGAAGTTCGAGCAGTTAACGAGTTACCGGCATTCCAGAGAGCTTGCAAAACGGCATTGTTCCGGCACGCATTCAGTCTTTGACCACTCTTGGTTACAGCGCAATATTGTTTAACTTGTTTTTATTGTATTGTTTTATGCTTCCTTGTGGTTGCTTGAGATGCTCTTTTGATGTAGTTCAATATGCTCAATATTGATTTCAATAGAAATAATAAATAAATAAAATATGCCTAAATTCAAACACTGGTAGAGTTTGGGGAACATTGGGAGTTGTAGTTGCTGGGATTTATAGTTCACCTACAAACAAAGAGCATTCCGAACCCCACCAACGATAGAATTGGGCCAAACTTCCCACACAGAACCCCCATGCCTTGAAGGAACTTGCTAGGGAGAGCCTCCCTCCAGCCTCACACACACTCCGTAGCCCGCACATGCACACCATGCTGCCATGTGCCGAGCACGCCTGCTCTCCCCTTCCCGCTTGGAGTCTCAGAAACAGCCCTCTACTTGGCTGAGAGGGCGGATGAGAAGCTGGCCAATCACAGCAGAGGAGGGCTTTTGATGGGAGGATTTGCCATCGGTTTCCAAAAAGGAAGAGAAGAACAGACAGAGAGATCTTTAGCCTTCTCTGCCAAAGGGGTTCCTAAGACAACCAGAAATATGTTTTCCGGTGGTCTTTTGCAACCCCTCTGATACAACCTCACGACGCCAACAATTGTCCTGACCCCTAGGTTGAGAAACACTGGTCTAGATCATTTTAAGCAAATCTATGGAACTGAAATCTGCAAAGATGATATCCTGTCCACTGGAATGTCCAGCCAGATACATTTGTGAAGCCAACACAGCGTGTTCCTGCTCATGTCCCCTATCAGAGTTACCTTGTAAGACTCCATCATGGTGTGACAGGGGAAACAGGAGGCATAATGACCGTCTTTGAAGAAGTGTTGGTCAAAATATAATTTTTATGCAAACGAATACCTGGCAATTGAGCATTTCTGGCATGACTTCCTCTTTGGCCTGTCTGGAACTAGAACACAATTAGCAACTGTGCCAACAGGACATGTAACGATCGGCTGAACTTCTGCATTTGGACCTGTGTTATGACTCCTCTTCCCTTGGTTAGGTCCACAGTAAGCAAAGTAAAATACCTTACACTGTTTGGCAGAGAAGGCTCTAGAACAGTGTTTCTCAACCTGGGGCTTGGGACCCCGAGGGAAGGGTTGGCCTCTCAGACAAGGGTAAAGCATGTGAGAGGCCAACCCTTGTGCGCATGTGCGGGCAAGGCAGAGCATGCAAGGTCGGACAGAGGCTCGTGCCAGCGAGTACCTTCAAGGCATGGGGATTCTGTGAGGGAAGTTTGGCTCAATTCTATAATTGCTAGGATTCCAAATGTTTTTTGATTGAAGGTGAACTATAAATCCCAGCAACTACAACTCACAAATCTCAAGGTCTATTTTCCACCAAACTCTAACAGTGTTCACATATGGGCATATTGATTATTCGTGCCAAGTTTGGTCCAGATTGATCATTGTTTGAGTCCATAGTGCTCTGTGGATATAGGTGAACTACAAGTCCAAAACTCAAGGTTAATGCCCACCAAACCCTTCCAGTATTTTCTGATGGTCACGGGAGTTCTGTGCCCCAAGTATGGTTCAATTCCATCGTTGGTGGAGTTCAGAATGCTCTTTGATTGTTGGTCAACTATAAATGCCAGCAACTACAACTCCCAAATGACAAAATCAATTTCCCCCCAACCCCACCAGTATTCCAATTTGGGCGTATCGGGGATTTGTGCCAAATTTGATCCAGTGAATGAAAATACACCCTGCATATCCAATATTTACATTACAATTCATAAGAGTAGCAAAATGACAGTTCTGAAGTAGCAGAAAAAATAAATTTTATGGCTGGGGGTCACCATAACATGAGGAAGCATATTAAGGGGTCATGGCATTAGGACGATTGAGAAACACTGCTATAGACTTTAGTACAGTGTTTCCCAACCTTTTTGAGCCGCGGCACATTTTTTACATTTACAAAATCCTGGGGCATATCACCAACCAAAATGACACAAAACGACACTCTAACACAGTAATACATATAGTTAATATGTTTTAAAATATATTTATACACTCAGTGTGAAACCTGGGCCTGTTTCGATGAACACAACATAGATATCCTGGCAGGAATGGCAGAAAGACACACACGAAGGTCTTGCTCAACAGCTGTCAGTCATGGGAAAACTTCGGCCCTCTGTGTGCTTTGGACTTCAACTCCCGTGCGGATCCTGGAACTGACATTGAATAACATTGTGAGGATACACTTTGTTTTTTGCACTCACTTCCGTGATTTCATTAAATATCGCGAATTTTCCATAGAGGAGCGCTCCATGAACTCGCCACTTCTTGGTTTGCAACTCCTCTGCTCTCTGTGGCGACCACGCCGAACTACCTTATGTAGGACTTTTGATTTTCTCCAGCAGGATTGGGTACTTTGAATGTGTTTTTTGCATATGATTATGTATGATTAATTGTGCATTTTGTACTGTGACGTAGCGGCGCTCCTTTAATAAGTAAGGTTATTGGAGGTTCCAATTTCCCACGGCACACCTGATGATCGCTCACGGCACACTGGTTGGGAAACACTGCTTTAGTAAACTACAACCTATAATCCCATAGCATTAAACCATAGCAAACTCAAGTGGTGTCAAACTGTGTTCATTCTATTGTGTAGATCAGTGTTTCTCAACCTGGGGGTCGGGACCCCTGAGGGGGTCACGAGGAAGTGTCAGAGGGGTCACCAAAGACCATCAGAAAGCATAGTATTTTCTGCTGGTCATAGGAGTTCTGTGTGGGAAGTTTGGCCCAATTCTATCTTTGGTGGGATTCAGAATGCTCTTTGATTGTAGATGAACTATAAATCCCAGCAAGTCTAACTCCCAAATGTCAGGGTCTATTGTCTCCAAACTCCACCAGTGTTCACATTTGGGCATATTGGGTATCCGTGCCAAGTTTGGTCCAGATCCATAGTTGCTTGAGTCCACAGTGCTCCTTGTATGTAGGTGAACTACAGCTCCAAAACTCAAGGTCAATGTCCACCAAACCCTTCCAGTATTTTCTGCTGGTCATGGGAGTTCTGTGTGCCAAGTTTGGTTCAATTCCATCGTTGGTGGAGTTCAGAACGCTCTTTGATTATAGGTGAACTATAAATCCCAGCAACTACAAGTCCCAAATGACAAAATCAATCCTGCCCAACCCACTATTAAAATTAGGGAGTATCAGGTATTTGTGCCAAATTTGGTGAAGATATCGACGTTATGATTCATAACAGTAGCAAAATTACAGTTATGGGGTAGCAACAAAAATAATTTTATGGTTGGGGGTCACCACAACATGAAGAACTGTATTAAGGGGTCGCGGCATTAGGAAGGTTGAGAAACACTGGTGTAGATGCATCTAAGCTCATCAAAGAGAAAACTGAACTGCCTGGTTCCCAAGGAGCAAATTGGGTTCTCGCTTAAGGAGTGTCCCGATCTCCCCATTATTCCATTTTCTCATCACTCAAGAACTCAAAGAATCCGTCAGGAGGAAGGAGAAGACAATCGGCTTTTGTAAAAGCAACCTCCTTAAATCCAACTCCTACACATAGTCTATCCGCCCACCTTACTTTCAAAGGAAGGAGCAGAGGGAATGGAAAGCAAAAGCGGGAACCCAGTTTGGGAACATGAAAGTGATGCCGTCCAATGAAGCTATGAGTTTCAGACTCTTCACCTCCATCCTATGCAGAAGTCCTTCAGCCTCTACACTTCTCTTTTCTTAGAAACTACAGAGCAGTGTTTTTCAACCTTTTTTGAGCCGCGGCACATTTTTTACATTGACAAAATCCTGGGGCACACCACCAACCAAAATGACACAAAAGGACACTCTAACACAGTAATACATATAGTTAATATGTTTTAAAATGTATTTATACACTCAGTGTGAAACCTGGGCCTGTTTCAATGAACACAACATAGATATCTTGGCAGGAATGGCAGAAAGACACACACGAAGGTCTTGCTCAACAGCTGGGAGTTATAGTTCACCTGCAATCAAAGAGCACTCTGAACTCCACCAATGATGGAATGGAATCAAACTTCCCACACAGAACTCCCATAACTAAGAGAAAATACTTTTAAGAGTTTGGTGAGTTTTGGAGTTGTAGTTCACCTATATCCAGAGAGCACTGTGGACTCAAACAATGTTGAATCAGGACCAAACTTGGCATGAATACTCAATATGCCCAAATGGAGTTTGTGGAAAATAGACCTTGACATTTGGGAGTTACCGTTTCTGGGATTTATAGTTAACACACAATCAAAGAGCATCCTGAACTCTTGCAACAATGGAATTGAACCAAACTTGGCATATTGAACTCTCATTACCAACAGAAAGTACTGAAAGGGTTTGCTTGGGAATTGACCTTGAGTTTGGAAGTTGTACGTAGTTCACCTACACCCAGAGACCACTGTGGACTCAAACAATGTTATGTTATGTTGTTTGTTTCCTATCCAGAATCACAATGCTGGAAGGAGGCTCACCACTTTAAGGTCCCTAAAACAGGCATGGGAAAACTTCGGCCCTCTGGGTGCTTTGGACTTCAACTCCCACCATTCCTCACAGCCTGAGGCCCTTTCCTGCTTAAGTGGCTGAGGGGAAAAAGGAAAAGGGCCTGAGGCTGCTAGGAATGGTGGGAGTTGGAGTCCAAAACACCTGGAAGGTCCAAGTTTGCCCATGCCAGCTTTCGACAGAGACTCCCCCTCCCCCCTTCCCCCTACGCGCCCTTTCTTCCCCCTCCTGCCGAACACTTACTTTTTCTTCTACACTGCCGATTCTGCTGCCATTTTGATCCAAGGGGGCAGTGTGAGGGTGTTCAGGAGGGGAGGGGGGAGGGAGGAAGATGCGACCTGTGCGGGCGCTACTGTGCAGACTCGCCCAGAGCAAAGCGAGGCAAAGCGAGCAGAGCGAGGCTAGGAAGAAGGGAGCCCGAGTGGAGAAGAAAAAGTGTTTGGCAGGAGGGGGAAGAAAGGGTATTGGAGGTTCCAATTTCCCACGGCACACCTGATGATCGGTCACGGCACACTAGTGTGCCACGGCACACTGGTTGGGAACCATTGCTCTACACTTCTCTTTTCTTAAAAACTATAGAGCCCCAAGCTGGGCGATCATCTCTTGGTGACACAGGAAACTAGCCAAGTCGCAGAAAGGTTTTAGATCAGAGAAGTATCCATCATCCACAATGAAGGTCATTTCATATCACCCCCAAAGCCACTGCTTCATTCTACAGAAGGGTGGGGTGCAGAGTGTGGTGAGGGCGTTATCCTTCTCAGGAGCTGTAGTCCACACCTCTGAAACGGCCACATAATTCTACAGAATGTTGGGTTACGTAGTGCAATGAGGGCCTTGGAATTCTCAGGAGCTGTAGTTGACTGCTCTGAAATGCCACCAAAACCCTATTGCAGGTGGGTCTAAGGCAGTGTTTCTCAACCTTCCTACTGTTATGAAACATAATGTAAATAATATCCGATATGTAGGTTGCATGTTCATTCACTGGACCAAATTTGGCACAAATACCCAATACACCCAAATTTGAATACTGGCTGATTTTATCATTTGGGAGTTGTACTTGCTGGGAATTATAGCTCACCTACAAACAAAGAACATTCTGAACTCCACCAAAGATGGAATTGAACCAAACTTGGCACACAGAACTCCCATGACCAACAGAAAATACTGGAAGGATTTGGTGGGCATTGACCTTGAACTGCAGTGAACTGCAGTTGAGTTTGGATCCTCAAAACAAATTGGAGTTGTAGTTTTACAAGGTCTTGGGCCTTCTCTGCCAAAGAGGGTTACACTCATCTCTGAACTATAACTCCCAGGATTCCATACCCTCTTTCCTCCTTGTATTCTTCCCTTCTGATCCTCTTTCCTCCCTCCTTCCTCTCTCCCTCTTTCTCCTTCCATCATTCCCTTCCTCCCTTTTGTACTTCATTCCTTCCTCCTTCCCTCACACTTTTTCCTTCAATCCTTCCCTCCCACCCTTTCATCCTTTTCTTTCTCTTTCCTCCCTCATTCCTTCTCTCCCTCTTTCTCATTCCATGCTTCCACCCTCTTTCTCCCTCCTCCCTCTTTCTCCTTCCATCATTCCCTTCCTCCCCAATTTCCTTCCTCCTTCCCTCACCCTCTTTTTCCTTCAATCCTTCCCTCCCACCCTTTTGTCCTTCTTTTCTTTCTCTTTCCTCTCTCATTCCTTCTCTCCCTCTTTCTCATTCCATGCTTCCACCCTTTCTCCTTTCCCTCTTTCCTCCCTCCTTCCCTCTTTCTCCTTGCATTCTTCCCTTCCATCCTTCCTTCCCTCTTTCCTCCCTCTTTCCTCTCTCCCGCTTTCTCCTTCCATCCTTTCTTCCCTCTTTCCTCCCTCCTTCCCTCTCTCCCGCTTTCTCCTTCCATCCTTCCCTTCCTCCCTTTTGTCCTTCCTTCTTTCCTCACTCCTTCCCACCCTTTCATCCTTCCTTCCTTTTCCCTCCCTCCTCCCTCTCCCTCTTTCTCCTTCCATCCTTCCCTTCCTCCCTTTTGTCCTTCCTCCCTTCCCTCCTCTCCCTCTTTCTCCTTCCATCCTTCCCTTCCTCCCTTTTGTCCTTCCTTCCCTCTCTCCTCCTTCCTTCAGTCTTTTCCCCCAAGTTAGAAAGTCTGCCGGTGCCTGTTCTAGAGTGTAGATGCCCCTTTAAGGAACCGGAATCGAGCCAGTGGATCTCAAGAATGCAGCCAAACAAATCCAAAGTGTAATCCTGCAAATCTCACATTGATCCACCCTTCAATTTGGGTCTGGCTTCACCATGCAATTAACACTGCATAAAACCCACACACGTAAACGAGGTGTCTCTGTCGATGGAAATACTAAACCTACCTTTAGAGCACCAACCCTACTATTAGAGTGAGAGAAAACTATTAATTTGGCAAAACATTGAGACTGCAATCCCAGATGAGCCAAGTAGGAAATCAACCGGTTTACAGTGGTGCCAAACTCCATTCGTTCCACAGTGTAGAATGATGCACACCAAGATGAAGACACAAATAGTACACACCACGTAAGAAGTATGGTAGGCATTATGTAAGAGCCAAAGGGGGAACATCAGCTTATGTTGGGTTCTTATTGAGGAGGACCAAGCTTGAACGGAGAACATTTATTTATTTATTTCCACCATTTCTACCCCGCTTCTTCTCAACCCCCGAGGGGGGACTCAGAGCGGCCTAACAACGGCCACGATTTGATGCCACATAATAAAGCAAACAGTTAAGTATAAAATACATTAAAAATACAATTAACTTTAAAATGCATTGTGTACATTCACAACAGTTTAAACAGTATTCCATCCATAAGCATTAGGTCTTGTCCACCAGATTGCCATCTCAATCCAATCAAAGGGCCGTATCGTGCTAAAGTGCAAACGCTTGGTCCCATAACCAGGATTTCACTTTTTTCCTGAATGCCAGGAGGGATGAAGCTGATCGAATATCAATAGGGAGTGCGTTCCACAGACGGGGAGCCACCACCGAGAAGGCCCTATCCCTCGTCCCCACCAACCGCATTTGAGATGTAGGCGGGAGCGAGAGCAGGGCCTACCCGGATGATCTTAGATTCCGAGGTGGGACGTAGCGGCCGATGCGTTCGGACAAGTAAGCTGGGCCAGAACCGTATAGAGCTTTAAAGGTCAAAACCAGCACTTTGAATTGAGCTCGGAATTGGACAGCCAGTGGAGCTGACACAACAGGGGGGTGGTATGCTCCCTTTATGTAGCTCCCGTTAGTAGCCTGGCTGCCGCCCGTTAGACTAATTGCAGTTTCCGAACTGTCTTCAAAGGCAGCCCCACGTAGAGTGCATTGCAGTAATCCATTCGGGATGTGACCAGAGCGTGGACGACCATAGCCAGATCAGACTTCCCAAGGTACGGGCGCAGCTGGCGCACGAGTCTTAACTGTGCAAAAGCTCCCCGGGCCACTGCCGAGACCTGGGGTTCCAGGCTCAGCGATGAGTCCAGGATCACTCCCAGGCTGCGAACCTGCGTCTTCAGGGGGAGGGTGACCCCCTCCAACACAGGCTGTAACCCTATGCCCTGTTCAGCCTTTCGACTGACCAGGAGGACCTCTGTCTTGTCTGGATTCAGTTTAAATCTGCTAGCCCTCATCCAGTCCGACACAGCAGCCAAGCACCGGTTCAAAGTCTGGACAGCCTCCTTGGTGACAGATGGGAAGGAGTGACAGATCTGGACGTCATCTGCCTACAGATAACACCTTACTCTGAAACTCCGAATGATCTCTCCCAGCGGTTTCATGTAGATGTTAAATAACATCAGGGACAGAACTGAACCCTGAGGGACTCCACAAGACAACGGTTGTGGAGCCGAACAGGTGTCACCCAATGACACCTTCTGGGTATGACCCTCCAGAAAGGATTGGAGCCACTACAACACAGTACCCCCAAGTCCCATATCTGCAAGGCGACCCAGAAGGATACCGTGGTCAACGGTATTGAAAGCCGCTGAGAGGTCCAGCAGAACCAACAGACTCCAGGCCAATGGAATAGGGAGGTCAAACCCACCAAAATCAATAGTAGTTGATCTATACTAGATGAATGGCCCATGCTCTAGGTTCCCTTCGAAAAACATTGCAGAATGTTACCTCAGCAGGAAAAGTCTGCTATTCAACCACTGATAGCACAGGAACCCTCTGCAGATGTCAACCTGGCCACTCAAGTCATAGCGCAAGAGCCATCTCAGGGGAAAAGTTGGCAGCCGCAATCAGAATTTTAGGTATGGATGAATTGATTAGCTTTTTTTCCTTCCTACATCTATACTAAATGCCGTTTGACGTCGCTAGAACTTCCATGGGATCCTGGGAGTTACAGTTTAGCAATGACTCGGGATTATCTGGCAGGGAAGGCTTGTAAAATAGTAACTCCCGGGACTCCATAGCATGGAGTCATAGCAGTTCAAGGGAGAGGTGGGTGATTTGTTTATTTATTTATTTTCAATATATTATTATGAACTATTGTGTACTCTTATTATTAACTAGTATGTACTATTATTGACTACTATGTACTATTATTATTAACTACTATATACTACTATGTACTACTACTATTATGTAATATTAATATTTACTACTACGCACTACTACTATGTACTACTATGCAGTACTATTATTAGCTACCACATACTACTTCTACGCACTACTACATCATTCTATTATGTACTATTAATATTAACTACTATGTACTATTCATTTATTTCAAACATTTATACCCCATCCTTCTCGACCTCCACGGAGGGACTCAGAACATACTATTAATATTAACTACCACATACTATTACGTACAATTAATATTAACTACCACATACTATTACGTACAATTAATATTAACTACTAGATGCTACTACATATATTAACTACATACTACATACTACTGCTATGTACTATTGCTACTATGCATTACTATGTAGTAGTATTAACTGCTACATACTATTTCTACGTACTACTACATCATTCTATTATGTCCTATTAATATTAACTACTATGTACTATTTATTTATTTAAAACATGTTCACCCCATCCTTCTTGACCTCTGCGGAGGGATTCAGAAGGTACTATTAATACCAACTACTACGTACTACCACATCCAATATTAACTACATACTACTATGTACTACTGCTACTATGTATTAATATGCAGTACTAGTATTAACTACTGCATACTATTTCTACATATTACTACATCATACTAATATGGACTATTAAGATTAATTACTATGTACTATTTATTTTTTAAAAAACATTTATACCCCATCCTTCTTGACCTCTGCGGAGGGACTCAGAAGGTACTATTAATACCAACTACTACATACTACCACATCCAATATTAACTGCATACTACTATATACTACTACTGTGTATTAATATGCAGTACTAGTATTAACGATTGCATACTATTTCTACATACTACTACATCATACTGTTATGGACTATTAAAATTAACTACTATGTACTATTTATTTTTTAAAAACATTTCTATCCCATCCTTCTTGACCTCTGTGGAGGGACTCAGAAGGTACTATTTTAATATTAACTACTGCGTACTATAAATATTAACTACTATGTACTACTACATAAAATATTAACAATGTACTACTACTCCATACTACTACTCCAAACTACTACTACAGTGTACTACTACTATGTAATACTATCAATTCAATCAGTTTTATGCACCGGGAATGTGGCGCAGATGGCTGGGTGTCACAGCTGCATAAGATGTCTACTGACCAGAAGGTCATGAGTTTGAGGCCTGCCCGGATGGAGGTGGGCTCTCGACCTATTGTGTAGCCTGTTGTCGACCTTTGCAACCCGAAAGACAGTTGCATCTGTCAAGTAGGAAATTAAAGGTACCACTTAGGGGGGAGGCTAAATTTAACTGATTTACGAGGCCATAAAAAGATCTCCAGGAAACACGCTGAAGAATGAAGGAGTGTGACAGCTCCCCCTGGTGGCCAGATGTTAAATTGCCTCTGTCCGTCTTGTGTGTTTATGTGTCTAAATGTAATGTGTACATTGTATTCCACCCTGAGTCCCCTGCGGGGTGAGAAGGGCGGAATAGAAATGAAGTAAATAAACAAATAATGCTTAGAGTCTAAGCCAGTGTTTCTCAACCGTCCTAATGCCGCGACCCCTTGATACAGTTCCTCATGTTGTCGTGACCCCCGACCATAAAATTAATTTTGTTGCTACTTCAGAACTGTATGTTTTGCCTCATGTAAGCCACCCCAAATCCCCTTTGGGGAGATGGTGGCGAGGTATAAATGCTTATTATTATTATTATTATTTTGCCAGTGTTATGAATTGTAATGTAAATATCTGACATGCAGGATGTATTTTCATTCACTGGACCAAATTTGGCACAAATAGCCAACAAGCCCAAATTTGAATACTGGTGGGGTTGGTAGGTATTCTTTTTGTCATTTTGGGAGTTTTAATTGCTGGGATTTACAGTTCACCTACAATCAAAGAGCATTCTGAACTCCACTAACTGTAGAATTGAACCAAACTTGGTACACAGAACTCCCATGTCCAACAGAAAATACTGGTTTGGTGGGCATTGGCCTTGAGTTTTGGAGTTGTAGTTCACCTGCATCTAAAGAGCACTGTGGATTCAAACCGTGATGGATCTGGACCCAACTTGGCATAAATACTCAATATGCCCAAATGTGAACACTGGTGGAGTTTGGGGAAAGCAGACCTTGACATTTGGGAGTTGTAGTTGCTGGGATTTATAGTTCACTTACAATCAAAGGAGGATTCTGAACCCCCTCAATGATAGAATTGGGCCAAACCTCCCAAACAGAACCCCCCATGACCAACAGAAAGAGAGCTGGGGATTGAGATATGGCTGGCACGGCTATTTATTCTACAATAAATATGACCAGGATAAGAATTTTTTAAACCATATTATAAGAGCACCTCTGCTGAAAATTTGGGAAAAGTAGAAGGCTAAAATCTCCCATAAATTTCCGTTATGGCTCTCCCCAGTAGAGGCGATGCAGGTAACGAAGATAGAGAAAGAGGGATGGCCAACATATAAACATATACTAAAGAAGGAGCATAACACCTGGATCTTAAAAAGCAGGGAAGAAATATGTAAAGGGAAGCTAAACTGGTTTCAATATACCCAATTGAGGAGGATATATCAAATAGACAGCAAAGTGGGTTGGACGGAAGTATTATCGATAGGGGAAAAGATCTTGCTACACGTAGAGGAAAAAAGAGTAAGTAAACTATATAAATATGTCTTAGCTGATAGATATGAAAAAGCCCCCATAAGGGAATATATGGGAAAATGGCATGAAAATATAGGACATAATATACCCCTTGAAAATTGAGGGACAACCAGCTGAAACTCATGTACAGGTGGTACGTAACCCCAGCACAGCTATCGAAAATCTATAAAAATACCAACGATAGATGTTGGAAATGTCAAAAGAACAGGGGCACATTTTACCACCAATGGCGGACCTGTGGCAGGCATGTAGCCTGTGACAGGCATGTAGTACCAGTAAGGCCTTTTCGCGACCACCCTGAGAATTTCGGGGCTGTGACAGGCATGTAGTACCAGTAAGGCCTTTTCGGACCACCCTGAGAATTTCGGGGGGGCTGAAGCCCCCTTAGCCCCCCGAAATTCTCAGGGTGGTCCGCGAAAAGGCCTTACTGGTACTTTATTTAAACTGTTATGTTTATTCATATCATGATCTGATCACCATGCTCATTATATCCCACATTAATGGGGTTATTGGGATAACAATACAAAAGGTTTGCTAGGGTAGACCCTCTTCTACGCAGTCTCACTCCCACCCACCCCGAACCAAAATCCTGGCTACGGCCCTGACCTGTGATATTGTAAAACAATACTGGGGCAAAGTACATAAACTGGTACAAGAAATAATGAGAGAAGAGATTGAACAACTACCTGAGCTATTTCTTTTAAATATTATAGAACGCCAAAAAATGGACAGACACATGGAAAAACTACTCTGTTACATCCTCACGGCAGCCAGAATCGTTTTGGCGCGGTACTGGAAGAAGACCGAAATACCAGATGAAAAAGAATTATTATTTAAAATTATGGAATTTGCAGAATTAGATAAACTAACAAAACCTGGTGAGAGGTAATTTAAGTTTAGAATTTGAAGAAACTTGGAAACCTTTTCTATGTTACATTAAGAATAAGGAAAAAATAGAGTTGCAAGGTTTTTGGTTGTAAGTGTAAAGTTAAAAAAAAATTCTTATTAAGGCCTAAAAAAAATTATGCCAACCCCCCTCTGACCCTGGGTGAAGTCAACCTGTTTTTTTATATGTTTACATGCCTTAATGTTGATGTCCCCTCCCTATGTATACCTATCCACCACCCCCTCCCCTACCCTACTTTGTAACTGTGTTCAAGTCTGTGTAAATGCAACACGTGTTTATATGTTAATGTCTTTTTAAACAATAAAACTTATTTTAATTTTTTAAAAAAGAAAAGAAAATACTGTGTTTTATTATGGTCTTTGGTGACCCCACTGACACTCTCTTGCGACCCCTCCAGGGGTCCCGACCCCCAGGTTGAGAAACGCTGGTCTAAGCCTTAGACCAGGCCTGGGCAAACTTTGGCCCTCCAGGTGCTTTGGACTCCAACTCCCACAATTCCTAACAGCCGGTAGGCTGTTAGGAATTGTGGGAGTTGGAGTCCAAAACACCTGGAGGGCCAAAGTTTGCCCAGGCCTGCCTTAGACCATAGGTCTTTAACATACAGAACAAGTACATATAAACCCCATTATAAAAATACCAAACAATGCAACACTACACAGAGGAGAGAAATACAAACAAACACACAAGAGTGAGATCAAAGCATTACTTATTATTTCTCCCATCCAAGGACCAACCAGGGCTGAACCAGCTTAGCTCCCAAGTTCAGACCCAACTTTTTTTTTTTGCATGCCTAGATAGATATAGATACTATATAGATAGATCCTCTGTCAATGCAGGATGCTGTTGTGAACCTACCAACCCATCAGAAGAGAGCAAAACCTCCTTTCCATGCTAGTCTCTGGGTTCTGGGTTCGAGTCCTGCCTTACCTCTGGGGGAAGTGATAATCCTGGGGTTGGCCATCCGGATGGAAGAGGAGAAGGCAGGAGGAAGGGAAGGGAACCAAAGCCCTGCCAAGCATGTCAACAGCCAGGCAGCAATCCTCTTCCACTCCCCAGCCATGCCTTCCTCCTGGGAGAAACTCATGCAGCTTCTGCTGCACACAGAGGAAGACAAATAGGGTAAGTACTGGCCAAAGAGGGGGCGTGGCCTGAAACTACACACACACAGTCATCAGCATCTAAAAGCTATTGCTGCAGAGATCTATGTACCATATTTACTATTTATCATACGAGTATCCTGCCTTTCTCAACCCCAAAGGGAACTGAAACAGGCAGCCTTACAAAAGCAACAATTCAATATTAATTAATAATTAATTGACATTGGTATTAATAATTAATACCATCCAATTAAAACATAATTCACATGGTCCAGGTCAGTGTTTTTCACCCTTTTTTGAGCCACGGCACATTTTTTACATTTACAAAATCCTGGGGCAGGCCACCAACCAAAATGACACAAAATGACACTCTAACACAGTAATACATATAGTTAATATGTTTTTAAATGTATTTATACACTCAATGTGAAACCTGGGCCTGTTTCGATGGACTCAACATAGATATCCTGGCAGGAATGGCAGAAAGACACATACTTCCCACACAGAACTCCCATAACCAAGAGAAAATACTATAAGAGTTTGGTGGGCATTGACCTTGGGTTTTGGACTTGTAGTTCACCTATATCCAGAGAGCACTGTGGACTCAAACAATGTTGGATCAGGACCAAACTTGGCATGAATACTCAATATGCCCAAATGTGAACACAGATGGAGTTTGGGGAAAATAGACCTTGACATTTGGGAGTTACTGGGATTTATGGTTAACACACAATCAAAGAGCATCCTGAACTCTTGCAACAATGGAATTGAACCAAACTTGGCATATTGAACTCTCATTACCAACATTAAGTACTGAAAGGGTTTGCTTGGGAATTGACCTTGAGTTTGGAAGTTGTAGTTCACCTACACCCAGAGAGCACTGTGGACTCAAACAATGTTATGTTATGTTGTTGTTTGTTTTCTATCCAGAATCACAATGTTGAAAGGAGGCTCACCACTTTAAGGTCCCTAAAACAGGCATGGAAAAACCTCGGCCCTCTGGGTGCTTTGGACTTCAACTCCCACCATTCCTAACAGCCTGAGGCCCTTTCCTGCTTGAATGGCTGAGGGGGGGGGGAAGGAAAAGGGCCTAAGGCTGCTAGGAATGGTGGGAGTTGGAGTCCAAAACACCTGGAAGGTCCAAGTTTGCCCATGCCAGCTTTCGACAGAGACCTCTTCCTCCCCCTTCCCCTTCGCGCCCTTTCTTCCCCCTCCTGCTGAACACTTTTTCTTCTACACTGCCGCTTCTGCCGCCATTTTGATCCAAGGGGGCAGCGTGAGCATGTTCAGGAGGGGAGGGGGAAGGGAAGAAGACCTGACCCGTGCGGGCGCTACTGCACAGACTCGCCCCAGAGCACAGCGAGGCAAAGCGAGCAGAGCGAGGCTGGGAAGAAGGGAGCTGTAGAAGCAAAGCACCCGTGCCCCCTAGTGTTCACCACCAGAACTTTAGCATCACTGTAGAAGCAAAGCACCAGCGCCACCTAGTGTTCACCACCAGAACTTTAGCAGCACTGTAGAAGCAAAGCACCAGCGCCACCTAGTGTTCTCCACCAGAACTTTAGCAGCACTGTAGAAGCAAAGCACCAGCGCCACCTAGTGTTCACCACCAGAACTTTAGCATCACTGTAGAAGCAAAGCACCAGCGCCACCTAGTGTTCACCACCAGAACTTTAGCAGCACTGTAGAAGCAAAGCACCAGCGCCACCTAGTGTTCACCACCAGAACTTTAGCAGCACTGTAGAAGCAAAACACCAGCACCACTTAGTTTTCACCACCAGAACTTTAGTTTTGTAAGTACTTTAGAACCATTTAGAGAACCATGATTGCCCAGGCCTAATGTGCATTATTTCCAGGTGAGCATCAACAACAACAACAACAGAACTATGTAATGAAAGTTGGAAAACGTTCTGTTCCTAGCTTGAAAGTGTTATTTCCTGTTTAATTGTGCAGTACGTACTTTGAAAACAGTTGTTGTACTCAATTCAGCAAGATCATTGGAACTGTAGTTTTGCAAAGTCAGATGCCTCAACAAACTACAACTTCTAGTAGGAAATTTAGCTACCACTTTCTGGGGAGGCTAATCTAATTTAAATGATTTATGAGGCCATAAAAAATCTCCAGGAAGTATCCGAAGAATGAAGGAATGAGACAGCTCCCCCTGGTGGCCAGAAGCTGGAATGTTGGATAGCCTCTTGAGTGTCTGCCTATATATGTTGTGTGTCTATGGCAGTGTTTTTCAACCTTTTTTGAGCTGTGGCACACTTTTTACATTTACAAAATCCTGGGGCACACCACCAACCAAAATGACACAAAATGACACTCTAACACAGTAATACATATAGTTAATATGTATTTAAATGTATTTATACACTCAGTGTGAAACCTGGGCCTGTTTTGATGAACACAACATAGATAATCCTGGCAGGAATGGCAGAACGACACACACGAAGGTCTTGCTCAACAGCTGTCAGTCATGGGAAAACTTCGGCCCTCTGGGTGCTTTGGACTTCAACTCCCACCATTCCTAACAGCCTGAGGCCCTTTCCTGCTTAAGTGGCTGAGGGGGGGAAGGAAAAGGGCCTGAGGCTGCTAGGAATGGTGGGAGTTGGAGTCCAAAACACCTGGAAGCAGGGCCGTAGCCAGGATTTTGATTCGGGGGCTGAGTTTGGTTCGGGGGCTGAGACTGGGTGGGAGAGGGTCTACCCTAGCAAACGTTTTGTATTGTTATCCCAATAACCCGATTAATGTGGGATATAATGAGCATGATGATCAGATCATGATATGAATAAACATAACAGTTTAAATAATGTACCAGTAAGGCCTTCTCGCGGACCACCCTGAAAATTTCGGGGGGGGGGCTGAAGCCCCCTTAGCCCCCCCCCCCTGGCTACATGCCTGCCTCGAAGGTCCAAGTTTGCCCATGCCAGCTTTCGATTCCATTGCCACATCTATCTTCAGCCTCTGACGGTTTGAATATATATGATTATCTATGTGATTTTCTACCTTGTCGCTATGATTATGATGCTGCTTCTTTAAATTGTCCACAAACTGACGGTGTTATTGTGCGGATTCCGGAACTGACATTGGATAACGTCATGAGGATACACTTTGTTTTTTGCACTCATTTCCGTGATTTCATCAAATAATGCGAGTTTTCCGTAGAGGAGCGCTCCGTGAACTCGCTACTTCTTGGTTCACAACTCCTCCGCTCTCAGTGGCAACCATGCCAAACTACCTTATGTAAGACTTTTGATTTTCTCCAGCAGGATTGGATACTTTGAATGTGTTTTTGCGTATGATTATGTATGATTAATTGTGCATTTTGTTCTGTGACGTAGCGGCGCTCCTTTAATAAGTAAGGGTATTGGCGGTTCCAATTTCCCACGGCACACCTGATGATCGCTCACGGAACACTAGTGTGCCCTGGCACACTGGTTGGGAAACACTAGTCTATGGCATTGAATGTTTGTCTGCATATGTGCATTGTAATCCACCCTGAGTCCCCAGCGGGGTGAGAAGGGCGGAATATATGTGATGTAAATAAGTAAATGAATTCTATGATTCCAAGCATTGAGCAATGGAGGTTAAAGTGGTGTCAAACTGCATTGATTTTACAGTATAGATATACACCCAAGAAAGGAGTCAAAACAACCCAGTCAAATAGCCCCGAAGGTTATCGCACGCCTGTTTCCCTGTTCTGTGGCTTTTCTCTTGAACTTGGGAGTGTATTAAAGCAACACTGCAATTAATGACTCATTAGTAAAAACACATTATGCTTTAGGAGAGGAATTGAGGAAATGTGACCCTAACCCTTCAAATACTTTGGAGGACCAGGAGGAAACAAAGGAGATAAAGTAGAGATCAAGCTATGCCTTCATTCGCAAATGGGAAAGGATGCATGGCGATGGGTGCATCCACACTGTCAAATTAATGCAGATTGATAACACTTGGACTGCCCTGGCTCAGTTCTATGGAATCCTGGGACTTCTCGTTTGTCCTCTTGTTTTCAGAGAAGGCTCTGTGCCATGGAGGTTCAAGTGGTATCAAACTGTGTTAGGCATGGGCAAACTTTCGAACTTGGGGGCCATACGCTAGAACTCACTGCTAGAGGGTGTCTGGTGATGGAAGGAAGGAAGGGAAGGAGGGGTGGAAGAGAGAAGGAAGGATGGAAAGGAAGGTGGGCGGAAAGAGGGAAGGAAGGAAAGACAAAAGGGAAGGAAACAAAGGATGGAAGGAAAAAGAGAGAGAGGGAGGGAGAGAAAAGAGAGAAGGAAGGCAAGATAAAAGGGAAAGAAGAGAAGGAAGGGAGGGAAGGAGAAAGAGGGAGCAAGGGAATGAAGAACAAAAGTGTGAAAGGGACTGAAGGAAGGAGAAAGATGAGAGTAAGGAAGGGAGGGAAGGAGGAAGGAAGAAAAGAGAGAAAGAAGGAAAGACGAGGGAAGGAAGGATGAAAGGGTGGAAGGAAAGGAAGAGAAGGGTGGAAGGGTGGGATAAAGGAAAGAGATAAGGAAGGAAAAACAAAAGGGAAGAAGGAGAAAGAGGGAGAGGGAGAGAGGGGTGAAAGAGGGAAGGAAGGATGAATGGGTGAAAGGAAAGAGGGAGGGGAGGGAGGGAGGGAGAGAGGTAAAGAGGAAGGAAAGAGAGAAGGAAAGACAAAAGTGAGGGAAGGGGAAGGGAAAAGAGGAAGGAAAGAGAGAAGGAAGGACGGAAGGGAATGAGGGAGGAAAGAGAGAAGGAAGGAAAGACAAAAGGGAAGGAAGCAAAGGATGGAAGGAGGAAAAAGGGAGAAAGGGAAAGAGAGAAAAGAGAGAAGGAAGGCAAGATAAAAGATAAAGAAGAGAAGGAATGAAGGAGGGAAGGAGAAAGAGCAAGCGAAGGAAGAACAAAAGTGTGAAAGGGAAGGAGGAAAGGAGAAAGAGGCGAGTAAGGAAAGGAGGGAAGGAGGAAGGAAGGAAAGAGAGAAAGAAGGAAAGACGAGGGAAGGAAGGGTGAAAGGGTGAAAAGGAAGGGAGGGAAGGATGGAAGGGTGGGATAAAGGAAAGAGATAAGGAAGGAAAAACAAAAGGGAAGGAGAAAGAGAGAGAGGGGTGAAAGAGGGAAGGAAGGATGAATGGATGAGGGATGGAAGGGAGGGAGAGTGGTAAAGAGGAAAGAAAGAGAGAAGGAAAGACAAATGAGGGAAGGGAAAGGGAAGGGAGGAAAAGAGGAAGAAAAGAGAGAAGGAAGGAAGGAAGGATGAAAGGGTGGAAGAGAATGGAGGGAGGGAGAAAGAGGGGAGGGAGGGAGGAAAGAGAGAAGGAAGAAAAGACAAAGGGGAGGGGAGGAAGGAAGGAGAAAGAGGGGGAGAAAGGTAAGGAGGGGAGGAGAAAGAGGGAGTTAAGGATGGGAGGAAGAGAGGGAAGGAGGAAGGAAAGAGAGGAAGGAAGGACGAAAGGGTGGGAGGGAATTGTGCAGCGTAAGACATTTGTTTGCTCACAACATGGACTTTGGGTCGATCGGTGTGATGGGCGCGTCTACATTGTGGAATTAGCCCAGTTTGATACCACTTCAATTGCTGTGGATCAGTGCTGTGGAATCCTGAAAGCTGTAGCTTCACCCTTTCTGTTGGTGCCTCCCTAACCAACAATTTCCAGGATTTCATAGCATTTATATGACCAGTTAAAGTGGTATCGAACTGTGTTAAACCCACAGTGTAGATGCACCTTATGTCTTTTAATATATGTGATCCAGTGGGGGGGGGGGGTAATCTCTGCATGGTAGACTTTCAGACCACTTCTACACAGCTGTATAAAAATCCAGATTTGATCTGGATTACATGGCAGTGTAGACTCAGCTAACGCAGTTCAAAGCAGATAATGTAGATTATCTGTCTTGATATTCTGGATTATATATCTGTGTAAAGGGTTTGAAAGTGTTATTTCCTGTTTAATTGTGTGATCCTTACTTTGAAAGGGCATAGGGTTACAGGGCATAGGGTTACAGCCTGTGTTGGATGGGGTTACACTCCCCCTGAAGATGCAGGTTCGCAGCTTGGGAGTGATCTGGACTCATCGCTGAGCCTGGAACCCCAGGTCTCAGCAGAGGCCAGGGGAGCTTTTGCACAGTTAAGACTCGTGCGCCAGCTGCGCCCGTAACTTGGGAAGTCTGATCTGGCTACGGTCGTCCACGCTCTGGTCACATCCTGAATAGATTACTGCAACGCACTCTACGTGGGGCTGCCTTTGAAGACAGTTCGGAAATTACAATTAGTCCAACGGGCGGCAGCCAGAATACTAACTGGAGCTACATACAGGGAGCATACCACCCCCCTGTTGTGTCAGCTCCACTGGCTGCCTGTCCACTTCTGAGCTCAATTCAAAGTGCTGGTTTTGACCTTTAAAGCTCTATACGGTTCTGGCCCAGCTTACTTGTCTGAATGCATCAGCCTCTATGTCCCACCTCATAATTTAAGATCATCCGGGGAGGCCCTGCTCTTGCTCCCGCCAACTTCTCAAACGCGGTTGGTGGGGACGAGAGAGAGGGCCTTCTCGGTGGTGGCTCCCCGTCTGTGGAACGCGCTTCCAAGTGACATACGATCAACACCATCCCTCCTGGCATTCAGGAAAAAAGTGAAATCATGGCTGTGGGACCAAGTGTTTGCACATTAGCACAATACAGCACTTTGGACTGGATTTGTAACAGCAAGTTGATGGATATGGCTCAATGCTCCTGTTATGGATAAAATACTGTTTTTAACTTAAGAGAATGTGTATGATGTGTTAATGTTAATTGTATTTTAATGTGTTTTAATGCTGAATGTTTTTGGTTTTATATTGTATTTATCATGTTGGCATCGAATTGTGCCTTTTGTTAGGCCGCTCTGAGTCCCCCCTCGGGGGTAGAGAAGAGCGGGGTAGATATGTTGGAAATAAATAATAATAAATAAAGTAGTTGTTCTGCTCCAGAAACTTTATTTTTGTGGCTTAGAAGATATTTATTGAGAAACTAGAGCAAAATGGGCTTCATGTTTTAATGCTAGAACCAATTAGGAAATGATATTTTTCACCTAGGAACAAAAACAACATTACATAATGCAATAATAAGAATAACAACAATTGGATCACTTCCATTTTTGGAGAGGAAGAGATGCTGTTTTCAGAGGACCAAATGTGACGAAGGTACAAACGACTTCCCTATCCTGTGGATGGATAAATGGATGGATATGTATGATTTGGGTTCCAGTAGCTTAGTCACAATAAGAGTGAGGTCCACATCGCTTTGACCCGTATTTGGACAGCTGACGGAGCCTGAGCTTCCAATAGGAAACATTATATTTCCTGCATCCGTCTTTCCGTGCTGCACTCCTTGACCCGCCGTTGAGTGATGAGTACCTGTTATGATCCATGCAAGGGTGGGACAGAGTCAATTTCTAAGGTCATCATAGCGAACGTGACCTTGAGTCCGTGTCGGATGGGCAGAATGTAGACTTCTTGTCTGTAGTCAGGAACTGGCCTCTCATTTCTCTAAAGCCATCCCAGAGTTTCCCATGCAAATGACAGGATCATTGCTCACAAACAGTCCTGTTTAATGGGCTCTTTTCCTGAAATTTAATGAATTTTTTCTGGAATAACTACATCCTTTGATCTGAGTCAACCATAACGGCAATGAATTTGTGTGTTTGTGTGTGTGTGTGTGTGTGTGTGTGTGTGTGTATTAGGCCTGGGCAATCATGGTTCTAAATGGTTCTAAAGTACTTACAAAACTAAAGTTCTGGTGGTGAACACTAGGTGGCGCTGGTGCTTTGCTTCTACAGTGTTGCTAAAGTTCTGGTGGTGAACACTAGGTGGCGCTGCTGTGTTGCTAAAGTTCTGGTGGTGAACACTAGGTGGGCGCTGGTGCTTTGCTTCTATAGTGTTGCTAAAGTTCTGGTGGTGAACACTAGGTGGCGCTGGTGCTTTGCTTCTACAGTGGTGGTGAACACTAGGTGGCGCTGGTGCTAAAGTTCTGGTGGTGAACATTTCAGAACTCTAACAAAACTTCCAAAATTTAATTATAAAAGGCAGTTCCTAATTGGTTCTGTCTTAAAAATTGCCAATAATGAAATAATAATGAAGTTTTGAAAGTTTTGTTAGAGTTCTGAAATGTTCACCGCCAGAACTGTAGCAACACTATAGAAGCAAAGCACCAGCGCCCCCTAGTGTTCACCACAAGAACTTTAGTTTTGTAAGTACTTTAGAACCATGATTGTCCAGGCCTAATATATACACACACACACGTGCATGCTAGGGCAGGACTGGGATCAACATGCCATAGATGGTGGGTGTGTCCACACTGTAGAATGAATGCAGTTTCACCCCACTTGAACTGCCTTGATCCAAAGTTATGGAATCCCGGGAGCTGTAGTGTTCCTTCTCTACTAAAGAATGCCAAACTATTCAAGTGGAACCAAACTGTATTAATTCTATAGTGTGGATGCACTCTTAGGCCCCTTCTGTGTTGCCATATAGTCCTGATTATCATAGTGGATAATCCGCATTATCTGCTTTGAACTGGATTATCTGAGTCTACACTGCCACATAATCCAGTTCAAAGCAAACAATCTGGATTTTATATGGAGGTGTCAAAGGGGCCTTAATTTCTTCTCTCTTGGCCAAATGGGAAGCTCTTTATCCAAAGTCTGTGCTTGGAAGGAATCTGCCAGGCTTTCACCTCTTCTTATTGCTTCTATTTTGTCATTTTGCCTTCTTCAATTTCATGTTCTCCCTTGATCATATAATAAAACGTCCTCTCCTGATCCATCACCATTGTTACCTTGGGTTGGCCATTGTAGAAGAGGTCTCTTATTCCTACCTTTCTTTGTTACGAGGGGTGTCCATTAAAGATTTCCCCTGACCCACTTCTATTTATCACAGGACACTGAATCTACACATGTGTAACGATAGAAGTCTCTACAGGTTACATGCCAATTTACAACTCAGAACTGACAACGGTCTTGATGTTACAGGTGCTGAAGTGGTGGCAGGTTTGATAATGGACCCAGTGGACTCTGGGGGTTGGTGCTCATTTCCATTTCTAAGCCAAAGAGCCGGCGTTGTCCATAGACACTTCCAAGGTCATGTGGCCAGCATAACTGCATGGAGCGCTGTTACCTTCCTGGTGGAATGACATGCCCGGATTACCCATAAGGCCAACGAGGCCATGGCCTAGGGGCGCAAGCCAAGGGGGGGGGGCGCAGATCATGGACCAAAAAAACCTGGTCTGCGCCCCTCTTTCCCCCTTTCTCATGTCCCTCCTCGCTCCTTCTCCCAGCAAAGTCTCTGCTCCGTCCCCAGGGTCTGGCTCTCCTGCCTTTGGGAGCAGCTCTCTCACACACACACTCTCTCTCTTGCGCGCTCTCTCTCGCGCGCACGCTCTCTCTCTCTTGCTCTTGCGTGCACGCTCTCTCTTGCGCACGCTCTCTTGAAGCGAGTTTGCATTTGCACCTGCTGCGCTCTCCCCAAGCCTCCCAACTCCCAAGGAGACCTTCAGAGCACACCGGATCTTTCCAGCCGGTAGGAATGGGGACCTTGGAGGTGTCGGGATGGTGCCTACTCGACTTTCTCTTCTGCTCCAAAGGCACCATAGTGAAAGCCAGCCAAGTGTGGGTCTGAGTGGTGTGTGGGGGGGTAGAGGTTGGCTGGGGGGCGTAATTCCAAAGTGTGGCCTAGGGCGCAAAAAGTTGTTAATCCGGGCCTGTGGAATGATACCTATTGATCTACTCACATTTGCATGTTTTCGAACGGATAGGTTGGCAGAAGCTGGAGCTAACAGCGAGAGCTCATGCCGCTCCCCGGATTCAAACCTGCAACCTTTCGATCAGCAAGTTCAGCAGTTCAACGGTTTAATTCACTGCGCCACCGTGTTATCTATCTATCCATGTGTTTAGATAGATAACATGGAACGCCATGCTCCGTTCTTAATATGACTGTGTCCTTGTGAAATGAAGAGCATCTGGTGGAACAAGTTATTCCAGCAAAACCTTTTGGGGTTTTCATGACTAAAATAGTTCCAATTACTTCACTCAAGGCGTTGTTTGGCCATGTGTTTATTACCGTCATTTCTGCCCTTTGGTTCAATGCCCAGGAACGCATTTTCCCTATCGAAGCATTTTATATGGGCACAGGCATGTAGCATTTCTCAGGGTGGTCCGTGAAAAGGCCTTACTGGTACATTATTTAAACTGTTATGTTTATTCATATCATGATCTGATCACCATGCTCATTATATCCCACATTAATGGGGTTATTGGGATAACAGTACAAAAGGTTTGCTAGGGTAAACCCTCTTCCACCCAGTCTCAGCCCCCCGAAACAAACTCACCCCGGAAACAAAATCCTGCTACATTTTTATATCATTTTAAAATAAAAATAATAATTTGGCAACTGTTTGCAGTGCCGTTGGGTTCATTGCTAGATAATGTTTCCATTGCCATTTCTCATGAAGGCACCAGCTATTTGTTATGGGCACGAATTAGTGTTTCACCTGCCAAAATGTAGCTCTGTGGGCGTAATGGAAACATACCAACGGGGATACCTTTGGCAGAGGTCGTCTTCTTGGCTTTTCTTCGTGAATGAAGATTCAGGAAGGATTCATCCCACGCTTTCTGTTCATGATCCAGAGGTTGGATGTGTCCTTCGAGCCTGTGCAATGGATTTTTCTGTTGGAGGGCAGCGTGCACAGAACTGGCCTCACTCTTTAAACCAAAGGTTCGTCTGCCGGGGCCTAACAAGCTTGGACGGTGGCAGCGAAGTCCTCAGGTCGTAGGTTTGGTTCGAGTTTCCTTCTCTTAGATGGTTGACCTTACAGGGTTAGATGAGCACCATCTGCCCGGGTTTGAAATCAGAGTTTTCCTTCTCTTAGGACGGTTGCCAAAGGGCTAGAGAGCCCATCCTGCCCTTTGACACTCTTTGTCAGACCCTCCCCCACTGCAAGGGAGCGCCAACGGAGAGGCAGAGGTAGATGTAACCCAAACCCAAGCTGAATTTAAGCTGCATAAAAGGTCATAAAAATGAATCACACCTAACAGAAACTGCTCAAACACACTTTGGCTTTTCTCTTTCCAATTTGTGACACTCAAGGGGATGACCTCAGGGTTGGGACCCATGGGAGGGGTGTGAGGAGGTGTCAGAGGGGTCGCCAGAGACAATCAGAAAATACAGTATTTTCTGTTGGTTGTGGGAGTTCTATGTGCCAAGCTTGTTTCAATTCCATCTTTAGTGGAGTTCAGAATGCTCTTTGATTGTAGGTGAACTATAAATCCCAGCAACTACAACTCCCAAATGTCAAGGTATACTTCCCCCCAAACTCCACCAGTGTTCACGCTTGAGCATATTGAGAATCCGTGCCAAGTTTAGTCCAGATGCATCATTTGAGTCCACAGTGAACTACAACTCCAAAACTCAAGGTGAATGCCCACCAAACCTTCCAGGTATTTTCTGTTGGTCGTCAGAGTTCTGTGTGCCAAATTTGTTTCAATTCCATCTTTAGTGGAGTTCAGAATGCTCTTTGATTGTAGGTGAACTATAAATCCCAGCAACTACAACTCCCAAATGTCAAGGTCTATTTTCACCAAACTCCACCAGTGTTCACATTTGAGTATATTGAGAATCTGTGCCAAGTTTAGTCCAGATCCATCATTTTTTGAGTCCACAGTGAACTACAACTCCAAAACTCAAGGTCAATGCCCATCAAATCCTTCCAGGTATTTTCTGTTGGTCGTCGGAGTTCTATGTGCCAAATTTGTTTCAATTCCATCTGTAGTGGAGCTCAGAATGCTGTTTGATTGTAGGTGCACTATAATTCCCAGCAACTACAATTCCCAAATGACAAAATCAGCCCCCCCCAACCCCACCAGTATTCAAATTTGGGCTTATTGGGTATTTGTGCCAAATTTGGTCCAGTGAATGAAAATACATCCTACCTTTCAGTTATTTACATGACGATTCATAACAGTAGCAAAATGACAGTGATGAAGTAGCAACGAAAATAATGTCATGGTTGGGGGTCACCACAACATGAGGAACTGTATTAATAATAATAATAATAATAATAATAATAACTTTATTTCTTGTGAGTCGCCCTCCACCGCTGGTGCTCCGGGCGACTTACATCATTTAAAAAACACAGGTACATCAATTAAAAATACAGGTACAGAGAACCATAAAGGGCCCAGCCTCCAGGTTATCTAATCAATCCCCAAACGCCTGGCAGAAAAGCCAAGTTTTTAAGTCGGACAGGAATCTGGCTGGGGCCGATGTGGCCCTGAGAGCAGGCGGAAGTGTATTCCAGATCACAGGGGCCACCACAGAGAAGGCTCTCCATCGGGTCTTTGTCAGCCGGGCCTCTCTCACCCCTGGGATAGCTATACAGTCACCATTTATTGCACGCGCTTGTCTTTCACTGCGTTGGTCTGTCAGCCGATCGCCCAGATAGGCTGGTCCGGTTCTTTGCCGTGCTTTGAAGGTTAGCGCCATGAGTTTATAGATCACTCTGAACTCTGTAGGCAGCCAATGCAGAACTTTTAGGATTGGTGAGATATGGTTCCTAGCCGATGCCCCCAGGCTCTTCACCGCCGGAACCGGGGACAGGGGCTCGCCTTCAAAGAATGGTAGTGGTGAGTGAGGGTCGGGTCGGCCAGGCCAGAGGATCTCCGTTTTGCCGGATTGATTTTTAGCCTGTGTGCTCTGAGCCAGCTTGTCACCGCCCTCAGCCCCTGACTAAAGCTTTCAGGCACCGACGACATCCCTGGGTCGAGCTTCAGCAACAGCTGTGTGTCGTCGGCGGATTGGTAGCAGCTGAAACCATGGCTCCTAGCGATACTGGCCAGGGGCTGGACATAGATGTTGAAGAGGGTGGGGGACAAGATGGCACCCTGAGGGACCCCGCACTCCAGCCCGCATTTCCTGGAGACCTGGCCCTGCCACTCGACCCGCTGCGAGCGACCCGCAGGAAACGATCCTAGCCAAGTCAGAGCCTTATCTTGGATCCCGGACGCAACCAGGCGGCGGAGTAACAGATCATGGTCGACGGTGTCGAAGGCCGCGGTTAGATCTAAGAGGACCAGGACTGCCGAGCCCCCTCCGTCCAGCTGGCAGCGGATGTCATCCGTAATCGCTACCAGGACGGATTCCACTCCGTGGCCCGCGCGAATCCCGACTGGGACGGGTCCAAGCCCCGTTGGTTAAAAATCACGCAGCTGGCTTTCCACCGCCCGCTCCAGTAGCTTACCCAGGAAGGGCAGATTGGCAACAGGGCGGTAGCTCGCCGGTTCGTCGGGGTCAAGGTTCGCCTTTTTTTCAGGAGAGGGCGAACTCTGGCCTCCCTTCAGGGACTCAGGGAAAGTGCCTGTATCCAGGAAAGGTTCACCAGGTCCTCAGAGCATCCGATATGGTGTCAATGCAGGACTTGATTAAATGCGATGGACAGGGGTCCATGGGGCAGGTCGTCGCCCTTGCCACGGTCACCAGCCTTTTCACCTCTTCCGGTGTTAGGGGCCTGAATTCGGTGAGGCAGTGCCCACTGGTCTGAGTTAGACACCGGATCTTCTCGTTCTCTTCCTCCGGAATGGGCGGCAGGTCACGCCGTGCCGTGATTTTCCCAGTGAAATACTCTTGGAGGTCTTCTGCTGTTACCATAGAGTTTTTGGGGTCACTCTGTGGAGATGTTAGAAGGCTCCGGACTACTTTAAAGATCTGTGCTGTACGGGAACCAGCAGCTGTGATCTGAGCGGCATTGTAGGATTTCTTAGCCTCTTTCATACAGCCTATGCAGTTCTCTATAGGCCGCTCTATTTGCCCCGCTGGGTTTCCATCTCCAAACACTCTCCAGTTGTTTCCTCCGGCATTTCATCTGCTTTAGCTTCGTCGTGAACCACGGTGAGCGGGTTTTCCAGGGGCGAAGGGGGCGCCTAGGTGCCACCTGGTCGATGGCCCTCGAGAGGACGCTGTTCCACCTGGCAACCAGATCTGCCAGCGATCCTCCAGGGACCTCCAAAGGTTCCAGAGCAGCCGTAAATGCACTATTAAGGGGTCGCGCCATTAGGAAGGTTGAGAATCACTGTTGATTTCCTGGGAATTGTAGTTTTACCAGGTCTTTCACCTTCACCTTCTTCTTTGGTGAGGAGTGCTGGTGCCTCACCAAACTACAACTCCCAGGGCATTAATTCTACAGTGTAATGATACCCTAAAGTGTCTTTTTCTGGTCAAGATACGCAACAGCCGATTCCAAAGCCAAGTCATTTCCTGTATTCCCCAAAGTATTTTAAACTGCTTTGTGTAATTATTTATTCACAACTTAAGTTCGGAAACGCCTCTTAAGTGGAAGTTGTTAAGAGTTCCATTTCTAATAAATGTGACGTAGATGTGGGTGCGTAGATGCTATATTTTGCAGGGTTTCCAGGTATTACACCACTTAGTTACTATTGATTCTGGCAATTCCACTCCAAGAGCATTGGTTTTATTATGCTTGACTATTATGAATAGGAAAACAACTCAGTAGAAACCGGAACGAGGCATCATGTTGTTTGGGTCCGATGATTTCCTCCATGGCCACCTTATTCTCTCAAATTATTCCAACAAAGCCTGTCTCTGGAGTCACAAAGATTAATATTTACTTTCTCAATGGAGCTCTAAGGCAAAAGTAACACATTCGTGAAATATGACTTAATGCGCCACTTAAAACAAGCATGCAGTCATGAGTAGGTGGACCACACCATGACTGAAAACTGGAATGTCTCTCTCTCTCTCTCTCTCTCTCTCTCTCTCTCTCTCTCTCTCTCTCTCTCTGCATTTCTAGGCAAACGAAGACTCTTAGGAAGGACTCATCCCACACTTTCTACAAGCGCGTTGATGACTAAAAAGGCCAATCTGAGATAGGCAAGTTCGGTTGCAGAAAACACAGCAGAAAGTCTCCTTGGGTGATGTTGTTTCCAAGTTGCGGTTCTTTCCGCATTGTCGTTTCTCTTCGAGACCCGTTCAGCATGTCTTCTCGAAAGAGGCTGCAGCATCGTGGATGGTGCGTCTCCACGCCTCCCGATGTGAGGCCAGGGTGAACCATTGTTGGTGATCAATCTGGCCAAGCCTGAGATGTTGTTTCAGGGAGTCCTTATATCTCTTTTTGGAGGCGCCTCTCTTGCGCTGACCCATGGCGAGTTCACCATAGACTAGTATCTTTGGGAGGCAGTGGTCCTCCATCTTAGAGACGTGCCCTGCCCAGCCCAGCCATGTTTTCAATAGCATGGCCTCAACGCTGGTGATCCCTGCTTGCTCAAGGACAGCAACATTCGTCACATAGTCAGTCCAGTGTATATTTAGGATTGTGCGAAGACAGCGCTGATGAAAGCATTCGAGGAGTCGTAGGTGTTGGCGATAGGTGACCCATGTTTCAGACCCATATAGGAGAATGGACAGTATGATAGCTCTGTACACACTGATTTTGGTGCTTTGCCTCAGGTGCTTGTTGCTCCAGACTCTTTTGTGAAGCCTTCCGAATGCACTCTATGCCTTTGCTAATCTGTGATCGATCTCTTTATCAATCTTGGCGCCTGAAGAGATGATGCTTCCCAGTGAGGTGAACTGCTGAATGGACTTAAGCACAGATTTGCCTATGCTGACTAGGGATAATGCTGTTCTTCCTGTAGTGCGGGCTGGTAGAGGACTTCCGTTTTCTTCAGGCTGACTTCCAGCCCAAACAGCTCTGCAGCTGTTGCAAAGCAGGATGTGAGGCACTGCAGGGCTGCTTCTGAATGGGCGACAAGGGCAGCATCGTCGGCAAACAGCAGCTCACAGACTAGATGGTTTAGAGCAGGGGTGGGCAATTTTTTTTCCTCGAGTCAAGGTTGTTTATTATTTTTCTCTGCTTCTTTTTTATTACATGTATTATTTTACTATATTTATTATTATTACATATATGTTATTTTACACTATTATTATTGTATTACATTTATTCTTTTATTCTATTTTATTTTATTATACTCAGTATTCCTTTTTTCCCCAACTCCTTGCTTAAGCAGCTAAGGGGGGAAAGGAAGGGTCCTGAGGCTGTTAGGAATCGTGGGAGTTGGAGTCCAAAACACCTGGAAAGTCCAATTTTGCCCATGCCTGGATTCGACAATCCTCCACTTTGATCCGGCATGACTCTGCTTGTAGTCTTAATGTATTTTGCCATGTGGGATTCTAGGCCACCTTTCTGCTGCTTATAATATGGTCTAATAGATACCATTCTCTCCACCCAAATCTTAATCCTTTCTCCTCTCCTTGTGGTATGTGGATTGCCCTGAGTTTTGGCTTGTTGCAAATTCAAAACCCTTGGGAACGACGGATTGTGGATGCCATCCTTGGGTGGCCCTGGTGGAAAACATAGTACGGGAGTCTCAAGGACCTACCCTGAAGAAGGTATTTGAAATACAAATATGCTTCAAAGCATTACTGGAATGAGAGGTGTTTCTAAGCATCTGATCGCAACTCTGCGTTTGGAGCATCCTAATGCAATGTTTATAACAATTTTTGGATTGAGGCTTCAATGTGGTGAGGAAAGAGTGCAATGGTAAATATTTTATGCATCGATGTTGACTCGTATAATGCTCGCTGGGAAAAGGTTTTGGATTTGGAAATGATTTCTGCAGGCTGTGTAACGTTAAACCCCCATAAAACCAGCAAGGGAAGCAGGAACAACAAGTTTGCATCTGTATTTTCCATCAGTGAAGGGGAAAGCAGCCCCAAAGCTTCTGCAACAAACCCACGCGGTGGAAACTTTTCGTTGCTGGTTACTTACGGCGAGTGGGAGTGGTGTGTCGAATCAAAGGGGAATGAAATGGCATGGAATAATCCAAGCAGACTCTTCTCAGCTGAAACTGAGTGGGCTGTTTTAGCTTTGGAGAAGTGAAGCGGTCTGTGGTTAAGAACATGTGCTCTGAAGATCAGTCCTGACAAGACAGAGGTCCTCCTGGTCGATCGTAAGCCGGATCGGTGTATTGGGTGGCAACCTGTGCTCAATGGGGTTGCGCTCCCTCTGAAGTCACAGGTCCGCAGCTTGGGTGTCTTCCTAGATTCATCGCTAATGCTTGAAACCCAGGCATCAGGGGTGGCTGGGACGGCCTTTGCACAATTAAAACTCGTGCGCCAGCTGCAACCATACCTTCAAGGGAAGCCCCACGTAGAGTGCATTACAGTAGTCCAATCTGGAGGTGACTAAGGCATGGACCACCATGGCCAGATCCAACTTCAAGTTGGATCTGGCCATGGTGGTCCATGCCTTAGTCACCTCCAGATTGGACTACTGTAATGCACTCTACGTGGGGCTTCCCTTGAAGACGGCCTGGAAGTTTCAATTGGCCCAACAGGCAGCTGCCAGATTACTCCCTGGAGCGACTTATAGGGAGCGGTCAACCCCACTGTTTAAGGAGCTCCATTGGCTGCCGTTCATTTTCCGGTCTCAATTCAAGGTGCAGGTTCTTACCTATAAAGCCCTGAACGGTTTGGGACCCACCTACCTGCGTGACCGCATTTCTGTCTATGAACCCAGGCTATCTCTTCGATCATCTGGAGAGGCCCTGCTCTCGCTCTCGCCCCCGTCGCAGGCGCGATTGGTGGGGACGAGGGACGAGGGAGAGGGCCTTCTCTGTGGTGGCCCCCCGATTCTGGAACTTGCTCCCCAAGGATTTCAGACAAGCCCCCACATTGGCAGTCTTTAGGAGGAGCCTGAAAACATGGCTGTTCCAGTGTGCCTTCCCTGAATAAAATAAACAATGCCATGCTCTGACCAATTCCCTGCAAAATGTCCCCAGAAGCACTTTAACTACCTGTTGGGTTGATCTCCCCACATTATCATTAAAACCCTCCTGCTTGGATACATCCTACCTCTGTTCGCGCCCAGTGTTTATTTATTTTCAAATTTTAATATATTACATCCGGCCCTGCCATAAGGTTTTAACTTTTTGTGTTATTGCTTATATGTGCATTATATTGATTGTACTATTTTATTGTTTGCTGTTGTGTTATTGGGCTTGGACTCATGTAAGCCGCCCCAAATCCCCTTGGGGAGATGGTGGCAGGGTATAAAAATATTATTATTATTATTATTATCATGTGCTCTGCATGCAGGCAGCTTCCAGTTTCAAGACCTATGCCTCCAAATAGTTCTTATGTAACTTCACCTTAATGACGGTGCAGCTCCATCCCCAAGATAAACGTGTGCATTCTTTCAGTTGCATCACAACATGCCCAACCAGCCCTTCTGCATTTCGGGTGCCTTCTGCTTATTCTGAGAAGCAAGTCCTGGGCTCCATGGCCTCCAAAGGCCTACCTTGATAGCCCTGCAGAACACCCTCTGCATCCATGGATTTTGGTACCCATAGGGCAGTGTTTCCCAACCAGTGGGCCAGGGCACACTAGTGTGCCGTGAGCGATCATCAGTTGTGCCGTGGGAAATTGGAACCTCCAAACCCTTTCTTCCCCCTCCTGCCGAACACTTTTTCTTCTCCACTCGGGCTCCCTTCTTCCCACCTCGCTCTGCTTGCTTTGCCTCGCTTTGCTCAGGAGGGGAGGGGGGAAGGGAGGAAGACGTGACCCGTGTGGGCGCTACTGCGCAGACTCGCCCCACGTCTTCCTCCCTCCCCCCTCCCCTCCTGAACACGCTCATGCTGCCCCCTCAGATCAAAATGGAGGCAGAAGCAGCAGTGTGGGCAAAGCGAGGCAAAGCAAGCAGAGCGAGGCTAGGAAGAAGGGAGCCCGAGTGGAGAAGAAAAAGTAAGTGTTCAGCAGGAGGGGGAAGAAAGGGCGCGAAGGGGGAGGGAGAGGAAGAGGTCTCTGTCGAAAGCTGGCATGGGCAAACTTGGACCTTCCAGGTGTTTTGGGCTCCAACTCCCACCATTCCTAGCAGCCTCAGGCCCTTTTCCTTTCCCCCCCTCAGCCACTTAAGCAGGAAAGGGCCTCAGGCTGTTAGGAATGGTGGGAGTTGAAGTCCAAAGCATCCAGAGGGCCGAAGTTTTCCCATGTCTGTTTTAGAGGGACCTTAAAGTGGTGAGCCTCCTTCCAACATTGTGATTCTGGATAGAAAACAAACAACAACACAGCATTGTTTGAGTCCACAGCACTCTCTGGGTGTAGGTGAACTACAACTTCCAAACTCAAGGTCAATTCCCAAGCAAACCCTTTCAGTACTTTCTGTTGGTAATGAGAGTTCAATATAATGAGAGTTTGGTTTAATTCCATTGTTGCAAGAGTTCAGGATGCTCTTTGACTGTGTGTTAACTATAAATCCCATATCTGTGTGAGATGAGCTTCTCTAGCTTGACTGTGATAAAAACTAAACACAGAGAGAGACTGACAGCTGTTGAGCAAGACCTTCGTGTGTGTCTTTCTGCCATTCCTGCCAGGATATCTATGTTGTGTTCATCGAAACAGGCCCAGGTTTCACACTGAGTGTATAAATACATTTAAAAACATATTAACTATGTGTATTACTGTGTTAGAGTGTCATTTTGTGTCATTTTGGTTGGTGGTGTGCCCCAGGATTTTGTAAATGTAAAAAATGTGCCGCGGCTCAAAAAAGGTTGAAAAACACTGCCATAGGGGACTCTGGAACCAAACCCCAGCAGATTCTGAAATCCATTGCATTGCTAAGTTTCAGGAGGAGCCTCCAGTGGTGCAATGGGTTAAACCCTTATGCCGGCAGGACTGAAGACCGACAGGTTGGAGGTTCGAATCTGGGAGGGCATGGATGAGCTCCTCTGTCAGCTCCAGCTCCCCATGCGGGGACATGAGAGAAGTCTCTCACAAGGATGGTAAAACATCAAAACATCCAGGGGCGTCCCCTGGGCAACGTCCTTGCAGGCGGCCAATTCTCTCACACTAGACGCAACTTATAGTTTCTTAAGTTGCTCCTGACATGAGAAAAAAAACCAAATTAAGTTTCAGTAGATTGTTAAAGCTGCCTTATCTAAACTGCTTGGGTCTCCATAGTCCCAAGTAGTTTAGATACGGCAGGTTTGTGCGTGAGATTTTGTCAGGGATGATCATACAACTGTATGGCTCATCCAATCCAAACCAATTTTGCCATGCAGGAAAAGCACAATGTCTACTGCAGCATTTTTCAACCTGGGGGTTGGGACCCCTGGGGGGGGGGCATGAGGGGGTTTCAGAGGGATCCCCAAAGACCACAAGAAAACATATATTTCTGATGGTCTTAGGAACCCCTTTGGAAGAGAAGGCTGAAGTACTCTCCGCCTATCCTTCTCTTCGTTTTTGGAAACAAGACAGTGAATCCTCCCACCAAAATCCCTCCTCTGCTGTGATTGGCCGGCTTCTCAGCCAAGAGGAGGGCTGTTCCTGAGACTCAAGTGGGGAAGGGAGAGCAGGTGTGCTTGGCACATGGCATCGTAGTGTGCATGTGTCAGCGAGGGAGAGCCTGCGAGGCTGGAGCGAGGCCCGTGCCAGAGTACCATATTTTCTGGGGTATAAGACTACTTTTTAACCCAAGAAAATCTTCTTAAAAGTCAGGGGTCGTCTTATACGCGGCAGTAGTCTTATATGTAGGAGTTAGGGCTGTAGCCAGGATTTTGTTTCGGAGGGGGGCTGAGTTTGGTTCGGGGGGGGGGCTGAGACTGGGTGGAAGAGGGTCTACCCTAGCAAATCTTTTGTATTGTTATCCCAATAACCCCATTAATGTGGGATATAATGAGCATGGTGATCAGATCATGATATGAATAGACATAACAGTTTAAATAATGTACCAGTAAGGCCTTCTCGCGGACCACCCTGAGAATTTCGGGGGGCTGAAGCCCCTTAGCCCCCCCGGCTACATGCCTGGTGGGAGTAGTCTTATACGCCGGGAGCCATCTTATAGAGCGGGTGCAGAAACTTCCAATCTGGATTGGAGAATCTGCGATTGCTACATATGGTGGGAGGAGCTCAAAAATGGCAATGGCCGCGTCCCTTCCGTATGCAGCGACTGTACGAAAGCATTAAGGGCGACGCTGTACAAGTACGGTAGAAAAAAATCCATTCATCAGGATTCGTGGACTTAATGCAGTCCCGATGGTGAGGTGAAGGGGCACCTCACCAGGAAGGTGTAAGTGAAGGGCGAAGCAAGCTGCAGGCGTCTGGGTCACCCGGGGTATAGAAAAAAGAGATTTAGTGGCTCTAGGCCCAGAAAAACGCACCACTTTTACCTGCCTGGCCCTCCCTTGTATCCTATTACCGTATCTCTTCCTCTGCCTCTCAGGTCTCGCTCCTGAAGACGGCAGTGAAGCGGTGCAGGTGCGCATGTGCGAGATCTGAGAGGCAGAGAAGGAGGTACAGTAATAGGAAAATTACCATATTGAAATCAAATCTGGTGCTTTTTAAATTTTTATTTGGTGTGCGTTGGAAGAGGGGTAGTCTTATACGGCGAGTATATCCCAAACTCTATATTTTAACTGGAAAAGTTGGGGGTCATCTTATACGCCCAGTCGTCTTATATGCCGGAAAATACGGTACTTTCAAGACATGGTGTAATATCTGGAAACCAAACCCACCTACACTTCTACTATATATTTATTAGAAATGGAACTCTTAACAACTTCCACTTAAGAGGCGTTTCCAAACTTAGTTGTGAATAAATAATTACACAATGCAGTTTAAAATACTTTGGGGAATACAGGAAATGACTTGGCTTTGGAATCAGCTATTACGTATATTGGCCAGAAAAATAAACTTTAGAGTAGAACACTGTAGAACAGTGTTTCTCAACCTGAGGGTTGGGACCCCTGGGGGGGTCGTGAGGAAGTGTCAGAGGGGTCGCCAAAGACAACCAGAAAACAATTTTCTGTTGGCCATGGGGGTTCCATGTGGGAAGTTTGGCCCTATTCTACAATTGGTGGGGTTCGGAATGCTCTTTGATTCTAGGTGAACTATACATCCCAGGAACTACAACTCCCCAATGTCAAGGTCTATTTTCCACAAAATCCACCAGTATTCACATTTGGGCATATTAAGTATCTGTGCCAGGTTTTGTCCAGATCTATCATTGTCTGAGTCCGCAGTGCTCTCTGGATGTAGGTGAACTACAACTCCAAAACTCAAGGTCAATGCCCACCAAACCCTTCCAGTATTTTCTGTTGGTCATGGGACTTCTGTGTGTCAAGTTTGGTTCAATTCCATCATTGGTGGAGTTCAGAAAGGTATTTGATTGTAGGTGAACTATAAATCTCAGCAACTACAACTCCCAAATGACAGAATCAGCCCCCACCCTAAACCCACCAGTACTCAAATTTGGGCTTATTGGTTATTTGGTCCAGTGAATGAAAATACATCCGGCATTTCAGATATTAAAATAATGATTAATCACCGAAGCAAAATTACAGTTGTGAAGTAGCAACCAAAATAATTTTATGGTTTGGGGGTCAACACAACATGAGGAACTGTATTAAGGGGTCGCGGCATTAGGAAGGTTGAGAAACACTGCTCTACTGAAATTCCTATATTTGGAACTATGTAGTAGGCTTTATTTAGGATGTTATTGTTTGCACCTGAAGTTGCAATGTCCATATTAGTACACAGTCCATTGCGTTTCTAAACATGGGACTTTAACTGGGGTTATGTTTGCAGCACGCATTTATAGCTGGCCTGCAGACCCTGGAAAGAGGTTTGTCATCATTTCCAAAGCATTCATTTCAAAACCACAGCTAGTCAACCACGACCAAGTTTGGGCAACTAAGATAGATAGTTTTTTTAAGGCCTGAACACAGACTAAAACATACATGGAAACGGAAGTGGGCAAAAGAACACCAACTTCTAATTTTGAAATGTAAACGCTTTAAAGAGCAATAGGTTTGCAGCAGTGTTTGCGTGCTATTCGTTTGGCCTGTGCAGAAAGAGTGCCACCTGCTGTCCTCAGAATATCCTAGTGATTAATACGGTATTTACTTGAGACTAATGCACAGGGCCGGTTCGTCCATTAGGCGGACAACGCAGGCGCGTAGGGTGACGTCATCGGGGAGGGGCGATGTCACCCGGAAGAGGCGCCACCGCTGCGCCAGGCTCCCGCTGCCCGCGCCGTCCACGCCGCCAGGCCTCCCCGCCCGGCCAGCCCTCCGCGACCAGTCCCGCCACCGCGCACACCGCGCTTTGTTAGGCAGCCCGGGCTCTCCAGCTTCCGCATGCGCGGAGCTTTTTGCGCATGCGTGAAAAGGTCCGCGCATGCGTACTGGCTCCCGCTTTGGAGCCAGTGCGCGTGCGCAGATTGGTGCGTGCGCACTGGCCGCCAAAGCGGGAGGTGCGCTCTGGAGCCATTGCCCGCGCAGATTGGCGCATGCGCACTGGGGGGGGCGCGAAAAATTTTTTCACGTACCCCCCGGGAACAGCTTGGTCCACCCCTGCTAATGCACATCTCAATTTTCAAAACCACATCTCAATTTTCCCCACAAAAGTATTTACTGCCAAATATAATGCACAGCGGCAAAAAGATATATTCTTTGTAATTGTGCATTACAGTTGCTGCCTCCTTCAAATGCAGACTGGATCCACTTTACCTGTCTTGGCTCAATGCTATGGAATCATGTAGTTTTACAAGGTCTTGTGTTTACTCTGCGGAAGAATGCTGGTGGCTCACCAAACTACAAACCCCAGGATCCCTTGGCATTGAGTCCTGTCGATTCCATGGGGCGTTCCATTTATCACAGGATCCTGAAAGTGCACATGTGTAATGATATAAGTCTCTATAGGTTATATGCCAATTTACAACTCCAAAACTGAGAACAGTCTTGATTGTACAGGTGCTGAAGTGGTGTGAAGTTTGATAATGGACCAAGTGGAATACAGAGCAGTCCTCACGTCCTTGAAAGGCCGCACACCAAAGGAGACGTTCGGCGAGATGAAAGAGGTTAATGGAGATGAGACAAGAACTGGCATCATCAATTCCAATGTGGTTGGACTTCAGTGGAAACAGGTCCAATTCCAGGGTGACCCCACTCTGTTTTAGCTCGGTATCTATGGATACCGCTCAGATTTGCGACGCACCTGTTGCCTCATCTATCGTGTGACTATCTGGTTGTGAGATGCTTCTTGGAAGAGAATGTGGACCACGCCTCTGGTCCTGATGAAGCCTCCGGGCGAAACGATGCCACGCGCCAGCATTAGTCTAACTTGACCACTGGACGTCTCCCCTTGGGACTCTGATAATTATGAAGAATTATGTTATGATTTTTGGACATTATATTAGCTCATTCCCTCTTCTGGGAGCGTTCCGGTGACTGCGTCCTTGTGTAAATCCTGGGAGGAACTTTCCTCTTTGATTCTGCGTCTTCGCTTACTTGCATGTAAGCTTTAGTTCTTTATTTGTGTTGCTACTTTTATGGATATTGACCAGCTAATCTATATATATATAAATCGAATGGTCGTGCGTTGACGCTTATGCACAACCACACTATGACGCCCAGAACCACAAAAACCACTGAACACATTCCCACAAACCACGAGGTACAATCGTCGCACAAAAGAAACCCCTAGGGACCTCGGAAGACCCCTAAATACCACCCCCCAAAAAACCCCACTAAAACAGCGTAGCGGCGCTTGCGGAATGCCACTGGCCAACGGAGCCGCTAAGGAGACAGATAACAAGGCAGAGGAGGAGGACAGAGCGGCGAGGGGGGAAGGATCGTACTCTTTCCTCCTCCTCCACATCCCTGAGGGAACCCACAGCCACTCACCGCTGCTTCGGTCGCCCTTACGACCCTCCGGAGAGGAAGCACTAACCCACAAGGGAAAAAACCTCAAAAAACTACAAAAAAAATGGCCGACAACCCACTTCCGGCCCGACCGAAAAGGCTCCACCGGAAGTCAGTCCGCCAGGAAAAGGGTCCGGGCGGAAACTGCCACCAAAAACATGGCCACAGAAAGACCCCCCCCCCTCCCGGAAACACAAACGTCTGGAAGGCGGCGGAGTTTGAACCGGATTATAAGGCAGTGTACTCATATAATTCAATTCAAAGCAGATAATCTGGATTACCTGCTTTGATAATGTGGATATGGCATTGTAGAAGGTGTCCTAGTATTATATATTTGTTTTTGGCGCTAATAATTATATACACCAACTAAGCCATATTTGGAGTGTGTATTTATATAGTCTATGTTCCTATTACATTGGTTTCTTGAGTGTTGCCCCCTTCTTCCCGTAGTTTGTTGATGCGATACAGCCACTCCCTTCTGTCAGTGGAAAAAAACACACAAGACCATTTTCACATGCATAAGGTCTCCACTCGCCGAGTCCCCTGGCTGGTCACTCAGGATGAAAGCTGGGTCCATCACTATGACCTTGAGACTAAAGTCCAGTTGATGAAAACTCCCCGCCTCCAAAGAAGGCACATGCCCAACTCTCGACAAGCAAGGTCAAGCTCACAGTATTTTGGGACCAGCAGAGTAGTATGGATGGATTTTCTAGCCAAGGGGACCATGATTACTGGGGCACACTATGCTTCACTGCTGTGGAAATTGCAGGAGGCCATCCAAACCAAGAGACCAAAGGTGTCCCTCTGCCTTCTGCAAGACAACGCACCACTTCACAACTCACCTGTTGCCCAAAGGGAAGCCTGTGGCTCTGAAATTCTACCGCATCCCCCTTATTCACTCAACCTCACACCATCTCCTTCCAACAATTGAGTTATTTTAGAAGGGCAAGCATTTTTCAGATGATGGGACTCTGATTTCCAAAGTCCCAACGTGGACTCCCCCTGAAGTCACAGGACCGCAGCTTGGGTGTCTTCCTAGATTCATCGCTAACGCTTGAAGCCCAGGCGTCGGTGGTGGCTGGGACGGCCTTCGCACAATTAAAACTTGTGCACCAGCTGCAACCGTACCTCATGAAGTTGGATCTGGGCATGGTGGTCCACGCCTTAGTCACCTCCAGATTGGACTACTGTAATGCACTCTACGTGGGGCTTCCCTTGAAGACGGCCCGGTAGTTTCAATTGGTCCAACGGGTGGCCTGTCGACTTCTACAAGCGAGGTCTTTACATTTGCTTAAAACAATGGGAGCGGTGTGTGTCCCTAGGTGGCACCCATGTAGAGAAGGACTCATAACTGTGCCAAGTTTCATTGCTCTCAGTCCCCAGGAAGGGGGTCAGAGGAAATCTTTAATGAATGCCCCTCGTACTTGCACCTGAATAGTGCACCAACAAGGATTTTGATCCTTGTTTACAAGGATCTTCGCTTCTTTACATGTATTATCTGGCCCCCTTTCATATCTGGTTGTAGTTGGTGAATGGCTTTATCTGAAAAGCAAAGCATATCTCTAGCAACCTGAAAGGCACTATCTGTGTTTCAGGGCATTTGTCAGCTAACTACTTGGCACCCAAGGATCATGGAACTAAATGCCACTCTCCAGCTTCAGTGAGCCATGCAAAACCTAAATGACAACACAGAATAGAAGGGACAGGAAGGCTTTAATGAGCTGGACTAAGGTGACTGAGAATTGGAGAGCCACAAAATGATATTGGAAGCAAGCGAGTTGTGTAAGACCATGAAGGAACATGGTCTACAGCTGTTTTAAGCCATCATTTAGCAGGTAGCCTTTTTTGGTCCAGCCTAATGAGAGAAGTATTGTGGTGCTTTTGTTACAATTGATATCAATCCAACTCTGAAGGCTCTCCCGTCCTAGCGAAATGAGGAAACGTAACCACGGTGAAGACTCCAGTTTGACAATGAAGAGAATGGGGCACAGCATGACCAAGCAGCGTCCAAGACATGTGCAGAAGGATCTTCCAGGGTCTCAGCCTCTTGAGGCAGGAAGGGGAGAAAGGGGAATATTACGGGGCTCCTCCGGCAAAGATAAGCTCCAGGGCAGCCTGGATATCCCCTCCGGTGGCCTGCAACGCTCGGAGACTCAGATCATCGTCGTGAATACCCATGTCTCGCAGCTGCTGCAACTGGGGCTGCCATTGGCTCTGGGAGCAAAGAGAGAGTGAAAGCGGACAGTGAGCAGAACTACGGCAAAGGCCCCACTCACTGCTGATGTAAACAAAATGTACAAGCTTTGAGTCTAAAGCTGGAACCCTTTTTGAGTAAGCCATCTGTCAGAGGACAACACAATCATGTTCTCATGCAAGAGGGCCAGCTTTTCCCCACTTAGTTGAAGGAGACCTAGACCAGTGGTACCCAACCTGTGGGGCGCGAGACCTAAAATAAGGTCCGCAGCTGGGGGTACGTGCCGCCGTCGGAGGAGAGTCAGAGAGAGGAGGAGAGGGAGAGAAGGAAGGAAGGAAGGAAGGATGGAGGCCATTGCCATCACCCTCTTGTGGTTTCTTTGGTGCTGTTGGAGGAGAGGGAGAGGGAGAGAAGGAAGGAAGGATGGAGGCCAGCGCCATTGCCCTCACCCACTTGTGATTTCTTTGGTGCTGTTGGGGGGAGAGGGAGAAAGAGAGAAGGAGAGGGAGGGAATGAAGGAAGAAGACCAGCGCCATTGCCGTCGCCCTCTCACAGCTTCTCCGGCGCCGTTGAAGAAGAGAGAGAGGAGCAGAGGGAGAGAGAAGGAAGGAGGCCAGTGCCATAGCCTTCTCATAGCTTCTCTGGCACTGTTAGAGAAGAGGGAGAGAGAAAAGGAGAGGGAGAGAATGAAGGAAGAAGACCAGCGCCATTGCCCTCGCCCTTTCGCAGCTTCTCCGGCACTGTTGGAAGAGAGGGAGAGAGAGAACGAGAGGAAGACAAGGAAGGAAGGAGGTCAGCACTGTTGCCCTTGCCCTCTCGAGGCTTCTCTGGCACCATTGGAGAAGAGTGAGAGAGAAGGAGAGGGAAAGAAGGAAGGGAGCACTGTTGCCCTCGCCCTCTCACAGCTTCTCCGGCGCCATTGAAGAAGAGCGAGAGAGAGGAGCAGAGGGAGAAAAGGAAGGAGGCCAGTGCCACAGCCTTCGCGCTGCTTCTCTGGCACTGTTAGAGAAGAGGGAGAGAGAAAAGGAGAGGGAGAGAATGAAGGAAGAAGACCAGCACCATTGCTCTCGCCCTCTCACAGTTTGGAGGAGAGGGAGAGAGAGAAGGAGAGGGAGAAAAGGAGGGAAGGAGGTCAGTGCTGTTGTCCTTACCCTCTCGAGGCTTCTCTGTCGCCATTAGAGAAGAGTGAGAAAGAAGGAGAGGGAAAGAAGGAAGTAAGGAAGGGAGCGCTGCTGCCCTCGCCCTCTTGCGGCTTCTCTGGCGCCATTGGAGGAGAGGGAGGGAGGAGAGAGAGAGAGAAGGAAGTATGCCAGTGCCATTGTCCTCGCCTTCTCGCAGCATCTCCGGTGCTGTTGGAGGAGAGGGAGAGAGAGAATGAGAGGGAGACAAGAAAGGAAGGAGGTCAGCACTGTTGCCCTTGCCCTCTCGAAGCTTCTCCAGCGCCATTGGAGATGAGAGAGAAGGAGAGGGAAAGAAGAAAGGAAGGAAGGAAGGAAGGAAGGAAGGAAGGAAGGAAGGAAGGAAGGAAGCGCTGTTGCCCTCGCCCTCTCACAGCTTCTCTGGTACCGTTGGAGGAGAGAGAGAGAGAAGGAGAGGGAGAGAAGGAAGGAGGGCAGTGCCCCTGCCCTTGTCCTCTCGTGGCTTCTCCAGAACCTGTAATGCTTTCATTTCCTGTTTTGGTCTCTCTTTGGATAATCATTAGTTCAAATTTTGTATACTCTCTGATATTGATCCTTTATTAAGTCCTACTTTGCACACATTCACACAGTGCAGCTCAGAAGCACTTACTGACCTGCAGGTTTGGCTGCCCAGACGCCTGCAGCGCATGTTGCAAGGCCTGGCTGAAGAGGTCATTGGTGATGGGTGTTCCTGATTGGACACTGGAGGACATTGGGGACGTGCCTGAAGAATGTCCCTGTGGAAGTAAATAATGCGGCTGATGTTAGAAGAGGCGGGTCACTGCTTCCTAAGACAGCAAGAGCTTAGCATGAGTGACCATGCATAAACATTTCCAACTTGTTACTGCTTGGATCAAGAGTGAGAAGAGATCATTTTAGGACCCACCCACCCCATGCTAACCTGGCTGCAGACTTCTGGAAGTGGTAGCGCTTTTCTCAATGCTTTCTTGTTTTTCACTCACCTGTGTTCCAGGGGTCGGGGTGTGGGAGCTGCTTTCAGGGGTGCTGGCTAGGGCCAGGGCAGTTGCCAGTTCACTCTGCGTGATGGGCCGAGGTCCTGCTGCTCCCGTGTAGCCGAGGGAGGCTGGCCGGGACCCAGAAGTGCTGCTGGAAGGAGTGGTCCTTGTACTCTGTTGAGAAAGGGGCCATGGGGTGAAATACGGTAGTTCCATATACTTCGCTGATCAACACAAAGATGGACAACCTCTCTCAGCCTAAACTCAGTGGCAGAGAAGCTCCCCAAGGTTGATTTTGCTTCGCTCCTAAGATCAGAGAGAATCCGGTGTCTTTTAGATAGACATGGCCAACTTGGGCCCTCCAGGTGTTTTGGACTTCAACTCTCACGATTCTGGTTGTTAGGAATTGTGGGAGTTGAAGTCCAAAACACCTGGGGGCCCAAGTTTGCCCATACCCTCGCTTGGGGTATTTAGGCCCTCTCTGTTAACATTACCTGATGGAAATCATCTTCATCGTCTGAAAGACCTTCAAACAGGAAGCCACCTATTCATGAGACAAAAGCAGAATGAAAAAATAATAATAATCTGAGCCCTATTAGATATTTGAATCACAAAGCATTGGAGAACTAGGCCCCATCTACACTGCCATATAAAATGTCAAGATTATCAGCTTTGAACTGGATTATATGGCAGTGTAGACTCACATAATCCAGTTTATCCAAAAATGATCAGATTGGAACTGGATTATATGGCAGTGTAGACTCACATAATCCAGTTTATCCAAAGATTATCAGCTTTGAACTGGATTATATGGCAGTGTAGACTCACATAATCCAGATTACCCAAAGATAATCATCTTTGAACTGGATTATATGGCAGTGTAGACTTTCATAATCCAGTTTATCCAAAGATTATCAGCTTTGAACTGGATTATATGGCATCTCAAAGAGTTCATCCAAAGATGATCAGCTTTGAACTGGATTATATGGCAGTGTAGAATCACATAATCCAGTTTACCCAAAGATTATCAGTTTTGAACTGGATTACATGGCAGTGTAGACTCATATAATCCAGTTTATCCAAAGATTATCAGCTTTGAACTGGATTATATGGCAGTGTAGACTCACATTATTCAGTCATCTTTGAACTGGATTATATGGCAGTGTAGACTCACATAATCCAGTTTATCCAAAGATTATCAGCTTTGAACTGGATTATATGGCAGTGTAGACTCACATAATCCAGTTTATCCAAAGATTATCAGCTTTGAACTGGATTATATGGATCACACAATCCAGTTCGAATCAGATAATCTGGATTATCATATTTAATAATCTGGATTATATGGCAGTGTAGAAGAGACTCTAAATCCTAAACAACATGTTTGTCCCTCCTAAATGTGCCATCACATAGATACAACTTTTTAAATAGTGCTCTGGCAGTCTAAATTCCCTCTCTTACCTGGCATGTCCCGGTAGGAGCTGGAAGGCATGCTACGCGAGGAGCTCTCTCCGGTGGGCAAAGGGGTGCTTCCTGCCACAGAGTGCAGAACCAGGATGATGGCGTTCACCAACGCAGGGTGGGTTGGGATGAGCCTAGCAAGAAGGGCAAGGACAGTCGCAAAGTACAGAAGCAGCTAAGGAGTCGTATTGGAATGTCAAAGGCTATCCAGCCTTAATGCCCAACTGATGATGCCATGATGGAACAAACACCCTCTGCTTCAGACATGTCTAATGGAGAACTTCTGCAGTAATTTCTATCAACTCACAACTCGTACTGCCAGGAGATTCACCCTCATATGAGCCAAACTACCCAAAAGAATAAATAAAAATACATAAAATGGGTTACGCCCCTAAAGGTTGGCATCTAGTGGTGCTAGAACACAGCCTGTTCAGCGCCTTCCAGGTCGTCCACTCTCATCTGGTATCAGTTTCTCATCTGGTATCAACCATGGATTGAGGTTCCAGGTTTTAGCCTGCCACTTTTGGACTCTCGCTTGCTGAGGTGCTCCTGCGATTATCTCTGTAGATCTTAGGAAGCTGGTAGCACAACTGGTTAATCAGCTACAATAAATCACTGCCGACCAAAAGGTGGCAAGTTCGAAGCCCGAGTCGGGGTTGAGTGCCCGATTGTTAATAACGTTTTTTTTAAAGCTGTTAAAAAATAATTTGCCCAGCTCACTATTAACCTAAGCAGTCCGAAAACAGCTGTGAACTGTGAGTAGAAAAATTAGGGACCGCTTAAAGCGGGGAGGCTAATTTACGACACCATAAAAATGCGGGAGAAGCAAGGAGGAAATACTACAATAAAAAAGGGCTCGGCGTCATAGTGGAGGAAGCGACAGCTCCCCCTGTGGCCGAACTGAGCAACCTCCAGGAGGATCTGAAGTGGAAGAACTGCTGAAATGGTGGGTGTCAGGTGGTGCAATACCGGCTAAACAGTGTAATTTCTCCTGTGGTGTAGGGCGCAGACACCCCGTGATCATGTGACATGTCTCATTAAAAGCCACATGCACTGACTTAACATGGTGAGATGTGTTCCACACTAGGCATGTGTAGAGTAGCAGAGTAGCAAATGCAAGGGCAGATGTCTTCACTGTGTCTGGTTGTGATCCCCAGGTTGGGCCAGTCAGCTTTCATACGATATTATTTCTAGCACCCACTTTTTGCTTGATAATCAGGCAGTGCTTCTTGTAAGTCAGAGCACAGTACAGAGTAACTCCCAGGTATTTGGGTGTGGTGCAATGCTCCAGTGGGATTTCTTCCCAGGTAAATCCTCAGAGCTCGAGGTGCTTGTCTGTTCTTAAGATGAAAAGCACATGTCTGTGTTTTAGATGGGTTATTATTGCTTGTGTGTAATTATATTGATTGTATTGTGGTATTATTTGCTGTTATGTTGTTATTATGCGTCATTGGGCTTGGCCTCATGTAAGCCGCCCTGAGTCCCCTTGGGGAGATGGTGGCGGGATATAAATAAAATATTATTATTATCTACTACTTCTCTGGCCCTGGGACCCAACAAGTAGCAGATTTCCTATGAAATGGGTGAGATAGTCAGTGAGTTGAATGGCTAGGCCAAACATCTAGGAAATCTCTCCTCGAGTGTGGAGTGCCCCAAGGCGCCATATTATCACCAACGTTGTTTAACATCTATGTTCGGCCGTTGGCTGGTATAGCCCGGAGCTTCGGCCTAGGGTGCTACCAATATGCCGATGACACCCAGCTCCTACTGAAACTGGAGCCTGGCGCAACTTCGGTGCCCGAAAACTTCACTCGAGGCCTAGAAGCAGTGACAAAATGGCTCCGCCCAGAAACTTAAAATAAATCCATCAAAGACGGAGATCTTATGGCCGGGCCGCCCAGAACCACCTTTCGCTGCCCCCTTTGAAGGGGAACCGCTGATTCCGTCCCCCCTCAGTAAAAAGCCTTGGTGTTATCCTGGACTCCAAATTGTCGATGGAGGCCCAGGTTGCCTCCACGAGCAAAAGGGCCTTCTTCCACCTGCGCCAAGCGAGACAATTGGCGCCCTATCTTCCGACGGACGCGCTAGCTACAGTAATCCATGCCACGGTTACATCAAGGCTGGATTACTGTAACGCTTGTATGTAGGTCTACCCGGTCACTAACCCGCAGGCTCCAGATTGTGCAGAACGCGCCGCCAGGCTTCTCACAGGAACATCGATGAGATGCCACATTACACCATCTCTGCAGCGCCTGCACTGGCTGCCCGTTGAGTATAGAGCCTTACACAAGACCTTGACCTTCAAAGCCCTACGGGGCCGGGGCCCAACATACCTAAAAGACCGCTTGCTGATGCCTGCTTACTCAAGGACCCCGCGGCCAGCAAACAAGAACCTTCTTCACGTACCAGGCTTGAAAGAGGCCCACCTGGAGACCACGAGACGGAGATCGTTCTCCGTTGTGGCCCCCGTTCTTTGGAACTCGATGCCACCGGACCAGAGAGCCTCCCTCGACCTGCCCCAGTTCCTGACCGCTCTGAAGACCTGGCTATTTAGGAAAGCCCATGGTTAATGCAGAACCAGGAACTCAAATACCGAGCCTGGCCCCTGCATTTAACCACTGAATATTTTAATCTAGTTTTAAATACTCTATTTTAATTGTGGAATTTGTTGTGTGTAAGTCGCCCGGAGCACTAACGTGGAGGGCGACTCAGAAATAATAAAGTCAGTCAGTCAGTCAGTCAGTCAGGTGGTAGTCCTTTGTAATATTATCTGTCAGCAGATCCGCATTTTTCCATCTGCGGCAGACTAGGCGGCTGGTGCCCTATCTCACTAGAAATGACCTAGCCACGGTAATCCAAGCGACTGTCATCTCGAGACTGGACTACTGTAACGCCCTTTACATTGGCCTTCCTTTGACGGTCATCCGGAAGCTTAAACTGGTGCAGAATGCTGCAGCGAGACTCCTGGCCGGAGGGCCCACATTACTCCAGCTCTGCAGCAACTGCACTGGTTGCCAATTGAGCACCAGACCATCTTCAAAGTGCTGGTTTTGACCTTTAAGGCCTTGCATGGTCTGGGGCCGGTGTACCTGAGGGACCGTCTACTCCCATATGTTCCCCAGAGATCTCTTTGATCTGAGGCCCACAACCTCCTGCAGATCCCTTCCCTACGGACCATTCATTTATCATCAACGCGACAGAGGGCCTTCTCCATTGTGGAACCAATCTTATGGAATGCCCTGCCGCCGGAGGCTCGAGCAACCTGTGAATTGCCGGCCTTCCAGAAAGCCTGTAAAACTGTGCTCTTTAGACAGGCTTTTAACCTCTAATTCTTGGTTCGTAGACTAACACTGTTTTGTGGGATTATTGGGAAATGGGATTTTATATTGTCATTTACCGTTTTTTACTGTTGTGATTTTATGTGCTGTAAACTGCCCTGAGCCATTTGGAATGGACGGTATAATAAATAAATAAAATTATACGTTTTTCTCAGGAGAAGGCGAGGATTTACAATGTCATAAGCTGCGGACAGGTCTATGAAGACAGCTCCTGTAATGTGCTGCCTTTCAAAACCATCTTCTATGTGCTGAGTCAGGTTCAAAACTTGTGATGTGCAGGCTTTTGTCTTTCCTGAAACTAGCTTGCTATTTTTTCCATACTTATATGCAAATTACGTCTATCCATAACTCTGTAAAGATGGCACAACAAAGTGATTGGTCTACAGCTTTTTGGATTATTGCGGTCTTTGCCTGGTTTCAAAATGGCTATGACTCTTGTTTTCATTCACATGATCTGGTGCTGAGATGATGACTTGAGTTTTAAAAGAAAAATACGAATCATACATCCCCATGCAATCTCAGATAAGGTCCTATTTCATTCTTTGGCAAACTTACGTGTCTAACATGGTTGGGTCAGCAAACACAGAGAAGAGGTCCTTATCCTGCAAGACTCCTGTCAAGACACAGAAACAGAAGCCATTGTACGCAGTGCAAGAACTGGCCCTGATTCTGTCACACCAAAGATCGATGGAGAGAGAGAGAGTGCATAAACATCTGCATCCTGCATCTGGGTCAACAGGAGAACAGATCGCCATCACTTGTGGCTGCTGCTACCTACCTACTACCTACTAAAGTAGGGTGATGATAGAAGCCGGGCCTGAAGATGTTATTTAATCAAGTGTACTTATCAACTTGATATACTTAACCAAGTAGCTGATACAGGATTATGATTATTACTAGCTGTGCCCTGCCATGCGTTGCTGTGGCCTATAGTAAGAATTTTTGAAGCAGATGTAGATATCTGGACTATTATGAAAGAGAGGTACCTACCTCTTCCTTCCCCCCTTTTTCTTCCCCTTCCCCTTTCTTCCTTCTATACCTCTTTCTTTTATTCCTTCTTTCACTCTTCGGATTCATCCTTCCTTCTCCCCTTCTGTATTATTTCATCTCCTTTCTTCCCTCCCTGTTTCCTCCCTTCTTTTACTTTTTATTTCCTTTTCTCCTTCCTTCTTCCTTCCTTCCTTCCCTCCCTCTTTTCCTTTCCTTTCTTTTTCCTGTCTACTTTCTCTTCTTTCTTCCCTTGGTACCTCTTTCTTTCCTTCCTTCCCTCCTCCTCTCTTTCCTTCCTCCCCCTTTCCCTCTTTCATTCCTTCCCTCTTTCCCCCCTTTCTTCTCTCCTTCCTTCCTGTCTGTTCTCCCCCAATACCATGGTAGAGTCCCTTCTGACTCTACCAGCACACTCTGCTTCATTAGGGGCGGGGCTTACTGGAGCCCCATGATGAGGGAGGGAGGGAGGGAGGGAGGGGAAGAACGAAAGGCATGAAGGGAGGAAATGGGGGAAGAGAGAAGGAAGGAGGGAGGGAGGAAGAAGAGGAAGAAGGAAGAAAGGAGATGAAACAGGAAAGGTAAAGAGTTTGAACTACAACTTGAATGGCAGAGCATTCAAATGGAAGTTCCTTTCCCTTCTCTTCCCTTCCTGCTGCTCAATCGGACGTCCTCCTCCTCCTCATAGCCATTGCGAGCACAGGCTCCACCATGTGGAGCTCTCCTATGTTTGTACACGCATGCACCCCCCTTCCCTGTATGCATGCCCAGTGGCATCTTCTCCTTTTTTAGGATTTGTAAGTTCTTTTTTGTTTTTTATTGTTGTTGGTCACACCTTGTGTTGTGAGACGTTGTGTTGCCAAATTTGGTGTGATTCCGTTCAGTGGGTCTTTTGTTTACTTCAGCCTACCAACAACAGCTGCTTTTTATATATATAGATTGCTGGTACTCCTATTGAAAGCTCTACCCTTGTTAGAACTGCACCCTAAGCCTTATTTGATTCTACTCACCCAACGCAATAGGGTCACTGCTAAGTCCTGGCGTAGCGACTATAATCTGATCCAAGGATTCCTTATTTCCCAACATCTTGAAGACCTGCAGGGGAAAACGCAGAAAGAGTGTACAAGAAATGCTCTAAGGAGATACGTTTAAGACAAACACTCCTGAAGACCTGCAGGGAGAAACACAGGGGGATTCCAGACATGAATCAATCAGGGCCAGCTACCATACCTAAACAAATAATAATAATAATCTTTATTTATACCCCGCCACCATCTCCCCGAAAGGGACTCGAGGCGGCTTGCATGAGGCCAAGCCCAGAAATACATATCAATACAATAACATACAAACATAAAACAACATTTCAAGTAAAATAAAACAGTCAAATAAAATAAAAAGAGCGGGCCACATGTGCAAAATACAGTAATAAAACTAAAGATGAGATATTAAAAACCTATATACTGTATTTATAGGGGACGTTCAGAGACAATGCAATGTGAGGACAAAGGATTTCCCCAGACAGCAATCAGCCAGGCTTTAAAGCTGCAGGGCCATTAAATGTTAATCAAGCTAAGCAATTGCAACTTTCATACTTGCTTCAAGCAGACAAGAATTCTTTCTCCCACATCATTCCACAGATATATAAATCTCGCCTGTCTAGTTTCCAACAGACCCCTCAACCTCTGAGGATGCCTGCCATAGATGTGGGCAAAATGTCAGGAGAGAATGCTTCTGGAACATGGCCATACAGCCCAGAAAACTCACAGCAACCCAACACAGACAGAGTGTCCAAGAAATGCTGTAAGGAGGTATTTTTAAAATGGACGCTCCTGCCGCCTAATGCTTCCCATCTTCTCATGAAAAGGAAGATTGGAGTTGGTGGCACTCACCGAATCTCTGAAGACTGGGCTGCTATGCAAAGCCGTGTGCAGAACCCGGAATTCCCTGACGGCAGCGGCTTTATCCACTGGTTCTGAGGACAGAAGAGATAAACAGTCAGAAATCGGCTAGAATTACTCTTAACTCTCTAACCTTGCTTATAGAGAGTGAACCATACCTGGCTTCTGTTCTGGTTCAGGCCAGGACTTTCGGAGGACGTGGACTGTGGAGCCAGACTGGATACCATAGAATTCCAGTGTTTGGTCGTCCCGCAGCTTACGACCACAATAGATCAGGTCTGAAAAGAAATCTCAGGGTAGAATAATGGATGATGGAAGATCTATTCTGTCTAATCTACATTCCAATAGAGGAAGTCCCCAAGTGACAATCATCCGGCTTACGAAGGATTCGTATTTTAGAACTGGAGTGAGACAACAGGAAGGAAGAGAAATCTACCCCTTGGAAGAGAAATTCACTTCTGGAAGAACTATTATCACGGGGAAAGTGGTCTCCAATGAAGCTTTATCCCCAATCCTTGTTTCCACAACAAGCCAATTTTTTTTTAAAAAAAATCCAATTATGACAGGGACAGAAAGTGAGATGAAACCTGAACAGGGCACAGGCAGCAAAGCAAGCATGACAAGGTTGTTAACCCCTATGCTACTCAAAACTTCTTTTAAAAAATCAATATTTTTGGCTACAGATACACTTAAGAAATGTACCTGTTCCGACTTACATACAAGTTCAGCTTAAGAACAAACACACAGAACCTATCGAGTTCATCACTTGCAATTTAGCGCTTCTCACCTGGGGGTTGGGACCCCTGGGGAGGTCATAAGGGGGTGTTAAAGGGGTCACAGAAAACCAAAAGAAAACACAGTATTTTCTGTTAGTCATGCGGGTTATATGTGGGAAGTTTGGACCAATTCTATCGTTGGTAGGGTTCAGAAAGCTCTTTGATTGTAGGTGAACTATAAATCCCAGCAACTGCAACTCCCAAATGTCAAGGTCTATTTTCTCTAAACCCCACAAGTGTTCAAATTTGGGCATATTGAGTATTTGTGCCAAGTACGGTCCAGATCCATCATTGTTTGAGTCCACAGTGCTCTCTGAATGTAGGTGAACTACAACTCTAAAACTCAAGGTCAATGCCCACCCAATCCTTCCAGTATTTTCTCTTGGTTATGGGAGTTCTGTGTGGGAAGTTTGGTTCAATTCCATCGTTGGTGGAGTTCAGAATGCTCTTTCATTGTAGTTGAACTATAAATCCCAGCAACTACAACTCCCAAATGACAAAATCAATCCCCCCAAATTTGGGCGTAGTGGGTATTTGTGCCAAATTTGGTCCAGTGAATGAAAATACGTCCTGCATATCAGATATTTACATTACAATTCAGAACAGTAGCAAAATTGAGGAAGACAATGGCAAGACCAAATGATGTACTTATTAATAAACTATGTGACAACATTTTTTTAAAAAAAATGGCAGCCACAAAAACAATGTTTTTGGAAGATAACAACTACTTTTAAAGTACGTACCACATAATTAAACAAGAAATAATACTTTCAAAGGAACTTTTTTTCAAATTTTGTGACATAGTATAAGATTAATTGCCTGATATTGACATTGATAAACAGCAAACTAGTTTGCATCTTTAAAGGTATGTTTGCTAACCACACTACGTCCCAGTTATGCAAGGCAAGGCTGGATAAAATATACTTCAATGGGGCATAAAGTGAAAAGAGACACTTACCAATGAGCTCTGGGTCAGGAACAGTCTCTTGTAGTTTTCCAGTGATGAGCTGCTTGAGATACGAGATGCTGCAGCCTCCCAGCGGACACTCCCCCAGCTCCGTTTCTGGCAACCTCAGGATGGATTTGGGAGCCAAGGGCTGGTCGGCGAGCTTGACCGCAATGTAACACTCAGAGAGGGACATGGCATCAGCTTCCTTAGGAGGGCTTGACTGTGCAAAACTCCAATCCGGATTCCAAGCAGAATCTGGAAAAGGAAAACTACGGACATAAGATTCAAACAAGCAGCAACGTGGGGTTTCCAGAACAAGAAGTACTATTGATCTAAACCCGCATAGGCAAACTTTGGCCCCTCAAGTGTTTTGGATTTCAACTCCTGGTAGGCTGTTAGGAACTGTGGGAGTTGAAGTCTAAAACACCTGGAGAGCTAGTTTGCCTATGCCTGCTCTAAACAGTATTATTTCAAACTGATTCATGGCAACTAGATGAACATTGAAGGGATGTGTGCCTATGGAAACAGAAAAATCTATCCTACTTGCCTTTGTGTCCTTTGGGTGATGGTCTCCAGAAGACCAAAGTGTGTGGGGTGGATTGCATGGGAGAAGGTGGTCCCATGCAGGTTCAGTGTTTCCCAACCAGTGTGCCGTGACACACTAGTGTGCCATGAGCGATCATCAGGTGTGCCGTGGGAAATTGGAACCTCCAATACCCTTCTTCCCCCTCCTGCCGAACACTTTTTCTTCTCCACTCAGGCACCCTTCTTCCCAGCCTCGCTCTGCTTGCTTTGCTCTGCGCAGTAGCAGTAGCGCCCCCACGGGTCACGTCTTCCTCCCTCCCTCCTCCTCTCCTGAACACGCTCACGCTGCCCCCTTGGATCAAAATGGCGGCAGAAGCAGCAGTGTAGAAGAAAAAGTAAGTGTTCGGCAGGAGGGGGAAGAAAGGGCGCGAAGGGGAAGGGGGAGGAAGAGGTCTCTGCCGAAAGCTGGCATGGGCAAACTTGGATCTTCCAGGTGTTTTATTTATTTATTTATTTATTTATTATTTGCATTTGTATTCCGCCTCTTCCCGAGGGCTCGTGGCGGGTTACAAGACATACATAGTGATCGGCAGGCAACACTCATGCCGACTCACGAACAAAATAAAACAATGCTATAACCATAAAAATAACAAAAACGGGGGATCGTATGGGGCAAGGCGGTCCAAGAGGTACGCAGGCCCTAGACCGTACAAGGCCTTAAAGGTCAACACCAGCACCTTGAAGGTGATTCGGTACTCAATTGGCAGCCAGTGCAGTTGCTGGAGGATGGGCGTAATGTGCTGCCTCACCGGCACTCCTGCCAGCAGGCGAGCAGCGGCATTCTGCACTAGCTTGAGTTTCCGAATCGTCGCCAAGGGAAGGCCAACGTGAGGGCGTTACAGTAGTCTAGTCTCGAGATGACCGTCGCTTGGATCACCGTAGCCAGGTCATTCCTGGACAGGTAGGGGGCCAGTCGCCTAGCCTGACGTAGGTGGTAGAACGCCACCCTGCTGACCGCGGGAGACCCAGGTCTCCGCGGTCAGCAGGGAGTCGAACTGAACACCCAAGCTCTTAACAATTGACGACGTGCTTAATTGCTCGCCGTCCAGAGTAGGCAACCGGCACTCATCCCGGCCAGGCCGACCAGGCCATAGGATCTCCGTCTTCGACGGATTCACCTTCAGCCGGCTGGCCCGCAGCCAACCAGTCACGGCTTCGAGGCACAGATGGAAGCAATCGGGTACGGTATCCGGCCTGCCGTCCATTCGCAGCAGAAGCTGGGTGTCATCAGCGTACTGATAACACTCCAGACCAAAGTCGCGGGCCAGCTGGGCCAGGGGGCGCATATAAACGTTGAATAATAAGGGGAGAGATGGCCCCTGGGGACCCCACAGTTAAGTGGGAGCCGCCTGGAGACCATCCGCCCCCTCCACACGCTGTCCCGATCCCGGAGAAAGGAGGCCACCCATTTAAGGGCAGTCCCCTGACTCCGGAAGCGGATAGGCGGTGGGTCAACAATGCATGGTCTACTGTATCAAACGCTGCTGTCAGATCTAACAAGACAAGCAGTGCCGATCCACCCTGGTCCAGCTGGCGGCGAAGTTGGTCTGTAATGGCGACAAGCACGGTCTCCGTCCCGTGCCCAATACGGAAGCCGGACTGGAAGGGATCAAATCCAGCTGTGTCTTCTAAGAACTGCTGCAGCTGATCCGCTGCTGCCCTCTCAATCACCTTGCCCAAGAAGGGCAAGTTGGAAACAGGCCGGTAATTGGAGGGAGCCGAAGGGTCTAAATTCGGCTTCTTCAGCAGCGGTCTTACCATAGCCTCTTTTAATCCCCTGGGAAGACTCCTTGGACTCCAACTCCCACCATTCCTAGCAGCCTCCGGCTCTCTTCCTTTCCCCCCTCAGCCACTTAAGCAGGAAAGGACCTCAGGCTGTTAGGAATGGTGGGAGTTGAAGTCGAAAGCACCCAGAGGGCCAAAGTTTTCCCACGCCTGTTTTAGGGACCTTAAAGTGGTGAGCCTCCTTCCAACATTGTGATTCTGGATAGAAAACAAACAACAACATAACATAACGTTGTCTGAGTCCACAGTGCTCTCTGGGTGTAGGTGAACTACAACTTCCAAACTCAAGGGCAATTCCCAAGCAAACCCTTTCAGTACTTTCTGTTGGTAATGAGAGTTCAATATGCCAAGTTTGGTTCAATTCCACTGTTGCAAGAGTTCAGGATGCTCTTTGATTGTGGAAAACCGATCTCTCTCTGAGCTTACTCTCTGCTTGTAACTGGGAGAAAGGAGTCTTAAAACGCTGTCTGTAGATGTGGAATTCCCTTTGGCAGTTCTTCTATAAATTTCCACAGTTCAAAGCTGATAAGCATGAAGCCTCCAGTCCTCCCACGTTTCAAACAATGATAAGCAATGAAAAAGAGTCCGGCAAACGGGAGAACTTAAGCCAAATATAGTAATAATGTGGGAGCTTTCTCACCATGCGTCCGCTCCCGTCGAGCTCCTCCAGCAACTCCCACTTATTTAATATAACAGTTAACACTTTTCACTTATTCATCAGTCTCAATAATATAATGCCAAACAGTTGTCCCTAAACGTCAGTTCCCCAATCTTCCTTCCTCTCACTCTCTCAACCTTTCCCTTTTCTCTCTCCAAAAACCTTCTCTTTGATTGTGTGTTAACTATAAATCCAAGAAACTGTAACTCCCAAATGTCAAGGTCTATTTTCCCCAAACTCCATCTGTGTACACATTTGAGCATATTCATGCCAAGTTTGGTCCTGATCCAACATTCTTTCAGTCCACAGTGCTCTCTGGATATAGGTGAACTACAACTCCAAAACTCAAGGTTAATGCCCACCAAACTCTTATAGCATTTTCTCTTGGTTATGGGAGTTCTGTGTGGGAAGTTTGTGTCTTTCTGCCATTCCTGCCAGGATATCTATGTTGTGTTCATCGAAACAGGCCCAGGTTTCACACTGAGTAAATAAATACATTTAAAATATTAACTGTATGTATTACTGCGTTAGAGTGTCATTTTGTGTCGTTTTGGTTGGTGGTGTGCCCCAGGATTTTGTAAATGTAAAAAATGTGCCGCGGCTCAAAAAAAGGTTGAAAAACACTGCCATAGAGGACTCCAGGTGGCTTATAGGTAACAATTCAATGCTATGTAGATAGGCATACTTAGTAAAATAAGCATATACAGGTCCTTCTCAAAAAATTAGCATATAGTGCTAAAGTTCATTATTTTCCATAATGTAATGATAAAAATTAAACTTTCATATATGTTAGATTCATTGCACACCAACTGAAATATTTCAGGTCTTTTTTTGTTTTAATAATGATGATTTTGGCATACAGCTCCTGAAAACCCAAAAATCCTATCTAAAATAATTAGCATATCAGGAAAAGGTCCTCTAAACGAGCTATTAACCTAATCATCTGAATCAACTAATTAACTCTAAACACCTGCAAAAGATTCCTAAAGCTTTTAAAAACTCCCAGGCTGATTCATTATTCCAAACCGCCATCATGGGTAAGACTGCCGACCTGACTGCTGTCCAGAAGGCCATCATTGACACCCTCAAGCAAGAGGGTCAGACCCAGAAAGAAATTCCTGAACAAATAGGTTATTCCCAGAGTGCTGTATCAAGGCACTTCAATGAGAAGTTTGTGAAGGGAGGAAAAAATGTGGCAGAAAACGCTGCCCAACGAGAAGAGGTGACCGGACCCTGAGGAAGATTGTGGAGAAGGACCGATTCCAGACCTTGGGGGACCTGTGGAAGCAGTGGACTGAGTCTGGAGTAGAAACATCAAGAGCCACCGTGCACAGGCGTGTGCAGGAAATGGGCTACAGGTGCCGCATTCCCCAGGTCAAGCCACTTTGGAACCAGAAACAGCGGCAGAAGCGCCTGACCTGGGCAACAGAGAAGCAGCACTGGACTGCTGCTAAGTGGGCCCAAGTCCTTTTTTCTGCTGAAAGCAAATTTTGCATGTCATTCGGAAATCAAGGTGCCAGAGTCTGGAGGAAGACTGGGGAGAAGGAAATGCCAAAATGCCTGAAGTCCAGTGTCAAGTACCCACAGTCAGTGATGGTGTGGGGTGTCATGTCAGCTGCTGGTGTTGGCCCACTGTGTTTTATCAAGGGCAGGGTCAATGCAGCTAGCTATCAGGGAGATTTTGGAGCACTTCATGCTTCCATCGGCTAAAAAGCTTTATGGAGATGAAGATTTCATTTTTCAGCACGACCTGCCACCTGCTCACAATGCCAAAACCACTGGTCAATGGTTTACTGACCATGGTATTACTGTGCTCAATTGGCCTGCCAACTCTCCTGACCTGAACCCCTGAACATAATTATTTGAAGGTTGACTTTTTTTTTGGTGAAAAACCTTTTTATTTTATTGGTCGGATGAAATATGCTAATTGTTTTGAGATACCGTGTTTCCCGAAAGTATGACACCCCGATTGTAAGACGTATCGGGGTGTCAGGGTCGGCTTATATAAGCCGTACCCGAAAGTAAGACGTACTGCGGGCGGCCTGGCGTGGCTTCCTGGCTGGGCGACGAGAGGCTCCCAGTGGGGCTCAAAGGGGCCCGGAATCCTCCTCCTCTTCCTCCTCTGCCTTCCAGCGGCGCCTTCCATCCTCCTACTCTTCCTCCCAGCGCGCCTTTTCCCTCTCGCCGGTTCCACCCCCCCCTTCAGTGAAGGGAGGAGGGGCGGAGCCGCCGCCGGCGAGAGGGAAGCGCAGCCGGAAGTCCCGCCCGCAGGGCGACTCAGGCGTCTTTCCCCGCCGCCGCCCCGCCGCCCGCGCTCCAAACACGAGGCGGGGCAAGCGGGGCGGCGCGAAGCACCTGAGTCGCCCTAGGCGGGACTTCGCCGCGCCTTCTTCCCTCTCGCTGGCGGCGGCTCGCCCCTCCTCCCTTCAGTGACGGGAGGGGGGCGGAACCGGCAAGAGGGAGAAGGCGCCGCGGAAGTCCCGCCCCAGGGCGACTCAGGCGCGCCGCCGCCCTGCTCGTGTTTGGAGCGCGGGCGAGGGGGGGCGAAACGCGCGAGAGAAAGGCGCCGCTGGGAGGAAGAGGAGGAGGATGGAAGGCGCCGCTAGGAGGAAGAGGAGGAAGAGGAGGAGGATTCGGGCCCCTTGAGCCCCCTCTGGGAGCCTCTCGTCGCCCAGCCAGGAAGCCACGCCATGCCGCCCGCAGTATGTCTTACTTTCTTACTTTCGGGGTACCGTCGCCCAATATAAGACGCACCCCGAAAGTAAGCTGTAGTGGGGATTTTGGGGGTCAAAAGAAAGTAAGACGCTGCCTTACTTTCGGGGAAACACGGTAGGATTTTTGGGTTTTCAGGAGCTGTATGCCAAAATCATCAGTATTAAAACAAAAAAAAAGCCTGAAATATTTCAGTTGGTGTGCAATGAATCTAACATATATGAAAGTTTAATTTTTATCATGACATTATGGAAAATAATGAACTTTAGCACTATATGCTATTTTTTTGAGAAGGTCCTGTATATTAAAACAGTCCAGATCCGCCGTCAGCTGGATTCAGTGCTCTTTGGATGCAGGTGAACTACAACTCCCATATGCCCCCCCAAAACCCCACTAGTATTCAAAATTGGTCATGTTGAGCTTCTCGTATGCTTCTGCGAAGGTGTTTAAGAGTGTCTTGTCGGTCTTCTTCTGAATGCGCACAGACGACGTCGTCATCGGCATACTGGATTTCTATAACAGATGTTGTTGTGGCCTTGGTTTTGGCTTTCGGCCTGCTGAGGTTGACAAGGTGAAGTGTCAGCGCGAAACTATAACTCTCGGGATCCCTTTAGATCAGACCTGGGAAACTGAGGCCCTCCAGGTGTTTTGGACTACAACTCCCACCATTCCTAACAGCCTCAGGCCTTTTCTTTTCCCCCCTCAGCCGCTTAAGCGGCTGAGGGGGGGAGGGGAAAGAGAAGGCCTGAGGCTGTTAGGAATGGTGGGAGTTGTAGTCCAAAAACACCTGGAGGGCCTCAGTTTCCCCAGGCCTGCTTTAGATTGAGCCGTGGCATTTAAACCGGTCCCAACCCGCATCTACCCCTCTTTCTTCACCCACCCCCTAAAAATTCTTCTCCATTTCATTCCCTTACCTGGTTGTTTACCACCCAGGCCTTCCTCCAGCCGGAAGCGCTTCCCTGAGCCCGCGTGAGGCATGCCGGGCGCCGTAGTTCTGAAGCGAATGGGACGCTCACATCTTTATACACTCAGCGTCACTCCGCTTCGCCTCAAGGGATTCTGGGAGTTGCAGTTCTTTTTCTTTTTTTTTTCAAACCCAGCGCAGGCGCTCTAAAGAGTGGGAGGGGGAGGAGAAAAAAATGACTCCTATTGTGACGTCAGAGCGCTGCCTGCGTCTCCGCCAATCAAGGAAGAGCTGTGGAAAGGAGGCAGCCAATAGGCGCGCGCGGCTCAGGGGTGGAGCTGGTTTGAATGGGAAGCGTCAGACATTGGAATGCAGGCAGTTTTCACTCCCTCCCAAAATGAATAACATACATAAAATACTTATATAAAATATATAGAATACTTATATAAAATATATACTATAGTATATTTATATAAAAATAATAAACTGTAATTAGAGCCTTATCATTATCCCAGAATATATATATTTTTTGTGTTCAATTCTGGGATAATGATAAAGCTCTAATTACAATATATTATTTTTATATAAATATACTATAGTATATATTTTATATAAGTATTTTATATATTTATATAAGTATTCTATGTATTATATATAAGTATTTTATATTTTATTTAAATATTCTATATATTTTATAGAAGTATTCTGTATATTTTATAGAAGTATTTTGTATATTTTATAGAAGTATATATATTTGTATATTTTATAGTATCTTATATATTTTATAGAAGTATTCTGTATATTTTATAGTATCTTATATATTTTATAGAAGTATTCTGTATATTTTATAGAAGTATTCTGTATATTTTATAGTATTTTATATATTTTATAGAAGTATTCTGTATATTTTAAGAAGTATATATATTTTATAGAAGTATTCTGTATATTTTATAGAAGTATTCTGTATATTTTATAGTATTTTATATATTTTATAGAAGTATTCTGTATATTTTATAGAAGTATATATATTTTATAGAAGTATTTTGTATATTTTATAGAAGTATTCTGTATATTTTATAGAAGTATTCTGTATATTTTATAGAAGTATATATTTTATATATTTATATAACACTCATATTTAATTTACTGTACTGTTACAAGTATCTTTATTGCAACTTACTACATAAGAGTGCAATCAAGTCTGATCAAGCTGTTTGGTTTGGTATTCTGAAATGGCCTAAGAGCTAATCAATAAAAATGTATATAAAACTATTTTATGTAAATATATTATAGTATATAAAATGCTTAAATAGAAATATAAATATGTATGGACATATGTTTTAGCAGCTGAGGAGGAAAAGGAAGGGGCCTAAGGCTTTAGGAATGGTGGGAGTTGAAGTCCATAACACCTGGAAGGCCCAGGTTTGCCCATGCATGGGCTAATATATTTATTTATTTATTTTTCACTCTTATATACCGCTCCTTCCAGCAGGCTCGGGGCGGTTTACATGATTCACATACAGTATCACCTAGGGTAGGCAGCCGGCAACCACTCAATCCAGGGGGACCCAGCCATAGGATCTGTCTTCGACGGGTTAACCTTCAGTCGGCTAGCCCGCAGCCATCCAGTCATGGCTTCAAGGCATTGATGGAAACAATCGGGTACGGTCTCCGGCCTGCCATCCATTCTCAGCACAAGCTGGGTGTCATCCGCGTACTGATGGCACTCCAGACCAAAGTCGCAAACCAGCTGAGCCAGTGGGCGCATATAGATGTTGAACAGTAGCGGGGAAAGGATGGCCCCCTGGGGGACCCCACAAGTTAGTGGGAGCCTCCCAGAAACCATCCCCCCGCCTCCACTCATTTTCCCCGGTCCTGGAGAAAGGAGGCCATAACAAAGGATGGGATTTATAGTTCAATGTGTCATAAACCCTAGCATGTCCTTCTGTAGGTCATCCAATGGATGTGGACCATGGACCACTTAGGAGCAGCATTTCTCAACCTGAGGGTATCAGAGGAGTCGCCAAAGACCATCAGAAAACACAGTATGTGTGGGAAGTTTGGCTCAATTCTATTGTCGGTAGGGTTCAGAAAGCTCTTTTGATTGTAGGTGAACTATACATCCCATCAACTACAACTCCCAAATGTCAAGTTCTATTTTCCACAAACTCCACCAGTGGTTACATTTAGGTATTTTGAGTATGTGTGCAGATCCATCATTGAGTCCACAGTGCTCTCTAGATGTAGGTGAACTACAACTCCAAAACTCAAGATCGGTGCCCACCAAACCCTTCCAGTACTTTCTGTTGGTCATGGGAGTTGTGTGTGCCAAGTTTGGCTCAATTCCATCGTTGGTGGAGTTCAGAATGCTCTTTGATGGGAGGTGAACTATAAATCCCAGCAACTACAACTCCTAAATTACAAAATCATATTTTTTTTCTGTGGGTCATGGGAGTTGTGTGTGCCAAGTTTGGTTCAATTCCATCATTGGTGGATTTCCGAATGCTCTCTGATGGGAGGTGAACTACAACTCCCAAATTACAAAAAAAAAAATTCCCTTTGGATCTTGGGAGTTCTGTGTGCGAAGTTTTATTCAATTCCATCATTGATGGAGTTCAAAATGCAGTTTAATTGCAGGTGAACTATAAATCCCTAGCAACTACAACTCCCAAATGACAAAATCACCCCCCCCCCCAACCCACTCGTAGTCACATTTGGGCGTATCAGGCATTTGTGCCAAATTTGGTCCAGAGAATGAAAATACATCCTGCATATTAGATATTTACATATTTACAATTCATAACAGTACCAAGATTACAATTGTGAAGTAGCAACGAAAACAATCGTGGAGGTCACCACAACATGAGGAACTGTATTAAGGGGTTGCGGCATTAGGAAGGTTGAGAACCACTGACCTAGCGCATCTTTGAGAGCACCGAGAAGTGGCGTAGCTGGCTAAGCTTCAGCTGCATCTCTCTGACCAGTAGGTCATGAGTTCGAGGCCTGCCCGGGTCGAGGTGGGTGCTCAACCTTAAGTGTAGCCTGCTGTCGACGTTTGCAACCCGAAATACAGCTCATTTGTCAAGTAGGAGATAAAGGCACCACATTAAGTGGGGAGGCAAATTTTGACCGATTTATGAGGCCATAAAGAATAGCCGAGGATTGCGGAACAAGGGACGCTGGAAGGAAAACGCTGAGATAAGGAGTGCGTCAGCTCCCCCTGGTGGCCAGAAGTTTGCCTCTGTTCATCTATATATGTCTAAATATGTCTATATATGTTGAACTGCAAGGATTGTCTGCAAGTATGTGTACTGTAATCCGCTCTGAGTCCCCTTCGGGGTGAGAAGAGCGGAATATAAATAAAGTAAATAAATAAAAATTAATATGACACTTATTTTTGCGGAAACTGTGTGTATGTATTTTTACCTCTCTGTGAATTTTTACGTTGACTATAGAGCACTGGACCCCTTAGATTTCGAAATCCACAAAAGTCAAATCTGTAGGACTGACGGTATACCCTCAGTATTGGCAGAGATGCAAAAGCAAAAAAACAAACTATTTGATACAAGGCACACGTGGCAATTGTCTTCCAATACATTTTATTAGCGTGTTCAACACAGAAGTCGGTAGTGACTGAAGTACATTTCCAACTACATATAAAAGGCAATGCTTTACACTCAAGAGGCCAAGGTTAGGAGGAGAAAGTGGTCACAACTGCAACTACACACAATGAAAGGAACAGGCATTCAAATGACTTGGAAATAAGACTTGATGCTGCAGAAAGAGACAGAGAGTTAAAGCTCTAGGATACATGCTTGGATTGTACAATAGGACACGGATAAGAAAAGGAGATCTATTCACTCCAGTAAATAACACTGGCTTCTCCATTCTATCTATTGACTCCAGCAAATCACGTTGGCTATCTAGGACTATTAAAAGCATTTGCGGTGGACGATGGATGGGCCGGACTCATCGTATTCTTGCTTGCTGATCCACATCTGCTGGAAGGTGGACAGAGAAGCCAAGATGGAGCCCCCGATCCACACGGAATATTTCCGTTCCGGAGGAGCAATGATCTTGATCTTCATGGTGCTGGGGGCCAGGGCGGTGATCTCCTTCTGCATCCGGTCAGCGATGCCAGGATACATGGTGCTGCCACCGGATAAGACGGTGTTGGCATAGAGGTCCTTGCGGATGTCCACGTCGCACTTCATGATGGAGTTGAAGGTGGTCTCGTGGATGCCGCAGGACTCCATGCCCAGGAATGAAGGTTGGAAGACGGCCTCGGGGCACCGGAAGCGCTCGTTGCCGATGGTGATGACTTGCCCGTCAGGCAACTCGTAGCTCTTCTCCAAGGAGGAGGACGACGCAGCGGTGGCCATTTCCTGCTCGAAATCCAAGGCAACGTAGCAGAGCTTCTCCTTGATGTCCCTCACGATCTCCCTCTCAGCCGTGGTGGTGAAGCTGTAGCCCCGCTCCGTGAGGATCTTCATGAGATAATCGGTCAAGTCTCGGCCGGCCAGATCCAAGCGCAGGATGGCGTGGGGCAAGGCGTATCCCTCGTAGATGGGCACTGTGTGGGTGACCCCGTCGCCGGAGTCCATGACGATCCCGGTAGTGCGTCCCGAAGCATAGAGGGACAACACCGCCTGGATGGCCACGTACATGGCGGGCGTGTTGAAGGTCTCGAACATGATCTGCGTCATCTTCTCCCGGTTGGCTTTGGGGTTGAGGGGCGCTTCGGTGAGCAAGACCGGGTGCTCCTCGGGGGCCACCCGCAGCTCGTTGTAGAAGGTGTGGTGCCAGATCTTCTCCATGTCATCCCAGTTGGTGACAATGCCATGCTCGATGGGGTACTTCAGGGTCAAGATGCCTCGCTTGCTCTGGGCCTCATCTCCCACGTAGCTGTCCTTCTGGCCCATGCCCACCATGACTCCTTGGTGCCTGGGACGTCCCACAATGGAGGGGAACACCGCCCGGGGGGCATCGTCCCCCGCAAACCCGGCTTTGCACATGCCGGAGCCATTGTCCACCACCAGCGCGGCAATCTCGTCATCGGCCATTCTGAGTTAACTAGAAGGAAATAGGAGATAGAGCCGTTTCAGAACATGGCTCACAAAGCTATGGAGATGAGAGTCACGCTCAGCAACCGTGACATGGACAACATTGGACCCTTGGTATACCAAAATACATGGTTGGTCAAGACGTATTATACATACACAATGGTATAATAAAGGTAAAGGTTTTCTCCTGACATTAAGCCTAGTCGTGTCCGACTCTGGGGATTGGTGTTCATCTCCATTTCTAAGCCAAAGAGCCGGCATTGTCCATAGACACATCCTAGGTCATGTGGCTGGCATGACTGTACGGAGCACCGTTATCTTCCCGCAGAAGCGGTACCTATTGATCTATTAATTATATTATACAAAAATGTTGTATTATATTATAATGTCAATATAATGTAATATAGTAATTGTATTGTAACGTAGTATAATATAATACATACTATAATATATAATACTAATGCTATCATATTATAATTGTATATTTGTTTTACATGCAATATTGCTAATGATATTGCGATATAATATAGTATAATACGAGTATGGTATAATATATTGTATATACATGAATACAATATACTACTAATGATATTGTGATATTATAAATGTATATTTGTTTACATGCAATATTGCTAATGATACTGTAAATATAGTATAATAGAGTATGGTATAATATATTGTATATACATTAATACAATATAAAACTACTAATGATATTGTGATATTATAAATGTATATTTGTTTACATGCAATATTGCCAATGATATTGCGATAGAATATAGTAAAATAGGAGTATGGTATAATATATTGTATATACATTAATCCAATATAATATTACTAATGATATTGTGATATTATAAATGTATATTTGTTTTACATGCAATATTGCTAATGATATTGCGATATAATATAGTATAATATGAGTATGGTATAATATATTGTATATGCATTAATACAATATAATACTACTAATGATATTGTGATATTATAATTGTATATTTGTTTTACATGCAATATTACTAATGATATTGTGATATGATGTTATAGTGCAATGTGTTGTATAGTACTGATATTGTGCTATGGCGGCACTGTAGTTTGTTGTATTTGCAGTTCACTGTAAGCCGCTCCGAGTCCCCTTCGGGGGGGAGAAAGGTGGGATATAAATATAGTGAAATAAATAAATACCTATTGATCTACTAACATTTGGCATGTTTTCAAACTACTAGTCTGGCAGAAGCTGGGGCTAATAACAGGAACTAACCACGGATTTGAACCGCCGACCTTTTGGTCAGCAAGTTCCACAGCTCAGTGGTTTAACCCATTGTGCCAACGCAGCCCCTTAATCAGCGGACAAATAAAAAACAGATCTATCTAAAGGTCCCATGATTCTGTATTATTGAGGCCATGGGAAAATGAAAGTGGGGCCAAACTGCATTAATTCTACAGTGGAGATGCATCCACAATGTAAACTTGACAAATTTATGTAAGAGGCACAGAGAACATTTCTGTCTCTTCCAGATAATTCAGCATGGGCTATGCAACATGCACATTTCTTTGCATAAGAGGACAACGATTATGACGACTATAATTTTAGAACTAAGAACGGGGACCACATTCCATTATCGCCCTCTACTTGGAACCATCTTTAATAAACATGTTCATACATAGATAAGGATTCTTTGGGTGGATCTCTGCTGCCTGGGACTGAAGGCACATGAGCACTTCCCATGCAAGTGAAAAAAAGACCTTGGTCGAGCCAAGTCTCAGCCTCAGAGGAAGGCTAGTCAAACCTCTTCTGATCAAATCTTTCCAACACTGAATAGCCTGGCGGCCTTGGCGTTATCTCACAATTTATTTGTAAATTCCCATTGTTTTGCTCTTTGTGTGCATGTGTGCTTTCTTTCATGGTCTTGAACAATAAAATTATTTGATGACGACGACGAATAGCCTGGCAGCTTTAAAGCCTGGCTGCTTCCCCTTTTGCCCAGCTTCCAACAGACGTCACAACCTTTGAGGATGCCTGCCATAGATTTGGGTGAAACGTCAGGAAAGAATGCTTCAGGAACATGGCCACACCGCGCTAAAAACTCACAGCTGCTGGTGCAAAGAGGCTTCCAAACTGCTTAAATTCATACAACTCTCTAATACAACAATTCTTTATTGATTAGTCAATTTTCACCATATCAAAATACAAATTAAAGGGGCAACCCTTTGGTTGAGAGCCTTAGAATTAATAATTAATTAATAAAAATAATTATGTAATTAATAATTAATTAATAATTAATCCACTCTGAGTCCCCTTGGAGAGAATATAAACTATTATTATTATGCATGACCCTCTTTTATTAGAAAAATGAAAATATCACCAACTCAAGAGAATATCCCAGCATGAATATAAATTGAAACATAAAATATGTCTACTCTACACTGTTGAAAACATGAGCGAATAAGTATCATAGAACTGTTGTTGCTTACTACTAGTTATTTCATGGTAATGCTTATGAATTATGTTTACATGATGTCATTGTTATTATTAATGATATTATGTAATTATTAAATAATAATAATTAATACAATTATTAATAATAATATGTATTATTAAATAAATAATAATAAATAATACAATTATGTAATTATGTATATTATTATGTAATTATTAAATAAATGTAATAATACAATTATGTAATTATGTATATTATTATTAATTATATTATTATTAATAATATTATGTAATTATTAAATAAATGTAATAATACTAATAATACAATTATGTAATTATATATATTATTATTAATTATATTATTATTATGTAATTAATAAATGTAATACTAATACAATTATGTAATTATTAAATAAATGTTATAATACTAATAATACAATTATGTAATTATGTATATTATTAATATTATTATGTATTAAATAAATGTAATACTAATACAATTATATAATTATGTATATTATTAATCATATTATTATGTAATTATTAACTAAATGCAATAATACTAATAATAGAATTATGTAATTATTATTAAACATATTATTATGTAATTATTAAATAAATGTAATAATATAATAATGCAATTATGTAACTGTTATTGTTATGTTTAATTGTAAGACACCTTGAATATCAAACTGGGAAAAGCTGGATATCAATACCAGTAAGTCAAAAAGCATGGAGTTGCACTGCAGTTATTTTAAATATAGTCACAAATAATTTCCTTGCAAGATTCAAAACTATTAAGGAATACTACTATTATTATTATATTCCTTAAAATATTAAGGAATACAATTACAGGAACTCACCTCTGAGCACAATCCAACTTCCAACTTGCACCGAGTTGTAAGGAACTAACAATAAACTCCACTGCAAACTTACACGCCCTGATTCATTTTAAATTGCCCGCGAGATGGCATTCTGCGCGCTGATTGGCTATTCAATATCAAGCTGGCGTCGTTGATTGGCCAAGACGCACAGCTCTACTGTGACGTCACGGGACCATTGTATTGTAAGCTTCTATTCCACGATTCTCCACCCAGGACTACATTTCCCAGATTCTGGGGTTTATCGTTTAGGGAAGAGCCTTTAACAGCCTCACTAGACTACAAACCCCAGAATTCTGCAAGATTCATTCCCTGGTGTGATTATGTTCAAAGAGTTTGACCATCATGATTACAGATCCCTTATCTGAAATGCTTTCGGACCAGAAGTGTTTTGGGGTGCATCTACACTGCAGAGTTAATGCGGTTTGGCACCACTTTAACTACCATGGAATCCTGGGAAATGTTGTTTTGCAAAATCTCTACCCAAGAGTCCTACAAACTACAAATCCCAGGATTCCATACCATTGAGCCATTGCTGCTTTGAAGGCTTTTTGAGATCTAGTCAAGGGTTGCTGTGGTTTTAAACTTTGCATGTGTTTTGATGGGCTTTTGCTGAATTGTTTTAATACTATTTCTATTCTGTTTTAATGTTTGCATATTTGTATATTTTGAATTGTATGCCAATGGTTTTATGTCAAGCCGCTCTGGTATAAATAAATATAATAATATTTATAATAATAATAAATCAAAGGCTTCACAAAAGAGTCTGGAGCAACAAGCACCTGAGGCAAAGCACCAAAATCAGTGTGTACAGAGCTATTGTACTGTCTATTCTCCTATATGGGTCTGAAACATGGGTCACCTATCGCCAACACCTACGACTCCTCGAACGCTTTCGACAGCGCTGTCTTTGCGCATTCCTAAATATACACTGGACCGACTACGTGACGAATGTTGCTATCCTTGAGCAAGCAGGGATCACCAGTATTTAGAGCAGGGGTGGGCAATTATTTTTTCCAAGGGGCCACACAAGAGCCAAAAAATATTATGGAGGGCCGCACCTAAAGGTGGAACTACATTTTAATCAAAATAATTTCTTTCTTTCTTTCTTTACTATATTTACTATATATTACACATCATGAATATTAACATATTAATATATCAAGAAATATTCATATAATATTAATATCATAATTAATATATTATAGTGTATATATATAGACATAATATATTGAAATTATAATATAACATTATATTATATTATTTATTATATTATTATTATAAAATTATTATAAAATAATAATAAAAACCACTAAAATTAAATTCAAGAAGACAAGGTGTGAACCAAGATGGAATGGCCCAATGGATCCAGCTCAGAGGATGACAAAGCGGACCCAGCCACCGCTGCAACAGAGGAGAGCAGAGCAGCAGGCAATTGGAGGCTGCAGGCCTCCGCCCGCTCTCGCCCCCAGCCGTTCCCCGCATTGCCATGGTCCTGCCTCAAAACGGGGGCTGCCGCGGGCTGCACCCGGGCAATGGGGGTTTCTTCCTGCCTTCTCCGGCGGCTCCAGAGTGCCCTCACGGTGGTGATCCTGGGCTTTGGCGCTCTTGCATGGAGGGTCACGCGTCAGTGGAGTGAGGGAGGGCCCGAGGGTTGAGGCAGCACCAGCTCCGGGCTCTCCGCCGCCTCCTCCTCCTGCCTCCGGCATGGAGAGGCTCCAGATGGCCAGCATGGGACCGTCTGCCGGTGGCGAGGCGGGGAGGAGCCTTTGGATGACTTCCTGTAGCCCCAGATGAGTTGGCTGAGGTATGCTGGGAACCGTAGTTTCCTGACTCCTACGGCTCCCAGAATGTCTCAGCCAGCTCATCCGGAACTACAGGAAGTCGTTCAAAGGTTCCTCCCCACCACGCCGCTGGCACTGACGCTCCCACGCTGGCCATCCGGAGCCTCTCCATGCCTGAGGCATGAGGAAGAGGCGGAGAGCCTGGGGCACTCCAAAGCCGTTGCGCTGCGATGGGATGGCGGCAGCGGCACCCCTTCTTCTTGGCCCCGGCCCCGGCGCCCTGTCCCGGGCCGGACAGAATCGGCTGCCTGGCCAGATGCGGCCCACGGGCCGTAGGTTGCCCACTCCTGATTTAGACCATGCTATTGAGAACTCAACTGTGCTGGGCAGGGCACATCTCTAGGATGGAAGACCACCGCCTCCCAAAGATACTACTCTATGGTGAACACGCCATGGGTCAGTGCAAGAGAAAACAGATATAAGGACTCCCTGAAACAATATCTCAAGCTCGGCCAGATTGATCACCAACAATGGTCCACCTTGGTCTCACATCGGGAGGCATGGAGATGCACTATCCACAATGCTGCGGCTTCTTTCGAGAAGACACGCCAAATGGATCTCAAAGAGAAACGACAACGCAGAAAGAACTGCAACTTGGAAACAACATCACACAAGGAAACTTTCTGCTGTGCTTTCTGCAACCAAACTTGCCTATCTCAGATTGACCTTTTTAGTCATCAACGCACTTGTAAAAAGCGTGGGATGAGTTCTTCCTAAGAACCGTTGTTCGCCAAGTAATGCCGAGACAAATCACAATAATAATTAATAATAATAGCCCAAGAACAAGCAATTCTAACAAATGCCATCAAAGCCAGAATTGAAAAGTCGATGTCAGATTCAAAGTGTAGACTCTGCAAGGAAGCAGCCGAAACGATAGATTCCATCCTCTGCTGCTGCAAGAAGATCGCGCAGATGGACTACAAGCAGAAGCATAACACCGTTGCTCAGATGACCCATTGGAACTTGTGCCACAAATATCATCTGACTGTGACAAAAAACTGGTGGGATCACAAGCCTGAAAAAGTCGCGGAAAATGAACACGTCAAACTACGCTGCGACTTCTGAATTCAGACTGACAGAGTTTTGGAGCATAATACTCCTGACCTCACGATCGTGGAAAAAATCCAAGTATGGATTGTCAATGTTGATATCCCAGGTGACAGCAGAATTGATGAGAAGCAACTGGAAAAGCTTATACAATACGGGGATTTAAAGATTGAACTGCAAAGACACAAGCCAGTCAAGGTGGTTCCAGTGGTGATTGGCACACTGTGTGCAGTGCCTCAAGAGCTTGGCCTGCACTTAAAAACAATTGGTGCTGACAAAATTATCACATTTGTATACCGCTCCCTCTCAGCACAAAGGCAACTTACAACAACATCATAAAAACACATTTAGATCAAATTAAAAACATAACACATTGATTAAAATCACAACAATAAAACATCTCCAAGGTAAAATCATAGTCCGATTGTCACGATGCACGGACTTGACCGGCCCCTTAATCACACACACAGAGACGGGCTGAAGGCTAACTACTTTATTGAATATAAAAACAGTCCAAAAGGTAAATTGTCCATAGAAGAGATAAATGCAATCAAAGGCTTGAAGCAACAAGATCCAAAACAGCTTGGCAATACAATCCAAAGGCTAATGCAAGACTTGAGCAAGGCTCCGCAAGGCAATGCGGGAACAGGAACAAGGCAAGGTGAATGCAAGGCAAACTTGGTGACCACGAGCCAGCTCGGCTCCGTAGATCCACTTCGCTAACACGCCTACTCAGAAGAGACGTGGCCGAAGCACTGGGGATACGTTCCCACGCCTGCTCTACTTAATCGTTCGGCCGAGGTCCCCGACGCTCTAGGCCCTGTCGTCTCCAATCTCTGCTGACGGACCTCGGCCTGTCTAGGCTGCGGTGCCATCCCCTTCTCCCAGACTCAATGCTACTTCTCCTATCAAAGGTTCGACCTTGTCTCTCAGCAGCTGGGTCACTATCTACATGAGAGCTCTCCTCCCTAGAATCTTCCCAGGCGCTTTCATCCATGTTTTCACTCAAAAACTCCTGTGACCCTCTCCCCCCCCGGGTGCTCATAACTCCCAGAATCGCTGTCCTCCATTTGCACCTGGTTATCTATGTCTATGTCAGGGCCAAAACACAGCTCTTCCCATGCCAAACTTTCTGTGGGCGAAGGAGGCTTGCTGATGGGAAACTGTCCTTCCCACCCTTCCAAATCCTCCTCTGAATCTGTCTCTGCAGCTGCAGGCCCCAATGCCAATGGAACCCCGGGTCCTAGCCCCTGCTCTCCAGGCACAAACGAGAACTGCTGTGCTACACCGATCTCATAGTCCATTGTTCCAAATCCTATGTCAGTTACACAGATACATCAGTCCGAGAGACTTGGGAAGTGTCCGACGTGTGATTCAATACAACAGCCAGCAGAGTGATCTTGTTTGCTGTGGACTTGTTTATCAAATTATTATTATTATTATTATTATTTGAAATACAACAAGATGAGTCCACAGCAGACACTCTGCTGGCTGTTGTATTGGCTTACACGTCGAACACTTTGTGTGAGCCAATGTATCGGCGAGTAATGCGTGCAGATCCCAGTAAGGTGGCCTTCTGCAGCTGGCAGATGGTAATTTTGTCAGCGCTGATTGTGTTTAAGTGCAGGCCAAGGTCTTGAGGCACTGCACCCAGTGTGCCGATCACCACTGGGACTACCTTGACTGGCTTGTGCCAGAGTCTTTGCAGTTCAATCTTTAAATCCTCATATTGTGCCAGTTTTTCCAGTTGTTTATCTTCAATCCTGCTGTCACCTGGGATTGCAACATCAACGGTCCATTTTTTTAACACAATTGTGAGGTCAGGAGTATTATGCTCTAAAACTCTGTCTGACTGAATCTGGAAGTCCCAGAGGAGTTTGGCATGTTCATTCTCTGTAACGTTTTCAGGTTTGTGATCCCACCAGTTCTTTGTTGCAGGCAGATGGTATTTGTAGCACAGGTTCCAATGAATCACCTGAGCAACGGTGTTGTCCCTCTGCTTGTAGTCTGTCTGCGCGATCTTCTTGCAGCAGCTGAGGATGTCATCTATTGTTTCATCTGCTTCCTTGCAGAGTCTACATTTGGGATCTGTCGTCGACTTTTCAATTCTGGCTTTGATGGCTGTGATGAAGCCTTTATTTATTTATTATTTAGGCTTGGTAGACCGCCCTATCTGAAGCTCAGGGCGGTTTACAGCACATAGAACATCCCAGTAAAACCATAAAAACACTTAAAAATACATCATAAAACCGATTAAATATCCCACCTCTTACAAAAAACCATAACACATCGAGCACGTAACACTGGCGGTAGCAGCACGGCAGGGTAATAAGGCATGGTAGGCAATAATCAGGCTCCGAATGCCTGCCTAAAGAGCCAGGTCTTACAGGACCTGCGGAAAGTCATTAAGTCCCGCAGGGCTCGTGTCTCCGCAGGCAACGAGTTCCATAAGGCCGGCGCGGCCACTGAGAATGCCCTCTGCCGCGTGCTGGATAGTCTGCAAGTCCTCATGCTAGGGACCTCCAACATGTTAAGCCCCTCTGAACGCAGTGATCTACTGGGCACATATGGGGTAAGCCGCTCCCTCAAGTACACTGGCCCCAAACATAAGGCCTTGAAAGTAAGAACTAACACCTTGAAGGAGACCCGGAATTCAACTGGCAGCCAGTGCAGTTCACGTAGGAGTGGTGTTACATGAGCCGTTCTTGTGGCTCCCAGTAGCAGACGAGCTGCTGCGTTCTGCACCAGCTTAAGTTTCCGGATCGCCGACAAAGGCAGGCCAATGTACAGCGCATTACAGTAATCGAGCCTCGAGATGACCGTGGCTTGGATCACCGTGGCCAGGTCGCAACGGGAGCAGGGCCGGATTAGCGGCCTGTGCCGCCCAAGGCTGCCCCCCGGGGGCGGGGCCTCTTGCGGGGGCGGGGGCAGCATGACACACAAGGCGCCGCCGGAAGTCCCGCCCTTAGGGAGACTCATGCTTCCCCGCTGCCGCCGCTTGCTTGCACCGGTGCCACTCCTTCCCTCAGTGAAGGGAGGAGGTGCACCGTGCGAGCGGCAGCGGGGAAGCCGCGTGAGTCTCCCTAGCAGCGGGATTCCAGTGGCGCCTTCTCCTTCTCGCCGGTTCCGCCCCTCCCTTCACTGAGGGACTTCCAGCGCGCCTCTCCTCAGTGAAGGGGGGGGCAGGACTGGCGAGGAGAAGGCGCCGCTGGAAGTCCCGCCCCTAGGGCGACTCACGGCTTTCCCCACCGCCGTGTTTGGGGCACAGGCGAGCGGGCGGCAGTGGGGAAAGCCGCGGGAGTCTCCCTAGGGCGGGACTTCCGGCGGCCCCTTGTGCGTCACGGCGGTTCCGCCCCCTCCCTTCACTGAAGGGAGGAGGGGCGGAGCCGCTGCCGGTGTGACACACAAGGCGCCGCCGGAAGTCCCGCCCTAGGGAGACTCACGCGGCTTCCCCCGCCGCCGCACCCGGCGCACCTTCTCCCTTCACTGAGGGAAGGAGTGGCGCCTGCCGCGTCAATCGCCCTAGGGGCGGAGGGACTTTCCCCTGGCTCCTTGTCCCGCGGGCGGGCACCACTCCTTCCTTCACCCCTTCCTTCAGGGCCGGAAATGCCACCCCCAAAATCCGCCGTCCGAGGCCATGGCCTTGTCTGGCCTTATGGGTAATCCGGCCATGAACGGGAGAGATAGGGAGCCAGACGTTTTGCCTGCCGTAGGTGGTAAAAGGCTGTAATTTTATATATTTTATATATGTGTTAAAATGTTACGGTAATATGGGCCAGAAAGGGCTGATATTAAGAGCAAGTCTCTGCAGGGAGAGCAGAGTTACCATGGCAACGTAACTGTGAGGCAGAAGTCAACAGCCTTCTACCAGGGCCAGGAGAAGAATTCTGGGAGTTTTTGAATTTTGGCAGTTGAACTGTCAGACCAGCTCTAGGAGAGAGCAGGTTCTTAGGTCAGTCTGCTGATGCACCTGCGGGCCCGGGAAAAGTCTTCCGCTTGGCCCGGTGTTGGCAGCGAAGATCCAAAGGGGGTGGTTCCTAGCGCCGAAGCCATGCATTGTATGGGAGGCACCCCAAGCCCCCGTGGGCTCCAGCCCAGAAGGGCACGCTCAGGCCTCCGCTGGCCCCGACAGAGGGGCAGCATCAATCGGAGGGCCTCCGCTTTGGCGGGCCCGTTCCGGCATTGACTGGATTGACTGATCCCGATGGCGGGCCTGAGCTCGACGGAGTGCCTCAACGGAGTGTCGGAGGACACGCTCAGTTGCAGGGACTCCTGTTGTTACGTCCTCGCACATGCCGAGGCACTGTTGAAGGGACTTCAGTCCCAGCCACCTTGCGCATGATTCACGCCCGAAAGCGGATCAGAGGCGCAGATAGGGAACTCCAGTCCCGACGGCCCTGCGCATGCCTCATACCTGAAGGTGGAGCAGAGGCGCCGTTAGAGGGACTCCAGTCCCAGCCGCCTTGCGCATGATTCACACCCAAAAGCGGATCAGAGGTGCTGATAGGGAACTCCAGTCCCGATGGCCCTGCGCATGCCTCACACCCGAAGGTGGAGCAGAGGCGCCGTTAGAGGGACTCCAGTCCCAGCCGCCTTGCGCATGATTCACGCCCAAAAGCGGATCAGAGGTGCTGATAGGGAACTCCAGTCCTGACGGCCCTGCGCATGCCTCACACCTGAAGGTGGAGCAGAGGCGCCATTAGAGGGACTCCAATCCCAGCTGCCTTGCGCATGATTCATACCCAAAGGCGGATAAGAGGTGCTGATAGGGAACTCCAGTCCCGATGGCCCTGCGCATGCCTCACACCCGAAGGTGGAACAGAGGCGCCGTTAGAGGGACTCCAGTCCCAGCCGCCTTGCGCATGATTCACGCCCGAAAGCGGATCAGAGGCGCTGATAGGGAACTCCGGTCCCGACGGCCCTGCACATGCCTCACACCTGAAGGTGGAGCAGAGGCGCCGTTAGAGGGACTCCAGTCCCAACCGCCTTGCGCATGATTCACACCCAAAAGCGGATCAGAGGCGCTGATAGGGAACTCCAGTCCCGACGGCCCTGCGCATGCCTTACACCCGAAGGTGGAGCAGAGGCGCTCTTCTGAGTGGCGGTCCGTGTGGGCTTAGGGATCGAAGATCAGGTTGGCTGATGTTTCTGCCATGCTTTACCCATTTGGCAGCCTATAGACTGCCCGTCTTGTAAGGAGATGTAAGGGAACCAATGTGCATGACCATGAGCTGACCCACAGTGGCCAACAGGGGGAGCTCAGCTCTCTCATGGCTTGGCAAGGCTGTGAAACACCAGAAGAATGAATTGGGACATTTCCCGCTTCGTAAGGCTCAACCTCCTGAGGCAGTCTTGTCGTTAGCCTTTCCTTCACCAGCGAATCTGCCATTTTGGAGGTCAACGGTTAAATCCAAAAAGTCGTTGAGGAGAAATTTATTCATTATTAACGTTAGTAATTTCAAATAATACATAATTAATAGGTGGCAGTAACCAACCCAGATGAAGAAAATTAAAATTTAATAATTAATACATTGTGGTAGCAAATCTCCACCAACGAAGAATATTAAAAATTATTAATTAAGAAGTGGTGGTAACAAATCACCACCAAGCTAAATAATATTAATAATCAATAAGTTAATAGTAAATATTTATACCCTTATACGCTAGTCAAATAAATATGAGATAAGATTCCTAGCTGTCGCAATAGCGGCGGATAAAAGGATCTGAGGTGGCAGCCCCTCCCACTGGCTATATATGTACTCAAGGGGAGTCGGCGGGGCTACCATTTAAAGTGATAATATCTTTAAAAAGATTCCGAACTGTCTGCGCAGGAATTACCATATGTACGAATTCACTGGTGACCACTCAGGGAACTACGGTTACAGGTAAGCAACCAATAATTCTTAGGTCAATCTGTTTTTAGAGCTATAGGGAGACAGTTCTGGTAGGCAGAGCTTGCGAGCCAGCCTGTTTGTGTAAAGCCTAAGGGTTAGATCAGGGGTGCCCAGGACGGTGATCGCGATCACCCGGGTGATCTTTGGGCCTCATCCGGGTGATCTTTAGGTCCCTGACCAGGTCAATCGCTGTTGGTACTCTTCACGCGTCCCTGCATGCTCCAAGCGCGCTTGAGACTCCAAGAAGGAGAATGGGCACTTCTGCGCATGTGCGCGGGCAAGCTGAGCACCGCGTCATCCAACGCCACCTTCCTCCTTTGCTCTGTGATGTCTGTGAGTGGCCGGAGAAGGACGGAGAGAGGAGGAATGCAGAAGGGCAAAAGAGGGGGTGGCGTGGATGACGCGATGGCATCCATGCCCGCTCCCTCTTTGGCTCTTCCGCTTTCCCCCTCCCTCCTTCCTTCTCCAGCCTCTCAGAGTCGTCACAGAGCAAAGGAGGGGGGCAGCGTTAGATGACGTGGTGCTCAGCTGGCCCGCGCATGCGCAAAGAGCCCATTCTCCCTCTTGGAGTCTCAGGCGCTTGGAGCGTGGAGGCGGCGCCGTCAAGAGGAGCAACGACGGAGAAGGAAAAAAAAGGATGCTTTGGGAGCCATTTCCTATCCAAATTGAAGCACAAAGGTCGGTCTTCTTATTTTCTGCCTAATAATATCTGTGTATATATGCCAGGGAGGGAGAAATGGGTGCCTGTGTGTATTTTAGCATGTCTTTATATTTATATTTCTGAGAAACAAATGGATTTGCAGCTACCAGGTCTCTCTGTTTACTTTCTGCCTGATTATATCTGTGGGGAAATGGCAGGGAGGGAGAAATGGGTGCTTGGGTGTATTTTAGCATGTCCATTGTTTATATTTCTGAGAAAGAAAGAAGCCCTCGTATGGATGGAAGGTGGCACCAGGAGGTGGGTGTCTTGCACGTGCGCATACCAGGTGATCTTTTAAACTTGGTTCTTCATATGGTAGCTCCCATGCTGAAAAAGTGTGAGCACCCCTGGGTTAGATATAGGCAAGGTGCCTATAGGAGGCGAGAGTGCCTGGGTGCTTGAGATAGTTAGACTCTGATCTAACTGAGTAATAGTAACAGTTAAACATTTCAACTTTGTATCTGCTACAACTATAATAACATTTTAAACTTTATAACCATTATGAGTCGTGCCTCTTCGGAGGTGTTATAACAAAGTATCAAATTAAGCTGTTGTGCCAAAATAAAGTGTTTATTGTTTTTTCACCTTCAAAACTCTCTCTGTGCCATTGCTTCTAAAAGTCAAGCCTCAGTTTAAAAGGCAGAGTAGCCTGCCCTGTCTCACAGCGTGAACTCCTCACAACTGGTGGCTAAACACTACAAATAGGTGGCAGTTTAAAATAGAGCACTACAGCAGTGTTTTTCCAACCTTTTTAAAGCCGTGGCACACTTTTTACATTTACAAAATCCTGGGGCACACCACCAACCAAAATGACACAAAATGACACTCTAACACAGTAATACATATAGTTAATATGTTTTTAAATGTATTTATACACTCAGTGTGAAACCTGGACCTGTTTCGATGAACACAACATAGATATCCTGGCAGGAATGGCAGAAACACACAAACTTCCCACACAGAACTCCCATAACCAAGAGAAAACACTATAAGAGTTTGGTGGGCATTGACCTTGGGTTTTGGAGTTGTAGTTCACCTATATCCAGAGAGCACTGTGGACTGAAACAATGTTAGATCAGGACCAAACTTGGCATGAATACTCAATATGCCCAAATGTGACCACAGATGGAGTTTGAGGAAAATAGACCTTGACATTTGGAAGTTACAGTTTCTGGGATTTATAGTTAACACACAATCAAAGAGCATCCTGTAATCTTGCAACAATGGAATTGAACCAAACTTGGCATATTGAACTCTCATTACCAACAGAAAGTACTGAAAGGGTTTGCTTGGGAATTGACCTTGCGTTTGGAAGTTGTAGTTCACCTACACCCAGAGAGCACTGTGGACTCAAAAAATGTTATGATTATGTTGTTGTTTGTTTTCTATCCAGAATCACAATTTTGGAAGGAGGCTCACCACTTTAAGGTCCCTAAAACAGGCATGGGAAAATCTTTGCCTCTGGGTCCTTGGGATTACTCCCACCATTCCTAACAGCCTGAGGCCCTTTTCTTCTTAAGTGGCTGAGGGGGAAAAGGATAAGGGCCTGAGGCTGCTAGGAATGGTGGGAGTTGGAGTCCAAAACACCTGGAAGGTCCAAGTTTGCCCATGCCAGCTTTCGACAGAGACCTCTTCCTCCCCCTTCCCCTTCGCACCCTTTCTTCCCCCCTCCTGCCGAACACTTACTTTTTCTTCTACTCTGCCACTTCTGCCGCCATTTTGATCTTAGGGGGCAGCGTGAGTGTGTTCAGGAGGGGAGGGGGAGGGAGGAAGATGTGACCCGTGCGGGTGCTACTGCACAGACTCGCCCCAGAGCACAGCGAGGCAAATCGAGCATAGCGAGGGTGGGAAGAAGGGAGCCCGAGTGGAGAAGAAAAAGTGTTTGGCAGGAGAGGGAAAAAAGGGTATTGGAGGTTCCAATTTCCCACGGCACACTTGATGATTGCTCACGGCACACTAGTGTGCCATGGCACACTGGTTGGGAAACACTGCTCTACAGGACACATCATACAAATAGGTGACATCCCCACACATTAATGGCAGCAGTGGGATAGCCGACCCTGTCACAGTTTTGAGTTCGAATCTTCACAAATTGATGCCAGCTGTCAGCTGCATCCTCACAATGGGATTTGTTCTAATGGCTTGTTCTTGGGCTGCAAGAGTCAGGCCCTCCGTCTCCGTTTTCAAAGTTCAATTTGTGAGCCACAGCCCTGTTTTTTCTTGGTCAATTTGGCGCTCAATTTTTCCCGGGAACTGTCCACGGAGAGCCTTCTTATGCCAGTTTTCTCTTCTGCTCTGGATTGTGTTTTTACGATATTCACTCTTTGTCTTTTGCACTTGAGACAGTTTACTCAGGGGCGGTCTAAGGTCATTTTAAATGGTAAGCGAACATTATTTTGGCGCCCCCCAAAAACATGATTTTGCCCCTGTTTCGCAGATTTCAAAGAAATATTAATTTAAAATATATGTCTATTACATTATACGCTCAGCACTAATATTAAACAGGCATTAAATAATATTGCAAATAATATATAAAATTAAAATGTATACTATATTATAAATATTTTATTATATATTACATTTTATTCTATATTATTAAATACTATTCTATAATATTGCATATTATGTATGCTATAGGGCAGGGGTGGGCAATTATTTTTTCCAAGGAGCCACAAGAGAGCCGAAAAATATTATGGAGGGCCGCACCTAAAGGCTGAACTACATTCTACATAATATCAATTGAATTTCTTTAATAATAATAAAAGGCACTCAATTGCGTTTTGATATATTAATAAGACTGATAAGAGTATATGTTATGGGCAATTAAAAGAGAGGTTGTCATAGGAAAAATGACATTCACTAAAATTTTACAAACCAATGGTTAACAAAATGTGAACATTTGTATCATTTGTGATTCATTATATTAATGGTCATTTTCAGTCACATTTGCTTCAAAGCACATTTTGAGTTTCACTTATTCCTGGAAATAATAAAAAAACATTGCCTACATTTTGGATTTAATCCCCTCATTTGGTGCTATTATTCAGTTTCTTATTCAGTAAGAGAAATCAAGTCTCTGTTGGTCTTTAACAAGTGCATCTAAGTCAGGTTGAATGTCACAGGTGGAGATGCGAAGCACCCCTGACAGATGGCCATCCAGCCTCTGTTTAAAAGGCTCCATCCTCCCTATGACTTCCCCTCACATATTTATCTATGGCTCATCATGTCTCCTCTCAGCCTTCATGCCCAGCTCTTGAAGCCGCTCCTCATAGGGCTTGTTCTCCAGACTCTTGAGAACAATTTATACATTATATAAATGTAATGTTCATTTGAGAGATTAACATAACTCAAAAACCACTGGACAAATTGCTGCCACAAGACACCCACTAACACCCAAGGAGTGACCATCACTCAAAAAATTGATTTTGTCATCTGGGAGATGTAGTTGCTGGGAGTTATAATTCACCTGCAATTAAAGAGCATTCTCAACTCCACCAACGATGGAACTACACCAAACATGGCACACAGGACTCCATGACCAATAGAAAACACTAGAAGGGTTTGGTGGGCATTGCCCTTGAGCTTGGGACTTGTAGTTCACCAACATCCAGAGAGTACTGTGGACTCAAGCAATGTTGGGTCAGGACCAAACTTGGCACAAATACTGAATATGCCCAAATGAGAACACTGGTGGAGTTTGGGAGAAATAGAGCTTTGACAATTGGGAGTTGTAGTTCACCAACATCCAGAGAGCACTGTGGACTCAGGCAATGTTGGGTCAGGACCAAACTTGGCACAAATACTGAATATGCCCAAATGAGAACACTGGTGGAGTTTGGGGGAAATAAGAGCTTGACAATTGGGAGTTGTAGTTGCTGGAATTTATATTTAACCCACAATCTAAGAGCATCTTGAAATCCAGGAACAAAGGAATTGAACCATGCTTGGCGCACTGAACTCTTAAGTACTGAAGGGGTTTGGTGGGCATTTACCTTGAGTTTGGGAGTTGTAGTTCACCAACATCCAGTTGTAGTTCAAACTTGGCACGAATCCTTAATATGCCTGTTATCGAACAACCGCCAATCCCCCAGGCCTGTTGTCTGACAACCGGGCAAGCCCGTGGACCGACCACGGGGCAGAGACCGCGAGGGTTCAGTTAACCTGGCGAGCCCGGAGCGACTAGGTCCTCGTAGCCTACCCGCCTCCCGTAGATCCAATTATGCTCACCAATGCTGCAAGGTAGATGCCACGAAATTGTTTATTCTGCTCAGCTGAGAGGATGCGAACCGCAATACCCTGATTCCCGCAAAGAACGCATGCTTATACATTCAAAACATTGGTTTTTAAAGGTTACAGAACTGTCAAAACAATTGAATTTCCCGCCCGCCCTCTTCCGGGCCAGCTCCGTTGGTGATTGGTCGGAACGTTGAGGCCAGCTGATGGGCGGGAAGCCGGTCAGTTCCAGGGAGCCTATGCGCTTGCTCCCATTTGCCGGCTTCGGCCAATCAGAGGTCTGTGGCCATATATGGAGTTCCAGGAAGGGAAGCTCAGGCGGGGATTACTGACAGGTTTGGCATATGAATGAAAACAAAGAGTCCGAGCCAGGTAACGACCTAGGGCAACACCTGGAAGTGATGAAATCATTGAGTTGATGTGTCCCATCCGTATGTGAATGGGGAAGAAGAGGAAGAAAGGCCTGGTGATTCACTCAGACCCCTTTGGTGACAAAAGGACTTATTTTGGGGCACACCTGGGTTCCGAAGCCAGCTGTGACACCCGCTGTGAAGAGCAAACTTTTATTGTCCAAGTTCCAAAGGCTAGTTTAGTTAGACTGGAAATCCGACCGTTAAACTCGCCTCAGGACTGATGAAACGTGGGGCCAAGACAAGGGCTTAGCTTATCCATAACAAGATTTCCATCAGAAAGCGCATGCAATATGAATATGGTGGTCCACAAAGATTTCGGGAGCAGGGCGCAGTCGCATTTCCTCTTGACAAAACATAGTAAACACCCTCAAGGCAATCTTTCTTAGATAAGGGCAAGGGGGGAAGGGAAGGGTTACAAAGGGTCAAGGGAGACATGGGAACAATATTGTACAGATGCACAGATACAGGGATGAACCTTTATTATGATTTCTGCTTTCCTGATGTCAGCCCAAACACAAACAGATATGGCCCCCTGCTTCATAGGCCAATTCCTTTCTCAAAACTCTTCTTTCTGAGCTCAGAGATGTCCCAAGAGTGAGGGGAGAGGAAAAGAGGAGAATAAAGATAAAGAATGTAAAGCAAAAACAAGTTCCTGTCCTCCCTTCGGGGTCCCAACCCGGGACTCCCGTCCCAACTGGCCTTGGCCCTGCCGCTTGAGCTACCGCATCTTTCCTTGACGCAGCTCTCTCGCAGTCTTAAGGCGCCCGGGAAGCGGGAGGAGAGAAAAAAAATATAAAATTCAGGAGAAATAGGGAGAAAGTCAGAAAGAGAAATAACCTTATGGACAGACTCCAGCGGGGCTTAGGGAAAGGACGTGTGGTTTCCACCCGGGAACAGGCGTGCGTGCTGAAGTTGGGACTTGTTCACTCGCGGAACGACCTGCGGCTTGAGATCTGTTGGCCTCGACAACATGCCCAGAGGCAGAAGAGAAGGGGGGGGGGAGAGGCTTGGAAGCGAAGGAAGAGGAAGACCAGGAGGGCGAAGCAAATTGAGGAAGCCGGGAAGGGAAGCCCCACTCCAGCCTCGTCCCTGCTCCTGCTCTGGCCACGCCCCCTCTCCCTCACTGAACTCCTCCCCCCTTCTCTCTTCCGTTCATTCCTTCTTTCTCTCCTTTTGGCAAGGGAGAAGGAAGGAAACGGAAGGGGGGAAAGAAAGAGAGGGATGGAAAGAAGGAAGGAAGAAGAGCAAGTAGAAAGGAAAGGCAGGCAAAAGGTGCCGAAGGAAGGAAGGAAGGATTAAAATAAATAAAAGTGAAAGAAGGCGCGAGGCCTGGGACGGGAGGAGGAGAAGGGGCCTTCCTTCTTCCTTCGGCACCTTTTGCCTGCCTTTCCTTTCTACTTGCTCTTCTTCGTTCCATGCTTTCTTCTTCAACCGTTTATTTCCCTTGCAGAAGCCCTCTCTCTGCCTAATGATTTTCCGGGCAGGAAAAGTCTGTTGACATCACTACGCGGGTGTCATGAGTAGTGGATTGGCATCAGTTCTCTTGCTTTTCTGTCCAGATCCTCCAGCTCTGCTTGTGTCCAGTTCACAATTCCAGTGGTGTACATAAAGGCGGGGATGGCCCAGGTGTTGATAGTCTTGATCGTATTTCCGCCATTTAATTTGCTCTTCAAAACCTTGCTGGATATATTCTTTGCTGACCACATTTTTTACATGCCCATGCTTGATATTGTCCAACTGTATTATTATTATTATTATTATTATTATTATTATTATTATTAGAAACACAACAAGATTAGTACACAGCAAACAAGATCACTATGCTGGCTGTTGTATTGGATTACACGTCTGACATTATTATTATTATAAATTAAAATAAGAAACAAAGTCCAAATAAAATTGGTAAATCATTTTATTTGAAATAAAATCAGGTGAAGGGAAGGAAATGAAGTAAGCGACAATACACAGATTTGCCTGCAAAGGTCTACAAAATCAGTACTAATTAATTCCTGCTTCTTAATTATTCTAAATTGACATTTAAGACAACTACCATTTCAGATAGGGTTCCCATATGTCCCTTATTCTAAGGGACGTCCCTTATTTTGGCCCTAAAATCTGTGTCCCTTATTTTCAGGCCCTGTCCCTTATTTTTGACTAGCAGGACAGGACTGGGCGGGGTTGACCAGAGGAAGGTGCGCGCTGTGGTTTCCACGGCAATGCCTGCCCGGGGATTCCCACTCGCAGGGCAGCCTGCGTCCCCGTTGGAAGGAAGAGGCGATACAGGACTTTTTCAAAGTACAGTAGACTAATTAACCGTTACCCAAGGGGAATGTTGGATCATGTTGGATAAAGATAGCTTCTGGTTGCTTGAGAGTTACTCTTAAAATAGGCCTAGCTGTGCATCCCAATACTATACAATGCTGTGCATCCCATACTATACTATACCATTAACTATTGACATAATAATCATGAAGATGTACTGTCTTATAAATTTTATTTTATTTTAATGTTTAGACAGTGCGCTTTTAAAGTCAGCAAAGTCAAGTACTAAATACAGATGGAGAAAATAAGGTAGTTCTAATGATGTTTTTTCTGCATGACAAAGCATGCAGAAACATACCATGTACTGTTAAGAGGGTGTAAGTCAGGTTTCTTTTGTGAGTTTCAATCATTATCTTATTCTGTTAATAAAACTATTTCTACCTAATGTTTGAGTTTCAAGTTTTTAAAGAAGTGTCCCTTATTTTTGTGAAAAATCCCGTAAATGTCCCTTATTTCTTATATAAAAAAATGGCAACCCTAATTTCAGACCAGATAGATTCCTGCAACTATTCAACGACTCAAGTTTTTTCCCCCAATACTTAGACCATAGGTCTTTCCCAAATAAGGCAAACATGAAAACCAGATTATTAAATACAATATAAAAAACAGCATTAAAATCTTATATAAATAATTGAAATGCAACATTTCTGATAGACTCATGTAGTAAACACAAGGTTAGATGATGCATCAAACTGTTCTGATAGCTTTGGGTGCATCTGTACCAGACATGGGCAAACTTCAGCCCTACAGGTGTTTTGGATTTCAACTCCCACAATTCCTAACAGCTGACAGGGAGTTGAAATCCGAAACACTGAGTTTGCCCATGCTTGATCTATACAGTAGAATTAATGGTTCAGTGATATGGAATCCTGGGAGTTGTAGTACGGTGAGGCACCAGTGACAACTATAACTATAGCAATGAGCCATTGCTGTGTGTTCAAGTGTTTTCAATCTGTATTAATTCACCCTGAGTCAGGAAGGATGCTGAATTCGCAATGCACTAGATGGCAGTGTTGATCTAACGCCGAATATATTTCTCAATTTGCCTTTTCATATTCATTACTGTTCCTCTTTCAGGACTATTGTGTCCATCTATGGTTTTCTTCTGCATCTCATTTTGGAAACATCAAAGTATATGATGGTTTTTTCGGGCACAACCTCACAATCTCTGGGGATGCCTGCCATAGATGCAGGCAAAACATCAGAAGAGAATGCTTCTGGAAAATGGCCATACAGCCAAACTCACAACAACCCACTGCTAGGTTTGCAATAAAGGCAGACAAGGCCAAATTTGGACACGTTACACAGAGATGCATATGTCATCTTGACATGAGGTCATGGCAAGATGGTGGCAGCCAGATTACTAACCGGGGCGACATACATGGACACACACCCCTGTTATGCCAGCTCCACTGGCTGCCGGTCCATCTCCGAGCCCAATTCAAAGTGCTGGTTTTGACCTATAAAGCTCTATACGATTCTGGCCCAGCTTATTTGTCCGAATGCATCCACCCCTCGTCCCATCTCGTAATCTAAGATCATCCAGAGAGGCCCTGCTCTCGCTCCCGTCAACAGCACAAATGTGTCTGGCGGAGACGAGGGACAGGGCTTTCTCGGCGGTGGCCCCGCACCTATGGAACACGCTCCCAAGTGAGGTAAGTTCTGTTCCCTCCCTCCTGGCTTTTAGAAAGAAATTAAAATCATGGTTTTGGGACCAGGCCTTCGGACAGTAGATGTATGCAGATTTTAAAATGACATGGACTGGAATAGCAATATGACTGGTGAGTCTGTTTTACTGTGTCATTGTTTTAATGCTTATTGATGTATTGTTGAATTATGATTTATGATTGATTGTGGTTTTTATTACTGTAACTGTTATGTATTGGCATTGTGCCGATGCCCAATGTAAGGCATTGAACTTTGCCATCTATATATAATAATAATAATAATAATAATAATAATAATAATATTTATTTATACCCCGCCACCATCTCCCCAAGGGGACTCGGGGCGGCTTACATGAGGCCACAAAATACAACATAACAGCAAATAATACAACAATACAATCAATATACTTACACCCAAGCAATAACAGACAGTTTAAAACCATTCTGGGTGGGCCAAATGTGTAAACCGCTTTGAGTCCTCCCAGGGGTGAGAAAAGCGGTATATAAATACTGTAATAAATAAATTAAAAATATCCCGTTCTTTTTGGCTTGGAGGAACCTGCCATATAATGCTGCTATATATTTCAATTACTAGTATGATTGGATAATGAAGGTTACGTGTCCATTATCCAGATCCATCAAGACTTGTAGTAGTCCATGGGGAACATACATACAGTGGGGGTGGGGGGGGGGGGAGTATTTAGTCAGATGCCAATTGTACAAGTTCTCCCACTTAAAAAGATGAGGGAGGCCTGTAATTGAAATCATAGGTAGACCTCAACTATGAGAGACAACATGAGAAAACACAACATGAGAAAACACAGATAATATTTTAGTTAAAAACACTGAATGTTCTTTATTAATTTTAAATCCTGAAATATTGCTGTACTTGCTGATAATCTCTGTTAAATTTTGGATTATCTTTGTTCGGTCCTGTGAAAAATGTAAAAAAAAGTGTGCATCTGGAGTACCAACCGCATGCTGCTCATTTGTGAAAGCAGCAACAGAACCTCAGAAGCATTTGCGGCGGACAATGGATGGACCAGCTTCATCGTATTCTCTCTTGCTTATACACATATCCCGGAAAGTGGAGAGAGAAGCCAGGCAGGACCCTCCAATCCACATGGAGTTCTTGTGTTCGGGAGGATCGATGATATTGATCTTCGTGTTCTTTGGAGCCAGGAGTGTAATTTCTGAGTGCATCCTCTCCGCAAAGCCAGGGAACATGGTGCTCCCACCTGCTAGCACGCTGTTGGCAAAGAGGTATGGACGAAGGTCTTTGTCACATTTCATGATGGTGTTCCAGAGAGATTCATGCATGCCAGCCGACTCTTGACCAATGAAACTAGGTTGGAAGAAGGCTTCGGGGCACTGGAAACGCTCCTTGCAAATGGTGATCACCTTCCCATCTGGCATCGCATAGCTCTTCTCCAACAAGGGGGAGCATGCAGCGGTGGCCATCTCCTGCTCAAAATTTAAGGCGACGTAGCAGAGCTTCTCCTTGATGTCCTTCACAATCTCTCTACTTGCCTCAGTGATGAAGCTGTAGCCCCTTTTCGTGAGGCTCTTCAGGAGATAGTCAGTCAGGTCCTGACCATTCATGCAGTGACGCAAAAGAGCACGCCGCAAGACGTGGCCTTCATAGATGGGCACACTGTCACTATAATCGTTTCTTATATTATGAACCACTCCAGTGGTTCGAGACGAGGCATACAGAGACAGCACTTCCTGGATGGCTACGTACATGGCAGGCACGTTGAAGGTCTCAAACATTATCTGTGTCATGATCTCCTGGCAGTGAAGGGGGTTCAAGGGCCGTTCAGTGAACAAGGCTGGGTGCTCCTCTGGGGCCACGCGCAACTCATAGAAAGTGTGGTGCCAGATCTTCTCCATGTCGTCCCAGTCGTAGACGATTCCATATTCCATGGGGTATTTCAGGGTCAGGATGTCTCTCTTGCTCTGGGCTTCCATTCCCACATAGAAGTCTTTCTCTGCCCCGCTGGTCCTCCCAACAACAGAGGGGAAGACAACGCTCGGGGAATCGCATCCTGCAAATCCAGCTTTGCACGTCCGATCGTCGTTGATCACAAACAGAGCAAGCCTATTGTTATCTGCCATTTCTGAGCCGATCTGCAGGGGAACAAGCGGACAGGGAATTTGTGAACTATTTTTCAAAGTTAATCACACCCCAAACTCTTGTGTCAGAAGTAGGATATACAGTCATCCCTCCACACAGGGGCGGTCTAAGGTAATTTTAAATGGTAAGTGAGCATTATTTTGGCGCCCCCCCCTCCGCGCATGCCCAGAAGCTCCTGCGTAGGGTCCCAGCTGCCCTACTTTTACCAGTAATCTTGATAATGATGCCATAGGAGTAAGCCCCCAGCGCCATTGCAGAGGCATTGTTAACACAGGCACAGGCAAACTGGGGCCCTACCAGCAGGCAGGTGCTTCGGACTTCAACTCCCACCATTCCTAGTAAAGGTAAATACAATACATTATATTATTGCCAGAGAACGATATTACTATTATATATTAACATTGTATTATAACATTATACTGTAATATTATTAGTAATATGACATGTAATATAAAATATATCCTTATAATATCTTAGTAGTAGTAGTAGTAGTAGTAGTAGTAGTAGTGTTATATTGCATAGCATGACACAGGCCCCTTCCCTTCCCTTTCCTGCTGAATAGGCTGAGGGGGGAAAGGGAGGGCCCTGAAGCCTTGAGGGATGGCGGGGATCGCAGTCAAGGAGGGAGGGGGGCCCAAGCCAGCCCATGCCTGCCCAAGGAGAGCCTGGTTCCGGGGGGAGAGGGTTAGGAGAAGGCCGGCAGGGGCCCGAGGAGCCCCCCCCCCCCAGGCCGGAAACGTGGTCTGACTCGGCTTCCCACCGAGCAGCACTCTTTCCTGCCCCCCCTCCCCCAGGGGCCATGTTTCCCGTCTCGTGAGACTGGTCGGGAAGTGGGCGGTAGAGGAGGCGGAGGCACCAAGGGAGGCGGGCGGGCCCAAAAGCGGAACAACGGCCGGACGCTGTCTGGCGGGTGGGGGAATGCGCCCTTTACCCATCCTTTGCCTACCGGTAGGACCGCCCCTGCCTCCACACTTGCATTTTGTGATTATTATTTTTTTGCTGGCTTATTCACATTGTTAGCATTTTGATGCCTTGTAATTTTGAAAAGGGTACGTGTACATGCTTCCAGTCCAATAGTTATAACATAAGCACTCAGGTGAGAAGTGTGGACAATTCATAAGGTTTCAGCTAGAAATGACAGAGAATTAAAAAAGAAATGAAGTCAAATGCACATGCTTAAATCATTTTATTTGAGAAAAAGCAAGTGAAGGGAAGAAAATACTAGTCAGTCATCACTCACAGACTTGCTACCAAAAATCAACAAAATCGGTACAATTTAATTCCTACTTCTTAATTATTCTTAATTGGCATTTAAGACAACTACTGTTTCTGACCAGATGGATTCCTGTAGAAAACACAAGGCCGGTTGATGCATCAAACCCTTCAGATAGCACGAACTACCATTGTCATGTATCATGTTCCACAGTTGATGGTGGTTGGTGGTGGCAGGCAGGCTTAGCAGTTGGTAATGGAAGGGGTTAATGTCAGTCTTAATTCTGAAGGGCTGAGTAATCTGTAAGAGTTTACGGGTGAAAGCAGTTAAGGGTGGAGGTATTCAAGGGATAGTCGCATTGGCTTCTATTGGTTATGAGGTGCTAGCCTGGAGACTGATCACAGGAGAAAAATATTTGTCCTATTTTAGTTGTGGATGCTGCTAGTTTTCTCCTCCAGGTTTGTGGATTTTCAGTATCCTGACCTGTCTCCTGAACTCTTGGAAACATGGAACCTTGAATCTCTGGACTGCCTATTGACTATGGTATATAGACTCTTGATCCTTGGACTTTACTCATTGAATTCTTGGCCTTTGACCACTTGGACCCTTTGACTACGGTGTTCTCTTGAACTTGCACCAGTGTTTGCCATCAGTCTTTGTTTTCTATTCTGTGGCTGAGTGTTCTCTTTATGTTTTACATTTGGATGATAAAAACAGCCAGAAAGTAAGTGCTGCTTTAATTAAACAGATTGACACAAGCTGGGTGTTTGTTTTGGTTCACCTCTGTCTGTGTACTGGCAGAGCCCTGGCAACGTGACTACCATGGTTCAATACTATGGCATACTGGGAACTGTAGTTTGGTGAGGCACTAACGCTCTTTGCTACAGGTTGTGAATGGCCTGCATTAATTCCACAGGGTAGATACTCCCTGAGTCAGGAAGGATGCTGAATTCGAGATGCATTAAATGACAGAATATATCTCTCAATTCCCCTTTTCATATTCACTACTGTGTTGTCATTTGATTAATTAGCCATCCAGGGCTGCTGTGTAAAATATTTGAAATCTCTCTGTTGTAGATAATATTTTAGGTAAAAAAACATTGAATTCTCTTTATTAGTTTTAAATCCTGAAATATTGCTGTACTTGCTGATAGTCTATGTTAAATTTTGGATTATCTTTGCCCGGTCCTGTAAAATATAAACCATATCATCCGCATAAGCCTTCACTTTACATTTATGCTCTTTTATTTTCACTCCTTTAATATACCTATCTTCTCTCATTCTAATGTTTAATTTTTCTAGATCTTGTCTCGTCCCTTTTTGATTCTCTATAAGATTTGACAATTGAATATTTTTCTCAGTTTAGTTCTTTGTCTTGAGTATTGCATTTCCAGCCCTGGTCAGTATTGCTGACCAAACCCATAACGGGCCAATACCTTCTCCAAAAATTCCCAACACATATTGTCAAATGCTTTCTCTGCATCTAAAAATATTGGTAGAATATCTTTATCAAGGTCCTGTTATGTACCCTCTATCATACAGTATATTTTACTAAGATTTGTTTCCATATGTGCCTGCGAATAATTTATAATCACAATTTACCAATGAGATTGATCTGAAATTCTTAACTTGTTCCATATCTTGTCCTGCTTAGGTATAAGAACTGTAATGACCTCTGGAAAAATCATGCCTGAGGATCTTCAAAGGCCTGGAAAAGGGATCTCTAAGTCTTCCAGTTGTATTTGGAAGACCAAGACATTCCTCATGGGAACATGCTCAACACATCTGCAAATAATCAGATGCGAAAAACATTTTAAAAAGTGTGAATCTGGAGAGCCAACCGCATACTGCTAATTTGTGAAAGCAGCAACAGAATCTCAGAAGCATTTGCGGCCGACAATGGATGGACCAGCTTCGTCATATTCTCTCTTGCTTATACACATATCCCGGAAAGTGGAGAGAGAAGCTAGGCAGGACCCTCCAATCCACACGGAGTTCTTGTGTTCGGGAGGATCGATGACATCGACCTTCATGTTCTTTGGAGCCAGGAGTGTAATTTCTGAGAGTATCCTCTCCGCAAAGCCAGGGAACATGGTGCTTCCACCTGCTAGCATGGTGTTGGCAAAGAGGTATGGACGGAGGTCTCTGTCACAACTCATGATGGTGCGCCAGAGACGTTCATGTAGGCCAGCCGACTCTTGACCAATGAAACTAGGTTGGAAGAAGACCTCGGGGCACTGGAAACGCTCCTTGCCAATGGTGATCACCTTCCCATCAGGCATCGCATAGCTCTGCTCCAACGAGGGAGAGGATTCACTGGTGGCCATCTCCTGCTCAAAATTTAAGGCGACGTAGCAGAGCTTCTCCTTGATGTCCCTCACAGTCTCTCTCCTTGCCTCAGTGGTGAAGCTGTAGCCCCTTTTCGTGAGGATCTTCAGGAGATAGTAAGTCAGGTCCTGACCAAACACGCCGTGACGCAAATGATCAACCTGCAAGACGTGACCTTCATAGATGGAAGCAATGTCACCATAATCGTTTCTTATATTAAGAACCACTCCAGTGGTTCGAGACGAGGCATACAGAGACAGCACTTCCTGGACGGCCACATAAATGGCAGGCATGTTGAAGGTCTCAAACATGATCTGCACCATCTTCTCCTGGCAGCGAAAGGGGTTCAAGGGCCGTTTAGTGAGTAAGATTGGGTGCTCCTCGGGGGCCACTCGCAACTCATGGAAAGTGTGGTGCCAGATCTTCTCCATATCGTCCCAGTTTAAGATGAGTCCATATTCCATGGGGTATTTGAGGGCCAGGATGTCTCTCTTGCTCTGGGCTTCCATTCCCACATAGAAGTCCTTCTCTGCCCCGCTGGTCCTCCCAACTACAGAGGGGAAGACAACGCTCGGGGAATCGCATCCCGCAAATCCAGCTTTGCACGTCCGATTGTCGTTGATCACAAACAGAGCAGGCCTATTGTTATCCGCCATTTCTGAGCCGATCTGCAGGGAAACAAGCGGACAGGGAATTTGTGAACTATTGTTCAAAGTTAATCACACCCCAAACTCTCGTGTCAGAAGTAGGATATACAGTCATCCCTCCACACTTGCATTTTGTGATTATTGTTTTTGCTGGCTTATTCACATTGTTAGCATTTTTATGCCTTGTAATTTTGAAAAGGGTACATGCTTCCAGTCCAATAGTCATAACATAAGCACTCACTTGAGAAGTGTGGACAGTTCATAAAGTTGCAGCTAGAAATGACAGAGAATGTAAAAAGAAATGAAGTCAAATGCACATGCTTAAATCAGTTTATTTGAGAAAAAGCAAGTGAAAGGAAGAAAATAACAAAGTTAGGCATCACTAACAGACTTGCTACCAAAAATCAACAAAATCGGTACAATTTAATTCCTACTTCTTAATTATTCTAAATTGACATTTTAGACAAGTACTGTTTCTGACCAGATGGATTCCTGTAGAAAACGCAAGGCCAGTTGATGCATCAAACCCTTCGGATAGTACGAACTACCATTGTCATATATCCTGGTCCACAGTTGATGGTGGTTGGTGGTGGCAGGCTTAGCAGTTGGTAATGGAAGGGGTTAATGTAAGTCTTAGTTCTAAAGGACTGAGTAATCGGTAAGAGTTTACGGGTGAAAGCAGTTAAGGGTGGAGGCATTCAAGGGATAGGCCGCAGTTGGCTTTTTTCAAGGAGCTAGCCTGGAGACTGATCACAGGAGAAACATATTTGTCCTATTTTAGTTGTGGATGCTGCTGGTTTTCTCCTACAGGTTTGTGGATTTTCAGTATCCTGACCTGTTTCCTGAACTCTTGGAAACATGGAACCTTCAATCTCTGGACTGCCTATTGACTATGGTATAGACCAGTGGTTCCCAAACTTTTTTGGTCTACCGCCCCCTTTCCAGAAAATTTTTTACTCACCGCCCCCCTAGAAATTGTTTTTTTAAATTTTTAATATCAATTAAACAGAAAGATATATGTATTAATATTTCTACCTTTTTCGTAATATATAATAAAGAAAGTTGTAAATTAGAATCACTGAAGTTTGAAATTATGAAACTATTTATTGAACTTAGAATAGAACGGTAATACAAAAAAAGTTAAAACATTTGAAATCATCTTAATGAGAAGGATGAATCTGGTCTGCTGCTACCAATCTAGTCATCCTCGGCTCTATTTTCGTCAGCAGTAATCTCAAATCATCGCGATTGACTATTTTGGAATCGGTTTCTTTTTTTTTAATAAATAGGTTACCACACTGAATCCATGTTCCACTACATATGTTGAAGGACATTATTATTATTGCTATAAGACTCAACCAATTGGAAGGGAACCCCAAAGGTATTATTATTATTATCTCTTGCTTGGCAAGAGGAGGAGGAGGGAGAAGGAGGAGGGAAGAAGAGAGAGAGGCACACACACACAGAGATGTATGGTAGCCTGTCACCTGGCTCACGCCACTGCCCCCACCGCATCCTTACAGAGGTTCAGCACCCCCCAAATTCTCCTGAGCCTTCCAACGGCCCCCTAGATCACACCACCGCCCACCAGGGGGTGGTACCGTCCACATTGGGAACCACTGCTCTATAGGATTTGACAATTGAATATTTATTCTCAGATTAGTTCTTTGTCTTGTGTATTGCCTTTCCAGCACTTTAAAATAGCTGACCAAACCCATAACCGGCCAATACCTTTTCCGAAAATTCCCAACAGATATTGTCAAATGCTTTCTCTGCATCTAAAAATAGTAGCACAATATGTTTACCAGGACCCTGTTTTGTAACCTATAACATACAGTATATTTTTTACTAAGATTTGTTTCCATCTGTTTCTGCGAATAATTTATAATCACAATTTGCCAATGAGATTGGTCTGAAATTCTTAGCTTGTTCCATATCTCTATCCTGCTTAGGTATAAGATCTCTGGAAGAATCATGCCTGAGGATCTCCAAAGGCCTGGAAAAGGAATCTCTAAATCTTCCAGTTGCATTTGGAGAACCAAGACATTCCTCATGGGAACATGCTCAACACATCTGCAAATATTCAGATGCGGAAAATGTTTAAAAAGGTGAGAATCTGGAGTGTCAACCGCATGCTGCTCATTTGTGAAAGCAGCAACAGAATCTCAGAAGCATTTGCGGCGGACAATGGATGGACCAGCTTCATCGTATTCTCTCTTGCTTATACACATATCCCGGAAAGTGGAGACAGAAGCCAGGCAGGACCCTCCAATCCACACGGAGTTCTTGTGTTCGGGAGGATCGATGATATTGACCTTCGTGTTCTTTGGAGCCAGGAGTGTAATTTCTGAGTGCATCCTCTCCACAAAGCCAGGGAACATGGTGCTCCCACCTGCTAGCACGCTGTTGGCAAGGAGGTATGGACGAAGGTCTTTGTCACATTTCATGATGGTGTTCCAGAGGGATTCATGCATGCCAACAGACTCTTGACCAATGAAACCAGGTTGGAAGAAGGCCTCGGGGCACTGGAAACGCTCCTTGCAAATGGTGATCACCTTCCCATCTGGCATCACATAGCTCTTCTCCAATGAGGGGGAGCATGCAGCAGTAGCCATCTCCTGCTCAAAATTTAAGGCGACGTAGCAGAGCTTCTCCTTGATGTCCCTCACAATCTCTCTACTTGCCTCAGTGGTGAAGCTGTAGCCCCTTTTCGTGAGGCTCTTCAGGAGATAGTCAGTCAGGTCTTGACCAAACATGCAGTGACGCAAAAGAGCACGCCGCAAGACGTGACCTTCATAGATGGGCACACTGTCACTATAATCATTTCTTATATTAAGAACCACTCCAGTGGTTCGAGACGAGGCATACAGAGACAGCACTTCCTGGACGGCCACATACATGGCAGGCATGTTGAAGTTCTCAAACATGATCTGCGTCATCTTCTCCTGGCAGCAAAAGGGGTTTAAGACCTGTTCAGTGAGCAAGACTGGGTGCTCCTCTGGGGCCACTCGCAACTCATGGAAAGTGTGGTGCCAGATCTTCTCCATGTTGTCCCAGTCGTAGACGATTCCATATTCCATGGGGTATTTCAGAGTCAGGATGTCTCTCTTGCTCTGGGCTTCCATTCCCACATAGAAGTCCTTCTCTGCCCCACTGGTCCTCCCAACAACAGAGGGGAAGACAACGCTTGGGGAATCGCATCCCGCAAATCCAGCTTTGCACGTCCGACTGTCGTTGACCACAAATAGAGCAGGCCTATTGTTATCCGCCATTTCTGAGCCGATCTGCAGGGAAACAAGCGGACAGGGAATGTGTGAACTATTATTCAAAGTTAATCACACCCCCAACTCTCGTGTCAGAAGTAGGATACACAGTCATCCCTCCACACTTGCATTTTGTGATTATTTTTTCTGCTGGCTTATTCACATTGTTAGCATTACAATGGCTTGTAATTTTGAAAAGGGTACGTGTATATGCTTCCAGTCCAATAGTCATAACATAAGCACACACTTAAAAAGTATGGGCAGTTCATAAGGTTTCAGCTAGAAATGACAGAGAATTAAAAAAGAAATGAAGTCAAATGCATACGCTTAAATCATTTTATTTGAGAAAAAGCAAGTGAAGGGAAGCAAATTACAAAGTCAGGCATCATACACAGATTTGCTTCCAAAGATCAACACAATTCATGCAATTTAATTCCTACGTCTTAATTATTCTAAATTGACAGTTAAGGCAACTACAATTTCAGACCGGGTAGATTCCTATAGAAATCACAAGGCCAGTTGATGCATCAAATCCTTCGGATAGCATTAGGTGCCCCTATACTGTAGAATTAGTGCAGCCTGACTCCATCTGAACTACCACGGTTCATTGCTATGGAATACGGGGAGTTTTAGTTTGTTTGGGGGGAGGGGTTCGTGTCAGGAGCGACTTGAGAAAAAGGAAGTCACTTCTGGTGTGAGAGAATTGGCCATCTGCAAGGACGTTGTGGAAAGCTCGTCTCATGTCCCCACATAGGAAGCTGGAGATGATAGACGGGATCTCACCCCGCTCTCCAGATTCAAACCGCTGAGATTTCATTCAGCAGTTCAGCTGGCACCAGCGTTTCTCAACCTGGGGGTCAGGACCCCTGGGGTTTCAGAGGGATTGCCAAAGATCATGAGAAAACACATATTTGTGATGGTCTTAGGAACCCCTTACACAGGGAAGAGCTCTCCGCCTGTCCTTCTATTTCTTTTTGGAAACAGATGGCGAAACCTCCCACCAAAAGTTCTGCTGTGGTTGGCCAGCCTCTCAGCCGGCTTCTCAGCCAAGAGGAAGATTGTTTCTGAGACTCTGAGTAGGGGAGAGCAGGCGTGCTCAGTGCATTGCAGCATGGTGCACATGTGTGGGCGAGGGAGAGCGTGTGAGGCTGGAGGGAGGCTCGCACCAGCAAGTCCTTCAAGGCATGGGGGTTCTGTGTGGGAAGTGTGTCCCAATTCTATCATTGGTGGGGTTCACAGTGCTCTTTGATTGTAGCTAAACTATAAATCCCAGCAACTACAACTCCCAAATGACCAAATCAATCCCCTCCAACCTCACCAATATTCAAATTTAGGCATATTGGGTATTTGTGCCAAATTTGGTCCAGTGAATGAAAATACATCCTGCCTATCAGATATTTACATGACGATTCATAACAGTAGAAAAATGACAGTTATGAAGTAGTAACTAAAATAATTTGATGGTTGGGGGTCACCACAACATGAGGAACTGTATTAAGGAGTCACAGCATTAGGAAGGTTGAGAAACACTGTCTTAGGAGATCCCAGTTATTCCAGCCAAGATCAGGGAGCAGCCAGTCTCTTCAATTTTGGTCTAATCAGAATGATCCTGTTTTGCATTCATTGTTGCCCGTCTTTTAGAACTATGATGATCTTCATCATGCTTGGTCTCGGTCCATGATTTTCTCCTCCATGGCGAATAGGTGTAAACAGAAGTAGTATAGATCAGTGTTTGTCAACCTGTTTTGAGCCGTGGCACATTTTTTACATATACATAATCCTGGGGCACACTACCAACCAAAATGACACAAAATGATACTCTAACACAGTAATACATATAGTTAATATGTTTTTTAAATGTATTTATACACACAGTGTGAAACCTGGGCCTGTTTCGATGAACACAACATAGATATCCTGGCAGGAATGGCAGAAAGACACACACGAAGGTCTTGCACAACAGCTGTCAGTCTCTCTCTGTGTTTAGTTTTTATCACAATTGAACCAAACTTGGCACACTGAACTCTCATGAGACCAACAGAAAATACTATAAGAGTTTGGTGGGCATTGACCTTGATTTTTGGAGTTGTAGTTCACCTATATCCAGAGAGCACCGTGGACTCAAACAATGTTGGATCAGGACCAAACTTGGCATGAATACTCAATATGCCCAAATGTGAATACAGATGGAGTTTGGGGAAAATAGACCTGGACATTTGGGAGTTACAGTTTCTGGGATTTATAGTTAACACAAAATCAAAGAGCATCCTGAACTCTTGCAACAATGGAATTGAACCAAACTTGGCATATTGAACTCTCATTACCAACAGAAAGTACTGAAAGGGTTTGCTTTCGCTGCCCCCCCCCCCCCCGATCAAAATGGCGGCAGAAGCGGCAGCGTGAGCAAAGCGAGCAGAGCGAGGCTGGGAAGAAGGGATTCTGAGTGGAGAAATAAAAGTGTCCGGCAGGAGTGGGAAGAAAGGGTATTGGAGGTTCCAATTTCCCACGGCACACCTGATGATTGTTCACAGCACACTAGTGTGCCGCGGCACACCGGTTGGGAAACACTGGTATAGATGATCCAAGCCTTGGATCAAGAATCTCCTTTCACTTGGATAGGAAGCATTAGCCATATTATGTTGTGGGTATTAGGACTGGTATTCACGAGAACCATTAGGAGGCACTCAGTCAAACTTGGGGTCTAGTGGCATTGCGTGAAGAGTCTGAAACATTTTTTTAAAATCACCTAAACCAGGGGTGCTCACACTTTTTCAGCATGCGAGCTACTCTTAAAGCAACCAAGTCCAAAAGATCTACTGGCCCCCGCCGCCGCGCGCTCCCGCCACCGCGCGTGCTCCTGCTGCTGTTTTCCGCCCGCGCAGTGCTTCTTCCGCCTGCGGGGCATTGCAGGAAGGAGAAAGCACGAGGCGGGCTATCCCGAGGGAGCGCTCTGCCCTGCCTGTCTCGCTGGCAACGGAGGCTGCACAGCTGCTTCTGGACGAGAGAGAGGCAGGGCGCTCCCTCCAGAGCCCTTGCCTCGTGCTTCCTTCTTCCTGCAATGCCCCGCAGGCGAAAGAAGCACCGCAAGAGCAGAAGCCAGCAGCAGGAGCGCGCGTGCGCGCAGGGTGTGCGCACGCATGGCAGGAGCGCCCCATCCAGCTGGTGAGGCCTGAAGATCACCTGGAAGTCTACTAGTAGCCCCCGAGCTACCTAATGAGCACCCCTGACCTAAACTATTTGTCTGCTTGGGGAGGACAGCAGCTGTGAACCTCAAAAGCATTTGCGGTGGGCAATGGATGCGCCAGCCTCATTGTATTCCTCTTTGCTTATACACATGTGTCGGAAGGTGGGGAGAGATGCTAGGAGTGAAGCCCCAATCCACACTGAGTTCTTGCGTTCAGAGGGAGCACTTATATTGATCTTCATGTTCTGTAGAGCCAGGGCTGTCATCTCGGTGCCCAACCGCTCAGCAAAGCCGGGCAACATGGTGGTCCCACCAGCCAGCACAGTGTTGGCATAGAGGTCTTTCTGGAGGTCTTTGTCACAGTCTAAGATAGCTTTTAAGGCCACCTCATGGATGCCACATGTCTTGTTCCACACCGGAGTTATACCTGCCACCCAAGGTTGAAAGAGGGCCTCAGGGCACCTGAAACGCTCAATGCCGATGGTGATCACCTTCCCATCAGGCAACTCATAGCTCTTCTCCAAGGTGGAGGAGGATGCAGCAGTGGCCATCTCCAATTCATAATCTAAAGCAGGGGTGCCCACACTTTTTCATCATGCGAGCTACTATATGAACAATCAAGTTGAAAAGATCACCTGTTGTGCATGTGAGCATGCACGTGCATGCACATGCGTGCGCGCCGCCGCGCGTCTTGCACACTCGTACTGCAGCCTTTCATCCACGCGGGGCTTCTTTCTTGCCTGCCCACGAACTCGCCGCCGCGCGCACCCGGGAAAGGGATCCTCCTTGCCTGTGCGCGCTCTCTCTCTTAATGTCTGCGTTGCCTTCCTCCTTCCTGCTGCGTGCCTTCGTGAAGCAGGAAGTCCCCATCCCACCCTGCTTCTTGCGTACACAGCAGGCCCTTCCCACGCACTCAGCAGGAGGGTATTTATAGGCGCACCCGCCAGCGCTCCGGCCAGATATGGCTTCGGCGGCAACTTGGAAGGCACAGGGCTGGGAAGAGGGGCCGTCTGGCTCCAAACTGGGCCGGGAAACTCAACCGAGAGAGGGACCCACGTGAGGCTTGAGCCTCCCCATGGCAGCCTCCCCCCTCCCTCCTCCCTCCAGGCTTCCTTACCTGGGCAGGAGAAGGAAGAGTGGAAGAGGTGCTTCCCCAAAGTGACAGATGCAGCGGGGGGGGCTTCCTTCCTTCCTTCCTTTTGAGGGTGTCACTCAGAAAGGATGCCCAAGTGGTCGGCTGGCAGGAAGAAGGACCCCTCCCACTGGTGGCAGTCCATGCCCACGGGAGGGGGTGGCTCTTCCTAGCCGCCACCTTTCTCCTTCGAGGCGAGGAGGGCGAGGTGGAGAAAGGCGGCGGCGCACAAGCAGCAGCAGCAAGTGGAGTCTCCATCCCCGCAGCCCCTCTTCACCAGCCATCCGGCTGGTGAGGCCCAAAGATCACCTGGAAGAGGGCCGAAGATCACCTAGGTGCTCCCGATCACCATAATGAGCACCCCTGATCTAAAGCAACGTAGCAGAGCTTCTCTTTGATGTCCTTCACTATCTCTTTGCTGTTCTTGAATCTGTAGATCCAGTCCCCCTGGGCACAATAGAGATATTGAGTCAGGTCTTTCCCACCCATTCCAAAATGCCCAATAGCGTGTTCCAAGGCATGACCTTCATAGACGGGAACAATTTTAACATGTCTATCTGTAACATGTATGGCAACCCCTGTGGTCCGGCGAGAGGCATATAGAGACAGCACTGCCTGGTTGGCCAAGTAGCAAGCTGGCACGTTGAAGGTCTCAAACATGAGCTGTATTAACTTCTTCTCATGGCCGTTTTGGTCAGTGAAATGTTTGGTAAGCAAGAGTGGATACTCCTCTGGAGCCACCTGCAATTCATTGTAGAAGATATGGTGCCAGATCTTCTCTATGTCGTCCAAGTTGTTGACAACGCCAAACACATTTGGGTAACTGAGATCCAGCTCGTCTCTTTTGCTATGGGCTTCCTTGCCCACACAGAAGTCCTTTTCCCAACTTTCCCCCCCAACAACAAAAGGAAACACTGTGCTTGGGGCATCATACCCGGCAAATCCTGCTTTGCATACTCTACTGCCATTCACAACAACCAACGCAGGAATATCGTTCTCCATTGTTTCGGTCTGTAAAAAAAACAAGCAGACGATTCATTTGTAGAATGAGTCATGGGGATGTCATGAAAAGTTAGATATACACTTTCTCGGCAGTTCAGGTGGCTTATTCTGGTTAAACGGTATTATTTGTAACCCTTTCCCCATCCAACCAACTTTGCAGTAGACATTTCAGCAATATGATCTCCTCATTGCCCACACTATGAAAGAAATGCCTTCCTTTCAACCCACAGAACATTTCTTAGATTAGGACTATGGTGATTGCAATCCCTCTTGAGGCCATTTTCCTCTCCTTCTCGTCAGGCCCGGATTAACACCTTTTTGCGGCCTAGGCCACACTTTGGAATTACGCCCCTTTTAAGCCAACCTCTACCCAGGGCCAGTGGAAGCGTTACGCCAACTACGCAGCCGCCCACACTATGAAAGAAATGCGCCGCCACCTTTCTTAGGGAGGGTGATTGCAATCCCTGGGAGGCGCTGCCGCACCGGCCTGCGCCTCTGCAGCCGGCTCCGCTGCCCACGCACTGGCTCCAAAGCGGGAGACGCGCTTTGGAGCCAGTACCCATGCGCGGATATTTGCGCATGCGCACTGGGCTCCAGAGTGTGACTCACGCTCGGGAGCCACTGGGGGCGCAAAATATTTTTGTTGCTTACCCCCCTGGAATAGGTAGGTCCGCCCCTGCCTCTACCGCACCCCCCCATCACTCAGACCCACACTAAAAATAAATCATATCATACAACTTACCTCAAATTCACTCAGGTAGACCAATACATCTCAGTTGATCAGTAATATCCAAATAAATCAACAACAACCTGCGCCAATCAGCACAGGTGTATCCGCGGAGCTAGCGGTGCGCCTGGGCCGGACCCAGCTGCAGCAGCGCCGTGCTCGGGCCCACGCGCACCATCACGCGGCGGCCGTTTGGGGACAGCACCGAGACGGACCCCATGGACGAGCCGCCGCCAACGGCTGACATCTTCCCTCCCTCGCTGCTGCCGCCTCTCAGCTCGGCGCCCTGCCAGCAGCCCTCCGCCGCCGCCGCTCCTCAGTGGAACCGAATGGCCGCAGTGAGGGGGCGTGGCTACTAGGCAGGCAGGCAGGCAGGCAGGCCGCCTCGCCTCACGACGCCCGGCGCTTCCTTCACGTGGGAAGGCCCGCCGGCAGGGAGAGCGAGAAGAAACACACACTCGCAATGGCTGCAGCTACACCGCGGAACGAATGCGGACTGGCAGCTCTTTAACCCCTACAGCTCTGTGCTGTGGCACCCTGGGAGTTGTGGTTTTAGCAGGGCTTGCTGAAGAGAGCTGGTGCCTCACCAAACCACAACTGCCAGGAGGCCATAGCATGAAGCCATGGCCCCTCCAGTGGTGAACTCCACCAAAGATGGAACTGAACCAAACTCGGCACACAGAACTCCCATGACCAAGAGAAAATACTGGAAGGGTTTCGTAGGAACTGACCTTGAGTTTTGGAGTTGTAGTTCACCTACCAAACAATGATAGATCTGGACCAAACTTGGCATGAATACAATATATCTAGAGTGGTGGGGGGAGACCTTGATGTTTGGGAGTTGTAGTTGCTGGGATTTATAGTTCACCTACAATCAAAGAGCATTCTGAACTCGGCCAACAATGTAATTGAACCAAACTTGGCACACAGAACCCTCATGACCAAGAGAAAATACTGGGTTTGGTAGGCATTGACTTTGAGTTTTGGAGTTGTAGTTCACCTACCAAACAATGATAGATCTCGACCAAACTTGGCACGGATACTCAATATACTTAAATGTGAACACTGGTGGAATTTGGGGAAAACAGACCTTGACATTTGGGAGTTGTAGTTGCTGGGATTTATAGTTCACCTACAAAATACTAGGAGGGTCCAAGGTTGCCCAGGACTAATCTAGAATGGATGCAAATTGACATCAAACTGCAACCAAACTTGGCACACAGAAGACCCATGACCAATAGAGAATAGTGGAAGAGCTTGGTGGGCATTGACCTTGAGTTTTGGAGTTGTCGTTCACCTACATCCAGAGAGCACTGTGGACTCAAATGATGGTAGATCTGGACCAAACTTGGTATGAAGACCGAATATGCCCAAATGTGAACACTGTTGGAGTTTGGTGGAATATAGACCTGGACATTTAGGAGTTGTAGTTGCTGGGATTTATAGTTCACCTATAATCGGAAAACTGATAATATTCTATTATGTGGCTTGGTATATTTGGATGTTTCTTTGTGCTCTATGTTTTGTTTTAATATTATGATATTTCAATAAATACTATTTAATAAAAAAAAGAAAACTGCTAGGCCATTAAATGCTAATCAAGATGGCCAATTGCTACAGTCGCACCAACCTCAAACAGACCAGTTCTCTCTCCCACCCTGGACATCCCACAGATATATAAACCCCATTTTCCTAGTTTCCAACAGACCGCACAACCTCTAAGGCAGTGTTTTTCAACCTTTTTTGAGCTGCGGCACATTTTTTACATTTACACAATCCTGGGGCACACCACCAACCAAATTGACACAAAATGACACTCTAACACCACAATACATATAGTTAATATGTTTTTAAATGTCTTTATACACTCAGTGTGAAACCTGGGCCTGTTTCGATGAACACAACATAGCTATCCTGGCAGGAATGGCAGAAAGACAAAAACTTCCCACACAGAACTCCCATAACCAAGAGAAAATACTATAAGAGTTTGGTGGGCATTGACCTTGGGTTTTGGAGTTGTAGTTCACCTATATCCAGAGAGCACTGTGGACTCAAACAATGTTGGATCAGGACCAAACTTGGCATGAATACTCAATATGTCCAAATGTGAACACAGATGGAGTTTGGGGAAAATAGACCTGGACATTTGGGAGTTACAGTTTCTGGGATTTATAGTTAACACAAAATCAAAGAGCATTCTGAACTCTTGCAACAATGGAATTGAACCAAACCTGGCATATTGAACTCTCATTACCAACTGAAAGTACTGAAAGGGTTTGCTTGGGAATTGACCTTGAGTTTGGAAGGTGTAGTTCACCTACACCCAGAGAGCACTGTGGACTCAAACAATGTTATGTTATGTTGTTTGTTTTCTATCCAGAATTACAATGTTGGAAGGAGGCTCACCACTTTAAGGTCCCTAAAACAGGCATGGGAAAACCTCGGTCCTCTGGGTGCTTTGGACTTCAACTCCCACCATTCCTAACAGCCTGAGGCCCTTTCCTGCTTAAATGGCTGAGGGGGGGAAGGAAAAGAGCCTGAGGCTGCTAGGAATGGTGGGAGTTGGAGTCCAAAACACCTGGAAGGTCCAAGTTTGCCCATGCCAGCTTTCGACAGAGACCTCTTCCTCCCCCTTCCCCTTCGCGCCTTTTCTTCCCCCTCCTGCCGAACACTTACTTTTTCTTCTCCACTAGGGCTCCCTTCTTCCCAGCCTCGCTCTGCCTCACTTTGCTCATGCTGCTGCGTGTACAGGAGAGAGAGGGGAGGGAGGAAGATGTGGGGCGAGTCTGCGCAGTAGCGCCCACATGGGTCACATTTTCCTCCTTCCCCCTTTCCCTCTTGAACATGCTTACGCTGCCCCTTCGGATCAAAATGGCGGCTGAAGCGGCAGAGCGAGGCTGGGAAGAAGGGAGCCCGAGTGGAGAAGAAAAAGTGTTTGGCAGGAGGAGGAAGAAAGGGTATTGGAGGTTCCAATTTCCCGAGGCACACCTGATGATCGCTCATGGCACACTAGTGTGCCACGGCACACTGGCTGGGAAACACTGCTCTAAGGGTGCCTGCCCTAAATGCAGGCGAAACGTCAGAGAAAATGCTTCTGGAACATGGCCATAAAACACACAACAACCCCGGCAAGGGTTCTTTCTCCCACCCTGGACCTTCCAAAGATATAGATACACACCACTGGCCTCATTTCCAACAACCAGGGGTGGGCAATTACTGGCCCTCCACGTGTTTTGGACTTCAACTCCCAGAAATCCTAAGAGCTGGTAAACTGGCTAGGAGTTCTGGGAGTTGAAGTCCAAAACACCTGGAGGGCCGGTAATTGCCCACCCCTAAACAAATCTCTGAGGATGTCAGCCACAGATGCAGGCAAAATGTCAGGAGAGAATGCTACTGGAACATGACCATACAGCAGTAAAAAAAAAAAACCTCACAGAAACCCAGTGATTCCAGCCATTAAGGCCTTCAAAGACAATGATCAATCTGTTCTCATCAAAAGTTTTTAAAGCATTAAATGGAAGCTTAACTGACAGCAGAAGATTCAAATAATACAACAGTGTAGATGCTCCCCAGTGTATCACTCACTTTTAGGTGAAGCGGTTGCCTTTGCCGTCAGTCTCACCAGAGTTCCAGCAAGTGTGAAGTCTCTTATTTGGCACCTGGGGCTTTGGGTGCTGCTTTTCTCTAGTTTCCTCCACAATTGCCTCCCCCCCCCCCCCTTAAATATCACTTTGGGTCTTATCTCTGAATGGATCTTGTCTTTAAAAACCCATGCAGGTCATAAGTGAGCATTGTAAACAACACACCTTCAACAGCACTGTAATGAGAGGAGGACGAAAGGGTGGTGCTTTATTATAACATGGGTGAGGGTGGTAAAAAGAATCGGTGAGGAACTTTCCAAGCCTCAACTTTGCTTTTGTGGTGGACTTTGAGCACATCTACACCAGGAATGGGCAAACCCAGGCCTAGGGGCCAGGTGCGGGCACTTGGGCTCTTTTCTCGGGTTCTCCTCTCTTTCACCATATCCTTCCTTCTCTCTTTCCTCCCTTCCTTCCCTCCCTTCCTTTCCTCCCACTTTCTCCCTCTCTCTTTCCTTCCTTCCCTCTTCCCTCCCTTCTACCCTCTTCCTCTCTCCCTCTTTCTCCTTCCTTCCTTCCTTCCTTCCCTTTTGTCTTTCCTTCCTTCTCTCTTTCCTCCCTCCCCACCCTCTTTCTCCCTCTCTCCATTCCCTTCCACCCTTTCATCTTTCCTTCTCTTTTTCGTTCCTCCCTCCCTCCCTTCCTTCCATCCATCCATCCCTTTCATCCTTCCTTCCTTCCTTCCTTCCTTCCTTCCATCCATCCTTCCCTTCCACCTTTTCGTCCTTCCTTCCTTCTCTTTCGTTCCTCCTTCCCTTCCTTCCTTCCATCCATCCATCCATCTATCCCTTCCACCCTTTCATCCTTCCTTCCTTCTCTCTTTCATTTCTCCTTCCCTTCCTTCCTTCCTTCCTTCCTTCCATCCATCCATCCATCCTTCCCTTCCACCCTTTCGTCCTTCCTTCCTTCTCTTTCGTTCCTCCTTCCCTTCCTTCCTTCCTTCCTTCCTTCCTTCCATCCATCCATCTATCCCTTCCACCCTTTCATCCTTCCTTCCTTCTCTCTTTCATTTCTCCTTCCCTTCCTTCCTTCCTTCCATCCATCCATCTATCCCTTCCACCCTTTCATCCTTCCTTCCTTCTCTCTTTCGCTCCTCCTTCCCTTCCCTCTATCCATCCATCCCTTCCATCCTTCCTTCTCTCTTTCGTTCCTCCTTCCCTTCGTTCCTTCCTTCCATCCATCCTTCCACCCTTTCATCCTTCCTTCCCTCCTCCCTTCTCTTTCGTTCCTCCTTCCCTTCCACCCTTTCATCTTTCCTCCCTTCCCTCTTCCTCTTTCCCTCTTTTTCCTGCCTTCCCTTTTGTTTTTCCTTCTCTGTTTCCTCCATTCCCTTCCACCCTTCCTTTCTTCCATCCTTCCATCCCTTCCTTCTCTTTTTCCTTCCTCCTTTCCTCCTGGGGGATGTTTACCTGGGAGAAGAGAAGGTAGAGAGGGAACATGAGAACTATGTTTCAAGATTTCAAAGGGTGTCCCATTGAGGAGGTGGGGGGAAAATGACTTTCTGCTGCTCTAGAGACCTGGGCACAAGGGAGCAACGGGTTCAAATGCAGAGAAAGGGATTTGACTGAAAAGAAGAGCCAGTGTTGTCCATAGGCACCTCCAAGGCCATGTGGCCAGCATGACTGCATGGAACGGCATTACTTTCCCACAGAAGCGGTATCTATTGATCTACTCACATGTGCATGTTTTTGAACTGCTATGTTGGCAGTAGCTGGGGATAACAGCAGGAGCTCACCCCGCTCCCGAGATTTGAAGCACCAACCTTTCGGTCACAAGTTCAGCAGCTCAGAGGTTTAACTCGCTTTGTCACCAGGGGGCCAAATAATAAAGTAATACCCTTTATTTATATCCCCCTCTAACTCCCAGGTTCCATAGCATTGAGCCATGGCCGTTCAAGTGGTGTTGAACTGCATTAATTCTTCCATGTAGGTGCACCTTAACTGTTTGCCCTTTATGCTCAGGTCTTTCTTATCCTAGTTATCCATCCTCAACCCACGTGCCTTTTTGGTTGTCTTTGATCCCATATTTCCGTTTCCCTGTTGGCACAACGTTTTATTTGAAACTTCTTGGGCAATAAAGAGATATCATAAAGACAGACGAGGAAGCTTTTTAGGGAAAAGGGCAAACAGAACACATTTTCTGAGATTGCCAAATATGGCCTAAGACATGCATTTAGCCATATATGGAATTCTAGGATTTTACAATTCTACATATGGTCAAAAGCACGTCTTTAATTTCATGCCAGCTATTCTTCCCTTTCTTCTCTCTGAGTGTATCAACAGCACTGATTCTCAAAGTGGGCAATACCACCTCCTGGTGGGCGGTGAGGTGCTCCAAGGGGGCGGTGGGAGTCTCAGGGGAATTTGGGGGGCGGTGAACCCCTTTAAGATGGAGGTGAATGATTGGCCATTTAGGGGGGGGGTCACGCGGCCCTCTTCTTTGGCCCCTCACCCTTTGCTTTGAACCCCGCATGCAGTGCAGTGCAAAGGACTCGCCATCCTCCGGTGGAGCCTCCCCGCCACCGCGGAAGAAAGCGTGGCCTTCCCCGGCGGAGGCAATTCATTCCAAACCCCTCCAGTATTTTCTGTTGGCCATGGGGGCTCTGTGTGCCAAGTTTGGCTCAATTCCATTGTTGGTGGAATTCAAAATGCTCTTTGATTGTAGGTGAACTATAAATCCCAGTAACTACAACTCCCAAATGAGAAGGGCTATTTTCTCAAAACTCCACCAGTATTCAAATTTGGGCATATTGAGTATTCGTGCCAAGTTTGGTCCAGGTCCATAGTGGTTTGGGTTCTCAGTTCTCTTCGGATGTAGGTGAATTACATCTCTCCTAAATCACTGCCAATTCCTCCCAAACCTCTCCAGTATTTTCTGTTGGTCATGTGGCTTCTGTGTGCCAAGTTTGGTCCAGTTCTGTAATTTGTGGGGGTCTCAGTGGTCTGTGGAAGTCAGAGCTGAATCGATTGAAGGTACTGCAAATCCCATCATCCATTGTCCATACTCCCCCAAACACATTGTTTTTGTGATTAATCACTATGCTTTAATTATGTTCAATTTGTAACAATGAAAATACATCCTGCATATTAGATATTTGCATTAGAATTCGTAAGAGTAGCAAAATTATTTATGAAGTAGCAACAAAAATATGGATGGGGTCACCACAACATGAGGAACCTTATTTAGGGGTCATGGGATTAGAAAGGTTGGGAGCCACTGCATTCATACATATATCTTTCCGTCTAATTGCTATTAAATATTTAAAATTTAATTTCTAGGGGGGCGGTGAGTAATTTTTTTTCTGGAAAAGGGGCGGTAGGTCAAAAAAGTTTGGGAACCACTGAACTAGAAGAAGGCTGTACTTGCATATTGGTGCATGACTCTAGAGCAGTGTTTCCCAACCAGTGTGCCGTGGCACACTAGTGTGACGTGAGCGATCATCAGGTGTGCCGTGGGAAATATCCTTTCTTCCCCCTCCTGCCAAACACTTTTTCTTCTCCACTCGGGCTCCCTTCTTCCCAGCCTCGCTCTGCTCGCTTTGCCTCACTTTGCTCAGTGCAATATGCCAAGTTTGGTTCAATTCCATTGTTGCAAGAGTTCAGGATGCTCTTTGATTGTGTGTTAACTATAAATCCCAGAAACTGTAACTCCCAAATGTCAAGGTCTATTTTCCCCAAACTCCATCTGTGTTCACATTTGGGCATATTGAGTATTCATGCCAAGTTTGGTCCTGATCCAACATTGTTTGAGTCCACAGTGCTCTCTGGATATAGGTGAACTACAACTCCAAAACTCAAGGTCAATACCCACCAAACTCTTACAGTATTTTCTCTTGGTTATGGGAGTTCTGTGTGAGAACTCCCATAACTCCAATTGATTCCATTCCATCATTGGTGGAGTTCGAAGTGCTCTTTGATTGCGGGTGAACTATAACTCCCAGCTGTTGAGCAAGACCTTTGTGTGTGTCTTTCTGCTATTCCTGCCAGGATATCTATGTTGTGTTCATCGAAACAGGCCCAGGTTTCACACTGAGTGTATAAATACATTTCAAAACATATTGACTATATGTATTACTGTGTTAGAGTGTCATTTTGGTTGGTGGTGTGCCCCAGGATTTTGTAAATGTAAAAAATGTGCCGCAGCTCAAAAAAGGTTGAAAAACACTGCTCTAGTGCAGTCTTTCTCAACCAGTGTGCCGTGGCACACTAGTGTGCCGTGACGGACCTCCTGCTGTGCCGCGAGAAAAGCTCTCTGCCCCCCTTCCTCCCCTCCTTCCTGCCAAACTCCTGCTGCTTGGGGGAGGAGGAGGAAGGGCCGGGCAGTGGCGAAGAAAAAGAAGGGACCGGGGCGCCGCCTCCTTCGGCTGTTTCCCCAGCCAGCCTCCAATCCGCCATGACTCCCACCATGACTCTCGCCCCTTGCTTGCTGAAGCCGCGTGGAGGAGGAGCCCTGCCCACTGAAGCCCGTTCACCGCTCATGTTCCTCCTCTGTAGGAGAGCTGAAGCTTGGAGGAGGGGCGGGGCATGGTGCAGCCTGTAGGTGAGCTGAAGCTGGGGGGAGGGGCAGGGCATGGCGCGGCCTGGCTCTGCTCCCTCCCCCGGCTTCGGCTCTCCCAGCAGCTGCTCCAGCCTTGAGGGGACAGTGCCAAGCCAGCATTGTGCTGGCTCTGGCACCGCTGGCTTGGCACTGTCCCCTCAAGGCTGGAGCAGCGGCTGGGAGAGGTAAAGCCGGGGTAGGGGCGGGGCATGGCACAGCCTGGCTCCGCCCCCTCCCCAGCTTCGGCACTCCCAGCAGCTGCTCCCAGCAGGCCACCAACCCCAACCGTTCTTTACTGTGTTAGAGTGTCATTTTGTGTCATTTTGGTTGGTGGTGTGCCCCCGGATTTTTTTAACGTTAAAAGTGTGCCGCGGCTCAAAAAAGGTTGGGAAACACTGCTCTAGAGAACAGGGTTCGGATCCCTATTGTAAACAGAGGCTGGATGGCCATCTTTCGGGGGTACTTTATTTGTGGTTTTCCTGCATGACAGGGGGTTGCACTAGATGGCCCATGTGGTCTCTTCCAACTCTATGATTTGGCCATGGAGACCCATTGGGAGAACTTGGAACTCTCAGCCTCAAAGAAAGGCAACTGCAAAGCTCTTCTGAATCAATCTGGTCAAGAAAATCTTGTGCCGATTTTGCCTTAGTGTCACCAGAAGTCGGAAATGACCCAAAAGCAGACAACAAACAAAAATGGGCCATTAACATCCATATTTTTTATTCTATATTCATAGTGATAGCATTGCCATTCAATGTAGAACCAACCTTTACTTTCCATTTCTGAATTCACCTGTCACTTCAAAGGCCACTCTTGCAGGTTGTAGTGTACCTTTGCGGTGGTTTGCAATCCGTTTTTATTCCCAGCATCCTAAATAATTCAGTGTCATCAGCAAATGTGGCCACCTTGCTACTGGCTCCTGACACCCAAGTTCATTGCCAGGGCAACATCAGGAGATTCTTTACACCTTTCCATTGACTTAATAAGGGTCTAATACATTTCTCTCTTTGCTCGGCTGAAGTTTTTGAAGTTTGGGCAGTGCACAGTGTTTCCAAACAGGAGGGAAAATTGAATGGAGATGTGGAAGCGGCCAAATGTTTATTTAGAAAACAATGTCTTTCTCCATAGTTTCACCCCTCGTACACCAATACACAAGGACCTCACAAAGGCATATGCAAGTGTATTGTCTTTTTCTAGTGAGTCATGTCTTCTTAGGATATGGCCAAAGGACACCTTCAAATTTAGCTACGAGGGCAGGTCAATAAGTCCGTGACTTTTTGAATGATAAACAGGTGTTTGGATTTAAAAAATCATTTTATTTTTCAACGTCGTCTCCTTTGAGCTCTATACACTTTGTCCAACGTTTCTCCAATTCTTTTGTCCCTTCCAAAAAATAAGATTTGTCGAGGTCATCAAAATAGGTATTTGTTTGTGAGATGATTTCATTGTTGGAATCAAATTTCTTTCCGCCGAGCCATTTCTTCAGGTTTGAAAACAAGAAATAGTCACTCGTGGCTAAATCTGGAGAATAGGGCAGATGAGGGAGCAATTCGTATCCCAATTCATGGCAACTGCACATGTGTGCACCCTTGCATTGTCCTGGTGCAAAATAACTTTTTTCTTGGACAAATGTGGTTGTTTTTCCCCAAATCCTCATTAAATCGACCCAATAAGTTGGCATAATATTCGCCATTGATTGTTTTACCCTTTTGAAGGTAGTCAATGTGGATTATACCGCGTGCATCCCAAAAAAATGGTCACCATGACTTTATTGGCTGATTAACCCACCTTGGCCTTCTTTGGCGCAGATTCACCCCGAGAAACCCACTGTTTTGACTGCTGTTTGGTCTCTGGTGGGTTGTGGTGGATTCACGTTTCGTCCACGGTTACAAAACGGTGCAAAAACTCATCCGTATTGCAGTTGAACAACGCCAAAGATTCCTGCGAAATTGTCACACGATTGCGTTTGTGGTCGATTGTGAGCAAACGCGGCACTCATCTGTGGAAAGCTTTCTCATACCCAAGTGATCATTTAAAATTGAAACCACTGAGCCACGTGAGATGCCTATGGCTTCCACAATCTCTCCCACTTTCAATCTCCGATCGGCCAACACCATATTGTGAATTCCCCCATTATTTCGGGTGTAGAGACCTCAACTGGGCATCCATAACATTTGGCATCTTCCGTGCTGGTACAGCCACAACAAAATTCAGTAAACCACTTTTTTACCATTGAAATTGATGGTGCAGAGTCCCCATAGTATTTATCAAGCTTTGGTCAGCCTTCCTTATGGGCCAGCTCTCACATCCATAGGTTACTATGGGGAATACCATGGCTTTAACTATGTGGATCTTCGCTACCAGAGTGATGTCTCGACTCTTCACTATTTTATCGAGATTGGCCATTGCTCTCCTCCCAAGATGGAAGCCTCTTTCGATGTCCTGGCTGCAGCCTGTGTCTGCAGTCATCTTTGCACCTAGAAATACAGAGTCTTTCAATACCTCCACATTTTCTCCCTCTATTTGTCAGTTATCAGTCTGGTTGCCATCATCTTGGGTTTATTGATGTTTAATTATTTATTTATTTAAAACTTTTGTGCCCCGACCTTCTCACCTCTATCAAGGGACTCAGACCAACATAACAGCAAAAATTCAATGCCATACAATTTTAAAACAATTACAACAACATATTAAAATACATAAAAACCCGGCATAAAACCACATCGCCATTAAAACAATTCCACTCAATCTGTAAACGTGGTCAAACATTCAGACAATAGCCAATCTCAGCCTATTCTGGGAAGGCTTGGTTCCACATCCAGGTCTTCACCAGCCTCCTAAAGGACAACAGGGAGGGGGCAGACCTAGCATCACTTGGTAGAGAGTTCCGCAGCCGAGGGGCCACCACAGAGAAGGCCCTGTCTCTCGTCCCCAACAGTCGCGCTTGCGAAGCTGGCGGGACTGAGAGCAGGGCCTCTCCGGAGGATCTTAATGTTCTAGATCAGTGTTTCTCAACCTTCCGAATGCCGCGACCCCTAATACAGTTCCTCATGTGGTGGTGACCCCCAGCCATAAAATTATTTATGTTACTACTTCATAACTGTAATTTTGCTACTGTTATGAATCATAATGTAAAGTTCTGATATGCAGGATGTATATTCTGGACCAAATTTGGCACAAATACCCGATACACCCAAATTTGAATACTGGTGAGGTGGGGGGATTGATATTGTCATTTGGGAGTTGTAGTTGCTGGGAGTTACAGTTTACCTACAAACACAGAGCATTCGAACTCCACCAATGGGGAATTGAACCAATCTTGGCACACATGACCAACAGAAAATACTGGAAGGGGTTTAGTGGGATTTGACCTTGTGTTTTTGGAGTTGTAGTTCACCTACATACAGAGAGCACTGTGGACTCAAACAATGATGGATCTGAACCAAACTTGGCATGAATATTAAATGTGCCCAAATGTGAACACTGGTAGAATTTGGGGAAAATAGACATTGCCATTTGGAAGTTCTAATTGCTGGGATTTATAGTTCACCTACAATCAAAGAGCACTCTGAACCACACCAATGATAGAATTATATGATAGAACCACCATGACCAACAAAAATACTATGTTTTCTGATAGTAATTGGCGACCCCTCTGACACCCCCTCACGACCCCCCGAGGGGTCCCGACCCCCAGGTTGAGAAACACTGTTCTAGATGGTTCGTAGGGGAGAATCCGTTCGGACAGGTAAACTGGGCCAGAACCGTATAGGGTTTTGTAGGTTAAAACCAGCACTTTGAATTGTGCTCGGAAGCTAATTGGCAGCCAGTGGAGCTGGCTCAGCAAGGGAGTTGTATGCTCCCTGTGCCCCGCTCCTGTTAGTAACTTGGCTGCTTCCGAGCAGTCTTCAAAGGCAACCCCACATAGAGAGCGTTGCAGTAGTCTATTCAGGATGTAACCAGAGCGTGGACCACCGTGGCCAAGTCAGACTTCCCAAGGTACGGGCGCAGTTGGCGCACAAGCTTTAACTGTGCAAAAGCTCTCCCGGCCACCGCTGAGACCTGGGGCTCCAGGCTCAGCAATGAATCCAGGATCACTCCCAGACTGCGAACCTGCGCCTTCAGGGGGAGAGTAACCCCGTTTAACTGCAACGTAGCTTTTGTACTTTCTTCTTTCACCTTGATTATAAGGCTCCTCAGCTCCTCCTCATTTTCAGCCATCAAAGTGGTAACATCTGCATATCTAAGGTTGTTAAGGTTTCAGATGAAGCATTAACAATAATATAAGGAACTGGTCCATTATACAGGTGGAGGCCACAAGGGGGCACTAAACAGAGAAGGATGGTCCAGATTATGTGTGTGTGTGTGTGTGGGGGGGTTAAGGAGAAAAACAATTTCCCCATTTTCGCTGGTTATTCCCCTATCTTCTCACTTCCCATTTCATAAACAAGGTGGTGACATGGGTGGGGGAATATCAGGAAAACAGGGGGAAATGGTTTTATCCCTTTAAATCCCTATCACCCCCTGAAAAATGGACTATCTTTCTCTGGCCTCCGTCCAAATAATGTTTTGGAGCAATGCTTAACACAGTGCTTTTCAACCTTTTCTGAGCCATGGCACATTTTTTACATTTACAAAATCCTGAGGCACACCACCAACCAAAATGATACAAAATGACACTCTAACACAGTAATACATATAGTTAATATGTTTTTAAATGTATTTATACACTCAGTGTGAAACCTGGGCCTGTTTCGATGAACACAACATAGATATCCTGGCAGGAATGGCAGAAAGACACACACGAAGGTCTTGCTCAATTTATAGTTAACACACAATCAAAGAGCATCCTGAACTCTTGCAACAATGGAATTGAACCAAACTTGGCATATTGAACTCTCATTGCCAACAGAAAGTACTGAAAGGGTTTGCTTGGGAATTGACCTTGAGTTTGGAAGTTGTAGTTCACCTACACCCAGAGAGCACTGTGGACTCAAACAATGTTATGTTATGTTGTTGTTTGTTTTCTATCCAGAATCACAATGTTGGAAGGAGGCTCACCACTTTAAGGTCCCTAAAACAGGCATGGGAAAACTTTGGCCCTCTGGGTGCTTTGGACTTCAACTCCCACCATTCCTAACAGCCTGAGGCCCTTTCCTGCTTGAGTGACTGAGGGGGGAAAAGGAAAATAGCCTGAGGCTGCTAGGAATGGTGGGAGTTGGAGTCCAAAACACCTGGAAGGTCCAAGTTTGCCCATGCCAGCTTTCGACAGAGACCTCTTCCTCCCCCTTCCCCTTCGCACCCTTTCTTCCCCCTCCTGCCGAACACTTACTTTTTACATAAGAACATAAGAAGAGCCATGCTGAATCGGGCCTCAGCCCATCTAGTTAGCATTCTGTGTCACACAGTGGCCCACTAGTTGTACACAGGGATCTTTAGCCGAAAGGAGGGCAAAACCCTCACCTGCTCCCGACCCCCCACAACCAGTACCCGGGGAAAATCCTGCCTGCCTCCATCAACACAGTGGTGGCACTTGGATGTCCATTTCAGTAACTACTGATTCCCTTGGTATCCATGAATCTGTCTAATCCTGCCTTGAAGCTGTCCAGGCTGACCGCTGTCACAACCTCCTCTGGAAGTGAGTTCCATAACCCAATGACCCTCTGGGTGAAGAAATATTTCCCTTTATTAGTCCTAACTTTCCTGCCTTGGACCTTCAGGGAGTGCCCCCTAGTCCTAGTGTTGTGTGACAGAGAAAATATTTTTCTTCATTCACCTTTTCTATCCCATGCATGATTTTATACACTTCGATCAAGTCACCTCTTAAACGCCGTCTTTCAAGGCTGAAAAGACCAAGGCGTTGCAACCTGGTTTCATAAGGGAGCCGCTCCATCCCTTGGATCATTCTTGTTGCCCTTTTCTGTACCTTTTCCAGTTCCGTTATATCCTTCTTAAGGTGCGGAGACCAGACTTGTACACAGTACTCCAGATGTGGCCTTACCATAGATTTGTAGAGAGGCAATACAACATTTGCCGACCTATTTTCGATTCCCTTCCTGATCATGCCAAGCATAGAATTTGCTTTTTTCACTGCTGCTGCGCACTAGGTTGACATCTTCATTGAGCTGTCCACCAAGACCCCAAGATCCCTTTCCTGGTTTGTCTCGGAAAGCTTTGACCCCATCAATTGGTAGGTGTAGTTGGGGTTCTTTGCCCCGATGTGCATGACTTTACACTTGTTTAGGTTAAAATGCATTTGCCACTTTGTTGCCCACTCACTCAATTTCGAGAGATCTTTCTGGAGCTCTTTACTGACTGACTGACTGACTTTATTATTTCTGAGTCGCCCCCCACGTTAGTGCTCCGGGCGACTTACACACAACAAATTCCACAATTAAAATAGAGTATTTAAAACTAGATTAAAATATTCAGTGGTTAAATGCAGGGGCCAGGCTCGGTATTTGGGTTCCTGGTTCTGCATTAACCATGGGCTTTCCTAAATAGCCAGGTCTTCAGAGCGGTCAGGAACTGGGGCAGGTCGAGGGAGGCTCTCTGGTCTGGTGGCATCGAGTTCCAAAGAACGGGGGCCACAGCGGAGAACGATCTCCGTCTCGTGGTCTCCAGGTGGGCCTCTTTCAAGCCTGGTACGTGAAGAAGGTTCTTGTTTGCTGGCCGCGGGGTCCTTGAGCAAGCAGGCATTAACAAGCGGTCTTTTAGGTATGTTGGGCCCTGGCCCCGTAGGGCTTTGAAAGCCAAGGTCAAGGTCTTGTGTAAGGCTCTATACTCAACGGGCAGCCAGTGCAGGCGCTGCAGAGATGGTGTAATGTGGCATCTCATCGATGTTCCTGTGAGAAGCCTGGCGGCCGCGTTCTACACAATCTGGACCCTGCGGGTTAGTGACCGGGGTAGGCCTACATACAAAGCGTTACAGTAATCCAGCCTTGATGTAACCGTGGCATGGATTACTGTAGCTAGCGCTTTACAGTCAGTTTCATTTTTAACTACCCTGAACAGTTTAGTGTCGTCTGCAAACTTTGCTTTCTTTCTTCTCCATTTGGGCTCCCTTCTTCACGAGGGGATGGGGGAGGGAGGAAGACGTGACTTGTGCGGGCGCTACTGCACAGACTCGCCCCACGTCTTCCTCCCCCCCTCCGCTCCTGAACACACTCACGCTGCCTCCTCGGATCAACACTTACTTTTTCTTCTACACTGCTGCTTCTGCCGCCATTTTGATCCGAGGGGGCAGCGTGAGCGTGTTCAGGAGGGGAGGGGGGAGGGAGACGTGACCCGCGCGGGCGGTACTGCGCAGACCCGCCCCAGAGCAAAGCGAGGCAAAGCGATCAGAGCGAGGCTGGGAAGAAGGGAGCCCGAGTGGAGAAGGAAAAGTGTTCGGCAGGAGGGGGAAGAAAGGGTATTGGAGGCTCCAATTTCCCACGGCACACCTGATGATCGCTCACGGCACACTGGTTGGGAAACACTGGCTTAACATACTGCCCCTGGTGTAGTGTTTTGGACTACAACTCCTACAATGCCTAACAGCCGGCAGGCTGTTAGGCATTGTGGGAGTTGTAGTCCAAAACACCCAGAGGGCCTAAGTTTGCCCAGGCCTGGTATAACTACTAAAATAATGTAGAAACATTAAAATAGATAGAGTATCCCAGTTATTCACTTATTGCGGGAGGCGCTGGAACCCCACCCCAGCAATAAGCGAGGGAACACTGCCTCTCATAGCATAGAACCGGAAGTAAGCGGCCTGCTCCCTCCTTGGAGCCTCTCTCCTCCCGCCACGCCCCCTTTAGTGACGCTTCTTCCGGCGCGTGGTAGCAGGCCCCTCCCCTTCTCTCTGTCGCTCGAGCCCCCCGCTTCCGGTGAGGGTGGGGGAGGGGGCGCGGCTGAGGCGGCGGCGGTTGCTGCTGCTGCTCCTCCTCCTGAAGCAGGCGCCGCCGCGGAGAGAGAGGTAGGGCGGCTTCCCCTGGCCCCTCGGGGGACCCGGGAGGGAAGGAAGGGAGGGAGGGAGCAGGGAAGCCCCCGCTCTGGGCCTTCCCCTCAGGGTCCGGGGCTCGGGGTGTTTGTGTCTTCCCCTCAGGGGAGCCGAGCCTGGCCGCCTCGCAGGCCTCGAGTGGAGGCGCCCGGAGTAGGCCTCCTCCTCGGGAGTAAGGCGAGGGGCAGAGCCGGCCTTTGGGTCGGTCCTCCTCTGGGGAGATACATAGGCCTCTCGAGATCAAGGTCTCCTCACACATGGAAGCCTGCGGGAGATATTTCTGTAATTTTGGGATATATGTGTGTGTGTGTGTGTCTGCACTACATGTAGTATGTATCTATCTATCGTGATACCTCATCACATATGTAAACCTTTTGGTATTCTTTTTGTAATTTTGGGATATATATATGTGTGTGTGTGTGTGTTGTAATTTTGGGATATATATCTGTGTGTGTCTGCACTATATGTAGTATGTATGTATCTATCATGATACCTCATCACATATGTAAACATTTTGGTATTCTTTTTGTAATTTTGGGATATATATATATATATGTGTGTGTGTGCACACACACTATATGTAGTATGTATGTATCTATTGTGATAGCATCACATATGTAAACCTTTTGGTATTTCTGTAATTTTGGAATATACAGTATATGTGTGTGTGTGTGTAAACGCGCTATATGTAGTCTTTATGTATCTATCGTGATACCTCATCACATGTAAACCTTTTGGTAATCTTTTTGTAATTTTGGGATATATATATATATATATATGTGTGTGTGTGTGTGTTGTAATTTTGGGATATATATGTGTGTGTGTCTGCACTATATGTAGTATGTATGTATCTATCGTGCTATCTCATCACATATGCAAACCTTTTGGTAATCTTTTTGTAATTTTGGGATATATATATATGTGTGTGTGTGCGCACACACGATATGTAGTATGTATGTATCTATTGTGATATCACATATGTAAACCTTTTGGTATTTCTGTAATTTTGGGATATATATATGTGTGTGCGTGTGTGTGTGCGCTATATGTAGTATGTATGTATCTATCGTGATACCTCATCACATATGTAAACATTTTGGTATTCTTTTTGTAATTTTGGGATATATATATATGTATGTGTGTGTGTGTGCGCACACACGATATGTAGTATGTATGTATCTATTGTGATATCACATATGTAAACCTTTTGGTATTCCTGTAATTTTGGGATATATATTTATATATGTGTGTGTGCGCGCTATATGTAGTATGTATGGATCTATCGTGATACCTCATCACATATGTAGACATTTTGGTATTCTTTTTGTAATTTTGGGTTATATATATATGTATGTGTGTGTGTGCACACACACGATATGTAGTATGTATGTATCTATTGTGATATCACATATGTAAACCTTTTGGTATTTCTGTAATTTTGGGATATATATATGTGTGTGTTGTAATGTGTGTGTGCGCTATATATGTAGTATGTATGTATCTATCGTGATACCTCATCACATATGTAAACATTTTGGTATTCTTTTTGTAATTTTGGGATATATATATATATGTTTGTGTGTGTGTGTGTGCGCACACACGATATGTAGTATGTATGTATGTATTGTGATATCACATATGTAAACCTTTTGGTATTTCTGTAATTTTGGGATATATATTTATATGTGTGTGCGTGTGTGTGCACGCTATATGTAGTATGTATGTATCTATCGTGATACCTCATCACATATGTAAACATTTTGGTATTCTTTTTGTACTTTTGGGATATATGTGTGTGTGTGCGCTATATGTAGTATGTATGTATCTATTGGGATATCACATATGTAAATCTTTTGGTATTTTTGTAATTTTGGGATATATATGTGTGTGCTATATGTAGTATGTATCTATCATGATATCTCATCACATATGTAAACATGTTGGTATTCTTTTTATAATTTTGGGATATATGTGTGCGTGTGCGCTATATGTAGTATGTATGTATCTACCATGATATCACATATTGTAATTTTTTGGTATTTTTGTAATTTTGGTATATATATGTGTGTGTGCGCGCGCATTATATGTATTATGTATCTATCGTGATATTTCATCACATATGTAAACCCTTCGGCATTCTTTTTGTAATTATGGGGTGCACATATCTGTGTGTGCGCACTATATATAGTATGTATGTATCTATCGTGATACCTCATCACATATGTAAACCTTTTGGTATTGTTTTTGTAATTTTGGGATATACAGTGTTCCCTCACTTATTGCTGGGGTTAGGTTCCAGGACCTCCCGCAATAAGTGAAAAACCGCGATGTAGGGATGCTCTGTTTATTTTAATATTTATACATTATTTTAGTAGTTATACACTATTTTAAGTCTTTATAAACTTAAAATAAAAGGAAGGAAAGACCCTTCAAGGCTGGAGGGAGGGAGGACTGAGGAGGGAAAGTGCCTTGGAGAGCGGTGGTGGCAAAACCTCACAAAACAGTGAAAATACCATGATATATATTTTAAATTAATATTTTTTGAAATCTGAAAAACAGTGAGTCCGCAATAAGCGAACTGCGAAGTAGCGACGGAACTGTGTGTGTGTGTATAGTGATAACTATCCATCTCATCACAGATGTTAACCTTTGGCAATCGTATAATTTTGGGAGATTTATCTATCTGTATCTCATCACAGTGTGTGTGTGTATATATATATAATGTGTTTGGGTATGTGTGTTTTTCTGATTCCTTCACAAGTCGTGTTTGGGGTTGTGTCCCCTGCCTTTGCCTCAAGGGAAAAGAGTGTTTACAGTGGGAACGCATGCACAGGAATTTTAGCCGTGCTCACTTTGGAATACGTTGTGGGGCACTTGAAGATGCATGTGTGCTTTCCTTGGCCTCTGAATGTTTATTTCTTTCAGGGTAGCCTTAGGGACTTCCTCCCTAATAAACTCGTAAACAAGTTTCCATGTTAGATTCCAGGGATCCTAGGATGCGTACATGAGAGTCAGTGCAATGGAGTTTGTGTATATGTTTGCGCTTGTGTTTTGTGTAGAGATAGGGTGGGGGTGGAGAGGAGAAGCCCACCCTGCTCTCTCGCATGTCTGTGTTTACTTCCTCGTAAGCCCCATGGTGCTCAGTGGCATTAAGATGGTCCCTCCTGCTCACACCTTTTAACTTGGGAGTTCGCATCCTTGAAGCTCAGTTCAGGTTATATATAATCCACAGCAACCAGATTGTTATATGCATAAGGATGGAAAAATTCAGATTATGCCAACTATGTAGGAGTGGATGGAGAAATTGATAAATCAAGCAGAAAAGGATAAAAGGCTCTTGTTTGATTGGAGAAAGGACACTAGTGACATTTCTTCAACAGGAACCCTTTTTGGACATTTTGCAAAAAAAGAAAACTAACTTTTAATTTTGGGATTTGATTATCTTTATCTAAAGAAGTGAGTTTTTATTGAGAGAGATGTTTATATAACGTCTGAGAAGAAGATTGAAAGTTAACCTTCGCCTTCCCCAGTTTATTTTTAATTTCCTTTGCCTTTTTATTTTGTTGTATTTTTATTATCTGTAATGGGTTTTTTTTTATAAAAAAGAAGCAATTGTCAGAATGGGAGTGTGTCTGTGCAATAGCAGATTATACAGATTTACTTAGAACTAAGTCCCTCGTGGCTTGCTTTCTAGCACAAATGCTGTCTAATAAATGTGCTTAGTACTGTAGTGTGCTTTTTAGGAGTTCGTTGTGGGTGTGGTTGGTGGGGAGGTGTGTGCATATAAGAATATTTGTGGGTCCAGGGAAAGTCTTGTGGGTGGACGATCTTAGGGCTCCTTGCTTGCCTGCAGCCCTTGTAGGCAGATAAATGGTAGAGTTCAGATAAGAAAACCCCCTTGTGTGTGTGTGAAAGAGAGGAAAATAAAGAGGCTTTTCCTATGCACATTTCTGTTGCGAGGTAAGTTTAAAACAGCAAAAAAGCAGGCTGGTCCAGGCAGAAGCTGACTGTAAAAGGTCATAAATTGTGGGATGAGATTTAACCTTAGTTTTTATGCCCTTTTTAAAAACCAAATTGGCAGGTAGATTGTATTTTTGGCTGGAAATTCCCAAAGTTTTATTATATGCTTTCATCTTGTTTGGAAAAAAACAATGAGTTACAGCAGCAATTCCTCACTTGACTCCATTGGCCATGATGGAGGCAGAAATCCAGTCTATCTGGAGAGTATGAGATGGTTTTTTGTTGTTGTTGTTCAGTTTTTACACGTTGATACATAAAGATGGCTTTTTTAAAATAAAAAAAAAGTACTTTAAAAAAAAGTGTTCTTATGTTGTGACAGACTATGGTTGATAAAAAAGAAGAGCAGTTCTTTATGATCTTTGCCTTCCAGCCATGCCAATCATAAGGTTTCCCTGGATGCTAAGAGTAAGTTATTTCAGTTTGTCTGACTATAACCTGTGACTTCCGTTAAATACATTTCTTTAAACATGGGGAATAGGAAAAAAAGAAAAAAGTGTTCTTTCTGGACACCATACTGAAATACCTACAGATTAAGGGCAAACAAAATGGAGTGCTTCTACTAGTAGCCTATAAAAAAACTTCAGGAATCCCCCCCCCCCGAAGTAAAACATTGAAAGCTAACCTATGTTTTCTCAGATGTCAGTCCCTCTATATTCAGTGAGGCTTAATCCCATATTATACAGGCAGTTCACAAATTACAAACGAGATAGGTTCTACAGATTTGTTTTTAAGTTGAATGTGTTTATTCACATTCAACTGTGATAACTGAATTTTGGAAAAAAAAGATTTGTTGTTGAAACAAGGATTGGTGATAAAGCTTCAGTTGATACCCCTTCCCCCCATGATAATAACTCTTCCAGGAACGGCTATCCCATTATACGGATAGATTTTTGTCACTTCCTGTTGTCTCACCCCTGTTCTTATCTATGAGTCGTTTGTAAGTCTCATACCTGTATAGTGTAGGATTGCAATTTGAGACAGGGAGTTTGCCTCACTGAGTTTAGACCAGGCCTGGGCAAACTTCGGCCCTCCAGGTGTTTTGGACTCCAACTCCCACAATTCCTAACAGCCGGTTGTTCCTACCGGCTGTTAGGAATTGTGGGAGTTGGAGTCCAAAACACCTGGAGGGCCGAAGTTTGCCCAGGCCTGGTTTAGAGGGATCTTGCTACTTTTTTTTTTATTTGAGGGAAAGGAGAAGGCTGAAAAATGACTGTGTCCATAAGTGAGCATTATATGTATATAAATATTGCCAGGTCTGAAAGGGAGCAGATTATTGGACTATCTTTATTGTGGGAGCAACAGTTATGCTGGGATGTTTGAGAATACTTCTTTTAGGTTTTCAGCTTGTGAATATGAGTTGACAGGTGATGAGAAGAGAGGAGAAGATGTTTCAGAATACTTGTGTGTGAGTGAGAGACTGTGTATCTGTGTGCGTATCATGGCAGGGAGCATCTGAAACATGCTAAGTGGCAAGATAAAGATATAGGACATCTGGGATATAATAGGGATATGTTGAATGTTGTGATGTTTGGTCAGGCTAAAAGCTTTCTCGGAAGGACAAAAAAGGAATAGAAGAAACAAGTTCTTTTTTTACCTGTGGTGCTTAAAAACCTCAGCTGCAGCAGGCAATAGTAATTGCTTTATTTCAGCAGGTTTTTAGAAGTTTATTTTCATGCTGAGGTCATTGGCATTGTTATGATTGTTTGCTGTTGCTTTTTGTCTTATTAAAAGTATTGATTTCAGCTACTTTATTGTGATATTTTTTATTCCTTATTCGCTTTTACCTTGATTACATGTTTAGAAGGCTGGATCCAATCGGTCAGCAAGTTGGGAACCAGTCAGTAATCCAATATAATGAAATGTTAATTGGAGAAATAAGTTGGATAGGTTTTGATTTTGTAATTGGCTTTTTGATCCTTGAAGTATTGTGTTTATAGTGGTGTGTTCGAAAGAAATAAAGCTGTAGTGTTGAAGAAATCTTATTTTGCTTTTACAGCTTTAGTATGGAGCAGAAATACTACGGAGTAACTGTTAAACTCAGTCTGCTTGTAGGAATTTATTCTTAAGATCAGATGCTTTCATATATTGAAAGTTAGATGCAGCTGGTTGTCTATAAATGGCTGGCATTCCAACGCAGCTCTGGATATGAACTGTTCAGTGAAACAAGAGTTATGGCAGATACATGTAATTTGAAATTAAGCAGTCATTAAAAAAACATGGAGCTTTTCCACCCTGAAAAGACTGAAATACTATGAAATTGTTTTGAAGACTTTGGGTGGATGTATTGATATGTAAGGTGTGGCAGTCATCCTTGCACAAGTCCTTTTCTTTAGCGCTGGAGGCCAGTGGGGCTTTGCATTCATGTATAATTACAACATTCAGCAACAATGCGTCCGTCTTGCTGGAACCTGCCAAGTAGGGTTGTTACTGACCTGTTTAAGATCTAGGGGGAACCAGAATCACTATTCAGTGGGGCTTCTTACACCTGAGGTGTTTACTTGATAACAACAGCAAAATACTAAGTTTTGAATTACAGTAAAATACTTACACAGCATATGTGATGTTTTATGACATATGTGATTGTTTTTAGGAATGCTTTTATGATGTTTTTAGGCTGTTTGTGTAATTTTATTGTGTTGGAAACCGCCCCGAGCCTTGGGGAGGGGCGGTCTAGTAAATCCAAATAATAAATAAATAAATATGTGTTTGCTGTTTGCCTTCTTGTGAATGTCTACTTCTCTGAAACAGGAAACAATATGTAGTTATGTACATTCTGAATTCTTGAGGTAGAAATATCCATCTGAAAGGTTTTATATGTAGCAGCTGCTTTATCCAAAAGCCTTGCTGGATACTAATGCTACGTATTTTATGGGATGATAATAATCTTGTACTCCTAACATTGTCCTCAAAGAAATACTATGTTCAGACGTTTTACAAGATTGTATGTCATTTTCATCTAACCAAACGTTTCAACTAAAGTACTGTTTTGGATTTGTCAGTGGGCTTGCTTTGCAATCTTGAATATTTCTTTATAACTTGCAAGTGTTATCAGATTGTTACTTAACTTAATATTTGTGACAGATGCTGGAAATTGTTTGTCTCTCTCAAAATAGGTGAGGGGTAGTTTTCTTTATTGCTTCTTGAGATGGCTTGCGTAATTTTAGCAAAATGCCCTTGTGCTTTTCCAGAGTGAGGCTATTCTGCTAAAATTAAGATGGCAATCTCTAAAGCAGCTATAAAAGGGAATAGTATCTGAAGCAAGGATATTGTTTAGTTTTGGATTCAATTCTGATACGCAGTTTTAATTAATCCTCTCTACGATTTACTTGTGTCATAAAATTATGCACATGAACTTCATCCCAAGCAGTAAATCCATAGAATACTAATAACTTCTGTGGCAGTGAACAAAATACAGGCCATCTCATAGTTACAAACATTTGACTTCCAAATGACTCATAGTTAAGAACAGGAGTGAGACAACAGGAAGTGAGAGAAATTGACCCATAGGAAGGGAAATTCACTCTTGAAAGAGTTATCATGGGGAAAAGGTGTCTCAACTGAAGCTTTCTCACCCATCCTTGTTTCCACAACAAGCCACATTTGTCAAAATCTAGTTATCACAGGAACAGAAAGTGAGGTGAAATCCTCTGAACGGGGCACAGACAGCAAACAAACATTACAGGAGTGTTAACCCTTCTGTATGTTTTCCATATCTATGCATATCTATCTATCTATCTATCTATCTATCTATCTATCTATCTATCTATCTGGAGTTACACTTACAAAATTCAACTTACGAACAAACCTACAGAACCTATTTTGTTCGTAACTCAAGGACTGCCTGTGCAAGAAGACATGTTCACAAGCAGTTGGAGGAGATAATAGAGAAAGGGAAAGTAATCAGTCGAAGAGTACAAAGTTGTGCCAGAGGATGTAGACTTCATGTCTGACTTGTATTTCACCTTGCATAGCATCAGCCCTCCCATTAAATGTAATTCTTCACCTACTCCCTATTATTTCTTTTCTGATTCAAGATCAATAGGTAACTTTCCTTGAAGATAGCTGAGCTCATAATTGCTGGCTGCTTTTTTTCTTGTTACATCTTGCAAGCCACCTGATCTTCACAGGTTTGCTATTGTGTTGATGGGGTCTGTCCCTGGGTCTGAAACAGGGAGGCAGGCCTCATTAATAGAGGAGCAGTTGCTATGGGAGAATACAGCTCTACTTTCTGGCACCGTGGTCTCGCTGCTGTGTTGATTGATAGCGTTAGTCCTAGCGTGATTCCGCTCTCACTGTCTTGCTCTCTTCCCCCCACCCCCATTTTACACAGCCATCTTGTTTTGCAAGTGCTATCAGTGAGGGGCCTGTTGCTGTGGCAGCAAAGGGTGGTGCAGTTGTAGACTGAGACTTGCCAAAGGACATGTGTGCTCATTCACAGAGGAAAAATCCCAATTGTTCTGCTATAAAATGACTTGAAATTCAAAACTGACCTCTGGGCTTTTCTGCTAGAATTTTCAGGTTTGATGCCTTCATGTTTGGAGTTGATAATTTTTTGCTACCTATTCATTCCACTTATATCCTACTTTTCCTTTCCCATTTTGTCACAATTTGTGAGACAAGCAACCATTAATAAAGGTATGTCATCACTGAGTAGGGTTCTAATCAGGCCCATTGCACTGCCTCTGACCAGTATAATCTGCTTTATTTTCAGTCCTCTGATAGGGGAAAAGGCTTGAAAAACCAACTGTGTGGGTCCAAGCATCTCCTGTTTTGAGTTTTAATTGCCAGTGCCTACAAACAAAACCTGGGTTTTGCCACAACCCTTAAACCATCTGATCAGGTCAGGATGTAGTAAAATAACTAGCAAAACAGGAAATCTGTCCAGCATGCAAATAAACTTTGGAATAAAGAATCCCCTATGTGTATTTGCCAAGAAATCTGGAATTGGCATGTGAGTTTGGGGCTCCTGAGGTTTCCCATTCTGGAAGCAGGGCATGAGCTTTGCATTCTGCTTTTTGACCTACAGGGAGGAAAGCCGAAAGTAATTTATACAAACCCAATATTTGTGTTTCAGATTCTCTCACTCTCCGCTAGAAGAAAACCTTGGGCTGGCGTCTTGTCCAGCAGAACTCCCCCCTTATCACAGCCATGTTAACAGCAGGATGAAGCTGGAGGCCGTTGTGGAGCAGCTGCAAAAGCAGCAACAACAGCAGCAGCAAGCCCCGCTGCAGATGGATTCCCGAGAGAGACAGCAGAGGCAGATGAGAGAAACCCAGCTGCATTATGCGCAGCAGCTGACAGTGCCACAAGGTGCTCTCTCAGCCACATCTGGCAAAGCCTCAGGTGGCCCGGTTCTTGGCCCTTCGGCTAGAGTCCCACCTGTGCTTGGGGCTGCCCGAACATTTGACCAGAGCAGTATGAACTCAGAGGAGGATGAGGAAGATGAGGAAGGGGAAGAGGACGAGGAAGACGGCGATCTCGAGGATGATGCTCCACGAACTGGGAAAGATGCATGCTCTGCTTTGAAGTATTTTCATGCTTCCAAAGTTGCCCCCCTCAACCAAAGAGTGGCTTCTTCTTCGAACCCCCTCCCAGTTTTAGGACTGCAGCGGGGACCACAGGGAAAGGATGAGCAGGGTAAAGAAGCTGTGAACCCTCCATATTCTGGCTGTACATCTGTGAGACAGAACTGGAGACTGGATGAGCAGCTCACGCAGGTCAGTGAACATGTTCTTCTTGAGATCAGGGGAGGGAATTATTTCTTCTTAAGGAAATGTTTCTCAACCTGGGGTTTGGGATCCCTGGGGGAGTTGTGAGGGGGAGTTAAATGGGTCACCAAACACTAGAAAACACAGTATATTCTGTTGGTCATGGGGGTTCTGTGTGGGAAGTTTGGCCAAACTGTATCATTGGTGGGCTTCAGAATGTTATTTGATTGTAGGTGAACTTTAAATCCCAGTAACTACAATTCCCAAATGTCAATGTCTATTTTCCCCAAACTCCACCAGTGTTCACATTTGGGCGTATGGAGTATTCGTGCCAAGTTTGGCCCAGATCCATCATTGTTTGAGTCCATAGTTCTCTCTGGAAGTAGGTGAACTACAGCTCCCAAACTCAAGATCATTGCTTGGAATTTCTCACCCGTTGTATGCCAGTTTTTCCATTCTGCTAGGGCTTGTTTATTGCTTGTAAGCTAAAATGTAGTAATATTCTATTCTAAAATGTGTTACTATTCTGTACATTTGTTTTGCCCCAGCTCACACTGTAGTAGCAATTTTATTGATTAGTCCTTAGGCCATATCGCAATACCAAACCAAACAACAATGCTTGATGAGACTTGATTGCACTCTATGACCCCCCCCCCCCCCCAGCTCACACTGGAATGTACGCTTACATTGGTACAAGGCTGGAGACTTTTCGTGCTCCATATATTTTGGATTTTGTTTCCTATTATCATGTGCCATTGGTCATGTTGGCTTGGGCTTCTGGGAAGCCAAAGATTCCCCATTTCCACATTCGATATAGCTGTTGAGAATGAAATGGGCATTCTTGCCTGCGAAGCTGCAGAACAGACCAGAGCACTATGTTGAGGGTGGATCAAAAGTTTTGGTAGATCAATTCAAATATTGAAAACATTGAATCTGAAAGGGGTGACAAGTCAGTCATAGCCCCTCATCAGCTTTGATGGGAGCAGCAGCAATTTTTCGTCTGCTCAGTGAAGTTGGGAAAAGGAAATGCATGACAAGAGTATAGTGACTCCAGTATCTATTGGATTTCTATGAAATCTCCCCTCCCCCTCCCCCCCACAAGTTCTATTTGTGTTGAATACTGGCATTTTAGTATGGCTGCTTGGAGAGGCATGGAAAGTACATGCTTTTTCTCTGCCCCCACCTCTGTGGTCAAAGAACTTTTAATCTGTTGCAGTTGGAAAACATGCAGGATGATGCAGCTGGCAGAAGTTCATCCACTCTGTCGAATCCATGGTAGAGAGGAACTTGACAGGGGGAGTGTGTCCCTTTTGGTTCTCCTGGACCTCTCAGTGGCATTTGATACCATAGACCACAGTATTCTTCTGGGACTTCTCACAGGAATGGGGCTTGGGGGCACTGTTTTGCAGTGGCAGCAGTCCATCCTGGAGGTCCGTTCACAGAAGGTGTTTTTGGGGGCACCTGCTTGGCCCCACAGCCATTGACCTGTGGGATTGCACATGGCTCAGTATTGCCCCCCTCCCCCAATGTTGTTTAACATCTACATGAAGCCACTGGGAGAGATCATTCAGAGTTTTGGAGTTCAATGCCATATGTACGTAGATGACGTCCAACTTTGTCACTCGTTTCCGTCTATTGCTAAGGGGGCTGTTCAGGTGCTGAACCAGTGCTTGGCAGCTGTGATGGTCTGCATGAGAGCCAACAAATTGAAATTGAATCCAGACAAGACAGGGGGGCTCCTAGTCAGTCGTAAGGCTGAACAGGGTATAGGGTTACAGCCTGAGTTGGGTGGGGTTGCACTCCCCCTGAAGATGCAGGTTTACAGCGTGGAAGTGATCCTGGACTCATCGCTGAGCTTGGAACCCCAAGTTTCTGCGGTGGCCAGGGGAGCTTCTGCACAATTAAAACTGTCAGTTGTGCATGGACATTGGGAAGTCAGACTTGGCCACGGTGGTTGACACTCTTGTTACATCTCAAATAGACTACTGCAATGCACTTTATATGGGGTTGCCTTTGCAGACTGTTCGGATGCTTCAAGTAGTCCAATGAGTAGCAGCCAGGCTACTTAGTGGAGCAGCGTACAGAGAGAGGACACTCATCCAGTTGTATCAGCTCCACTGGCTGCTAGTCTGCTACCGAGCAAAATTCAAAGTGCTGGCTTTAGCCTATAAAGTCCTAAACGGTTCCTGCCCAGTTTACTTGTTCGAGTGTATCTCCCTCTATGAGCTGGCAAGGAGATTAAGATTTTCTGGGGAGGCCCTGCTCTCGATCCCGCCTCCTTTGCAGGCGTGGTTGGCGAGGATGAGGGATAGGGCCTTCTCAGTGGTGGCCCCTTGGCTATGGAACTCCCTCCCAAGTGAAATTAGATCAGCCTCCTCCCTCCTGTCCTTTAGGAAAAGGCTACAAACTTGGATGTTTGACCAAGCATTCAATTGAGTAATCGATCAGTACAATAAGAAAAGTTGAAATAGGGCAATGACAAAAGGGAACAGCCGTGACTACACTATCGGCTTGCGTGATTTTAAATAATTGGTTTTAAGGTTTTATATGTTTTAATTAACTGTTTTAATGTGTATGTTTTATTTTGTGTTTTGGCATCTAATTGTTGTCTATATATACAGTATGTACACCTCCCTGAGTCTCCTACGGGGTTGAGAAGGACGGGGTATAAATACAGTGAATAAATAATAAATAATAGAGGGGCCCATGCTCTGGTGTTGTGTATTAATAAATTATCTTGCTTGGGGTGCAGGTGCAGTGAGTGGTGCTGGCAAAATTTCAGTTGCATCTCTTGCAACTTCTTGCTCAAGAGTGAACGCTTTGAATAGTTGTCCTTTAAACATCTGCAGCAGCTTGAGTTTTTATGGAGCCTGGTCTTTGTCAAGCATCTGATGAAATGCTACCCTCCGTTGATATGTGTATATACATTTCCACACATGAATCATGCTTCTCCTGGCAGCCATGGTATTTGAGAACTTTTATCATCATTAAGACATTAAATTACATTGCATGAAGACTGATAATGGGTACAGCTCATTGGAAGTAAATTCTGGACAGCGTGCCACCCCAAAGAGCTTTCATGGTTGAGCAGAGATTATTTTAAAATATATACTAAGTCGTCTTTATTATTAAGATGATTTAAAACACATAAAATATAAAGGAGTATCTCTTTCTCTCAGGATTACTTCGTGAACAAAGATTCTTAGGAAGGACTCATCCCATGCTTTTTACAAGCGCGTTGATGACTAAAAAGGCCAATCTGAGATAGGCAAGTTCGGTTGCAGAAAGCACAGCAGAAAGTCTCCTTGGGTGATGTTGTTTCCAAGTTGCGCTTCTTTCTGCATTGTCGTTTCTCTTCGAGACCCATTCGGCGTGTCTTCTCGAAAGAGGCCACAGCATTGTGGATAGTGCGTCTCCATGCCTCCCGATGTGAGGCCAGGGTGGACCATTGTTGGTGATCAATCTGGCTGAGCCTGAGACGTTGTTTCAGGGAGTCCTTATATCTCTTTTTGGGGGCGCCTCTCTTGCGCTGACCCATGGCGAGTTCACCATAGAGTAGTATCTTTGGGAGGCGGTGGTCCTCCATCCTAGAGACGTGCCCTGCCCAGTGCAGCTGTGTTCTCAATAGCTTGCTCAAGGACAGCAGTATAGCACGCTATTAAAAACCGTTTCCTTTAAAACAATCATTTAATTCCCCAAAGCTTGAGTGAAGGAAAAAAAGTATAATTAATAAAAGAAAACCTTTCCAAATTGGCCTTTTAAACTGTTGCGATTGATTCATTGTGTTGAGTTTGACTATGTTGTTTTTAGTATTTTGATTGTTAGCTGTCTTGAGTGCTACTCCCCCCCCCCCCAAGTGGAAGTCAATAAATAAACAATTCAATGACAAGTCAGCGAAGAAATAATTCCTTGGGAATAGTTAAGTGCTTACTGCCATAAAATATGGCACTGGCACCTAGCATGTGTGTTATTAAGTAGACTATTTAATATTCTGCTTTAATCATGATAGTATTATTGAATCTTAGTTTTTAAATAAAAATGTCACCGAATACCAATTGCTGAGGAGTGCCTGCAGGGCTGGGCCTTTTTGTCCTGTTTGTGGACATCCCAGAAGCAGCTGGATGACAGCCTTGCAAAGCAGAAACATGGGCCATGTGCATCTTTGGTCTCATCTCACAGGGCTGCTCCTAAGAACATATACAAGACTGCATTGGATAGTAGTAGTTGAATGATGCCACTGCAAAGACAGCTGTGATAAATGATCTGTGAAGCTAGTATTATTAGCAGAATTTTCACTGATTTTCATTGACATTGATCTATAGTGCACCCTTTGGTTTTAGATACCATATTGTGGCTACCGAATTCTTTGCAGTAGAAAGGTGATTCAATATTGGAACCGTTTCCCCATGCAAGGCCCCATCCCTTTGAGAGAAATTCCGTTTTGTGATGCAATGCCAGATTCCACAGCCCTAGAAATAAAGTGATCTCCTTTGTGTTCATTTTCTCAAAGTTGTTTTTACAGAATGTCTGTACCTTTTAGGCTTTGCACAGACTTTGATTCTTGTTGACTGTAGTCTTTGAAAGCCTCCTGAAGGCACAGGTCTGCAGTTTGGGGGCTACTTCTGGACTCAGTGCTGATGCTTGATGCTCTGGTGTCAGCAGTGGCTGGGAGGGCCTTTTCACAGCTTGTGTACCAGCTACCTCGAAAAGACTGACTTGGCCACAATAGTCCACACCTTAGTTACATCTAGAATGGACTACTGCAACGCACTCAGTGTGGGACTGCCTTTGAATATGGTTCAGAAATGGCTGTTAGTGCAAAAGTCGGCAGCCAGATTACTAACTGGAGCTGGCTATAGGTAACACACCATGCCCCTACTAAAGCAGCTCCACTGGCTGCTGGTGAGTTCCTGGACCCAACCTATCTTTGAGACTGCATTTTCTTCTATGAACCAGCACGGGCTTTGAGATCTACCAAGAAGGCCCTCCTCTCGGTCCCACCTCCGTTGGTGGGGACGAGAGAGGGGGCCTTCTCAGTGGTGGCCCCCTGGCTTTGGAATTTTCTCCTGAGGGAAAGCAGTCTAACCCCCACCTTCCAAGCCTTCTGCATAGAATTAAATACCTGGTTTTTCCAACAAGACTTTGACCATGTTTAGACTCTCTAATAATATATATAAGGACCTTTAGATTCTTTATTCGCACTTTATACTTCTGAGATCGAATACTGTTGCTTTATCTACAGCAGTTGCTGTATTTTTATTGTTTTTATCATGGGTTACTGTGAATTTCCGATGTTGTGTTGATTGTTTATTGTCTACTCCTGTGTTTTGTTTTGCACTTCTTGTATTTTGCATGTCACACCTTGAGTGTTTTGTGAGCCGCCCCAAGTCCCTCTGGGAGATGGTGGTGGGGTATAAATAGATGATGATTACTAAATTTAGGATTTATTTAAAATACATACTTTTTAAAAAGCCTAACATATTGAAAATAGAATGAAGGGTAGGTTGTTTTGAATGTCCAATCTTAACCTTTTGACTATCTTTTTATGAACCTTGTTCTATACAGATAACATGGCCATTTTTTTCCTTTTAGAAGTTTTCTTTATTTACATTATTTGTAACACTGGTGCAATTAGAAGAGCTGAAATGAGTCATTCCGAAACCATTGGGAAAGCCAGAAAGAGCAATCTTGAACCATGTTAGAAATATAGTCGCCTTTTAAAAGTCCAGAATGTACTTCTTGTTGCATTAAGATATTAGCATTTGTGGACATTAGTATTTGGAGCTTTGATTGTGTTACAGTATTTTGGACAAACTGGATCACATGGGCAAATGCAGTGGAATGATGGGTCAGAATGCTCTGATATAATGTCATTTTTGGAGTCTTCATTTCATTTCAATTTATTATTTGATGAGTCGCTCTCCATCTGAGTGCTCTGAGCGACTTACACAGCAATAAAACAACAAGCATATCAACAATAAATGACAGTTTAAAAGCTTTGACAAAGAGCCAAGTTTTGAGAGCTTGGGAGAATGACCGCAAATCAGGTATAGCTCTAATGTATGGAGGTAAGGAGTTCCACAAGGTTGGGGCAAGGACCAAAAAGGCCCTGCGCCTCGTGGAGTCCAGGCGAGCCTCCCTGAGACCGGGAATAGACAAAAGGTTTTCTTGAGCTGATCTCGGTGGTCTCTGATGGCAGATACGTGAAAGACGCTCTCTGAGGTATTTCGGGCCTTGACTATGAATGGCCCTAAATGTCAGAACCAGTGTCTTATAGGTAGCCCAATGTTGTATTGGGAGCCAATGGAGGTGTTTGTAGTACTGGAGCTATATGATGTCTCATTGGTGTCAGAGTGAGTAGTCTGGCAGCTGCGTTTTGGACCACCTGGATCTTCCGTGTCACTGAGAGAGGAGTACCAGCATACAAAGCATTACAATAATCCAGCCTTGAGGTAACTGTGGCATGGATTACCATTGCATGGGCTTCTGTTAGAAGGTAGGAGGCCAGCTGCCTTGCCTGGCGGAGTTGGTAAAAGGCCTGGTTATCCCTTATATTAAAGAAAACATTTATTTACAAGTAGGGCACTAGAAGACCAAAGACTGGATTACGCATTTTAAAAATATTTGCTGGCATTTATGTCGAGATGTTCTGAGTTTGATAAAGTAGATTCTCTGAGCATGATTGGTCTTGAACATTCCCCCAGCATAGTACTTGACCTTTTACTTGTAGGATTCCTTTACAAAGTAGAGAAACATTCTGTACCTGTGGGCTAAACTATGTACATATAGTTCACTTAGCCTCCTCCATGTTGTTCTGTTTCACTTTATATGCGTAAATCAGGATCATATTGATTAGGTGAGAATTCTTTTCCCTTGTTGTCATTCTACTGCTATAGAACTGCTAATGGGAAGACTCCATCTCACCAGCCTAAACTTGGTTACTTGGACAACGGGTGTCTCTTGAGGTTCTCAGATTTTACGTAGGCTCCTAATTTGAGAAGGTGGTGTGTGTGTGTCTGATATCTTGGCCCCAAGCCACTTGAAAACATCATATGTCAAAATAGAGCTTGGAAACCAATTGGAAGAACATTTTGGTACAATGCTAGTAATGTGTGATCTCTATAAAGTACACAGTATTTAACAGGCTAGCTACAACATTTTGCATCAGCGGTAGTTTCCAAAATATTTTTATAGCTGACATGGTGTGCATTGCACTGAGAGGTAATTGAGAAACCTATGTGGTCAATTCCCTAGAATAGGGCTCAGTGTACAAAGTGCAACCGCATGAAGGCATGAACTGCCTCTCTTTTCAGGTGTAATTCTACGTGTAAGAAGCATTTTCTTTCTGAAGGAGTGCGGCCATATCCAGATCGCAATCCAAGATTCTTTCCTGCTTAACAACAGGACTTGTGTGGAGTGAGCCTCAGTTTACTCATCCAACTCTTTACTGCAGTGTTTTTCAACCTTTTTTGAGCCGCGGCACATTTTTTACATTTACAAAATCCTGGGGCACATCACCAACAAAAATGACACAAAATGACACTCTGACACAGTAATACATATAGTTAATATGTTTTTAAATGTATTTATACACTCAGTGTGAAACCTGGGCCTGTTTTGATGAACACAACATATATATGACTTCCTCTCACATACTTATATACATGGCTATCATGTCTTCTCTGAGCCTTCTCTTCTTCAAGCTAAACATGCCCAGCTCTTCATGCCGCTCCTCATAGAGCTTGTTCTCCAGACCCTTGTGAAATTTCACCCTGAGTGAAACTTGCTTCCAATTAGCTATGGATGTCATGAAGCTGTTATAAACAGTTCCTTCGGGGGGGGGGGGGATTCTCAAAAAACCCAGTAAAATAGTAAAAAAAAATATTCCAAGAGAGAGTCTCAATTTATTTCTTGGAAACCTGTGAATGCTTCAGCCTCCGGATGCTCCCAGGTTCACTCACTGCCCAATTCACCGACGTGGAGCTTCCGGCTTTGACAGTTCTCGTGGGAAATCCAAACCAACGCGAAAACTTTCACCCAGTGCTCTGCTTTTGCGGAGGGAGGCAGCAAAAGAGGCCACACAGATCTATGAAACGTGAGCGATCCTGTGAGCATTGGGAGGCTGAAGCAGCCCTGAGCGGGAGCTGGAGCCATGGTGAGTCGAGGCTCCTGAAGGCTTCCTCAAGGTGGGCCTGGCCCTGGCATTCGGCGGAGCCCTTCCTTTGCCTCGGGGAGGATCTTTGGGGAGGGAAAGACGGAGAAAGAGCTGCTAGGAGGGGGAAGTGCCAATTTCCCACAGCACACCTGATGATCGCTCACAGCACACTAGTGTGCCGTGACACACTGGTTGGGAAACACTGCTTTACTGTGTCTATTTATTCTAGACAGTAGTTCAAGACTTTCATAGCTTCCTCATCATCAATTGTGAAAGACAGACTGTTATCAGAATAAAAATTGCATTGTGGGAAAAACAAGTTTATTTAAGTTGTTGTGAGTTTTCCGGGGTGTATGGCCATGTTTCAGAAACATTCTCCCCTGACGTTTCGCCTGCATCTATGGCAGGCATCATCAGAGGTTGTGAGGATGCCTCCCATAGATGAAGACAAAACATCAGGAGAGAATGCTTCTGGAACATGGCCGTTCAGCCTGGAAAACTCACAACCCAGTGATTCCAGCCGTGAAAGCCTTTGACAATACAATTTTATTTAATCCCCCCCCCCCAAAGACTATTACGGCTACATGGGTGGGAGATATGGGTTCTTTTGATCCTCTCTTAGTAATGTTCTTTTTGTCAAATAATCTGTTGGCAAGTCCTGCTTAAATTGGCTTTCAATCAAAAAGTATGTTTGATCTAAAAGCACCTCTCATTTGTTGCTTGCAGTGTGCTAACAGCATTTGACACTGATGCATTTGAGACTAAAAGGTGGGGGGGTTTTTGGCACCGCTTTGCTCTTTTCCTCTTTTTCTTTGTATTTGTAAAAAAAACGAAAACACCTGTGTTCCATTGCACAGAGAAGTCAACTCGAAGATAACTTGACTCCTTTCAGTTACCAAGTACGCTATCAAAAGGAAGACGGGTGTTGATGCCTGGCTGCTTTGAGCTCCATTCAGCCTCCCACAGCCAAGTAAATAATTGTCGAACACACTTGCAGACAAAAGAGCTGGCTCAGCTTATGACATTGGGGCGGTGAGAATCTTGTCAGCACAAAACGAGGAGGGAGGATTGGCTGCTTGTCAAGAGGCTGGCAAATCCCCAAAGAAAAGCAGAAGGAAGCCAGTTCAGCTTTCTGCTCGTAACACTTCCATCTGGATCTTGCCGTCAAAGAGGTTTAGGAAACTACAGTAGGGAAGGGTATTTTGGGCAGCTATTGCTAAATTGAGGGGAAATTTTAAAAGTATGTGTTTCAGATTATTTTGGAATTCTTCCTTGCAGATGTTAGGTTGTGATCGCTGCATAATTGTAGAGATAGTTAAGCTGAGATAGTTAAGCTGTTTGTTGAGAGGAGCAACACTACTTAAAGAGAATGTATTGTGTATATATTCTCCATAATGTACTGCTAGACTAATATCTAGTAGGACGTCATGCATACTTGCAGACATCCTCCTGTTATGCATTTGTTTTTATAGTAATAACAACAATAGTGGGCCCCTGGTGGCACAACAGGTTAAACCACTGAACTTGCTGACCGAAAGGTTGGCAGTTCGAATCCGGGGAGCAGAGTGAGCTCCCACTGTTAGACCTATCTTCTGCCAATCTAGTGATTCGAAAACATGCAAATGTGAGTAGATCAATAGGTACCGCTTCTGTGGGAAGGTAACGGCACTCCATGCTGGCCACATGACCTTGGAGGCATCTACGGACAACGGCGGCTCCTCGACTTAGAAATGGAGATGAGCACCAACTCCCAGAGTCGGACATGACTAGACTTAATGTCAAGGAGAAACCTTTACCTTTTAAATAACAACAACAATTTAACTTATAGGCCTCCCTTTCTCCCTGAAGGAACTCATTGGCAGGACTTCACACACTGAAGTACTGTCATGTTTTTTCATGCTGATTAGTTTTTTGAGGTATGTTTGTTTGTAGGTGAGCATAGAACCCCGGCATTTACACAGTTAAAACTTGTGCGCCAGCTGTGCCTGCACCTTGGGAAATCTGGCTTGGCCACGATAGTCCATGACCTGGTTACATCCCATATAGACTACTGCAACTCTAAGTGGAGTTGCCTTTGAAGACTGTCCGGAAGCTTCAAATGCAGCCAGATTGCTAACAGGAGCGGGGCTCAGGGAGCATGCAACACCTCTGTTGCACCAATTCCACTGGCTGCCAGTTTGCTACCGGGCACAATTCAAAGTGCTGGCTTTAGCCTGTAAAGCCCTAAATGGTTCTGGCCCAACTTACATATCAGAACGCATCTCCCCTTATGAACCATCTCTAGGACCTTAAGATGGTCTAGGGAGGTCCTGCTCTCATTACCACCTTCGTCACAAGTATGATTGACAGAGACAAGAGTCAGGGCCTTCTGTGTGGTGGCCCCTCGGCTGTTGAACGCCCTGCCTATAGATATTAGATCGGACACCTCCCTTTTAACATTCCAGAAAAAATCAAGACATGGCCTTTTGAACAAGCGTTTGCAAATGCAGAGTAACTGACATAGGAAAATGGAACTACTAGACAATAAATCTGGACAATGTTTTTAACAAGGAGACACTATGAATTTATATGTTATTGATTTGTTTAGTTTTTATTATATGTTATGTTTTAATTGTATTTATGACATTGTAAGCATTGAATTTTGCCCTGTTAACCACCTTGAGTCACCTATGGGCTGAGAAAGGTGGTATACAAATACAGGAAATAAATAAATAAATAGGTGCTTGATTAGATAATGACAGCTCTACAGTTGCATGTGAATTAGGCCCCTTAAGATGGGTCAAATTGGAGTCAAAAGTGAAGTCCTACAGTACAGGCTTGCAGTTGGAGTGGTGCATATGGGATAGGATTTTTTTTAAGCCTTGCACATTCCAAATATAGACACTGTTGGCGTATTTGGAATCCAAAACATCTCTCCCTTAAACATAAACTCTCTGAAAGGTCACATGTATGCACACACACACACACCACCGTTTTCATAACAGGCCGAGATCATTTGAAGATATATATGTAGGCATTTGTTTGACAGAACATTCTGTAACATGCTTTGGAATATTTCTTCTCCCGTTCCCACCTCATTTTAACTGCTAAATCCATTTAAAGCAACATAGAACATACCTTTGCAAATAGAAGTATTGTATATAATTGAGTATAAGCCGACCTGAATATAAGTCGAGACACCTTATTTTACTACTTAAGTATAAGCCGAGGGGAGCTTTTCCATCCTAAAAAGGGGCTTAAAACTTGGCTTATACTTGAGTATATACGGTAAGCTTGATTTTTGGTAGCTACATTTATTTATCTGCTGAGGCACCAATCCTTTCCCTTCTTCCTAAAATGCTACTGCCACCAATCCTTTTGCTTCTTCCTGAAATAAAGCTAGTGTCACCAATCCTTTTGCTTCTTCCTAAAAAGGCAAATGTTTCTGTTGTGCTCTGGTGAGAAAAAGTATGACCCTTCCATTTACAGCAATGCCAAAATTCGATCTCCATCCAGGACATATGCTTCATTCGCCAACTCATGCTGTTGAATATTAGGGGTACCCATCTATGCACTCCTCTCTGCATGTATACACATTGCTCCCCTTTCCCCAGTCTCTTTGAACTATATAGTGTCATGTAATCAGCAGCAGCGGAGATGTAGTTCCTGTTCCATTGTTCAGATGTATTGTTTTTCACTTGATTTGGAACCCTCCTACCTTCGTGACCGGATCTCTCTCCATGAACCAGCCCGAGCTCTTAGATCCTTGGGGGAGGCCCTCCTTTTGCTCTTGCCATTATCATAGGCTCGTCTTGTGGGCACAAGGGAGATAGCCTTCTCCTCTGTGCCCCCCCCCCCCAACTTTGGAACTCATTGCCTGGTGAGATTAGGAAGGCCCTTCTTAGAAACTTAATAGGAATCTTAAAATCCGGCTTTCCCGTTGCGATTTTGGAGAGTAGCCATACTGCCATACTACTGCAATGCTCTGTACGTGGGTTGCCTCTGAAGCCTGCTTGGAAGCTGCAATTAGTCCAACGTTCGGCAGCCAGGTTACTAACAGGAGCGGGGCACAGGGAGCATACAACTCCCTTGCTGAGCCAGCTCCACTGGCTGCCAATTAGCTTCCAAGCACAATTCAAAGTGCTGGTTTTAACCTACAAAACCCTATACGGTTCTGGCCCAGTTTACCTGTCCGAACAGATTCTCCCCTACGAACCATCTAGAACATTAAGATCCTCCGGAGAGGCCCTGCTCTCGGTCCCGCCAGCTTCGCAAGCGCGACTGGTGGGGACGAGAAACAGGGCCTTCTCTGTGGTCGCCCCTCGGCTGCGAAACTCCCTACCAAGTGATGCTAGGTCTGCCCCCTCTTTGTTGTCCTTAGGAGGCTGGTGAAGACCTGGATGTGGAACCAAGCCTTCCCAGAATAGGCTGAGATTGGCTATTGTCTGAATGAATGACCACGTTTACAGATTGAGTGGAATTGTTTTAATGGCGATGTGGTTTTATGGTGGGTTTTTATGTATTTTAATATGTTGTTGTAATTGTTTTAAAATTGTATGGCATTGAATTTTTGCTGTTATGCTGGTCTGAGTCCCTCAATAGAGGTGAGAAGGTCGGGGCACAAAAGTTTTAAATAAATAAACAAAATACATAGTTGCATCCCCTCAATGTGTTGTCCCCAGAGTATATCCCTCACTGTTCGAAGGTCTATTTCCATGACCCTGCTTCTTTATAAGTTTCTCCCTCACAAATTAGATGCTCCATTCCTATCTCACCCTGAATGAATTTTTTAGTATTCTAGTATTTTATCTCACTCTTGCGGCCCGCTCATTGTTATTTTACTGTGTATGATTTTGTTTTGTATTTATGTTTTTTTTGTATTAATATGTTTTACGTATTTCATTTTGTTGTTGTTGTGTTTTAGTTTTTATTTTATTGTAAATAAAATTGGGCTTGGCCTCATGTAAGCCGCCCCGAGTCCCGTCGGGGAGATGGTGGCGGGGTATTAAATAAAGATGATGATGATGATGATTATTATTATTATTGGGAGGCTTGAGCAACTGCAGAGTATCCAGTTATAAAATAAACCCAGTGAAAACCACCAACTGCTCAACCACCCATGTGGAATTCAGCGAATTTCCTATTTCGCATACAAAACCCCAATTAAGTAAATACTTCTCAAACATTTAGACAACTGCAGGTGTCAATCCAAGATTCTTTTATCAATAGTAGCGGGTGGAATTACGCTTTTTAGCTCTTGGAAAATATAACACGGCACAGAAGGTTTGTGTGTGTGTGTGTGAGAGAGAGATAATTACTACTTTTCTCTCACAGTGCTTGAAAACTTCCAACACAAGGCAGAAAGCCTGATCTTATCAGAGTTTTGTAGTACAACTGTCCGTCCCCGCCCCCTTCTTTTTAATGGCATCTGCTTCACTTCCGAAGGCTCATCTCCGCCCACAGAAGGAATTTCTGCTGTTTTCCCAATAATCCTCCATTCATCCCTCCCTCCTCCGCTCTTAGCTCAGTGTGTGGCAAATGTGTCAGGTTTAAGTCAAAATGGCTCCTTGGAGAACATTTCCTTGTCTCTGGCTGGGTGTTCATTATTAACAGGGGCTGCAAATTAAAAATAAGGTTTGTGGCACTGTAGGCAGAGGGAAATAGAGGGAATTAACAGGATAAATGAATGAATCCAACCAGGCCTGCAGCTGCAAATGGAGGAATCAGATTGAGATGAGCCCTTGGTTTCACACTGCTTTGAAACACTGAAATGTTCCTCTAGTCATGATTTGTCCCAGGCTGCCTGCATGGTGGCTTGGAACAATTCTCATCTGTTCAACTCCAGGCTCATAAGAAGGGTTTTGTGTTTCATAAAAACTCAGATTAATGCTTTGCTATGGGGATTTGTAATCCATTTGTCTCGACGGTAGGCTACAGCAGCTTGGTAACTGTAGTCTGCGTTTTGCACAAGCCCTTGCCCTGCTCTCTCGAATCTGATCATGCCCACTATTTCTGGCTACTGGTTGTTGATGTCGGTGGATGTATTTTTATGATAGTTTTAGTTTTCTGATTTTAATTGTTTTAATTATATTGTTTTATTTATTATATGTTATTAATTGTGTTTTACCATGTAATCCTTGTTTATGCTGGGCTTGGTTTCTATGTAAGATGCCCCGAGTGTTGCGACATAAGAATAAAGTTGTTATTATTACTTGCCATAGACGGCTACTAAATGCAGTAACCTGACTCTTTATAACTTGAAACATGTTACTCCACTTCAACCACTTTTCCCTACTTTGACAACTTTAAAATATTCTGGATACTGCAGATTACTATCAGGGAGCTTGATGTACACAGTCCACTCTCCATATGTGCAGTGTTGATTTCTGCAGATTTGATTCAAATGTTCTTTCTAGGAATCTGGATCCTCCAGGGCTAATTTACACTAAACTTCCAGAAGAAGCTGATCACAGAATCATGCTGGAGGACCTTGAGCGAACATCTCTTTAGGAAGTGTTAGGTCCTCCAGTGGAATTCTGGAGAACACATCTCCAGAAATCTCTAATGACTCTATTAGAGCAGTGTTTCCCAACCGCTGTGACGCGGCACAGTAGTGTGCTGTGACGGACCTCCTGCTGTGCCGTGAGAAAAGCTCTCTGCTCCCCCCTTCCTTCCCCCTTCTCCTGGCGAACTCCTGCTGCTTGGGGGAGGAGGAGGAAGGGCCGGGCGACGGTGAAGAAAAAGAAGAAGGGGCTGGGGCGCCGACTCCTTCGGCCGTTTCCCCAGCTACCCTCTAATCCGCCATGACTCCCGCCCCTCGCTCGTACTGCCCCCTCAAGGCTGGAGAAGCTGTGGGACAGCTGAAGCCGGGGGGAGGGGGCAGAGCCAGGCCACGCCATGCCCCTCTCCCTCACCCTGGCTTCAGCTGTCCCACAGCTTCTCCAGCCTTGAGGGGGCACTGCCAAGCCAGCATTGTGCTTGCTCTGCCACCGCTGGCTTGGCAGTGCTCCCTCAAGCTGGAGAAGGTGTGGAATAGCTGAAGCCGGGGGGAGAGGGCGGGACTTGGCGCGGCCTGGCTCCTCCCCCCAGCTTCGGCACTCCCAGCAGCTGCTCCCAGCAGGCTACCATCCCCCAGCCGTTCTTTACTGTGTTAGAGTGTCATTTTGTGTCATTTTGGTTGGTGGTGTGCCCCCGGATTTTTTTAATGTTAAAAGTGTGCCGCGGCTCAAAAAAGGTTGGAAAACACTGTGTTAGAGAACCTAGAGATTTCTGGAGATGTGTTCTCTTAGGTTGAAAAAAAGCATTTTTTTTATTTTCTTCAGATGCAAACTCTCTGGAAGTTGTTATTTCAGATTTATTCAGATTATTTACCCAAATTATTTCTTTTATTCTCTCAGTATTCTATATTTGTGTGTGTGTGTTAGGAGCGATTTGAGAAACTGCAAGTCACTTCTTGTGTGAGAGAATTGGCTGTCTGCAAGGACATTGTCCAGGGGATGCCCGGATGTTTTGATGTTTTACCATTATTGTGGGAGGCTTCTCTCGTGTCCCTGCATGGGGAGCTGGAGCTGACAGAGGGAGCTCATCAGTGGTCTCTCCGGATTCGAACCTGTGACTTGGCGGCACAAGGGTTTAACCCACTGTGCCACTGAGACAAGCAGACAGACCAAAGTCACTTTTACCACAGTGGTGGGAGCAATAGAGTAAGTACATGGAAAGGAACAGCACTTGGGAATGTCATCCAGGAACCAAGGTCTGGCCCCGTGCTGCAGGCCCCTATTTTATTCATTTACATTCGCAGTACTCAATTTCATGGAGACTGTAAACATGGCTCATTTCAGCATAACCATTGGCCATAATGAGAATTATCTTACCCCCAAAAGGAAGCTTCCCAAGCTGTGCAAGTATTGTACTGGTAGTAGCAGCAACAGTTAATACCTTTGGGCTTTGGCTTGGTTCTCCAGAGTGAAGGGGCCCATAGGAGTTTAATATTAGTGATTGCAAATGCTACATCATGTCATCTGTCAAATTCAACCTTTTAAAAGATACTGATTTGGCTGGTGGACACTGTTCTGTAAATGCAGGAACCTTATTGAAGCTGAGATATGTCCAGAATTGTACTTTGTTGATAAGGTATTCGATTACCGTAATTCAGAACTTTGCTCCACAAGGGATTGATATGGGGATGGGTGAAGAATAGGTATTCTTTCAGGAATTTCTGCTTTTATTCCTGAGGAAGGGGTTAACAGGCTTTTGCCAGGGGGTGGGTGCTGGTTGGGGAAACTGAAATTGTTTTGGACATCTGAATTCCTCTCTAATAAGATGTTCCAGGTGGCTCGGGAGTAATCCTAAAATAGCTGCAACTCTAATTGCTTCTGTAAAGGCAGGCTTGCAATCTCTGGGGAGGAGCTGCTCCCTGGCATGCTTTGATAGCTAACTAACCTTAGAAGGTGTGTTTATGGGGTGGAGATGAAGGGGGAATGTGGCCAGCAGGTTCTTGGGATGCCCCGAGGCCTACAACGGCCACCATCTTCCTCTCTTTAGAACAAAAACATTTCAGAATCCTTTATCTTTGATATCAATCTGCTAGAGCTCATAGGTATATATGCTCTCAACGCTCCTCCCTTCCTCCTCCAGTTTTGTAAAACCGTTGCCACTGTTAGCTGTTTTTGATTTAAAACTCAACGGTCTGAGTACCTCTACGGCAGGGGTGCTCACACTTTTTCAGCATGCAAGCTACTTATAAAACAACCAAGTCAAAATGATCTACCTGCCCACTACTCAGAGAGCCATAAAAGCAAAATATTTGGAAATTTATTTCAGTGAGAGCCATATAATATATTTTAAGACTGAATTCAACTAAATCTGCATATAATAAGCCCCTGAATTTATTCATAATAATAGTGATGATAATATTCATTCAGCCTCTGCTACTACTGCTACTAATAATAATAATAGTAACAACAACAATAGGTTCCTAGAGTAGAAGGAGACCTCCAAGGGCCATCCAGTCCAATCTTCTGCCATAAAGGAAAAACACAATCAAAGCATTCCTCACAGATGGCCATTCAGCCTCTGATAATAATAATAATGGGTTCCTAGAATAGGAGGAGACCTCCAAGGGCCATCCAGTCCAACCTCGCTCTGCACCTGGGCGGTGTCGGGAGCCTGCGGGGCGGGACTGGGCCTTCCTCCTGCCCTGCCTGAGATCTACCAGGACGCCCTACGCGATCTACCAGTAGATCGCGATCTACCTAATGAGCACCCCTGCTCTACGGAGGTCGAGAAGATCGGGATATAAACGTTTTAAATAAATAAATATTCCCTTGTCAACTATTTATTGAGACAGGAAAAGCACAGCCCTGAGCAAAGAAAACCTCATGAATACATATGAAATAGACACATAATGAAAACAAAGGCAAAGCTGTAGCAGTTGAAAAGGACCAAACAATATGTTCAGATGCCTGCTCAGTTGCTTGTGAAGGAGGAAATGCTCAATAAGGTGAATAAAAAGGGAGCTATTTGGGTGAATTAAGAAAATTGGCCTTTTTTCTTGTATAAACCTAGACATTTAATGGGTTTCCTGAATTTATTTATTTATTTAGCATGTCAGAAGTGACATGATGGTACATTTATAGTGTTTTTTTAATTAAAAAAACACAAAGTTTAAAAACTTGGCATCATGCTAAGTGTCTTTTGACTAGAAGCTGGCCACTTGGAGTGCCTCTAGTGTCACTGGGAGAAGATCCTCCATGGTGCATGTGACAGGGCTCAGACTGTATTGTAAGTGATCTGTGGTTTGCTCTCTTTCACACTCGCATGTTGTGGACTCTACTTTGTAGCCCATTTCTTAAGATTAGCTCTGCATCTCATGGTGCCAGAGTGCAGTCTGTACAGTGCCTTCCAGGTCGCCCAGAATTCTGTGTGCCGTATGTGTGTGTGTTTCTCAACCAGTCTCAGCCACTGAGTGAGGTTCCAGGTTTTAGCCTGCCACTTTTGGACTCTTGCTTGCTGCGGTGTTCCTGTGAGTATCTCTGTAGATCTTAGGAAGCTGTTTCTTGATTTAAGGCATTGGCATGCTGGCTGATAGCCAAACAGAGGATGGGCTGGAGATGTCACTGCCTTGGTCCTTTCATTACTGGCTGCTACTTCCCGGGTAGTTCAATACTGACTAAACTGTATCATTTCTCCAGTGGGTCATAGTCACCCTGTGATAATTCGTCATATTTCATTCAGGGCCACATCCACTGTTTTAACGTGCTGAGATGTATTCCACACTGGGAATGCGTATTCAACAGCAGAGTAGCAAAGTGCAAGGGCAGATGTCTTCACTGTATCTGGTTGTGATCCCCAGGTTGTGGGGATCACAATCGGATATTATTTCTAGCACCCACTTTTTACTTGATATTCAAGCATTTCTTCTTGTAAGTCAGAGCACACTCCCGGGTATTTTGGTGTGCTGCAATGCTTCAGTAAGAGTTCCTGAAGAAGACTATAAAGAAAAAAACCACATAGTGGTCTTAAACTAAAGACAGGTTTTGGATTGTGGCCATCACATCCTTTCAGCAATGCTCTATCATTTTTGCTGAGGGTGAAGGGTCATGATAGTTAAATGGAAAGGTTTCCGGTGGATTTCTGTATATATGCCAAGGCACTGAACACAATTTGAGGCATGTGCTAGGGCTCTAAACCAGTGTTTCCCAACCCTTTTTGAGCCGTGGCACATTTTTTACATTTACAAAATCCTGGGGCATACCACCAACCAAAATGACACAAAATGACACTCTAACACAGTAATACATATAGTTAATATGTTTTAAAATGTATTTATACACTCAGTGTGAAACCTAGACCTGTTTCGATGAACACAACATATATATGACTTCCTCTCACATAGTTATACATGGCTATCATGTCTTCTTTCAGCCTTCTCTTCTCCAGGCTAAACATGCCCAGCTCGTCAAGCCGCTCCTCATAGGGCTTGTTCTCCAGACCTTTGTGAAATTTCAGCCTGAGTGAAACTTGCTTCCAGTTAACTATGGATGTCATGAAGCTGTTATAAACAGTTCCTTGGGTTGGGGGGGAATCTGGGTGGCCTCTTTCGCTTCCTCCCTCCTCCTGCTGCCCAGTGCTGAAAGAGGGAGAAAGAGCTGCTAGGAGGGGGAAGAGTGCCAATTTCCCACGGCACACCTGATGATCGCTCATGGCACATTAGTGTGCCGCGGCACACTGGTTGGGAAACACTGCACTAAACAATCTGTAGATCAGTGACAAAGTCTACAATAACGCTAGATAAGTTGAAAGCTGGACCAAGTGCCCAGGGCATTCCATGAATAAGACTGGTATTGACCAGAAATGTTTCGCATGAAAATATTTTTCCTCATTAACTCCTCACATCAGTGCAGTGACTTATCTAGAAAAATGAGTTGCTTATTTAATTCTGTTACTCTACGGCAATTTGAAGTTTCTTGCATTTCTGCCAAGGTTGCTTTCTTTCAACAATGTACATTGTTCTCTTCATTCTAGAATCTTTTAGAGCAGGTTCCAGGATTGCAATTGAAGCCGGTGTCTTAAAAAGTAAAGAGAAAGAATTTAGACTCCCACACTAGTGGGAGAGCTGCCAAGCTTTAGAACCTGGCACGGCAGTGCATTTGCCAGCTCTGAAATCTGATAAGAGATTTATATCTATTAGTCATAACACAAAACTGTCTGTGTGGTTGCCTCCAACATGGATTTGTCAGTGTTGACTGTCTCAGAAGAATAGGAATGGGCAGAAAGTAGATGGAGATCTACTAGTAACTCTTTAGATGATTTGCATGGAATTAATGATTCCCATTTCTTTTATAACCACCAATAAAAATGCAAGTGTGTGTGGGTGTGTAATTAAACACTTCTGCTATGACTTATAATTTGTTAATTGCTTACATCTCAGTCTCTTCCTTCCTCACCTATGCAATACAAACTTTTGTTGGCAGCCTTTGTTCATGTCTTCCAAACCTGCTCTCAATTTAAACATGAGGTTGATTATCCATGAGTATATGGCAATCTAAAAGGTAGATTTTTCCAAAATATGGGTGCACCAGTGGATCACAAGAGCCATCACTCTGTTTCTGCTACACCAGGGGTGCTCATTAGGTAGATCACGATCTACTGGTAGATCGCATAGGACGTCCTGGTAGATCGCAGGCAGGGCGGGAGGAAGGCTCAGTCCTGCCCCGCAGGCTCCCGACGCCGCCCCAGTGCAGAAGGAGGTTGGACCGGATGGCCCTTGGAGGTCTCCTCCTATTCTATGAACCAATTGTTGCTATTGCAGGCTTTCTTGGCAGTTGAGTAAGACAAGGCCAGTAAAATAAAAAAAAGTCTTGCATTTTTTGGATTAATGTCTTGTTTGTATGTAACATTTGTAAAGGTATACTTTGTTGAAATATATTGTTTTGGTATGGATACTGTGCTGCCTGCAGCTCACAGCTGAGATGCACAGGTAAAGAAGAGGTGTGGGTTGCCATTACTGATGACTCCATTCTTATGACTCCACATGAGAAGGGGGAGGTACTTCCTGTTTACACTCACTCATTCTCTCTCTTTCTCTCCACCATGACTGATGTTGCTTCCATTATATCTTCCAGTTACTATTGTTATCTGGCTTGTGTCAGTCTGCCTTAATGAAGAGGTGGCTGTTGTGAATGCTGCATGTTGTTTAGCCGAAATTGACTAATATTGCAATTGATATGGTGGAAGAGTCGTAGTTATGATTTCTGCTTGAAGGACACCTAGCTGAATTCTCCTGCCATCAAAACTCATTTTCAAAGTTCTCTCTGAAGAAGGGCTGGGAAAGCTGACTGCTGTAATAAACAGCTGACATAACAGAAGTGGCAATAATCCTCCATTAAATATCTTTCAGCTGATGGGGCTCACCGGGTAATTGACTTTCCAGCAGGAATTACTGGCTCAAACTAAATCAGTTGGCATTAGGGCAGCTTGCTGCCATTTCTTGAAAGGGGGAGAGTGTGGCTTTGCTTGACTCTGACAGGGGCTATTCATCTTGGTAATTCAGTGTCCGTGTCACTACCAGATGACACAAAGACTGTAGACATTAAAGTGCAGTCTAATTAAAAACTGTTTTTGTTTGGAAATCCCTTCATGAATTTGGTGGCTCTTTATCTGATTTAAGATCCTGTGTGCTCACCACCAGATGGTGGACGGGTGATCCAAAGCAGCCGGTGATGTTTGACCTCCCTCATTTGGCTTTTTGTCCGTTGCCCAGGCTACTTTTACACTCTGGTGTTTGCAGTTCAGATGGCCGCAGGATTTATCCATCCATTCCCACAATCATTAGGAGCAAAAACTATTCTACCACTTCCTCCTGGTTTTGCAGGTCATTGAGATGATGATGGTGATATGCAAAGTGAAGTAGATTTCAGTGGGAGTAAGCTTGGACGAAAAGACGGCAACAGCTTAATGTCATGAGGTTCAGACATCACATATTGCAGAAGCATGCCCAACTTAGGTTTTACATATAGTTGTTTCTTTTCTTTTCACGTGAATCTCACAAAGGTCTGGGTTTGAGTTGGATCTTGCTCAGAACAGAACATTCCTTGATGGTTTTAAGTGAATTCTTGCATGCTCACTAGGGAAATAACTCCCAATGTGTAGTGCCTTGGTGTCTTGCTTCTGAGAACGGGTGAGTAAAGGAAAGGCAAGCTGTATTACTTTAAAAAAGTATTGACAAGAGCTTCTGCAAATCTTATACAGGAGCCTATGAAACTAGCAAGCTTGAAACACACCTTCTAGTAACATATGAGCTTTTTATCTTTTACTGACAGGGGTTTCTTTTCAGAAGAGCAATGAGCAGGCCCGAAGGAGTTTTTCTGTTCTTAGTTCTAAATTACATTGACTCACAAAATCTGATTGCAGCATTTCATCTTCTTTTTCCTAAACTGAAATGCTGCTTCTCGTGTGAGCTGGCCACTTATGTTCTATCTGATTGTTATTTTGAATTGCCATCTTTCTTAATTTTCTTTGCTTTCCTATACTTTAGAATGGGAGCCTGAGCTGGAATGAAGATGCCGACGGCAGCAGAGGAAGAGAGGTATCTCGAGACTTTGCCAAGGTTAGTACAATGACTTGCGCTTGATTATATAGTTCAGCCTAGAAGGAAACGATAGTTGGGAAGCCAAGAAGTTATCCCTGTAATTTCTGCAAGGTGCCAGGTGAGCTTAGCCAAACAACAACAATAACAACAACAACAAAGCAGCAGAAGGCACACATTCTTTCAAGCTCTTATTTGGACCTTATTATTCTTTTTTCCTATAGTCCAATTTGAGTTAATTTTTATTTCCTGTATTTCTCCAGTTGTACGAATTGGATAGTGACCCTGAAAGGAAGAAATTCCTGGATGATCTCTTCATCTTTATGCAGAAGAGAGGTGAGTAGAATATGTATCAAGATTTATTTAAATCTGCAAAGGAACAGTAGAGAATATGAAACCGTTTCTTGAGGGCGTATGACTTCAAATCACCTGTCAACATATGGTGATGACATGGGTTTTCTTAGACAAAGATTATCAGAGGTGTTTTGCTAGTTCCTGCCTCTGAAATATAGCATACAGCACCAGGTATTCACTGTTGGGTTCCCATCAAAGTACTAATCAGAGCAGACGCTGCTTTGCTTTCTAGATCAAATGAGATCTGATATCCTTAGGGTGCCGAGCTCTGGACCACAATTTTTCTGCTTGTTCTACTTCTCTCCCTTATTTGGTTCAGAGCCAAGTGTGATTAAGTCATCTCCTGGTTATGCTTGCTGACCAAAAAATCCTAAATACTTTACAGTAAAAAAAACCAACAGCGGGAAAGGCAATTGAAGAAGAAAGGATGCAACAAAGATAGCTAAAATTGATATTACAAAATGGGCATTGCAGAGCCACTACTCAATTTAAAGGGCATTTTAAAGCCAGTACTCAATTTAGTTTTTATCCTCTGCTAATCCAAGAAGCAGCAGCTGTTGCCAAAACATTTTTGTCTTCATAGTAGAACCAAAGCTGAAGAATGTCTTAGTAAATTTACAATTCAAAATGGACACACTGCAGGCCCCTTGACATTTTCTGGACAAAATTGGCAATGATGTCCAGTGCTAAAAATAGTTATAATTCATCAAAGTATAGAAGTCCTCTCTTTGCCCACTGCTGTTGCAGAAATAGTAGTCTAGGGTCTAAATCCGGGAAAGTCATGCTCCCCCTCTATTCTGCCTTGGTCAGACCACACTTGGAATCACACTGTTTTGGGGACAGCAATTTAAGGGAGATGCTGACAAGCTGGAATGTGTCCAGAGGAGGGCGATTAAAATGATCAAACATGTTTGCAGAAGGGAAGGCTGAGAGGAGACAAGATGAGGATCATGGATCAAGATGTGAGGCCAGGGAAGTCATAGGGAGGAGTTTTGATAGTTCCTGAAACAAGCACCAGGTTGTTTTTCCCATCTGCTTTGCCTAGATTAAATGAGATCTGATGTCCTTAGGGTGCTGAGTTCTGTTTTCTGCTGACCTAACACACTGGCTTCAAACTACAGGAAAGGAAATTCCACCTGAACATGAGGAAGAACTTCCTAACAGTGAGAGCTGTTCAGAAGTGGAACTCTCTGCTCTGAAGTGTGGTGGAGGCTCCTTCTTTGGTGGCTTTTAAACAGAGGCTGGATGGCCATCTGTCAGGGGTGGTTTGAATGACATTTTCCTGCTTCTTGGCAGTATGGGGTTGGAGTGGATGGCCCACAAGGTCTCTTCCAACTCTAGGATTCTATAATCCCCCCCACACACACACAGCTAAAGCCAACCTATTGAGGCTTTATAATAATGGAAACAGGTTTGTCTACATCTTGTGGTTTTCTGCCTCCAAATAAGACAGTATAAATAAATTTGGCAAATCGCCCCTGTTTAGTGCTGCTAAATTTGGAAACATAAATATAACCTTGACAGACTGGAGTGTATGATTTGGTGTGCCACAGAATGCAGGGCAGCCATGATGCTCTGTAGCTCCAGATACATTCCTGAAATAGCCTTTCATGGTGAACAAATTGCTGCCATCCTAAGGGAGCCTGGTCTGATATGTCGCTTGATGAGTCAGTCCACATCACTGAGTTAAGGGATGAAAGACAGATAGGGGATTCCCCATATGCACCTGCAAGGGATAAAAAACGCAGCTCTGAATAGCATTCCCTGGCAGAAAATGGACAGGGAGGTGGAAAAGAGCAAAGAGAAGTGCCCTGCTGTATTAGACCCAATACAGGCCTCCTTTGAGCACAGCAGGTCACCACAAAGCAAATGCACCTGCAAGTGATAAAACCCCTCTTCAGTGGCAGCAGAGAGGGGAGAGCAGAGTAAAAGCCATGACACATTTGGAAAGAGAGAGCGGAATTGGTTCCTCTTTGACACCAAAAGGCGGAAGAAAGGACAAATGGATCAGATTGATCAGATCTTTACCCCGTGCCTCCACATGAAGAGGAATTGGTTTCAGATGTGAAGAAGTCTTCATGCAGTTTTCAAAAGTAACAAAGTTATTCTAGTGCATTTACTGTGGACATGGTCATCCACATCAGAGCAAAACCGAATGGCAATTACGCTATTAGCAGTGGTGATAAAACCATCAGCAACTAGGGACTTCCTGGCAATATATTATGTTGGTAACTAATCATGTATTATCTGGGTTGTCCTGTTCATGAAAGCTTGTCCTTTCTGGGAGCTGTAGTCACTTCGTCTGCTGTTTTGCAGAATGAACTTGGATTATGAGATGATGCAAATCTGTAAACAAGAAAGATCCCCAGGCATTAAAGCTGCAGGGAAGAGCTGGAGTTTTTGAATTAATTGATCATTCTGCTCCTCAAATGTAGAGTTCTTTCAGCCAAAAGCATCAGATAAATTAATTTCCGAGATGTAGTATAAGTCCACCTGCAGATTGAGCCTTGGAGTTTCTTTGGAGTGAGCTGAAGAAGAAAATTGGACATGCAAAGGATTGGACTAAAAAACAAGATTGATGTTGGGATGGAGTGTCCTTGAATCTAATTGCTAGCAGACCCTGATGAGCAAAACTGAAATTTAATCACACTTTTAATCACACTTTGCTCTTTTCCAGCCTCGTGCACTCTTTCTTGCTCACACATGTGCACCATGCTGCCATGCACTGAGCATGACTTTTGTCCCCTCTCCACTTGGAGCCTCAAAAACTGCCCTCCCTTTGGCTGAGAGGTGGGCCAATCACAGTAGATAAGGGTTTTTGGTGGGAGGATTGTCATCTCTTTCCAAAAAGGAAGAGAAGGACAGACAGAGAGATCTTCACCCTTCTCCGCGAAAGGGGTTCCTAAGACCATCAGAAATATGTGTTTTCTGATGGTCTTTGGCAACCCCACTGAAACCCCTTTGTGACCCACCCAGGGGTCCTGATCCCCAGTTGAGAAACACTGGTGTAGGGTGAGAAATTGGTATAACAGGGACTGAATGAATCTCTAAAACTTTCTGTATTTTGTAAAGATTGCCTAGGGACGAAGTGTCTGTGTTTTCTGCCTCCTCTAGTGGGTTTATATCAGACAATCACTCTTCGAACATTAGAGGTACCGACTTAAATGGAAGCTATCAGAGGGGTTTTTTTTTACTTTGAAGAAAATGCATTATAAAGCAAACTGCTGTGTATGAATTTTCAAATACAGCACAATACAGGGTGCTTGATTGCAAGTGGCATTGCAGCTCGGAAAACTGTTTTCTTCATTAAGCCTTCCCTTGTGAAGATCTCATAAAAAGCTTTTAATTGTACCATCCTGCTCCTGCTCAAGGTTTCTTCGTGACCTTAGTTTTCCCAGATGGCTTGTCCATTCTGGGTTTGATGTGTATATACATAGAAGAGGCTTTGTATGTCCCGACTGAGTGGTTTTAATGTTTTCCTGCTGTTGTATGCCTTATCTGCATGTTTTCAGATGTGGAAGAAGCTTGCAGCAAAAACCTGATATTGATGAAAGCATTTGGCAGGGGTTCTTTTATCTCCAGGCCGCAGTGGTGCTTATCAGGCCTGTCTGGGGAATACCCTTAAGATCTGCCCCCTCCTATTTTACAGCCTTGCTGCTTATTTTTTTCTGCCTGAAGGATATCCTGGAGTTTGTATACAGCCGAGGATGACAACTTTGCTTTTTCATCTGTTGGCAAAAAATGAGAGCTTAACAGGAGTGTTCTAATTGCACTAATTATTTATTGTTATTTATTTATTTGGATTTGTAGACCGCCACTCCCAATGGCTCAGAGCGGTTTACAACATAGCTCAATGAGAGCGAACAATAGATAAAACATCACAATAAAACATAAAAACTATAGAACAGCAAATAAAACATGATTAAATCACGAGGTCTCGAAGGCCTGTCTGTACAAGTACTGTATGTCTTGCAGGCTCTGCGAAAAGAAACTAAATCTTGCAGAGCCCGCGTTTCTGGTGGTAACATATTCCACAGTACAGGGGCAATGATTGAGAATGCCCTGCGCCTTGTCGAAGTCAGGTGAAAAGCCTTCACGCTAGGGATGTCGAGAAGGTTCTGATCCTCAGAACGGAGTGATCTCGGAGGGTTATATGGAATCAGGCGATCCCGAAGGTACACTGGCCCCAGACCATGTAAGGCCTTGAAAGTAAGAACTAACACCCTGAAAGGGATCCGGCGTTCGATCAGTAACCAGTGCAGGTTCTGCAGTATAGGTGTTATGCGGCAACTTCTCGGGCTCCCCAGCGAGCAGCCGGGCTGCAGCATTCTACACTAGCTTTAGTTTCCGGATTATGGACAAGGGTAGGCCAATGTAAAGAGCGTTACAGTAGTCAAGTCTTGAGATGACCGTGGCTTGGATTACCGTGGCTAGGTCGTTCTGTGAGAGATAGGGAGCCAGACGCTTCGCCTGTTGCAGATGGAAGAATGTGATTCTGCTAACATTGGAGATTTGGGTCTCCCTTGATAGCAGAGGGTCCAAATGGACACCCAGGCTTTTTACTGATGATGACGGGCATAGTGCCTCGCCATCCAGTGTCGGCAGTTGGAGTTCCTTATCGCCCGGACGGCCCAGCCAAAGGATCTCCGTCTTCGCCGGATTCACTATGCAGATTTCCCCAGAATAGTGTGAACCCAATACAAGCTTTTCCAGATACAGGTGGGAGAGTTTGATGAACAGATAATTTTTAAAAGGACTTGTTTTTTTTTTTTTTTTAAAAAAAGACTAGTACGTTTCTATGACAATAAAAACCTCTGATATACATGTTGGGTGAGTGGGCTTATTAACAAAAGATCCTCCTCATAAATGCACAGCAGAGTAACTTATTAGGAGCAGCGTGACCCAGCCCCAGTAGCTCAAAGTGATAAAAAGAACAAAGACCAATGTTATATTTTAGATAGAGGCTCTTGTTTATATCAAATTAATATGGTTGCACTATTTACAAGAACAAGGTTTCCATAACACATATATTTATTTATAAATCCAAATTTATTTATTTGGATTTATCCGTCGCCACTCCCATCCGGCTCGGGGCGACTTACACATAGTAAAATATGGTTAAAACCGCATATATACATTAAAAGATACATTAAAAATTCTAAAACAATACAACAATCCGAACGCACATAATAACAGGTGTCAGAGAGCCTGCAGTTTCCAATAGCAGAGGGCCTGCAATTTAAAGGCCGAACGCCTGTTGGAATAACAAAGTCTTGCAGGCCTTCCGAAAGGCCAGCAAGCTAGGAAGAGCACGGACTTCTGGAGGGAGCGCATTCCAAAGTGTTGGTGCAATAATACGGAAAGCTCTCCTCCGTGTTGAAGTCAAGTGGAAGGACTTACAGCTTGGGATTACCAGAAGGTTATGTGACTCCGAACGCAGTGGTCTAGTGGGACAGTATAGGGCAAGGCGGTCCCTTAGGTACACTGGCCCCAGACCATTCAAGGCCTTAAAGGTCAATATCAGCACTTTGAAAGTAATCCGGAATTCAACTGGAAGCCAGTGCAGTTCGTGTAAGATGGGAGCAATGTGGCAGCATGTTGGAACGCCTGCCAGCTGCCGAGCTGCAGCGTTCTGCACCAGCTTGAGTTTCTGGATCACCGACAAAGGAAGGCCAATGTAGAGAGCGTTACAGTAGTCCAGCCTTGAGATGACCGTGGGTTGGACCAGTTCTTTATATTTCCTTCTTTGCTTCCATGCTGGGCTGCTTTCTCATGCAGACAGCTTCGCTCTCACAAAGCCTCTTCTCACACCAAAGTTAAACATGAGCTTCACACAGTACAGTGGTTTTACACACAGCAGTATTCACACTGGAGCGTTACACATGAGCTCTACACACGAGGCCTTCAACCTGGGGCTTCCCTCAGCAAAGCTTCTCACACACCACGCCCACTCACACAGAGACCTACTAACACTGAGGCCTTTTTCTCACTGAGGTCTTGTCACACTGAGAGCTCTCTGTCTTTCTCCCACTGAGGTGAACTAACACTGAGGCCTTCTCATACTGAGGCCTACTAACACACTGAAGCCGTTCTCCCACAGAGACCTCTCACAGACTGAGGGCTTTCTCCCACTGAGGCCTTCTCATACTGAGGCCTGCTAACACTGAGTGTTAGTGTCCCATTGAGACTTCTCACAGACTGAAGCTACTAAGCTACAGGCACACCTGCTTATATTGAACTGCAGCTTTTGCTGAGTCATTGCATCCATTTAACCATTTCAGTGCTTGACTCACATTTTTGTAAAAAAAATAAATTATATACGACATTTCTACCCTGCCTTTCTCAACCCCAGAGGGGACTCAAGGCAGCTTTACACACAGGCAGCTATTTGATGCCATTAAAAACAATATACAGTTAAAATGAACATTTTCAATAGAATTATAAAATACATCAATGTAATTAAAAATACCTAGTTAATATTTAATATCTCTGACAATACATACTGCAGAATAACTGGGAGCTGTACATTTGTTTCTTGCTTGAGACTTGAACCTCAAGCAAGAAACATTAATATGGGACATAGGAGTTTCTCTGATAAAAGGATAGGGAATTAGTAGTGATGACACATCAGAGTCCTTGTCGCTGTTTTAGTTCCCATTATTGATCACCTTTTCCATTTCTATGGTTGGCCATTCTATTTTATTATGCTTTCATTATAGGACCTTCTATGAGAGGGCTATAAGGAATTTGGAGAGGGAGGCATTGACTGCTTCAAAGCATCGGTTGCTTTGTTCAGTGTGTTAACTGCTGAGGAGACTTCAGTTTTCAGATAGCTGTAAATTAAGGTGGAAAATCATTGCTTTGTCTGTGGGAATTCAATTTGGGAAGAATGAAGCAGTATACACAATGGAAAGGAGTGAAATGGTCAGTGCTCGGTTTCTCACTGAAGCAAACACAGTCATGCTAAAATGCTGATTTTTTTCAAGTGTGTTTTTTAAGGTTACTTGGCATAATGGGTACCAGTTTTGAAATTCTACCCTGTTTCCCTGAAAACAAGACAGTGTCTTATATTAATTTTTGCTCCCAAAGATGCACTAGGTCTTGTTTCAGGGGATGTCTTATTTTTCCATGAAGAAGAATTCACATTTATTGTTGAACATTTATTATATACTATACAGTAGTTGTCATCACAAACCAGCATAACCAGACAAACTGTGAATCCTGTCAAGAATTTCTTGTTACTACCATTATTTCCATGTACAGCAATCTATGGGACATTTACCGGTCCCAATATTTATGAACACAAAGCTTTGCTAGGTCTTACTTTCGGGGGAGGCCTTATATTTAGCAATTCAGCAAAACCTCTACTAGGTCTTATTTTCAGGGGATGGCTTATTTTTCCATGAAAAAGAATTCACATTTATTGTTAAACAAAAAAGGAACATTTACTATATACTGTATAGTAGTTGTCATCACAAACCAGCATAACCAGACAAACTGTGAATCCTGTCAAGAATTTCTTGTTACTACCATTATTTCCATGTACAACAATCTATGGAACATTTACCGGTCCCAATATTTATGAACACAAAGCTTTGCTAGGTCTTACTTTCGGGGGAGGCCTTATATTTAGCAATTCAGCAAAACCTCTACTAGGTCTTATTTTCAGGGGATGTCTTATTTTTCCATGAAAAAGAATTCACATTTATTGTTGAACAAAAAAGGAACATTTACTATATACTGTATAGTAGTTGTCATCACAAACCAGCATAACCAGACAAACTGTGAATCCTGTCAAGAATTTCTTGTTACTACCATTATTTCCATGTACAACAATCTATGGGACATTTACCGGTCCCAATATTTATGAACACAAAGCTTTGCTAGGTCCTACTTTCAGGGGAGGCCTTATATTTAGCAATTCAGCAAAACCTCTACTAGGTCTTATTTTCAGGGGATGTCTTATTTTCAGGTAAACAGGTTAGTAACCTTTCTCCCATGGCTAGAGAAGGATGGAGAGATCTCTCAAGTATTGAATCAGGGCTCGGATAAAATAACTTGCTAGTTTTTGAGCTTTTGTCATGCTTGGCATCACAAGAAGAAGCCCATGCATTGGTGAGACAAATCTACATACAGTATATCTAGATTACATATTTTCCTTCACATGTGGGACTGTTTCATTCCTACCTGCCTTTTGATTAATTCAGTTTTTTGTTTCCTGCAAGAAAAGAGACCACAAATACTATGCTTGTTTGCCGAGAAAGCCCTGGACACTTTCCTTTTCAGCCCAGTGGCAGACACCTATGCAGTCGTGGTCATCGTACTTTATCACCTTCAGCTTTAGGCATTTTGACGTGGCAAAGAAGTTCGTCTGTTGACGTGCATGTCCTCAGAGGTCTTGCTTCAAACTTTGAAGCAAATGAGCGCAGACTGGCGATACAGAAGTCTTAAAAACATCAATGGATCTGCTTTTGGTTTTTCTTTTCTTTTTTTTCCTTCCTGAAAAACTGCATTTCTCCTTCAGATTTCGCTGGGGAAAGGGAGCTAGTTCAAGGGTCAGTGGGGTGAGAACCCCACCAGTAGCAGAGCTGTTGAACATCTGGTAAAGATGTTGGGAGTGCGAAGTATATTAAACCCAGCTGTGCCGGTAGCCGTTGAGCGATTGAATGCTAGTGAGGCTTAATGTGACAGGGAGCAACCCTTCTGAAAAGCTTGCCCAGGGATAAACGTTGGGCTAGATTGGTTTCTTTTGGGCTGAATGGTCGCCATTGGGAAAGCAGGAGGCACATGCCTCAATGACCACCTTCTCCTTGGCAAACAGTTTGATAAAACGGATGTGATCTGTCAGTCTGAACATTGTTGTTTGGTGATGAAGTGGAGAGGGAGAAAGCAAAACTCAGTGGCCTTTCCGCAGGTACAGATAAGAGTTAGGCCTCATGTCAAATAGAACATGATTAATTACCTTCCTCCCCAGCTCCCTCTTTGATAACCATGGGTGATGGACTGCAGGTCCTTGGATCAGGTAATGATGATCCCATAAGGAGGTGTGAATGCCCCCCATGGAAATAGACAAAGAGGGTAGGAAATGGAACGAGAAGTGCAGGATGAAGGATAGTAGAGAATGATATATTCTCTGTAGGCTTTTTTCCTATATGAAAGTTGCATCAGCAGTGCGGGAAGTACATACAAAGGCTTCTTGCATGGCCAGTACCACCCTTTTGCATCCTTGAACCTCCCAATTCCACAAACCCCGCTGAACCTGTCATGTTTTAAAAAATACCTCAAAATAGTGTTGCTTTGAGTTGTCCGGGCTGTATGACCATGCTCCAGAAGCATTCTCTCTTGATGTTTCACCCACGTCTCTGGCAGGCATCCTCAGAGGTTGTGAGGTCTGTTGGAAACTAGGCAAGTGGGGTTTATATATCTGTGGATTAATGTCCAGGGTGGGAGAAAGAACTCTTATATGTTGGAGGCAAGTGTGAATGCTGCAATTGATCACCTTGATTATTTATTTATTTATTTATTTTACATCATTTCTTCCCCACTCTTCTCAACCCCCGAGGGGGGACTCAGAGCGGCCTAACGAAAGGCAACAAGTCAATGCCGATACACAATATAAATACAATATAAAACCATAAACATTCAGAATTAAAATACAATTAGCATTGACACATAATACACATACACTTAAGTTAAAAACAGAGTTCCGTCCACCACATAAACATTGTGCTATAACCAACAACTTACCAATTTCAATTCCATTCCAAAGTGTTGCATTGTGCTAATGTGCAATAGCCTGGTCCCAGAGCCATGATTTCACTTTTTTCCTGAATGCCAGGAGGGATGGGGTTGATCGTATGTTGCTTGGAAGCGCATTCCACAGACCGTGAGCCACCACCGAGAAGGCCCTCTCTCTCATCCCCACCAACCGTATTTGAGAAGTTGGCGGAAGCGAGAGCAGGGCCTCCCCGGATAATCTTAAATTACGGGATGGGACGTAGCGGCAGATGCGTTCGGACAAGTAAGCTGGGCCAGAACCGTATAGAGATTTATACAAGTAAGCTGGGCCAGAACCGTATAGCATTGAATAGCCTTGCAGCTTCAAGGCTTGGCTGCTTCCTGCCTGGGGGAATCCTTAGTTGGGAGGTGAGTAGCTGGTCCTGATTATTTCTTGTCTGGAATTCCCCTGTTTTGAGCATTCTTTCATTACTGTCCTGATTTTAGAGTTTTCACTAGTCTAGTTTCCAACAGACTGCACAAACTCTGAGGATGCATGCCAAAGATGTGGGTGAAACATCAGGAGAGAATGCTTCTGGAACATGACCATACAGCCTGGAAAACGCACAGCAACCTGGTGATTCCGGCCAGGAAAGCCTTCGACAACACATTTCCCCAAAAAAGGTCCCCCAAATGCATGACAAGTAACCCCTTTCTAAGAAAACTTCCACCCTGCTTGAGTAATCTTTGATTTCTCCATTTCTCTTCAACATGACAACAGGAAGTGACACAAGATCACTTCCAGTTGTCACCTGTGAGATTAAAATGCTTATCCTTATTTACACAAAGCTGCTGGTTTTGGCTCCATTCTTTTGCCTTTGGCCTCAGCACCCACTCCAATGCAGCCTCACCTTTTTTCCAGAATAGAATTTCAATCTAATAGGATCCAGACTGGAAGGAGTTCCTTGCCTCAGATCTTGGAAGATGTTGCACATAGATTATCCACCAGCTTATGCAATTTCTGGTGACTGAGAGGAAGAGACAGCCCCATGGTGATTGGATCAGATTTGAACCTGAATCTTTCTAGGTCTGAGTTGTAACACGCTTAACCATTGCACGACAGTAGTCCTCAAAGTAGCCTAATCCGATTTTAAAAGTCTCTTCCAGTAACAAATTCCATAATTGCCTTAACTTGGTATTTCCAGAGTTTGGGAAAGTAACTGGTTTGACCTACAGCTGCCAAAATCTCACAACCAGTACAATCAGGGATAAAGGAAATCGTAGTCCAAACATGGTATTTCTCTGTGCCTTGTTTTAATCTATCTATCTATCTATCTATCTATCTATCTATCTATCTATCTAATAAAAGTCAGTGTTTGCGGAGGTGCGGAGGGCGGGAGGTGCGGAGGAATATGTGCCAGCGTTTCAATTGGCTGCCACTGTGGGAATATTTGCATAAAGGACTCTGATTAGCCAGCCTCAGAACTCCAACACTCTAAGGCACCAGATTATTTGCATAAAGGACTCTGATTGGCCAGCCTCAGAACTCCAACACTCTAAGGCACCAGACAGAGGTAATTGGTTGTCACTGAGACACTATTTGCATAAAGAACTCTGATTGGCCAGCAAAACAGAATGGAATTGAATCCTTGAGTTAGACAAATGACAGGTTTTTTCCGTTGGAAATTGAATGTTCATTTTCTGGAAGGTGTGGAGGTGCCAAGGAATATGTGACAGCGTTTCGATAGGTTGCCACTATGGGAACATTTGCATAAAGAAATCTGATTGGCCAGCCTCAGAACTCCAACATTCTACGGCCCCAGACACTGAAATGGTATTTGCATAAAGGACTCCGATTGGCCATCCACATTCTAACACTCTAAAGTGATGCAGAGGGAAAAGGAAAGGCCTCAGGCAGTCAGACACTGCAGCCCACAGCAGTGACGGATCAGGACCAAACTTGCTACACAGGGGCCCAATGGCCCACTTCACAACGCGACCCTCACCCAATGACCACTACAGACCAAAATTATCACACAGAGCCCCCTTGACCCACTCTACATCCTGGTGCTGTTTCAAGGAGAATGGACCACAGATGATGGGACTTGAAATACTTTCACCTTCTGAGACCGCTGCAACCCTCATCCAAAGAATAATCAAGACCAAATGTGACACAGAGCCCCCATGACCCACTCTACATCCTGGTGCTGTTTGGAGGGGGATGGACCATGGCCAATGGGACTTGCAGTACCTTCACTAAGTTCCTGAGACCAATGCAAGCCACATAAACATCTAATAGGAACCAACCTTGGCACACAATGCCTTCCTCAAATAACCCGGGCACCGCCGGGTCCCCAAGCTAGTAGAAAATAAAGGGCAATGTGGGAATGTGTGCTCCATCGCCATGAGTAGGTTTGTCTTCTTTATAGAAGCTTTCAGGGAATCATAGAGTTGGAAGAGACCTCGTGGGCAATCCAGGCCAACCCCCTGCCAAGAAGCAGGAAAATCGCATTCAAAGCACCCCCAATAGATGGCCATCCAGCCTCTGCTTAAAAGGCTCCAATAAGGCTCTGGGGCAGAGAGAGAGAGAGTCCACTGTTGAACAGCTCTCACAGGAAGTTCTTCCTAATGTTCAGGTGGAATCTTTTTTTCTGTAGTTTGAAGGCATTGTTCCGCGTCCTAGCAAGCTTCCTCCCTCCTTCCAATGACTTCCACTTTCATATGTATGTCTCTTTTCAGCCTTCTCTTCTTCAGGCTAAACATGCCCAGCTCTTTAAGCCACTCCTCATAGGGCTTGTTTGCCAGACCCTTGATCATTCTAGTCGCCCTCCCAAAAGAAGGAGGAGCTATATCAGCCTGTTGAAGCTTAAGAAAGAGAATAATATATAAAATAAAACTTTATTTATATACCGCCCTATCTTCTCGAGAGGACTCAGGGCGGTTTCCAGCAAAAGGGAAAACATTCATTTGCCGAATGACACAAAAACCATACAAAAATGAGATTATTATAAAAACATAAACATAATCCTATTGAAACGATCACAAACATTTAAAAGCCAGTTTCAGTTTTACTCCATCAGACGGGATTCAAAATTCCAGTGGCCAGAATTACGAAGTGGACCTAGTCAGCTATGAAAGGGCTGGGCAAAGGCTGGTGCAACGAAGTAGCATAGGGCCGGGGAAGTGGATAAAGCCTGGGGCTAATCATTTTCAAAGGCCTGCTGGAACCACCAAGTTTTCAGGTCCCTGCAGAAGGAGGATCATGACGGAGCTTGTCTTATCTCTCTGGGGAGGGCGTTCCAAAGTCAGGGGGCCACCACCAAGAAGACCCTCTCCCTCATCCTCACCAACTGTGCATGTGATGGTGGTGGGAGCGAGAGGGGGGCCTCCCCGGCAGATCTTAGAGCCTGCGCCGGTTCATATGGGTAGAAGAGGAAAAAGTAATCTAGCAACATCTTTTAAGATTAACCAGTTTATATTTTAGCAGGAGGTTTTGCAGATATTGGTGCCCTCAGTGGCACAGTGGGTTAAACGGCTGAGCTGCTAAACTTGGTGACCGAAAGGTCGCAGGTTCGAATCCAGGGAGCGGCTTGAGCTTCCGCATTCAACCCCAGCTTCTGCCAATCTAGCAGTTTGAAAACATGCAAATGTGAGTAGATCAATAGGTACCGCTCTGGCAGGAAGGTAACGGCGCTCCATGCAGTCATGCTGGCCATATTACCTTAGAGGTGTCTATGGACAATGCCGGCTCTTCAGCTTAGAAATGGAGATAAGCACCAACCCCTAGAGTCAGATAGGACTGGACTTAATGTCGGGAAAACCTTTACCTTTACCTTTGTGGATATCAATCCACTTTAATTGAATGTAACAACAAAACCTTTTGCTATAATACAAATCCTTTTATGTTAAACATGCTGCCCGGTTCCTTCTCGCCTTCTCTTTTCCTGCCTCCTTTTACAACTTTTCTTTACTAAACCCTACCATTTTGAGGAGGATGTGGCTGCCACCCAGGGCCCCACTTAAATTGCCTGCCTACAGTCAGAGTACAATTCACCACCTCATCTTACAGGCATGTAGTCATGAAAAGCAGGGGCTGAATTTACCCCCCTTTTTAGTTTTGGGGGCCTTAAAGCAGAAACCTCTGGCTGCTGTTTATTATCTGTTCCAAGTGCTCCGTCTGATTCCGATTACTCTGTATCAGAGGTGAGGTGGCTTGGGATTGTGAGGAGGGGGAACACAACATTGTGCATTTGGGCTTGCATAAGGAAAAACGATAATGTGCACTGAATCCAAATACAGATTTGGTCCCTCTGTCTGGGGCCGCTCTGTTGGGAGAGCAGGGGCCTTGCTGGAAAGTACAGTAAAACCGAGTTTGTCTTCAAACGGCAACAAGTCTTACGGCGTGCCCCCGGTCAGTGACCTTTCCCTCTGGAATTCTCCCCTCTGACCCCCAGATCATTAATCCCCACACTGCCAGATGATAGTAATCCATCATGGGCCCTGACAAGCCTTGCGGCCGGCTGTGAAAGGATCTTGGCCTCTCCCTCCCTCCTGCAATGCTTGATGCTCATTTTTCAGGCTCCCTCTTCTGCAGGAGCTGCGCCACTGAGGGCTTCCAATAAAGACTGATCACTTTTCCCATCCTACCAGAAAGTGGTGGTGGTGGGGGGGGGGGACACAACGACAACGACCCAACATGGAACCTTTCCACACTTACTGTGTGTATTTCTTTCTGTCAGTTCACACCTGTGGTAGGCTCTTGAATGCCTAACTCTCAGCCAACCTCCTTTTTCACTGTTTCTAAAATGACAAAAACTCATGCAAGGTGTGAATTTTTACAGAGGGCAATCCGAAACATTTTTTGTTTGCACACTTCTGTCCTACTTGTAGGATGAAGCCTTCAAAATGTTTAGCAATGTTGATGGAAATTAATGTTTTTATCAAAGCAATAAAGTGCTTTTTAAGATGCCGTGTGTGTGTGTGTGTGTATACAGGTCCTTCTCACAAAATTAGCATATAGTGCTAAAGTTCATTGTTTTCCATAATGTAATGATAAAATTAAACTTTCATATATTGCACACCAACTGAAATATTTCAGGTCTTTGTTTGTTTTGTACTGATGATTTTGGCTGACTGACTGACTGACTGACTGACTTTATTATTTCTGAGTCGCCCTCCACGTTAGTGCTCCGGGCGACTTACATACAGCTCCTGAAAACCCAAAAATACTGTCTCAAAAAATTAGCATATTTGGTCGGATGGAATATGCTAATATTTTGAGATGTATGCCAAAATCATCAGTATTAAAACAAAAAAAGACCTGAAATATTTCAGTTGGTGTGCAATGAATTGAAAATATATGAAAGTTTAATTTTTATCATTACATTATGGAAAATAATGAACTTTAGCACTATATGCTAATTTTTTGAGAAGGACATGTATATACACACACACACACACACATAAGTGTAGATGTGTATTTATGTGTATATATATATATATGAGTGTGTGGGTGTGTGTGTATGTAAAAAGGTAAAGTTTTCCCTGACATTAAGTCTTGGGAGCCCCTGGTGGCGCAGTGGGTTAAAGCGCTGAGCTGCTGAACTTGTTGGCTGACTCCCAGAGTCAGACATGACTGGACTTGATGACAAGGGAAAACCTTTACCTTTACTAAAGGTTTCCCTGACATTAAGTCTAGTCATGTCCGACTCTGGGGTGGTGGTGCTCATTTCCATTTCTAAGCCTAAGAGCTGGTGTTGTCCGTAGATGCCTCCAAGGTCATGTGGCCAGCATGACTGCATGTAGCACTGTTACCTTCCAGCAGAAGCAGAAACTTTGATCTACTCCCATTTGCATGTTTTCTAACTGCTAGGTTGGCAAAAGCTGGACCTAACAGCAGGAGCTCACTCTGCTCCCCAGATTCGAACCACCAACCTTTTAGTCAGCAAATTCAGCACCTCAGTGGTTTAACCCACTGCACCACCAAAGTGTGTGTGTATCACACACACACACACACACACGATAAACAACAGCTATAGCAGAAGTAGTAAAATAATGAAAATAAAATCAAGGATGCAGTAAAAACTTGGGCAAGTAATATAGTACCTGTCTTCATCGGGTTTTGACTTTTGTGGATTTGATTATTGAAACAGCAAACTGTTTTAATGTATTTATAATTGTTTTAGTGTATGCTAAATGTATATTATGCTTTGTTTTTATTGTTCAGCACCTAACGATGCCTGTTGGTAGCCGTCCTGAGTCCCTCTTCGGAGGTGAAAAGGACGGGATAGAAATGCTCCAAATAAATAAAATAAATAAAGGATTTGATTTTTAAAATATTCTCTCAAGGTCCTTCAGTGCAATTCGATGCTCAGCTTCCAGAGGAAAGTGGCATAACGTTGTGCTGGAAGATTTTGAATTTCCTAGAGAAGTATTCTCTCAGATAAAAAAGAATATTAGCCATTTCTTTATTTACAGTTTTTCAGTTTCATATGGGTCTTGTGCCCCTAACCTCATCAAATGGGGAGGGATGTGTGTACTTCTCACTGTTGCACCTATCCTCCCTGTTTGAGCAATAAGAAGAGAAAGCTGTACTTGAACATAATGGGACTTTCTCTGAATTAAACTTGCAAAGTTTTGGTGTCATAAAGCCAACGTCGTTTGTGGAAGAAGGCTAGCATTTAGACACAACCGATCAGTAGGACAGTGTTTTATCTTTGAAAGGAGAACCAAAATTCTCAGCGTGCCGCTTCCTTGGCTAAGGGTATGTAAAACCTCACAATGCGGAGGTCCTGAGTGTATATGGCCACTCTCCTTGATTGGGTTTGGAGACTTCAAAGGCGTCGGTGGATATTATGAGGAAGCTGGATCCGGCTGTGAAGTTTGGAAAGAATAAACACAGGGCAAGTTAAATGCCTCTTGATTGGACCAGCTCCTCATCTTCAAAAAACGCGACTTGAGCTAGAAAACTATGTGGTGCTCATTGGAAAGAGGTGTTCAGTGCAAACAAAGAGCCAAATGATGTTTGACCTCGTTTAGTCTCTTAATCTTAAGGGAGGGAAAATATTTTGGAGCCAGTGGTGTTTACAGCATGTTCGAGCCTGTAGGGGTGAACTTCTTTATATTTTGCGCAATCGAGATTTTTTTTACTTCTCCATAGTTTTAGCCTTTAGTGCCCCACAGAATTTTAGTGTTTTTTCTTGATCATTTTGTTCTTGCTTTGACTTTTATCAACCTGGAAAGAAGTGACGAGTGGAGTGCCATAAGCAGGGCTCCATCCTGGGCCCGGTCCTGTTCAGGAACTTTATTAATGACTTAGATGAAGGGTTAGAAGGCATGATCATCAAGTTTGCAGATGACACCAAATTGGAGGGATAGCTCAATACTCCAGAAGACAGGAGCAGAATTGAAAAAGGTCTGAACAGATTAGAGAGATAGGCCAAAACTAAAAAAAAAGTTTAACAGGGACATATACAACTGCACCCGTACCTTGGGAAGTCTGACTTAGCCACAGTAGTCCAGGCTCTGGTTACATCCCATATAGATTACTGCAACACACTCTACATGGGACTGCCTTTGAAGACTGTTCAGAAGCTTCAACTGGTCCAACGGACAGCAGCCAGGTTGATAACAGGAGCGGCACTCAGAGAGCGCACAACACCTCTGTTGTGCTAGCTCCACTGGCTACCAGTTTGCTACCGGGCACAATTCAAAGTGCTGGCTTTAGCCTTTAAAGCCCTAAACGCTTCTGGTCCAACTTACGTGTCCGAACGCATCTCTCCCTATCAGGGCCGTAGCCAGGATTTTGATTCGGGAGGGGCTGAGTTTGATTGGGGGGGGGGGGCTGAGCCTGGGTGGGAGAGGGTCTACCCTAGCAAACCTTTGGTATTATTATCCCAATACCCCCATACATATGGGATATATTGAGCATGGTGATCAGATCATGATATGAATACACATAACAGTATAAACAAGGTCTTCTCGCGGACCACCCTGAGAATTTGGGGGGGGGGGCTGAAGCCCTCCAAGGCCCCCCCCCTGGCTACATGCCTGCTCCCTATGAACCTTCAAGATGTTTAAGATCATCCAGAGAGGCCCTGCTCTCAGTCCTGCCTGCTTTGCAGGCGCGATTGGTGGGGACGAGAGACAGGGTCTTTTCAGTGGTGCCTCCTCGGCTTCGGAACGTCCTTCCTAGTGACATGAGATCAGCCCCCTTCCTCCTGACATTTCGCAAGAAGGTCAAGACCTGGCTGTTTGACCAGGCATTTGCAGATGTAGTATGATTATTAAATTGAGACCTAAGGAACGCCGACGCCGCAATTGGAAATCAACTTAATAATGAGACGCTGATATTGTGTTTCAACTTTAATTGCCAATTTGTATATGATATGATATTGTGTTAGTAATTGTTGATGTATTTATCTTGGGCAGTCCTTGTCATGTGTACACCGCCTCGAGTCGCTTTCGGGCTGAGAGGGGCGGTATAGAAGTAGAGTAAATAAATAAATAATAAATACAAGATACTCCACTTAGGCAGAAAAAGTGAAATGCAAAGATGCAGAATAGGGGATGTCAGGCTCGATAGCAGTACTTGTGAAAAATATCTTGGAGTCCTTGTGGACAACAGGTTGAACATGAGCCAAGAATGTCATGCGACAGCTTAGAAAGCCAATGGGATTTTGGCCTGCGTAAATAGGAGTCTAGTGTCTAGATCCAGGGAAGTCAGGCTACCCCTCTATTCTGCCTTGGTCAGACTACACCTGGAATACGGTGTCCAAGTCTGGGCACCACAATTGAAGGGAGATATTGACAAGCTGGAATGTGTCCAAAGGAGGGCGACTGAAATGATCAAGGGTCTGGAGAACAAGCCCTATGAGGAGCGGCTTAAAGAGCTGGGCATGTTTAGCCTGAAGAAGAAAAGGCTGAGAGGAGACATTATGAAGGCCACATATCAAGATGTGACTGGAAATCATAGGGAGGAGGGAGCAAGCTTGTTTTCTGCTGCCCTGGAAACTATGAGGTGGAACGATGGCTTCAAACTACAGGAAAGGAGATTTTACCTGAACATGAGGAAGAACTTCCTGACTGTGAGAACTCTTCAGCAGTGGAACTCTCTGCCCTGGAGTGTGACTGACTCTTTCTTTGGAAGCTCTTAAACAGAGGCTAGATGGCCCTCTGTCAGGGGTGCTTTGAATATGATTTTCCTGCTTCTTGGTAGGGGGTTGGACCAAATGGCCCACAAGGTCTCTTCCAATTCAAGGATTCTATGATTCCATGGGAATGTATATTTTAGATTTCTCATATGTGTAATGGAAACTAGAGTTGTTGTTCCTTAGAAACCATCAACGATAATCTTTGTGAAGAAAAAAAAATCTTCTTTTTACTTGGGATTTGTATGGAAAATTCAGGTTTGTCTTCAACTTTGGACCAATTTTGAAGGGAGATACTCTCAAGGGAGGCCTTCCGTGAGTCATTCCTCCTTCTATTTCTCTTCCTTCTTGCCCAAGAAGATGAGACTCAGACCATTTCCTGTTTTGCAAACTGAACCACTGTCTGTTTACTGTTTGTTTATTGTTGATTTCCACAATGTATTTCCGGTACTTCAAGAGACAGTTCCTATTACCGGGGGAGCTTGCAAAAGTCCACCCCTCTCCAAATATGGATATTGAAAAGCAAAGTATCATATAGTGAGATAAAAATCTTCCCAGTCATCATTCAACTTTAAAGAATGAAGAACATCTGAATCTTATAGGAGAAAGTATTTGTAGAATTATACAATCAGAGTTGGAAGGAACCACCCAAAACAAGCTTGATCCACCTTTACATGCCCTCCCTTCAGATATTTAAAGATAGCTATCATGTTACCTTTCAGGTTTTTTTCTCTTCTTCTTGAAGCTAAACATACCCAGCTTCTTCCGTCAATCTTCGTAAGATTTGGTTTCTGGACTTTTCATGATTTTGGTTGCTCTCTGGACATATTCTAGCTTTTCTCTCCTTAAACCAATGGTTCTCAATCTTCCTATTGCCGCGATCCCTTAATACAGTTCCTCATGTTGTGGTGACCCCAAACCATAAAATTGTTTTCATTGCTACTTCATAACTAATTTTGCCACTGTTATGAACAGTAATGTAAATATCTGATGTGCCAGATGTATTTTCACTCACTGGACCAAATTTGGCACAAATACCCGATGTGCCCACATTTGAATACTGGTGGGCGGGGGCATTGATTTTGTCCTTTGGGAGTTTTAGTTGCCGGGATTTATAGTTCACCTACAATCAAAGAGCATTCTGAACTTCACCAATGATGGAATTGAACCAAACTTGGCACACAGAACTCCCATGACCAACAGAAAATGCTGGAAGGGTTTGGCGGGCATTGACCTTGAGTTTGGGAGTTGTAGTTCTACAATCCTGAGAGCACTGTGAGCTCAAACAATGATGGATTTAGACCAGACCTGGGCAATTGCCGGCCCTCCAGGTGTTTTGGACTTCAACTACCAGAAATCCTAGCCAGTTTACCAGCTGTTAGGATTTGTGGGAGTTGAAGTCCAAAACACCTGGAGGGCCTGCAATTGCCCAGGTCTGATTTAGACCAAACTTGGCAAAAATATTCAATATGCCCAAATATGAACACTGGTGGAGTTTGGGAAAAGAGACTTGATATTTGGGAGTTGTAGTTGCTGGGATTTGTAGTTCACCTACAATCAAAACATTCTGAACTCCACCAATGATAAAATTGGGCCAAATTTCTCACACAGAATCCCTATGACCAACAAAAATACTGTGTTTTCTGATGGTCTTTGGTGACACCTCTGACACCCCCTCGTGACCCCCCCCCAGGGGTCCCAACCCCCAGGTTGAGAAACACTGCCTTAAACTGTTGTGGCCAGAATCGATTTCAGGGGATGTCCGACCCAATGATAAAGTTGAACTACTATTTTCCTGTGTTGTCAAAGGCTTTCATGGCCAGAATCACTGGGTGGCTGTGAGTTTTCCGGGCTGTATGGCCATGTTCCAGAAGCATTCTCTCCTGACATTTGACCCAATCTGTGAGAGCCAACCTCAGAGGTTGATCTGTTGGAAACTAGGGAAGTGAGGTTTATATACCCATGGAATGTCCAGGGTGTCAACTTGAGACAAGTATGAATGTTGCAATTAGCCACTTTGATTAGCATTTAATGGCCTTGCAGCTTCAAAGACTGGCTACTTCCTGCTTGGGGAATCCTTTCTTGGAAGGTATTAGCTGGCCCTGATTGTTTCTTGTGATTGATACTATTTTCCTACTGGTTTGAAGTGACAGTTTCAGGTGCTATGAATTGTGTTCCTGTTTTTTGGGGTATTAACTACCCCCATTTTGTAACCTGGTTGCATCTAGTTTTTAGTCTCCATTTAATTGATACTGGTTGAGTTTTGGCTGCTTGGAACCTCTGCAAACGTCCCATTCATGACTTCGATCCTGGCATCTTTGTGCATTTATAAGCATTTCCAGTATGTTCTGCATGTGGCAGCAGCTACGCAGTGGCCCTCCACACTTGCAAGTTTGGCTTTTCTGAATGTGATTATTCAGGGATTTGAATAAAATGTTTCTAGAAATCTCTAGGTCCTCTTGTGCGACTCTGGATAATTGCTAGATTCTGTGGTGTGATTCTAAGGCAGTGTTTCTCAACCTTAGGATCGGGACCCCAGATGGCTTGTGAGTGGGGTTTCAGAGGGGTCACCAAAGGCCATCAGCAACCACATATTTCTGATGGTTTTAGGAACCCCTTTGGCAGAGAAGACTGAAGATCTCTCCACCTGTTCCTTTCTTCCTTTTTGGAAACAGACGGAGAATCCTCCCACCAAAAGCCCTCCCCTACTCTCTGGATGTAGCTGAACTAACTTTCCAAAACTCAAGGTCAATGCCTAGAAAACCCTTCCAGTATTTTCTGTTGTCATGGGAGTTCTGTGTGCCAAAATTGGTTCAATTCCATTGTTTGTAGGGTTCAGAATGTTCTTGATTGAAAGTGAACTATTAATCCCAGAAACTACAACTCTCAAATGTCAAGATCTATTTCCCCAAACTCCACCAGTGCTCACATTTGGGCATATTGAGTATTCATTTCAAGTTTGGTCTAGATCCATAGACCAAAATAGACAGCACGATAGCTCTGTACACACTGATTTTGGTGCTTTGCCTCAGGTGCTTGTTGCTCCAGACTCTTTTGTGAAGCCTTCCAAATGCACTCTATGCCTTTGCTAATCTGTGATCGATCTCTTTGTCAATCTTTGTCTGAAGAGATGATGCTTCCCAGGTAGGTGAACTGCTGAACGGACTTAAGCACAGATTTGCCTATGCTGACGTGGGGATGATGGTGTTCTTCCTGTGGTGCGGGCTGGTAGAGGACTTCAGTTTTCTTCAGGCTGACTTCCAGCCCAAACAGCTCTGCAGCTGCTGCAAAGCAGGATGCTAGGCGCTGCAGGGCTGCTTCTGAATGGGCGACAAGGGCAGCATCGTCAGCAAAAAGCAGCTCACTGACTAGATAGTTTAGAGCAGTGGTTCTCAACCTGGGGGTCGCGACCCCCAGGGGGGTCGCACGGCCATTTTCTGGGGGTCGTGAAGGTGCCTCGGTTGGCCCCGCCCCTTTTTGCGTCCTCACAATGGCTGCCAGCCCGTGTGCCAGGCAGTCCAGGTCAGCTCCTCCACCTCCTGTTCCCACAGGGCTGCAGGAAGTCAGGAGGAGGAGAAGCTTAGCAGCAAAGGCCCTCCTTACCCCTTGCCGAGCTCAGTGGGGCTCCTTCGCGCAAGGCCTTGTGCGTCGCCTCCCTCGCGCTCCCACCGGCCGGCAAGGGCGTGTGGGAGGCGAAGGCGACAAAGGAAGAAGCCAAGCCGGCAGGTCGATATTGCAGCTTGCATGGGCAGAAGGTGGCCTTTAGGTGCCGAGGGAGGGAGCGAAGGAGCCCTCCTCCCTGCAGGCTGCGGGCAGGCAAAGCACAAAAAAACCGGTGCGAAAAGTGTGTGTGTGTGTGGGGGGGAGGAGTGAAGGGCCCATTGCTCCTTCCTCCCTGCAGGCAGGCCACAGGGAATGGAGCCCAATACAACAATGGAGGGTCTCCCCAGGAGGAGGAGGGAGAGGGTGAAGGTGCTGGTGCACTGTGCCCCTTTACTTTCAAGTCCTTTTGACTTCCTCTCTGCTCCTCTTTCCCTGAAACCCTCGGGGCAGAAACCTAGCTGGGTTGCTGTGAGTTTTTCCCCCCCGACGACAAATGCCCCTTTTGTTTTCCCCCAGGGCGCAGTATTTCCTTCCTCCCATTAAACTCCTTCCCTTTCTTCTCTCTCCCCCCCCCCTTTCTCCTTGCTTCCTTCCTTTTTTCCTTCCTTGCTTCAGCCCGTTCCTCCCCCCCCCCCGCGTCCGAAACCCAGGTTGCAGCCCCAGTGTCTACTCTGCAGCCAGCCAGCCATCCATCCACCCGTGCGTTGGGGGGAGGGAGAGAAAGGGAGGGAAGGAGGGAGGCTGCTGCTGGCTCCGTGCATTCCTGGAGTAGAGCAGCACCCAGCTGCTTTTGCTGCCCCCTCCTCCTCTTTTTCCTCTTCCTCCTTCGTTTCGTGCTTTTGTTTTTGGGAGGAAGAAATGAGGAAGGAGCGCCCCCCAGCGGTGAAAGAGGAAGGGGGGCCTCTCCAGGTGGCCTTAGCCCAAGCCTGGGCAAACTTGGGCCCTCCAGGTGTTTTGGACTTCAACTCCCACAACTCCTAACTGCTTACTGGCTGCTAGGAATTATGGGAGTTGAAGTCCAGACACCTGGAGGGCCTAAGTATAGTTTTTGTGATTAATCACTATGCTTTAATTATATTCAATTTGTAACAATGGAAATACACCATATATATCAGATATTTATATTACTAGGTTACTGTGAGTTTTCCAGGCTGTATGGCCATGTTCCAGAAGCATTCTCTCCTGACATTCTGCTCACACCTATGGCAGGCATCCTCAGAGATTGTTGGGATCTGTTGGAAACTAGGCAAGGGAGGTTTATATTTCTGTGGAATGGTGTCCAGGGTGGGAAAAACTCTTGTCTGTTGAAAGCAAGTGTTAATGTTGGAATTAATCACCTTGATTAGCATTGCAAAGCTTTGCAGCTTCAAGGCCTGGCAGATTCCTGCCTGGGGGTGATGTTAGCTGGCCTTGCTCGTTTCATGTCTGGAATTCCCCTGTTTTCAGAGTGTTTTTTTACTGTCCTGATTTTACAGTTTATAATACTGGTAGCCCGATTTTGTTCATGTTCATGCTTTCCTCCTTTCTGTTCAAAATTTCTATGTACTTCATGTGGCTTCTCTGTGTTGTCTGACATGGTGATTGTTAAAGTGGCTGAGCATTTCTGTATTCTCAAATAATAGGCTGTGTCCAAGTTGGTTAATCAAGTTTTCTGCTATGGCTGACTTCTCTGGTTGAATTAGTCTGTTGTGCGTTTCATGTTCCTTGATTCATGTTTGGGTGCTGCGTTTGGCGGTCCCTATGTAGATTTGTCCACAGCTGCATGGTATACGGTGGACTCCTGTAGAGGTGAGAGGATCTGCAGGACCTCTGCAGGAGTCTACCGTATACCATGCAGCTGTCCACAAGTCTACACAGGGATCGCCAAAAGCAGCATTTCCCAAAACATGAATCAAGGAACATGAAAGGCACTGCAGACTGATTCAGCCAGAGAACTCAGCCATAGCAGCACACTTGATAAATAATTGCATTTAATATTAAATAATTAAATAATTAGTAATACAATAAGTAGCAACGGAAATAATTTTATGGTTGGGGGTCACCACAACATAAGGAACTGGATTTAGGGGTCACGGCATTAGAAAGGTTGAGAACCACTGGTTTAGAGTCTTAGTGCGAGCCCTCTTAGTGCAGAACAATAAACTCACAACAACCCAGTGATTCTGGCTATGAAAGCCTTCTACATATTGAAATTCTTTATTTGTGATTTTGCACTTTCATAGAGATTCTGTGCTCCTCACTCCAGTGAATGTGGAGAGCTGAGTGGTCACGGTGGTCTGTCGTTCTGCCATTTTCTCGTGGCTTCCAGCTACAATGCAGAGAATGACTAAATAAATTGGCCTTCATTGCAGTGCCTCCCCCTCCCTTCTCTTTTTCTTTTGCCAAGAAACTTTATTAGTTGCCTCCCCTTTCACTCTCTTCATCTCCATCTGGTCTCTGGATCCAGCTTGCTTAGTAATAAGTTAATACCATTCACTAAATTGGATTGGGGAAGAGTGGGCGGGTAATTAGCCACATAGGCAGCCTCCGGGAGCATAAAAGTGCATTGACTGGAGGCAAAGGCTGTAACATTCCTGGCTTTAATCTTTTCTTTTTTTTTTCATGCTCCCAATACTCTCTTTCTTCCTCCGTTCACGGGGAGCAGCGAACGCACAAGATGGCACCTGTCAACGGACAGAGACTTTCACATACAAATATTTAAACAGATTTGCTTTTGCTTTTGCGAAAGCAAGAGTTGGCCAAAGTGGCTGCGCTCTTCACCAGCAGATATGGATAGCTTCCCAAGTGATTTATACAGGATGTGGCACTCAGCTGTTGACTCCACAGCCGTGTTTGAACCATATTGTGCCCTGTCCTGGGGTCTCTGGATCAGATGTCATAAAACCTGAAACTAGAACAGGTTATAGGGTGCAGAGGCAAAAAAGGAGCTTGTAAAACCATTAAATATAGAGTCTACATTCCTCTTTGTTCTCACAGCTGGTTCTCTTGTGTTGTGGGACAGTTTTTCCTGACATCGCAACAAATTGGACAACTGGACCAAACCAAAACACTGTTTCAACTCTTTCTCTGTTGTAAATGTGCTTTCTTCAAGTGGCACCCTAAAGCCCTACTTTCTCTCCAGTCTTGAAGATTGCCTAGCTCATAGAGGGTGTTGCCGAAGGTTTTCATGGCCGGAATCACTGGGTTGCTGTGGGTTTTTCAGACTGCAAGGCCATGATGCAGTATCATTCTCTCCTGATGTTTCACCTGCTTCTATGCTAAACACACAATACAGTAGTAGGAATATACAGCCAAACACACAAGGGAAGCAATATACACAATATAGCAAAATAGCGGTATAATATTCCAAGTGTCAATACACACACATTAGAAGGACACCATACAAAGCCCATAAATTGTTATACATCACCAATGAATGACTGGGTGTTGTAGGAAAAAGTTCAACGGGTGGGAATGCGTAGACCAGGGTGGAAAGAGTTCAAGGAAGCGGTGGTAATCCCAAATAAAGTCAATGCGATGTAAATTCCACTGGTGCAACCAAAGTCAACGCAAGGTCCCAGTTCCCCGGTTTTCCAACAGAAACCCAAACAATTGCGAGGATGGTAATAATCCAAACGGTGGGCTGGAAAAGCACCCCAGCAAAATATTATACTACTATTTTGCTATATTGTGTATATTGCTTCCCTTGTGTGTTCACCTGCATCTATGGCAGGCATCCTCAGAGGTTGTCAGTTCTGTGGAAAACTAGGCATGGGGGGTTATATATCTGTGGAATGATGTTTTCCAACCTTTTTAGAGCCGCGGCACATTTTTTACATTTACAAAATCCTGGGGCACACCACCAACCAAAATGACACTCTAACACTGTAATACATATAGTTAATATGTTTTTAAATGTATGTATACACTCTATATGTTTCATAGATCTGTGTGGCCTCTTATGAATGTATAGACTCTATACGTTTCATAGATCTGTGTGGTCTCTTTCGCTGCCTCCCTCCGCAAAAGCAGAACACTGGTCGGAAGTGATTGATTTGCCATTTTCGCGTTGGCTTGGATTTCTCGCAAGAACAGCCAAAGCCGGAAGCTCCACGTCGGTGAATTGGGCAGTGAGCAAACCTGGGAGCTTCGGGAGGTTGAAGCAGCACTGAGCTGGAGCTGGAGCCATGCTGAGTCGAGGCTCCTGAAGGCTTCCTCAAGGCGGGCCTGGCCTTGGCCCTAGCATTCGGCGGAGCCCTTCCTTTGCCTCGGGGAGGATCTTTGGGGAGGGAAAGAGGGAGAAAGAGCTGCTAGGAGGGGAAAGAGTGCCAATTTCCCACGGCACACCTGATGATCGCTCACGGCACACTAGTGTGCCACGGCACACTGGTTGGGAAACACTGGACTAAGTTGTCAGTTGTATATTTGAGGCAATTGGCAATGTACATTGAATGGCCTTGCAGATTAAGGGACTGATTGCTTCCTGCCTGGGGGAATCCTTTTTTAGGAGGTGTTAGCTGGCCCTGATTATTTTCTGTCTGGAATTCTCCTAGGTAGTTGCAAGGAGTATAACAACCTAAGTGTATGTGAAACGGTACTTTATCACTAGATTTTTACAAATTCATTATAATGGGATTTTTTTTCTTCAAAGGTGGAAAAACACCCAAAATCTGAGACAAAGAGAAGCGGAATTTCATACTGAACTCTACTTTTAGCTCCTCTTCACACTCTGTTTATACTAGGTTAAATCAAAGCTCCAAGGTAGAACCACCACCACATCCACTCAGGCTCACTTTCTTGACTTTTCTTTTTCTTTACTGATAAACAAAAGGGATAAATTCACAACTCCCAAAATGAATAAAAAATTATCAAGAAGATTCTCAATACAAGGGGAGCCATTCCTTAAAGATCTCATGCTACAATTACTAAAAATACAGGACAAGCAAGAAAGAATGCAAGAAAGTTTACAAAAAAAACATTCCAAGATGAGATTGGGAAACTGAGAAGTGAAGTTAAAGAAGAAATTTCAGCTAAAGCAAAAACAGACATCATGGGGATTTCTCGTGAATGTGTTTGTGTCATTATCCATGAACATTTGAACATGAAGAAGCTATCTGCAAAGAAGTTCCCCAAATGTTTGACAACAGATCAGAAAAGCATGCGAGTGAAAACTTTCCGGTCCATTTGTCAGTGTTTTCAGACGGATAACTTTCTGGTTCGGCTGGTCACTATGGATGACACCTGGATTTATTTGTATGACCCCGAAACCAAGGAGCGGTCAAAAGAGTGGAGGCAGAGTGGTTCTCCTCGTCCAAAGAAGTTCAGGGTGCAAAAATCAGCCACTAGGGTGATGGTGTCTGTGTTCTGGGATAAGGAGGGTGTGCTTCTAGTGGACTACCTTCAAAATGATTCCACCATCAATGCAAAGTGTTACATTGAACTTTTGGGCCAATTGAAGGCAGCTCTGAAGGCCAAAAGGCGCAGCAAGCTGTCCAAAGGAATTTCGTTCCTGCAAGACCAGTGTTTCCCAACCTTTTTTGAGCCGCGGCACATTTTTAACATTAAAAAAATCCGGGGGCACACCACCAACCAAAATAACACAAAATGACACTCTAACACTGTAAAGAACGGCTGGGGGAGGGTGGCCTGCTGGGAGCAGCTGCTGGGAGTGCCGAAGCCAGGGAGGGGGTGGAGCCAGGCCATGCTCCGCCCCTTCCCCCGGCTTTAGCTCTCCCACAGCTTCTCCAGCCTTGAGAGGGCAGTGCCAAGCCAGCGGTGGCAGAACCAGCACAATGCTGGCTTGGCACTGTCCCCTCAAGGCTGGAAGAGCTGAAGCCAGGGGAGGGGGTGGAGCCAGGCCGCACCATGCCCCACCCCCTCCCCCAGCTTCAGCTCTCCCACAGCTTCTCCAGCCTTGAGGGGGCAGTGCAAGTGAGGGGCGGGAGTCATGGCCCCCGTCCCCGCTCTCCGCCATGACTCCCGCCCCTCGCTTGCTGAAGCCACGCGGAGGAGGAGCATGAGCGGTTGACGGGCTTCAGTGGACAGGGCTCCTCCGCATGGCTTCAGCGAGCGAGGGGCGAGAGCCATGGCGGGAGTCATGGCGGATTGGAGGCTGGCTGGGGAAACAGGCCGAAGGAGGCGGCACCCCAGCCCCTTTTTTTTCTTCGCCGCTGCCTGGCCCTTCCTCCTCCTCCCCCAAGCAGCAGGAGTTCGGCAAGAGGAGGGGGGAAGGAAGGGGGGCAGAGAGCTTTTCTCGCGGCACAGCAGGAGGTCCGTCATGGCACACTACTGTGCCGTGTCACAGCGGTTGGGAAACACTGTGTAAGACAATGCCTCCGCTCACACTGCAAAAGCGACCATGGCAAAACTGGTGGAGCTAGGCTTCCAGCTGATTGACCACCCACCTTATTCACCGGATCTAGCTTCCTCTGACTATCTGTTTCCAAACCTGTAGAAGCACCTCACGGGTACCAAATTTCACACCATGATGCCATGGTTGCTACTGGTGACTGGTTTTGAGGCACAGCCAAAATCCTTCTTTTTGCAAGGCTTACAGAACTTGGAATACCGATGTGTAAGAAGTGTGTTGATATCAGTGGAGAGTATGTGGAATAAATGTAAAGTTCCATCTTCCTATCGCGTTACTTTCTGGGTAAAGGCAAAGACTTATCAGCAGCCCCGCATATATCAAAGACATTCTTTACACCAATGAGTGTTTGTTGATTAGATTTGTAGCTGACATACTTTTCTCTCTCTGCGTGTAAAATTTGATCAATAGGAACTCCTCATATCCTGAGTGCATCAGCAAGAGAGTGCAATGGTTATGATTGTTTTCTGCAAGCGGGGGCTGAGAATGATTTCCAGGAAATCTCTTCCATGCGCAACATTAATCATGTTTTGGGGGGGGGGGGCGCTCACCCTTTCCTGTCAGAACTGGCCTTCATATGATGTACCCACTGTGGCATTTCCTTACTTTATGTCTTTTTAAAGATTTCAATGGTTAGATTGTTTAGACAAAACATTCTGAAGTAATAAATCAGTTTAATGTGTCATTATCTGAAGAGAGGATTTCATGTAGAGGCTTTGCCCATGAAGTTTTTCTCCATCTGTCAGTTCTCTGCTCCATCCCCAATTCCTTGCACAGTGGCAAGAATTACTATTAAAATCAAACTAATATCAAATCCATTGTGGTATGCATTCCTCAGAATTATACTCAAAATACAATTGCTGGACAAGATGGCCAGTTGGTCTGATCTTTTCTTTCGCTGATGAGATCATTCTCTCTCCCACTGTCCATCTGCTATACATACTATTAATGGATTAACAATAGCTGCTGCTTAGGTGGATTCTTGAAGCTATCCCGGCTTAGCAACTACCTCCTGAGAGTAACAACCAAGCAATGGTTCACCATCCCTTATTAGTATTTTCTGCACAGAAATCAGAACGGATCGATGGCTGTCAAATTCACGATAAGACCTTAAAATGCATTCTTCTGCAATGACTGTCTCAAAACACTACTAGGACTTGGAAAAGTGACTTTTACAGCTCCCATGTTCCCTAGAATGGTCATCGGCTGCAAAATATTTTTGACAAAGTTTTACAATAACAACTCTGGGCATTGCAAGAATAAGTTGCAGAACTCACCATCCTAGCATTATGTTTTCTAAGCAAGAAGAAGACATCTCTGCCTTGAACAACAATAGCATTTTCCTACAGCACATTATCCCCAAAACAGAAAGCAGGAATATTTATATATGATATCCAAAGTGATTAACTGAGATATTGTGGTTTTCATAGGATCATAGAGTTGGAAGAGACCTTGTGGACCATCTAAGATGCAGGAAAATCACATTCAAAGCACCCTCAAATGGTCTCTTTCAGTTGGTATATTTCTCTATTGTTTATAGCAGTGTTCCTCAACATGGGGGACAGGAGTCCCGGGGCGGGGGGTCACGAGGGGATTTCAGAGGACTTGCCAAAGACCACCAGAAAATACATATTTCTGATGGTCTTAGGAACCCCTTTGGCAGAGAAGGCTGAAGATCTCTCCGTCTGTCCTTCTCTTCCTTTTTGGAAACAGATGGCGAATCCTCTCACCAGAAACTCCTTCGCTGTGATTGTCCAGTCTCTCAGCCAAGGGGAAGGTTGTTTCTGAGACTCCAAGTGGGGAGGGGAGAGCAGGCATGTTCAGCACATGGCAGTGCAGTGCAGATGTGCAGGCGAGGGAGAGCATGTGAGGCTGGAGGGAGGCTTGCACCAGCAGGCCGGTTCAAGGCAGGGGGAAAGCACCCGTGTGACATGGGACGGAGAGTGGCCCAGCAACAGCAGGAACCGAAGCAGCAGCAGAAGCAGCTTAAGCAATTTGCAATGGTGTTTATTAGAGAGAAAAAAAGTCAAACTTTACTTTGTTTTTTATTAATACTCCCATTAGAAAATGTATAAGAATGTGGGTGAACTACAACTCCCAAAATCATGGTAACACCACCACCCCCATCTCACCAGTATTCACAGTTGACCATGTTGGGTCTGTGTGCCAACTTTGGTCCAGATCCATCATTGTTTGAGTCCACAGCACTCTCTAGGTGTAAGTGAACTACAATTCCAAAACTCAAGTCAATGCCCACCAAACCCTTCCAGTATTTTCTGTTGGTCATGGGAGTTCTGTGTCCCAAGTTTGGTTCAGTTCCATTGTTGGTGGAGTTCAGAATGCTCTGTGATTGTAGGAGACCTATAAATCTCAGCAACTACAACTCCCAAATGACAAAATCAATCCCCCCCAACCCCACCAGTATTCAAATTTAGGCATATTGGGTATTTGAGCCAAATTTGGTCCAGTGAATGAAAATATATCCTGCCTATCAGATATTTACATTAGGATTCATAACAGTAGCAAAATTACAGTTATGAAGTAGCAATGAAAACAATTTTTATGCTTGGGGGTCACCACAACATGAGGAACGGTATTAAGGGGCATTATGGACGTTGAGAAACACTGATTTATAGGTATTGAGTGATTTATAGGTATTGAGTGTATCTCTTTGTTGATTTATAAAGTGTGGCAGTCTATGTATTAGTTCTACGTATGGCAATCTCTGAATCTTCATGAGATGGACTATAAATATTAAGGCACACATGATTGCTGAGTAAAGTATTACTATGGGCCACAGGTGTGTATGCATAGCAAACTGATACTTCTCTCAGTTTCCTGCCTTTATGAAAATTTCTACCACATTGATATCCTGTCATACTATTTTCTTCCTTTGGAGGAAGCTTAAATACACTTGTCACGGATGTGCAAACTTTCTGTTAGGATGAGAGCTATCCTGCATGGTATTTTAATATATTTTTATTTCAGACAGAGACTTTTGCAATATCAAATTTTATAGCTGTCAGGCATAAGTTTCTAGTCCATCTGGATGAGGATAGAAAAATGCAGTTAATTACTAAAAGAAATTAGACAAGAACCGGATTAAGTCTCACACTGTTTTATTATCAAGGTTTTTCTATCTTCATTTATTGTGGTAACATGGGAATTCTTTCTTTATTAATTATTTATTTATTATTATGGGAATCTTTAGTGGTGATTAATCCAGAGGTTGTTGTTTGGTTTCTGCCACGTTCAGAGAAATAGAAATATTTTGTTATTAAACACACAAACAAGATACAGATTTCAGGCTCATTATGTGTGGGAAAAGTTGCCTACCGCTGTTGCAATGGCAAACAGGAAGTTGCTCTTTCCTTCCTTTGTTGGGCTGTGGTTTTCCTAAAAGAGAACATTAAACTTTCTTCAGGAATGTATATAGAAATCTTATGCAGATCAAAGCTATTAGTGTTCGACAATTTGAGATACAAGATTTAATGGGGCCAGCTGGGAGTTAGAGAGCCATTAGTTCCTAATATTTCCCTTCTTTCCCTGACACCATTGCCTTGGGCTTTCCTACGCCTTTTTTGAATTTTATATATATCGGAATAAAGAAAAGCAAAATTATATGCACACCCCAGTCTTGGCCAACAATAGAAGTACTCTGAATGTGTGCAAATTCTGTGTTCTAAACCGCAGGAGTCAAATAGAGTGTGGGAAGTGGCATCATTCGCTTGTAAAAAATGGCAGCACCGTGTTATAAAAGCGTTTCAAAAGTAAAGGGGGGTGGAAGAAGGTTCTTTGATGGGCGGCATCAACCCAAGGGAGTCTTTGCTTGCTTTTCCCCAAGTTGTTGCCTAAATGACACCGAATTGGGAGGGATACCTAATACTCCAGAAGACAGGAGCAGAATTCAAAATAATCTTAACAGATTAGAGAGATGATTGGCCAAAACTAACAAAATGAATTTCAACAGTGACAAATGCAAGATACTCCACTTAGGCAGAAAAAAATAAAATGCAAAGAGACAGAATGGGGGACGATGCCTGGCTCGACAGTGTGAAAAAGATCTTGGTGTCTCCAGTGGACAACAAGTAAGGCAACAATGTGCTGCGGCGGCTAAAAAAAACCCAATGGGATTTTGGCCTGCATAAATAGGAGTCAAGCGTCTAGATCCAGAGAAGTCATGCTACCCCTCTAATCTGCCTTGATCAGACCACATTGAAATACTGTCCAGTTGAAGGGAGATGTTGACAAGCTGGAATGTGTCCAGAGGAGGGCGACTGAAATGCTCAAAGGTCTGGAGAACAAAGCCCTATGAGGAGCGGCTTGAAGAGCTGGTCATGTTTAGCCTGCAGAAGAGAAGGCTGAGAAGAGACATGATGGCCATTTATATATATGTGAGGAGAAATTGTAGGGAGGAGGGAGCAAACCTGTTTTCTGCTGCCCTGGAGACTAGGACGTGGAACAATGGCTTCAAACTACAGGACAGCAGATTCCACCTGAACATTAGGAAGAACTTCCTGACTGTGAGAGTTGTTCAGCAGTGGATCGATCTCTCTTTCTCTTTCTCTCTCTCTCTCTCTCTCTCTCTCTCTCTCTCTCTCTCTCTCTCTCTCTCTCTCTGTGGTGGAAGCTCCTTCTTTGGAGGCTTATAAGCAGAGGCTGGATGGCCATCTGTTGGGTGATTTGAATGCGATTTTCTTGCTTCTTGGCAGAATAGGGTTGGACTGGATGGTCCACAAGGTCTCTTCAAACTCTATGATTCTATTAAATGAAGTTCCTTTATTTAATTCGGTTTTTTGGAAGGGTGAGGTTGGCTTCCGTAAGAGAAAGTGTATACCAGGAGGAGAACATTGGGGATTGTCAACATGAAGGGACCAAAATGGTTTTTATAAGAGACGTTTCCTCCTTTGAGGGAATCTATCCTTCTAGATCAGGGGTGCCCACACTTTTTCATCATGCGAGCTACTATATGAACAACCAAGTTGAAAAGATCACCTGTTGTGCATGTGAGTGTGTGCGCGCCAAGACGCGCACGCTCCTACTGCAGCCTTCCGTCCGCGCGGGCTTTCTTGCTTGCCCACGCCCCGCCGCCGCGCGCACCCGGGAAGGGGATCCTCCTTGCCTGCCTGCACACTCTCCCTTAATGTCTTCATTGCCTTCCTCCTTCCTGCTGCGTGCTTCGCGAAGCAGGAAGTCCCCTTCCCGTCCTGCTTCTTGCGCAAGACAGCAGGCCCCTCCCACGCACGCAGCAGGGGGTATTTATAGGCGCACCGCCAGCACTCCGGCCACATATGGCTTCGCGGCAGCTCGGAAGGCACAGGGCTGGGAAGAGGGGCCGCCTGGCTGCTGCCTGGGCTGGGAAACTCAACCGAGAGAGGGACCCACGTGAGGCTGGAGCCTCCCACGGCAGCCTCCCTCCTCCTCGAGGCTTCCTTACCTGGGCAGGAGAAGGAAGAGTGGCTTCCCCTAACGTGACAGATGCAGCGGGGGGCAACCTTGCTTCCTTTCGAGGGTGTCACTCAGAAAGGACGCCCAAGTGGACGGCTGGCAGGAAGGAGGACCCCTCCCACTGGTGGCAGTCCATGCCCATGGGAGAGAGAGAGAGGGTGGCTCTTCCTAGCCGGCTCTGAAGAGCCACCCTCCAGGGAGGCGAGGCGGAGAAAGGCGGCGAGGGCACAAGCAGCAGCAAGTGGAGTCTCCATCCCCGCAGCCCCCCCCTCCTCCTCGGCTTCAGCCTCAGGACCACGGCGGAGCCCTCCCCCCTCGCCCCCAACCAAGGAAAGAAAGCAGCCACACAGCTTGCTCGCCCAGGTCTCGGCTTGGAATGGGAGTCCCGAGGGCAGCAGCAGGGTTTGCGGCGGGGCTTGCTTGGCTTTGCCCCACTTTGCCTGGCCTCCTTCGCCTCTTTCTCTCTCTCTCCCTCTCTCCTTCCAGCGCCCGCCCGCCTGCCTGCCTGCCAAAAGGATCCAAAAAAGTTCTCCGGATTTCTTTCTTCTCTCCTTGGCTCTCTCTCTCACACACACACACACACATTCCTCCATCCCTCCACAGCCTCGCATCCTATCCGTGCACGTGCCTTCGCCTTGTCCCCCCCCAGCAGCAACCAATGGGCGGTCATGTCACCACACTGTGCGTGGCAAGACGAGCGCCAGGGCCTGCCCACTAAAGCCTCATTTTGGCAAAAGAAGCCCCGCAAAGGCGGTGGCGGGAGCGCACGTGCGCGCGCATGGCAGGAGCGCACCATCCGACAGGTGAGGCCCAAAGATCACCTGGAAGAGGGCTGAAGATCACCTAGGTGCTCCCTATCACCGTAATGAGCACCCCTGTTCTAGATAGACCAAATATGGCAGTGTGTATAGTTCTGTGTACTGTGCATATATGTTACTTTGGACTATCAAGTGAAGAAAAGTTTACTAGTCATAGGAGTTTATCTAAAATTTGAATATGAAGAAAAATGAAAAGTTGAATTCAAGAAGTTGTGCGAAGAATACTCCTGCTATGTAATAACCATATTAGGTTTAAAATTAAGAGGCAAATGTATATGAAAGGGTTGAGCTAGAGTCTTCATAGGAAATCTGAGTCTTAGAGAGAGGCTTGAAGGGAAGAAAGAAATGACAAAGTGTTTTGGGAGACAACTTCAGGCTTCAGATCTAGCCACAATCTCACTGCTTCTTCTTGCTTCTCTTGTTTGTCTTCCTCTCCGTCCTTCGCTGCTATCTTGCATACTTCTGCAGGAACACCAATCAACCGCATCCCCATCATGGCAAAGCAGATCCTCGACCTCTACATGCTCTACAAGCTGGTGACGGAGAAAGGAGGTCTGGTGGAAATCATCAACAAGAAGATCTGGAGGGAGATCACCAAAGGCCTTAACCTACCCACCTCTATCACCAGTGCTGCATTTACACTTCGCACCCAGTAAGTTTTGAGGCTTCCACAAATCAATATCCACTTCTCAGGGTGCTGTATGATATAACTAGAGCAGTGCTTCCCAACCTTTCTTGACCAGAGGCCGCTTTGACCAGATACCGCTTTCCAACATTAGTACCAAAATGTTACGAATCAGTTTTTGATCAACTTTAGATTCAGTTTGGTTATTTGGTGTGCTGATTCAGAAAATTGCATTGGATAGACTATATTAGCTCTAGTTTCTGATACAGAACATATGCCATCCAGTAGTCACCATCTGCTTGCCCACAGAAAACCATACTGTATTTAATCATGTGGTCTATCCAATGCAATTTTCTGAATCAGCACCTCAAATAACCCCAGAAACAGGCCTAAAAACGATGACACCAATAAAAGATTGGGGTGGCTGTGTTACTATATAGTAGTAACGATGAGGCCACGGACCATATTTTAGTTCTTGCGGTCCACTGGTGGTCCACAGACCACAGGTTGGGAACCACTGAACTAGAAGGATGAGGAATAAGCATTGCTAGAGCCCATAATAACAAGAATATAAAATGGAGTTTGAAAACTGGTGTCTAAACCCAAGTTTGTGCAAGCTGATTTTGGGTTTGCACTGAGCTTAGTTTGCTTTTAGTGCCCTTTCTCTTGATCAGGAAACTATTGCACCATGGAGATTGATAAAGCTAAACAAAAATGCTAAAAGGGGGCTCTTAACCAGTGCTGCTCACAGTGATTGACCCTGGTCTGATGCAGATCCCTGAGCTATTGACTGCTTGTCCCTACAATGGTTCCTTTCCAAGAAAAGGAAGGAAGGGAATTCTAATCAATGGATGCTGATCCATTAATTCCTGACACATTAAGGAGAAAAACAGTTTCAAGTCCCCTACATTCGATGGCTGAAGAAGCAGTATTCCACACCATCCTTTGCTTGTTGTATCTCTGGAAGCTTAGACTTTAGTGAGGATTTTTAAAATGCTGGTTCTGACCTTCAAGGCCTTAAATGGTCTGGGGCCAGTGTACTTAAGGGACCGCCTCTCCCATTACAGCCCTCCGCGACCACTGCGTTCCAAAATCCAGAATCTGTTGGTGGTGCCTAGCTACCATTCTATCCACCTGAGTTCCACACGAAGGAGGGCATTCAGTGCTGTTGCGCCGGTTTTGTGGAATTCCCTTCCTTCCTCAATCCGAGCCCAGACAAATTTGTTGTCTTTCCGCAGGGCCTGTAAGACCCTCCTCTTCACTCAGGCGTTCGGGCCATAGGCACAGGAATATGTAGGTTGTAACTGTAATTGTAATATTAAGTACTGTTTTTTATTATGCTGTAATTTTAATAGGTGGATCTGCCACTATGTTTTAACTGTCTTATTGTGTTTTATGGTTCTATGTGTGTGAGTCGCCCTGAGCCTGCGGGAAAGGGCGACTAAGAAGTCTAATAAATGAAATGAAAATGCGATGTATTTTCTAAATTGACCTTGTTTCCTGGCTAGAATTATTACATGGTCTTTGTAGCATTCTTATATGCAATCTGCAGTTGTCAGTTCATGTAAGTGCTCCCTATTTTTTGATTTGCTCCACTTCCTTTTAGGTATATGAAGTACCTCTATGCCTATGAATGTGAGAAGAAGTCCTTAAGTTCTCCCGCCGAGCTGCAGGCCGCCATAGATGGCAACAGGCGGGAGGGCCGACGGCCCAGCTACAGCTCTTCCTTGTTCAGCTACTCCCCTGCAGCCCCGGGGCCTCCATCACTTCTGTGTCCTCCAAAGATCCGCTTCCCCATCGTCAGCTTGGCCACTGGCAGTGGAACCAGCAGCCCGCACCTGTCTACAGCAGGCACTCTCAGGAAAGGTCAGCCAGGTCCCTGGTTTGTCTTTGGTTTGCTCTGAAATTGGGAAGCATTTGCTGGATACACCATGTACACATAGGGGTTACCAAGACCACCAAAAAATCCTAGTGCTCCACAATTTTAAGAATTCCAGTCACTGTGTTATTAATATGATGTGCTGGCTGAAATTTGCCTCATAGTTTTGAAATTTAAAGACCCTCTAATTGTAGATCCAGGTGAAACTCTTTTTTCTCAACTTGTGCTATGGGTGACTCGAGTGTAAGCCGAGGGTGGGAAATGCAGCAGCTACTGGTAAATTTCAAAATAAAAATAGATACAAATAAAATTACTTCAATTGAGGCATCAATAGATTAAATATTTTTGAATATTTACATAAAACTGTAATTTAAGATAAGACTGTCCAACTCTGATTAAACCATTATTCTAATCTTCTTCAATGTAAATGTGCTTATGTAACCTTCCAATAATAATAATAGAGTAAAATAATAAATGTAATAATAATAATAGAGTAAAATAATGGAAATGTAATATTGATATTAATAAATAGAATAGAAATATAATAATAATAATAAGAGAGTAAAATAATAAATAATCTTGACTCTAGTATAAGCTGAGGGGGGCTTTTTCAGCCCATAAAAGGGCTGAAAACTTGGCTTATACTCAAATATATACGATAGTTGTTCTACTTCAGGAACTTCATTTTTCTGGCTGCCACAAGCTATTGAATTGGCTGAGATTTTATGAGATATACATTGTAAAAAATATAGCAAAATGTGCGGCAGTATGTCCTATAAAAACTTTTTTGCAGTTTAATAAACTTTTCCATGCTTTTATGATAGAACCCATTAGGAAATGATATTTATTACTCAGGGGGGAAAATGTGTTACATAGTATGTATTTATTTTTTTACCTGCCTTTTCTTACAGACATTGGATGGAATGCTTTGATCTGATTCAGCAGGGCTTTGGTCTTGGATTCTTTCTCTCAATGTCTCTTTGTTGGTTAGTCAGGACTAGCTGGGCTATCATCACAAGCCATAAAGGAGAAAGTAGAGAGTTAAGTAGTATCCAAGATATCCTGGGATTGGTGCATTGTTGAATGTAGCATGTTAAATGTAGATGAAGTAGTCACGATATCCTGGGTTTGGTGCAATGTTGAATGTCTTATGTTTGTTTACATCCTATGTTTTATAGTTTATTGGTTTTAATCTGCTGTTATATGTTATTTTAGCTATGTAATGCATTTTATATTGTGAGGTATCGAATTTTGCCATTTGCATTGTTGTGAACCACTTTGAGTCCCCCTAGGGGTTGAGAAAAGCAGTATATAAATGAAACAAAGAAATAAATAATAAATAAAGTATTATTATTTAGCAGCAACCCTTGGCATTTGTAATGCCTTTTAATTAACCCTTTTAAAATCAGGTTGCCTACTGAGTGGCAGCCCCTCTGTCCTTAAGGCAAGATGCCTGAGCTGCCTTCTTGCTTTTTTAGGCGATGGCGTCCCCCTGACTGTTTCCACGCCAAACCGTATTGCCATGCCTGTGACTTTGGCGAATCAGCAGGCCACAGTCGCAGCCGCCGCCAGAACAGCCACCTTGGAACAGCTGAGGGAGAGGCTGGAGTCAGGAGAACCGGCGGAGAAGATTGCGCGCATGACTGAGGAAGAGCAGCGATTTGTCCAGCAGGCATTTCAGCGGAACCTGTTCAGCATGGCACGGCAGCTGCCCATGAAGATCAAAATCAATGGCCGAGGTGAGGCGATTCTTGGTGGGCTGCTTCGTTACTTCCCTTCATGACCGAAGAGCAGGATAAGTTTCCCCTTGGTATAATACTCATCTTAGTCCTTATCTGGCTGCACCCCAGGATGTTCGACAATCCGGTACATAAAGAAGGGAGTTCAGGAAAGTGGGTGTAAACAAGAAGTGGCAAACATAAGCTTTTTGGCCATATTTAGACTGTGAGCTTTCATTTCATTTGCACCTCAGGGATCGTTGGATGATTCCTCTCCTCCTCAGCATGCACCTGACCTTTCAGAAAGGAAGAAAGAAGCCATCTTTTCCTTACTATAGATTGGTCCTAGGGGCAATTTCTGGAAACCAGTCCAATTCAGATGACTGCTATGGCAAATACATGTAGACTTGAGACCCAGCATCTCACATGTAGCCAGTTTTCAATGCACGTTGCACGCATTTCACAGAATGGTGGCTTTCAGTTCCCTTAATTACTGTATATACTCAAGAATAAGCTGACCCGAATATAAGCCAAGGCACCTAACTTTACCACAAAAAACTGGGAAAACCTATTGACTTGTTTGTAAACCAAGGGTTGGAAATACAGCAGCTACTGGTAAATTTCAAAATAAAAATAGATACCAATAAAATTACATTAACTGAGGCAGCTGTAGGTCAAATGTTTTTTTTAATTTTTACTGTATTTCAAAGAAAAGATAGCTCTGTAAGTGGAAAAGTAGGATCAACAAACAATATGGTATCAACAATAACAACAACAATAAAAATAGAACTTCATTTGTATCCCACCCTATTTCCCAATGGGGACTCATCTTCCAACATAGTAACAGGCAAACATTCAATATCTATATCAATAATGCAGAGCTAGATATGGATCTATAATTATATATACTAATTTCACGTATACATTTTCCCCTGAAACATTTGCAAATCCTCTCTCTATATATGTGCATTCCCTCCTGCAATATTTTCAAGGACTATATATCTTCATATCTATCTATCTAGACATATATATATGTTGCAAACACGTGAGGGGAAAATTAATATATAAATGTGTGTGTGTATATATACATATACGCACACAGATATGCAGATATATAGGTACTGCTATATATTTATTGATATCTATATAGGATTTGCTGAGACTTGCTAATATGTGAGGGAAAAATTCATATAAAATATTGTATACATATAGATACAGATATACAGGTACATGGAAATTTCTAGATATCTATATGTGTATAGGATTTGCAAAGACCTGCAAACATATGAGGGGAAGACTTCCAAGGGAACAAAAATGCACACATGAAGTTAATATATTTAGACACACACAATAAAGCCAGGAAATTGGGTGGGTTTGAAAGAGAGTGTTATTCAAAGCGCATTTCTTATAATACAAATAAGGTCATCACATATTGCATAGCAATACAAAGGTCAACACATTACACATAGCGATTGCTGGGAGGGTACTGTGAGGCTGGAAGAGCCCACAAAGTCAGTCAAGTCCAAAGTCTATGGACCCTTGCACTCACGGGTCTCGCATAACATGAAGGAGGGAGCCGGCGTTAGAACCAGGAGATGGAGTAGCTGGAAGCACGCCTACGGCTGCAAGTCAGCAGACGCCACAGTCTGGCCGTTTCACGTGGTCAACACGCTTCGTCAGGGCGTTCCTGCTTCGGGACGCTCCTCCTTGGTATGATGATGAAGCAATATCAGCCCTAGGAGACATCTTTCTATGATGTTACTGATTTCTGAACCTGTGATGTTCTTCTAGTACACATACCAGCAAAATATTGCTTCATCATCATTGTATTGCTATGCTATGCTATATGTGATGACCTTATTTGTATTTGATATTATAAGAAATGCGCTTTGAATAACATTTTATATATTTGCTACACAAGTGTCTTGATTGATATATCCAGGGAGACTGTTAGGCTTTATTAGACATTATTTTAGCCCACCTATTGCGTGTAACCTTGCTCGTTGTTGACGCTATTTGCAGTGGGTATCACGTTGTTATATAGTGTGGGTTTGAAAGAGAGCCATACAAACATGGAGGACATGAAATATATCTCCTTTCCCTCCTTCCCTCCCTTTTGACTGGAAAAGAAAACATACTGTCAAGGGAGGTGAAGAGGAGAGAGAAATATATCATATATTGCAAGCAATGGCCTCCAGGCTCAACTGCCTGGCTTGACCCCATTATTACTTGAGTGAGGCTTTTCCAGCTCAAAAAATGGCTGAAAAACTTGGCTTATCTGGTAGTATATATGGTACATCTACACAATAGTGTGGCTGGTAATCTTGTCAATGAAACCATCAGTCTCCTCTGGATTTTGTTGTGAAATTTGAAGGGACGATCCTAAATGCTGAACACGGTTCCCTTTGATATCCCCTTCTCACAGAGAAGCTTCTACTTCTCTGTGGGCTCAGTAATATCTGATTATTTCTCCCACACTTTTTAATTGACAAACCAAGATGGAGGACAGAGCAAAACAAAGGTCTTTCATTTGCAAATTGTCCTATAAATAACAGGACTACAGTTAGCAGGTGGAACAGGCATTCTCAAGCTGGGTCAATGTATTGGGCTTTCCTCAATAAGGGGACGAGCATAAACCAGCTCATGTTAGTCTTTTCCTCCCTCTCCAGAGGATAAATCAGATTCGGCATCGACAGCAGCAGCGTTGAATTGGACCCCATCTGGCTTCGGAAGCATTAATATGTCAGTGGAGATCAATGGCACAATCTATGCTGGTGAGAGAGAGTATCTGTTTCTGAAAGTCGGGAGGAGGGTTGGAGGTTGGTGGAATTATTTCAAAATGCCATCCTGTTTGCAAAACAGCGTATTTGCTTATGTGCTTCCTTTGACATTTGATTGGCACAAGCATGGCCCAGGTTTTGTTACAGAGTCAGAACCTGGCTGCTCAATCAGAAACAGCCAGTTTCAGGTTTCACTTCAGGTTTTATTTATCGACATTGGCACTTTGTGAATTGATGGCAGCTAGTTTTATCTACTGTTGTTTTTAAAATTGTATTTTGATTTTATGCTATATGTGTTGACAGGGGTTGTTATAATTTTATGTGACTTGTTTTACACTTACATACTGTTTTTACCTGTTGTATGTTATATATGCACCCTGGAGTGCCTTTGCAAGCCACACCGAGTCCCTTTGGGGAGGTAGTGGCGAGATATAAAGTTTATTTAATACACACACACACACTGTTTGAACCAAAATAGTTCAAATTATTTACATGGTTTTAAAACAGCATCAAGCTGTACAAGAGGGGAGGCCTTTTTTATCTCGCTTTCACACAAATCGTGAGGAATCGGTTAGAGGCAATTTGCGTAGTTTTCAGGCAATACTCCAACAGGTGAAAACCTATTGGTGGCATGTTGGCTTTGGGGTGCCTTCTGATTCTGAGGGCCTGCTGGAAACATTTTCTTCACATCTGTTTCAAAGTGGTTTCATGATTGTACAACAGGCATGGGCAAACTTCGGCCCTCCATGTGTTAGGAATAACAACAACAACAACTAATAATATTAATAATAATCAGATACACTGTTTGAATTGTGAACTTGACGCAAGCAGAGCTGGATGATCTAGACCAGGGGTGCCCACACTTTTTCAGCATGCGAGCTACTTATAATAAAACCAAGTCAGAAAGAAACCTCCTCAAGGCTGGAGAGGGGAGGGGGCGGGGCTTGGCATGGCCTGGCTCCGCCCCCCTCTGGCTTCAGCTCTACCAGCAGCTTCTCCAGGCTTGAGGATGGCAATGCCAAGCCAGCCTTGTGCTACCTATGCCACTACTGGCTTGGCATTGCCATTCTCAAGCCTGGAGAAGCTGCTGGGAGTGCCAAAGCCGGGGGAGGGGGCAGGGCTTGACGCGGCCTGGCTCCACCCCCCTCTGAGAAGCACCCCATCCTGGGATAGACCTCCTTCGGTCCCAGGATCGACTGGTCGATCGCGATCGACTTCCTGGACAGCCCTGATCTAGACAGAAAAACAAGAAAACGGATGATAATCGACTATTCATTACACTCACATAGTGATGTCGACAGACTTGACCTGCCCAGAAAATCAGGAGGCAGAGAGAGGGCTTCTGCAAGGGAAACAAATGATAGAAGAAGAGAAACATGCACTGGCAGGTTATGTGAAAGTTAGTCAACAAACAACATTGATGGAAGTCAATAGTAGAAAACTGCTTAAAGTGCAGAAGACAAAGAGTGAATACCATAAAAATGCAATGCAGAGCAGAAGAGAAAACTGGCAAAAGAAGGCTCTCCATGGACAGTTCCTGAGAAAAATTGAGAGCCAAATTGACAAAGAAAAAACATGGCTGTGGCTCACAAATGGGACTCTTAAAAAAGAGACAAAGGAGGGCCTGATTCTGGCAGCCCAAGAACAAGCCATTAGAACAAATGCCATCAAAGCCAGAATTGAAAAGTCAATGACAGACTGCAAATGTAGACTCTGCAAGGAAGTGGCTGAAACAATGGATCACATCCTCAGTTGCAGCAAGAGAACGTGCAGACTATAAGCAGAGGCATAGTAATGTTCCTCAGATGATCCGCTGGAACTTGTGCCACAAATACTATCTGCCTGCAACAAAGAACTGATGGGATCACAAGTCCGAAAAAGTTAAGGAAAATGGACACATCAAACTACTCTGGGACTTCCGAATTCAGACTGACAGTTTTTGGAGCACAGTACTCCTGACCTCACGACCATGGAAAAAAAACAACAAAGTACTGTATGTATCATTGATGTTGCAGTACCAGGCGACAGCAGAATTGGCGGGAAGCAACTGGAAAAGCTTACACACAATATGAGGATTTAAAGATTGAACTGCAAAGACTCTGGCACAAGCCAGTCAAGGTGGTCCCAGTGGTGATTGGCACTCTGGGTGCCGTGCCTAAAAACCTTGGCCTGCACTTAAAAACATTTGGTGCTGACCAAAATACCATCTGTCAGCTGCAGAAGGCTACCCTTCTCGGATCTGCACACATTATTCGTTGATACATCACACAGTCCTAAACACTTGGGAAGTGTCCGGCATGTGATCGAATGCAATAGCCAGCATAGTGATCTTGTTTGCTGTGTACTAATCTTGTTATGCATCTAATAATACTAATAACAACAACAACAACCAAATAAACTTTATTTCTATTCCGCCTTATCTCCCCAGGGAGACTCAGGGCAGATTCCAACAAACAAAAAGGCAAACATGCAATGCCTCAATGACAGTAAACACAAATATAAAAACCCAAGATAACCCCACATAAAGGGCAGCTTAAACAACTATAATTTAAATAAAACATAATCAGTTGAAAATTATAATGAACATAGAACTTAAACATAAAACATCGGAATTGTGAAAGTTGAAGTCCAAAACACCTGGAGGGCCGAAGTTTGCCCATGCCTCCATAGAAGCTATTTCCACTCTTGGTTTAGTAACCCTTTCTCTATTCTTTTGCCACCACAGGAGTCCTGTTTGCTCAGAAGCCTGTTGTCCACCTCATTGCCGGATCGAGTGCACAGAGCACCGGTGGCGGGAGCAGCAGCTCCTCCCATTGCTCCCCCAGCCCCACTTCCTCCAGGGGGACGCCCAGCGCTGAGCCGTCCACCAGCTGGTCTCTTTAAGCGGGAAGCAAGCGCTCTCACTCTTGGAAACGGCTCCTCTCGGAATCTTGATGGTGACCTCGCCTTGAGGAACCTGCTGCAGAGAACCCTGCGGTTCTGCAGCCAACAAGGTTCCCACCCGGATGGGCTTGCTCTCCATGTAGCCTTTCTTCAGGTCTTGCTGTGTCCTCAATGGAGAAAAAAGAAGGGCAATGGGGTTTTTGTGGGTGGGCGGGTGGGCGGGTTGGGAAAGGGACACAGGGCGTGTTTCAATCAGGGATCCTCCGGACGGGCTGTGCATTTTTTGTAGATGACTGAGCATCGCCATGGTACCCAAACAGCCAAGACACCGAACTTTGTGATTGGGTGTTTGTTTTTGGTTTTCTTCATCTGATGCCCCAAAACAATTCCTTCCTCTAACATGACTGGTGTGTTGACAATCCTACCCCCGAAGGCGGGGGGAAATGTATGGTAGCTCTTTATTCTCAACTCACGCTTACAATTCCTCTCCGCACCTTGCTCCACACAAAGGAGCTGCACATAACCGTTTGTGATCCTGGCTCCAATCCATCCCCTTTCCCCCATCCCTTGCCAAAATCCAATTGATGGTCGTAAACGAAGCAATGGGATTCACATAAATATGTCAACAAGAGGCTAAATCCAGTTCTTTGTCCTAACTAGAATAAGACCTATTTGAACCAATGGAACTTGTAAAGCAATTCAATGCAACTAGTCTAGTTGGGACTAGCAACTGAATTTAGGATTCTCCATCTAGCAAAAAGGTCATCATCCTAGTTGGCGCCTGAGATTGGATTTAGGCTCAGTTTGCTCTCCCATGACTTTGGGAGAAAGAAAGAAGTTCCTGTCTAGCATTGCTTCATTTTTGTACATCTGCAGTGCTTTCGCTGCAATTTCCACACTGCGAATAGGGTTGAAATGGTCTGCCCGGGCTTTTCTTCCAGCCTTAGCTGCTGTCAAGGGATTTCTAGTCCAGTATTGTGAAGCTGCTCCCCAACTGACCTCTGCTATATGCCTTTACCTCTCTGTCACAACTTTGAATATAGACATGGATTTTGGTAAATATATAATTGCCTGTCAGAAAGTGAAAGGTAAAGGTGGCTGGAGATAAATAACCCCAGGGAAGCCGTCATCATGCTGTCCAGTTATTCCTTCCCCTCTCACAAAACTATAACAGGAACTTAAATGTCTTGACACTGAACTGCACTAGGTCTACCTTTTTAATCAACCACTTACCATCCTCTAGAGCGGTATGTTGATGGAGGCAAGTGGAAATGAAAGGAAATGTTGACCACTCTCTGAGCATTTTAGGGGCATCTCAAAGTGATTGTATCTTAGCCCCATAATAAACTCCCAGGTTCCTTCCCAATTACTTCCCCTTAAAAATTGAACCAGGGAACTGGGCTTTTGTTGCAGGTGTCCCTAACATGTTCACTCATTTCCTTGCGCTGCCCTTGAGCCCACTCCTTGCTTCTGCACACTCATAGGTGACCTCTCCTGTCCATCAGTGGGAATGGCAGCCTGTGCCCATGCCAACAGGGATCATCCCTCCCTCCCCCTCACCTTGGCGAATCTCAGTCATCCTCCAGACTTGCATCAGCATCTCCTGAGCAGATGAAATACCTCAGAAAATATGTACTTATTGCTGTGTTGTTGGTTTTTATTTCTCTTCTGGAAGGATTTGCATATGTTAAAGCTTCTTTTTATACGTCTTGTTGACTGCTTTTTATTTTTAATTTTATATATATTGTAGCACCAAAGACACACCAAAAAAAAAATATGAACGAAAGAAAGAAAGAAAAGAAAGGAACTCCCTGAGTCTGAAGGATCAGAAAGCTTTGATGTCGCCAGTGTAGCGTTGGAAGCATTTTGGCAGAAGGTGTCTCAGGATATGGGTAATAGATGGGGGTGGTTGCCTATTAATTGCAGGTTAATTTCTCAGGTTGTTCTGGTCTCGCGCTCCTCCGCAAGGTCTCCCCCCATAGAGGTCCCTCACTTCAGGGTTTGCAAACTAATCATTCATCTTTGCAACCTGAAATGAAGACACTTCTGGGTTGTTCTTTCTTTACAACACCCACAGCAAAGCCTTGACCACCCTTTGGGTTCTTTCTTCTGGTTTGTGGAAGATCCCAGCCCAAATGTGTTCATTCAGTTTGAGCACCTGCAATGCCGTCGGATCTCCGACTAGGAATCTCTTCCCCTTTTCACTTTCCTAAGTTGCTTTGGAAGAACAGTGGATTTCAGGGAGAAAGCACTATATCCAACTGGAATATTATATGTATCATTGTTGGGATGCTGTTGAATTTCTACTCTGTTCATTCTCAGTCTGAACAACTAATTTGAGACTAAGTATTTCTCAACAAATGTCTGCAGAGGAAAAAATTGGGCGTGAAAAAAATTTAAAAGCAGGATATAACTAAATAAATAAATCCAGACAGGCCTTTGGACACAGGATGTGTTGACAATGCCTGTTTGTGTTAGTATCCATCTCTTTGTGCCAGAACTTGTGGCTACCTTCACCTAGGCCTGTTTTTCTCTGTGTCCGAGGAGTGCATTGGAACTGCTCAATGAGATTCTGCCTCCTCCAGAAGATTTCTGTGTCTCCTCGGCGACTAATCTGCTGACGTGCCTGGCTCCTTCTCATCTATTGCACGAGCAAAGCCTCTCAGAGCTCTTCCGTGGTTGCCAAATGGGTTCTAGCAGCCTGAGCTTCCTTTTGTGTTGAGTGTTCAAATAAATAGCTGTTGCAACACCTCTTTCAGGAACAGTACTTTGCAAGCGAGGGCCAGAACTTGAAGAAAATGAATAAAAAGATTCCTTTTTGGTCCCACAGTTCTCAGTATAAGACCTTTAGTCCCAAAACACTACTTTTGCAAAAACAGTAGCAGATAGTGGAACGGCCCACCATTTTCCTATTGCAGTTGTGGGGAAACCCAGGCCCGGGGGCCGGATGCGGGCCCTTGGGCTCTTAGGCCCTCTTCTCTCTCACCATCCTAGCTTTCCTATTCTCTCTTTCCTTCCTTCCTCCTTCCCTCCCTCAGTTGCTTCCCTCTTTCTCCCTCTTGCTCCTTCCTTCCCTTTTGTCTTTCTTTCTCTCTTTCCTCCCTCTCTCCCTTCCTTTCCACCCTTTCGTCCTTCTTTCCTTCTCTTTCCTTCCTCCTTACCTTGCTTCTCTCCCTTTCTCTTTCCATTCTTCCCTTCCACCATTTCGTCCTTCCTTCCCTTCCTCCCTCTTTTCTTCTTCCTTCCCTTTTTTCTTTCCTTCCATTTCTTCCTCCCTTCCTTCTCTTTTTTTGCTTCCGCCTTCTCCTTCCATCCTTCCCTTTTGTCCTTCCTTCTCTCTTTCCTTCCTGCTTCTATCCATCACTGGGCAGCTAGTCCTGGCAAAGAGTGCCCATGCCTGTCCTAGTGGGACCCAAAGGCATCACTCCGAACTGTATACATGAGTTTGTGGCATAAGGCCTTCAGCGTTCCTGTGGCACCAAATTAATCTGCCTTCTGCATCAAAAATGCTATAATTGAATTCTTCTTGGCATGCCACAGAACCAGTTCTGTCATCCAGGATTTATCAGATCTATAGTGCCCATCAAGAGACTTCACAGATAGCCCTAGACTACGGATGGCAAGCAACTGGACCATAATTTGGTCTGCACTACAGTCCTGTCTATGCCTAGTCAAATGTTAATTACATAGATTCCCTCACTGTGCACACATGTGTGTATGAATGGCAGAGAGAGCCGCCATTCCACACTTTAATGTTACCTCTCTTCAGCTGGCAGCTGAAGACAACAAAACATTGGATGTTTCGGAGCAGACCCAAATTGCAAGCAGTCAGGCTTATCCTTTTTTTAAAAAAGTAGCACTGAAGTAATGTTTAGATTAGGGCCTGCTAAACCAGAGACATTGCCTCTCCAGATGTTTGAGACAACATGATCAATGTCAAGCGATTGTGAAAGATGTGACCCAAAGCGTATGAACAGCCAGAAGTTTATTGTAAGGCACAAGCAAGGCTGTACGTTCTCCAGAAAACTTCACTTAACCTGAAGTAAAGTTCTGGCGAATGTTAATGATGATCTTGGGTAACCCATTAAAGGTATGGCATTACTCCAGTTTTGTGTCATATACATTGACTTGTGCTTCTCTCTCTGGTTGGGAGATTCCATAGTTATGTCTCTTTGTCTTTAGTTGAGAGCTGGCTCCATGTGTATCGCAACAATCAAAGGTCCTTTACTAGTTTGGGAGTCTGTTGTGAAAGTCATTTGGCCGTCTTTCAATCTTGGTTGATGGAATAAATGACTTTCGGGCCCTACTGCTTCTAGTGTTTATCCCCCCTTCTGATATTGGTTTGCATGCCTCCTGAGAGAAAGGTACATAGAAGAGACCAGATTGAGAACCAAAGTTGAGGTTTGGGTGAACACAGGCCCAAGAAATGTCTTCCTTTTGCATGCAACGTGTTGACGGTCGTGTGCTCCTTCCATTTGGGCAAAGCTAACACTAGGATAGTACATTTTGTGGGACTACAGCCCTTCCTGAATCCCCAGTTGAGAGATTCTGGGAGTTGGAGTCTCAGCGGGTTTTATCTTAAAGGGGAATGAGACCACAAAAGATGTGCTTGACATAAGATCTGGCGCTCTCAGCCATTGCCTTTGGCCTTTTGCTTTTATCAGAACTCCCTCAACAATAAGATCTGTTGTGACTCCTCTGGGCTTTGGGTTATATAAATATTTGGGGCTATTTTTTCACAGAACTAACAAGAAACAAATCCTGGAATGGATTTCTTTGAATCCAAATATACTTTGCTTTCCTTGGCTTCTATAATTCTTGAGACCATCATCCCTCCACATGCGTGGCTTGCACCATTGTGGATTTGATTATTCATGGATTAGATTCATATCCTTTCTAGGACTTTCAAGGTCTTCCTGCATAACTCTGTGGTCAACGACATGGAATTGTTGTGGCTCAAGTTGGCCATAGAGTCAAACTAGAGTACCCAAAGAATTCTGACGAGTTTTAAAATAGTGGGGGGTTTTTAATTCATGGTTTTCCACTTTCATGTGATTCTGTGCCCCTGACCCCAATTATTGCAGAGGGTCAGGGGCTTCTGATTCTGAACACCGTTCCAAATGTTCTTACTAATTCCTCCTAGTGGATGGGTGGAGCACAACAAAAAAATTAAGTGAATCTTATTCACTGTCTCTTGGTTTACATATTAGATGGTTTTTGCAAAATCTGGGGAGACAGGGTTGAGATTGTGGAGGCTGGCAATTGCTTTTTCCTCAAAAAAATTTTAACAACCCGTTCGGGGCAATGAATTTTGGAATTTTGTGATGTGACACCTTTCTTTTCTTTTTTCCAAATCTGGGTCTTCTGTGATCATGGGAAAGTGGAGCTCTGATTTTGCCATTTTAGCCTTCTTTCAGCCATCCTCCTCTTAGCATCTTTCTCTCGGCTAACATCACTTCTCAGGGCTTGATTTCGGGAAGAGAAACTGGGGGTAAGATGGGCAAACCATGGCCTCCCTATGCCTTTACTCACAGGTAGTGGCATGCATCTTCCTTCAAAACAATTCAGACCTTTGCTTTATTTGATTCCATATCAGAGAGACCCAAATTGAAAACAAACAGGTCTAATTTGGTCTGAAAGCTGCTTGTATCACTGTGAATGGCCTCTTGTGTTATGAGAGCATTCGTGTGTTGCTTGCATCCAGTTCAGGGGGCGGGGGGGATAGTTTTGGGAACTTGTGACTATATAGAGAAATAGAATATATAAAGAAATACATATACCTCTTGAAAATAAGCTGTACCATCAGACTCAGGCTCTTTCTTGGGCCTGCCTTTTTGAAGACTGTGAACGTCTTGGCTCCCCTTCAGACGGTCAGGGCCAAGCCGTGGGCCTCTTTCTGCTGTTTTATTTGAGGGATGGGGTGGTGGGATGAATAAGCAGATGGGGCGATACTCCAGGCAACCAGCAGGAAATGGCAAACTTGGTGGGGCATATGCGGATGGGGGCTTCACCTCTCTACCTCTCCCCGACTCGGAATATTAAAAGATTGTACGGCACTCAGGGCTTTTGATATGACGGGAAGGGCTCTTGTTCTCCTATGGCGACGGGTTTTGTTTTTGCAAGTTCCCTCCCCTCCCCTCCCTGCTGAATAAGGCTGGATAAAGCTGCCCGGCTTGTTTTGGATGCCTCCATTCCTGGAATCTCTGAGCTGCGCCTGGAGTCACACATTGCGTTTCCAAGAGCCGCTTTTTTGAGTCCCGGATGAGAGTTGGCTCTCTTGGCAGCTGGCAAAAAATCTTTCCCATCTTTGTAACTGAGACCCAAAACCTAGAGAACAAACTCTGGACCTTCAGCCTGAAAGATTTACTTCCTCCTTCCTCCTCGCTCCTATTTTTCACGATGGTTTGGCAGACACACCCCAATTGCTGTCTCCTAGCTCCTGAAAACATTCAGGGCAAAAGGGAAGGAGCTGTTCTCCCAGCTTTAGACTCTCAGGGTCCCCTCTTCCCCCAGAAATACATTGATAAAGTTACATGAACACGGGGTCCTTCCTTTTTGGTTTTCCTTCCAGAGAGATCTGAAGGAGAGAGGAAGCATTGGCTGTTCAAATCGCCCCTCCGACATGCACGCCCCGCAACCCGGCAGCAGCCTTGCAATTAGTTTTTGTTTCCTTTTTTGTTTTTTCTTAACTATTTAAAGGAAGAAATAAAAATGTGATAGCCTAGATGGTGAATAAATACCTCAGATGTCTCCTTCCAGCAAGTGTCTGTATATGTTGTTGGTGGATTTTTTTTTTCTATCTTACATGTTACCTGAATGTTTATATTCCAATAAACTTCTACCTCTTCATATGATGGCTACAATTGTCATGAATGACTTTTCAATAATTTTAAAGCATGGGTTCTTTTTATTGCAATTTCCAGTGTGAGAGGGTAGATCAGATTACAGAAAAACATTTAGACAAAGAATGACATTGGACGTACATACAGATTCTGTGCAACTATATTGGACTGTAACAACTTACAGTTACATTGGGCTAACAGTGTTTTTCAACCTTTTTTGAGCCGCGGCACATTTTTTACATTTACAAAATCCTGGGGCACACCACCAACCAAAATGACACAAAATGACACTCTAACACAGTAATACATATAGTTAATATGTTTTTAAATGTATTTATACACTCAGTGTGAAACCTGGGCCTGTTTCGACGGACACAACATAGATATCCTGGCAGGAATGGCAAGAAGACACAAACTTCCCACACAGAACTCCCATAACCAAGATAAAATACTATAAGAGTTTGGTGGGCATTGACCTTGGGTTTTGGAGTTGTAGTTCACCTATATCCAGAGAGCACTGTGGACTGAAACAATGTTGGATCAGGACCAAACTTGGCATGAATACTCAATATGCCCAAATGTGAATACAGATGGAGTTTGGGGAAAATAGTGTGTGTTCAGGAGGGGAGGGGGGAGGAAGAAGACATGACCCATGCGGGCGCTACTGCGCAGACTCACCCCAGAACAAAGCGAGGCAAAGCGAGCAGAGCGAGGCTGGGAAGAAGCCATTTTAATTTTTAAAATGACTTGGTTTCTTAAAACAGTGTTTCCCAACCTTTTTTGAGCCGCAGCACAGTTTATTACATTTACAAAATCCTGGGGCACACCACCAACCAAAATGATACAAAAAGACACTCTAACACAGCAATACATATAGTTAATATGTTTTTAAATGTATTTATACACTCAGTGTAAAATCTGGGCCTGTTTTGATGAACACAACATTGATATCCTGGCAGGAATGGCAGAAAGACACACACGAAGGTCTTGCTCAACAGCTGGGAGTTATAGTTCACCCGCAGTCAAAGAGCATTCTGAACTCCACCAATGATGGAATGGAATCAAACTTCCCACACAGAACTACCATAACCAAGAGAAAATATTATAAGAGTTTGGTGGACACTGACCTTGAGTTTTGGAGTTGTAGTTCACCTATATCCAGAGAGCACTGTGGAGGGGAGGGAGGAAGACGTGGGGCGAGTCTGCGCAGTAGCGCCCGCACGGGTCACATCTCCCTCCCCCCCTCCCGCAGAAGCGGCAGCGTGAGCAAAGCGAGGCAAAGCAAGCAGAGCGAGGCTGGGAAGAAGAGAGCCCGAGTGAAGAAGAAAAAGTGTTCAGCAGGAGGGGGAAGAAAGGGTATTGGAGGTTCCAATTTCCCACGGCGCACCTGATGATCGCTCACGGCACACTAGTTGGGAAACACTGGACTAACAAACAGACAAAGGGGAATTACATTTTCACCCAACATTCATCCCCAGGCTTTCAAATATTACCATATAATTTTCTCCCTCCTTAGAGAAGCACATGTTAGGCCAGACACTGCTTTCCCTACAGCTTTTCCAACGTATAGTTCCATAATGCCAAAACTTCAAAACGCTGAAATGCCAAAACTTCTTTCCCTAAGAGCAATGCCAAGGACCAGATCTCTGTTTTCCATACAGCAAAACCTGTCTCCCCACACTTCTTTCTCTTCCTTTGAGAAAGAAGCCCCAAAATGTACAGAAACATGTTTTACCATAGCATATCTGACACTCTCCAAATACAACATCTCTGTCCTTTCCATGGACCAGAGAGGCGGGTGAACAGCGTCTCTGTCTAACACAATTTCTTGTATGGCAGAGAAACGAAGTAGCCAGTCCCAGGCTGATCTGGAGATCCTGACACTTATAACCAGAGAAAGTGATGGATGGATCTATAGATAGATACATCTATCTATTACATATAATAAAAGTCAGTGTTTGCGGGCGGGTGAGCCGAGCGACGGGAGGAATATGTGCCAGCGTTTCGATTGGCTGCCACTCCGGGATTATTTGCATAACGGCTCTGAATGGCCAGCCTCTCAACATTCCAACAATCCTAGGCAGCAGAGAAAGGAAGGGAAAGGGCCTGAGGCAGATACACAGAGCCCACCTGACCCATTCTACATCCTGGTGCAGTTTCAAATAGGACGAACCATGGATGATGGGACTTGAAGTACCTCCACCCACCTCCTGAGAATGCTGCCAGAGAGGGTAAAAGAAAGGGCCTGACTGGATTAACGCAAGATTTTTCTGGACTAGGCCTCAGTTATTCCATAAAGGGCCTGAAAAGGCCTGACTGAATTAACAGGCTTCCTAAACTTCATTTTCTGGACTAGGCCTCAGTTAGTGGGCTACTATGCAAGGACTGAGTTAACAGTAAGGCTGCCGTAACTTGATACTCCAGATTAGGCCGCCAATCATGGGATCCTGTGTATGGCCTGAATTGACAGTAACACTTCCTCAACTAGATTATCATGACTAGGCCAAAGTTACTGGGATACTGTGTAATGACTGAAATAACAGTAAGGCTTCCTAAACTTGCTTTTCCTGACTAGGCCTCAGTTACTGTGATACTGTGTCAAGACAGATCCCGCTGCGACCCTCATCCAGTGCATGATCATGACCACACTTCGCACACAAAGCCCCCATGATCCACTTTACATCCTGGTACAGTTCGGAGGAAGGTGGACCATGGATGATGGGACTTGAAGTACCTCCACTCACTTCACAAGACCGCTGCCAACCTCATCCAAAGACTGATCAAGACCAAACTTGGCACACAGAGCCCCCATAACTCATTCTACATCCTGGTATAGTATTGAGGAGGATGGGCCATGGATGATGGGACTTGAAGTACCTCCACTCATTTCCCAAGACTGCTGCAACCCTCATCCAATAACTGAGCAAGACAAAATTTGCCACATAATCCCCATGACCCACTCTACATCCTGGTGCACTTTGGAGGAGGATGGACCATGGACGATGGGACTCCCAGCACGTTCCCACACTTCCCGAGACCACTGTAAGCCACATAAACAACGGATAAGGACCAACCTTGGCACAAAATGCCTTTCACAAATAACCCGGGCAGTGCTGGGTCCCCAAGCTAGTATATAGATAATGATTGAGACTTGCTGAGTGTAAGCCCAAAGCACTGTCCCTGACATTAAGTCCAGTTATGTCCGTAGACATGTGGCCAGCATGACTGCATGCAGTCCTCTTACCTTCCCATGGAAGTGGTACCTATTGATCTACACATATTTGCATGTTTTCAAACTGCTGGGTTGGCAGAAGCTGGGGCTAACAGCGGGAGCTCACGCTGATCCCCGGATTCGAAGCTGTGACCTTTTGGTCAGCAAGTTCAGCAGCTCGGCGGTGTAACCCACTGTGCCACCGGGTGCTCCTTAAGAGATCCTAACACACTTTTCCTGGCATAATTTGGAATTTTGTTCAGCACAAATGACAGGTGATCCAAAACTTTAGACAAAGGCGGGGTTTCCCCCCTGCTCTTCAGATAATGGGTTTTGTCACAGTGGCAAACTATTTATTTGTGTTGCTAAGGCTTCAGTCGAACGCTGGCAGAGATCCTGGCTACCGTTTGCCATGAAGGAACCGGTTCCTAAATCCCTTCCTAACGGAAAGGACTGGGGTGCTTGTTTGCACGGCAGACCACGAAAAGGAGTGGTTCTTCCTGTTGTTAAACCAGCCTGTCAGTTGGATGGCAGCTGGTTGAGACTTCGCAATTCCTTCCAACGTACAGAAGACTACATGATCTGCAGCTGTAAGTGTTTTTATACAATTCTAGCATTGGTTTTGTGCAGAAAGTTACGGCGTTCATTCTGTGTATATTCTATGCTCTTGTCTCTTTTAAGATTTTGTCATCTATGGATGTTTTAGCATATTTCCCTTAATACCTGAACAACTAAACAGAAGGAATTTCTACAGATGCTTTCTTCCCTGTAAGACCAGCTGGAATGGTGCAGAAGCCCGCTCCCATTTTCAACCTGGCCACCTGACCGCATCTGCTTTTGATTCAATAGCATATACATCTATGTATACAATAAAAGTCAGTGTTTGCGGGCGGAGGTGCGGAGGAATATGTGGCAGCTTTCTGATTGGCTCCCACTGTGGGATTATTTGCATAAAGGACTCTGATTGGCCAGCACCTAAGAATCCAAGCCTCTTCATTCAAACAACATTGGTTGCCACTGAAGGAGATTTTGCAAATCCGGCTCTGATTGGCCAACTTCTAGATTCCAACATTCTAAGGTGACGCAGAGGGAAAAGGAAAGGTCTCAGGTAGTCACTGCGGCTCAATGCAATGACGGATCAGGACCAAACTTGGCACAGAGAGGCCCAATGGCCCACTTCACAACCTTAGGGCAGGATGGGCCATGAATTATGGGATTTGCAGTACCTTCACCTGATTCACTTCCGAAATAATGACCCACTCTCCATCCTACTGCAGTTTAGAAGAGGGTGGACCATGGATGATGGGACTTGAAGTACCGCTACTCACTTCTCGAATGTGCTGCGACCCTCATCCAATGACTGCTCAAGACCAAACTTGGCACACATAACCCCCATTACCCCCTTAACATCCTGGAGAGGTTTAGGGGAGGTGGACCACGGATTATGGGAGTTGTAGTACTTTCAAATGCTTTTGTTCCAACAGATCACTGTGGCCCCCAACAAAAAAACCAATAAAGAACTAACTTGGCACACAGAGTCCCTATGACCCACTCTACAATCTACTGCAGTTTGGAGGAGGGTGGACCATGGATGATGGGACTTGAAGTACCAAAGACCAACCTTGCCACACAATGCCTTTCTCAAATAACCCGGGCACCGCCGGGTTCCCAAGCTAGTGCTTTCATAAACGTGTTCTCGTGTTGGTCTCTGCTAATTCCATCGCTCACACCCTTGTGATCAGACACTTTCCCTATTTCTTCTATCTTGTTGCAGTTCATGAAGCTGAGCACAAGATGGCAGCCTAGGTGAGAATTTACCTGAGCAAGTTACACCTATGCAGTAGGCCTGTTTGATCAAGGAAAAAAATGGTTCAAAACTCCGGATGTAGGGGGCACTGGCGATTCAATTCTCGATTTCTGAATTTTTCCGGAAAAATTGTTCGAAATTTTGGAATCACTTTGTTAATGGTGTCAACGATTGCGCAATGCGCGAAAACCTGCACACAGGACAGGCAAAACTTGGGGGATTCTCTTTCCCACATTTTTAGATGCGAGAGCCGTGTTTAACCCAATTTGGATGCGAATGCCCTTCTCTCCCGCATCAGTCTGCCGCGGGAGAGAAGGACATCTACATCCAAACTGGGTTAAACACTGGTCTCGCCCCAGGTCTGACGCGGGAGGGAAAGGAAACAAAGGGAATCCATCCACACTGGTTTGAAAAGCTGAATCATTTCCGACTCTGCCTAAGACATGGCGGAAAAAAGCCTCGAAATGGCAAGGATACTTCCAGGTTCCCAAATCGCTTTGGAATCACTTCAAAAAGGAATTTGATCCACATTTATTCTGAATTAAGATTCCAAACGAACCTACCCCCAGGCCTACTATGCAGGGATCATTGTAGGTATTTTTCCATTCCTGATCTTATTCCTGGACTTCCATCGAGGAGATCCTTTAGTGCAGTGGTTCTGTCACCACAATTTGAAAGCTGCTCCTGGCAGTGAGACCAAGGAGGTGCTGGTAGAAACCCAGGCAAGGGTGATCAGCCCTGGCGTGATTTCATCTCTCTTGCCTGAGCTGCCCTTTCAGGGAACTCACTTGGTGAGCGTGGAAGAGAACCCAAAATGAAATCAGGAGAGAAGGAGTGATCAGCCAACGAGGATTTTTATTAATATGAATAAGATGCCAGTCTGTGATATCTCACAAAGAAACTGGGATACAGTACAGCAGTGTTTCCCAACCAGTGTGCTGTGGCACACTAGTGTGCCGTGAGCTATCATCAGGCATGCCGTGGGAAATTGGCACTCTCCCCCCTCCTAGCAGCCCCCTCACAGGTTTCCAAGAAACATATTAAGCCTCTCCACTTGGATTTTTTTTTTTACTATTTTACTGGATTTTTTGAGAGTTGCCTCCCCCCCCTCCCCCTAAGGAACTGTTTATAACAGCTTCATGACATCCATAGTTAACTGGAAGCAAGTTTCACTCAGGGTGAAATTTTACAAAGGTCTGGAGAACAAGCTCTATGGGGAGCGGTTTGAAGAGCTGAGCATGTTTAGCCTGAAGAAGAGAAGGCTGAGAGTAGACATGATAGCCATGTATAAATATGTGAGAGGAAGTCACACATATATATGTTGTGTTCATCGAAACAGGCCCAGGTTTCACACTGAGTGTCTAAATACATTTAAAAACATATTAACTATATGTATGACTGTGTTAGAGTGTCATTTTGTGTCATTTTGGTTGGTGGTGTGCCCCAGGATTTTGTAAATGTAAAAAATGTGCCGCGGCTCAAAAACGGTTGAAAACCACGGCAGTACAGAAAAACAGTCCCCTTTTTATACCCTTGGAGGTTTTGAAATTCCCTCCACACAGGCATCAGCTGGAGTGGTTCCTATTGGACGAGGGAGTCTGGCTGGAATGAGACGCTGGTCCTCTTTCCAATCAGCAGCGTCCATATGCCTCTGGAGTTGTCCAATCACAGAGAGGGGGCTTGGCCAGACAGCCGGCCAGCGTAGGGAAAATGGATTAAGTGGCAGATAATGAGTCTATTAGAAAGAAAAACAACAAACTGGTTTCGGACACTTCTGCCCTGCCAAAGGAGTTATTGTATGTAGAGTGGGCGTGACAGTCTACATACAGGAGGCAGCCCCGCGGCTCCAGGCTATGGCGAATCAGAGAGTATAACAAAATTATGCAAAATTGCAGAGGCAAGGGGGATGAGTGAAGACAAACGGTATTTTCCGTGAGGTGAGCGGTCCCACACACCGAGACGGTAATGCAAATCGAGGACTACCCCATGTGGGCAATCAGAAGACCCATAGTCCTGCCCAGAACCTTTGTTGTGTTTATTATTTATCATTTCTGGTTTTTGTACCCCGTCACTTCTCTCCCCCCGAAGGAGGACTCGGGATGGCTTACATCAGGAGTATTGTGCTCCAAAACTGTTGTCAGTCGGAATTCGGAAGTCCCAAAGTAGTTTGACGTATTATATTTGAAATACTTGTATTTGGGAGCCCCCAGTGGCGCAGTGGGTTAAAGCGCTGAGCTGCGGAACTTGCTGATTGAAAGGTCGCAGGTTTGAATCTGGGGAGCGGTGTGAGCGTCTACTGCAATCTCTTTTTCTCCGAGAGAGAATAATAGAATCAGGACAGAGAAGTAACGGAAGCCTTTCGGGGTTTTAGAGCACCTGGTGGTGCAGCGGGTTAAACTGTGGAGCTGCTGACTTTGCTGAACAAAGGGTCGCAGGTTCGAATCCAAGAAGCGGCATGAACTCCCGGTGTTAGCCCCAGCTTCTGTCAACCTAACATGAAAATATGAGTAGATCAATAGGTACCGCTGTGGTGGGAAGGTAAAGGTGTTCCATGCTTTCATGCTGGCCACATGACATTGGAAGTGTCTACGGACAACGGCGTCACTTCAGTTTAGAAATGGAGATGAGCACCAACCCCTAGATTCGGACATGACTGGACTTAATGTCAGGGGGAAACCTTTACCTACCTATATTTGATATCTGTACATCATGCGGTATCTTGGAGATGGGACCTAAACCTAAACATGAATTTCATAGACACCCTGAATGCATTGTGAAACCAACTTTGCACAATGCTTTTCATAAGTTTGTGTATGAAACAAAAACACATTGAACCATCACAGAGCAGAGGTGTCAGCCACGCAGCTGGACGATTTTGGAGTATTTTGGAATTCCAGATAAAGGATGCTTAACCTCTTTGTCATTCAAAACCTATAACAGAGGAGATGCAGGCCTGGATTACCCATAAGGCCACCCTAAGCCATGGCCTATAGGTGCAAGCCAAAGGGGGCACAGATCACGGACCCCCCCCCCCAAATGTTGTCTCAGCCCACCCCTGTGGGCGAAACGTCAGGAGAACATGCTTCTGGGAGGAAACTTCCAGTGAGGTCTCCTCCCTCCCAGATGGGCGCCGGCGGATGAGAGCATGCCCGGCTGCAGGCGCCTGCTCCAGAGGGAGGCCTCCTCCACTTGGGCGGGGGAGAGGGCCCAGCAGTGGCCTGGGGCAGGAGAGAGAGATCTCTCTCTCTCCACTGAGGAGGCAGCAAAAGGTGGGAAAAGAGGCCACTCACCCAGGACGCTGCCGTTTCGGCGGAGGCAGGAGAAGAGACGAGGCTGCTGGTGCACGCCTGGGCTCCAAGCCGCCACTCTTCCTCCTGTTGTGCCGAAATCCAAGGAGGAGGAAGATGCGGGAGCTGCGGGCGGCGAGGCTGGGGATCTGCAGGGGCTCCTCTCCGCGCTTTGCCTTTCCTTCCTTGCCCGCTGCAAAGGCTGCTGGCGGGGCGGCCAAAGCGGGCTGGAGGAAATGGCGCCCGCTTTGGCCGCCTCGCCAGCATCCTCCGCCGACAGCCTTAGCAGTGGGCAAGGAAGGAAAGGCAAAGCGCGGAGAGCTGCCCCTGCACATCCCCAGTCTCGCCGCCCGCAGCTCCCGTGCCTTCCTCCTCCAGCTCCTCCTCCTCGGATTTCGGCGCAACAGGACGAAGAGTGGTGGCTCGGAGGCCAGGCGCACGCCAGCAGCCCCGTCTCTTCTCCCGCCTCCACCAAAAGGGCAGTGTCCTGGGTGAGTGGCCTCTTTTCCCACCTTTGCTGCCTCCTCAGTGGAGAGAGAGAGAGAGAGAGGGATCCAGGGCCAGGTTTGCAGAGTGGAAAGAAAGCCCCTGCCCTGAGCTCCATTTCTGCTGCCCACGGCAAGCCTTCCCCCGCTCCCCAGGGCCCGCAGCAGCATCAGCTCAGGCCCGCCGGGGAGGGAGGGAGAAGAAGATAAGGTTTTATTTCTAGTATGGGTCTGAGTGATGAGGGGGGGGTGCGGTAGGGGGCGTAATTCCAAAGTGTGGCCTAGGGCACAAAAATTTGTTAATCCGGGCCTGAGGAGATGTCATGGGTGTTGTTTGTCACATGCAGGCCCGGATCATGGCCTTTTGGCACCCTAGACCAGGGCTGTCCAACTGCCTGCTATGCCCCCGGCCGCCATTTTTTTTAAATGGTGGCCGGGGGGAGGGGGGCAGGGCAGGGAGGAGGGAGCCAGCTCCTCCTCCTTCCTCCCCTCACCGCGGCTCGCGATCGGAGCCGCGGCGTGTCCGCGGGGGAGGAGGAGGACGAAGGAGGAGGCAGTCAGCTGGCTGCCTCCTCCTTCGCCCCTCTTTCCCCCCACGCGCGCCGGCGCCGGGATCGGGGCAAGGGCGCGGGTGGGGGGAAAGAGGAGGAGAAGGGAGAACTCTCCCTCCTCCTCCTCCTCTTCCCCGTCCTCCCTCCCTCCTTTCCCCCTGGCAGCGGCGTTCCGTTTGGGACGCCACTGCCAGGAGGAAAGGAGGGACTGAAGGGTCCTGGAAAGGAAGGGGCAGCGATCCGCTGCCTCCTCCCTGCCAGGACCCCGTCCTGCCTCCCTCCTTTCCCCCTGGCACCCGCAGCTTCGCCCCTCTCCCCCCCAAAGTGTCACAACAGCTGTTGTGATGCTTTGGGCGAGGCGGGCGGAGCCGCGGAAGGCTCCCCGTGGCTCCTCCTCCTCTCTCAAAGCGTCACAACAGCCTCGGAAGCGGGCGAAATCGCCCGTTTCCAAGGCTATTGTGATGCTTTGGGAGAGGGGGCGGAGCCTCGTGACTGGGGGCGTGGCCAGAAGCGGCCGAAATCACTCACCAGAAGTCCGGCCCTTGGGTTGGCAGAAGTTGGACAGCACTGCCCTAGACCAAAGGCTCTGGCCCCGGCTCCGCCCCGCCTCATCGCCGGCACGAGGAGGAGGAAGGAAAGCCCCACCCCCGAAGCCGATGCCCCTTATGCGCGGCAGTAGCCCCAAGGGCGGTGCCTCCCCACGGCTCCTCCCTCCCTCCGAAAGCCACCATGCCGGCCTCAGAAGCGGCCGAATTCGCCCTTTTCAGGCCGGCATGATGGCTTTAGGAGGGAGGGAGGAGCCGTGGGGAGGCCCTGCCCGTGGGGTCACTGCCGTGCATGCGCAGAATTGGCTCCGGGGGTGTGGCTTTCCTTCCTCCTCCTCCTCGCGCCAGCGAGGAGGTGGGGGCGGAGCCGGGGGTGGGGCGGAGCCGGGGGCGGGGGCAGAGCCTTTGGAGCTGAAGGGAGCAGAGCAAAGGGGGGCGGGGGGCGGCCGTGGATGGCGCTTCCGTAGCTGCGCACATGTGCACTTTTTTTTTAAAAAAAATGATTTTTTAAAACTTTTGGGGGGGGGGTCCGGACCTGCTGCTCCCCACCCCCCTATGGCCGTATGGGTAATCCGGGCCTGGTCACATGCAGCCAGACCTGCTGAAATGCCCTCTTCTTAGATGTCCAAGAGTTCTCCCCAGTTTTCTCTCTGGCAACCCAAAGGCTGGCTGTTATTTTTGACCACGTGCATTGCTCCTCTGGCCTTCTCATGTGAGAGCCATTTCCTGGGATCAAGAGGGGAGTAAACATCTCTCTCTCTCTCTCTCTCTCTCTCTCTCTCTCTCTCTCTCTATATATATATATATATATATATATATATATCTCCACCTGTTTGTTCAGCACTGAGAGCTTGGAGTGCTTTCCTGGCTTGGCTTTATCAGCACACTTGAAGCCACTTGGCATCATTGCCACGCTCAAAACAACTGGTGGATGGCACAGCCTGGCATTCAGTGCCCCTCTCCGGACCCACTTTTCCCCCTTCATGCATTGTCAGAAATCTCCTTTCGTTCTTTCCAGGAGTTCTTCATGTCTGCTGCGCTGCCTACGGCACTCCTGGACTCCTCCGTCGCCTCGGCTTACCTTGGGAGCACCCGTGAAGAAGAAGCAGGTAAGAACTTTATCATCATAGAATTGGAAGAGATCCCAAGGGTCATCAAACCCAACCCCCTGCCATGCTGGGAGACACAATCCAAGCCCTCCCAACAGATGGTCATCCAGATTCTGCTTGAAAGCCTCTCGAGAAGAAGACTCCACCAGACTCCGAGGCAGCCAATTCCACTGTCAAATTCCTTCTGCTGTCAGAAAGTTCTTCCTAATGTTTAAGTGCAATCTCTTTTTCTCTGAAAGAGAATAATAGAATCAGGACAGAGAAGTAACAGAAGCCTTTCGGGGCTTTGGAGCACCTGGTGGTGCAGCGGGTTAAACCGCTGAGCTGCTGAACTTGCTGAACAAAAGGCCTCAGATTCGGATCCAGAGAGCGGCATGAGCTCCTGGTGTTAGCCCCAGCTTCTGCCAACTTAGCAGTTCGAAAACATGCAAATGTGAGTAGATCAGTGTTTCTTAACCTTTTTTGAGCCGCGGCACATTTTTTACATTTACAAAATCCTGGGGCACACCACCAACCAAAATGACACAAAATGACACTCTAACACAGTAATACATATAGTTAATATGTTTTAAAATGTATTTATACACTCAGTGTGAAACCTGGGCCTGTTCCGATGAACACAACATATATATGACTTCCTCTCACATATTTATACATGGCTATCATGTCTTCCCTCAGCTTTCTCTTCTTCAGGCTAAACAAGCCCAGCTCTTCAAGCCACTCCTCATAGGGTTTGTTCTCCAGACCTTTGCGAAATTTCACCCTGAGTGAAACTTGCTTCCAGTTAACTATGGATGTCATGAAACTGTTATAAACAGTTTATTGGGGGGGGGGGGCTCGAAAAATCCACTAAAATAGTAAAAAAACCCCAAAACATTTCCAAGTGGAGAGGCTCAATTTGTTTCTTGGAAACCTGTGAGGGGGCTGCTAGGAGGGGGGAGAGTGCCATTTTCCCACGGCACACCTGATGATCGCCATGGCACACTAGTTGGGAAACACTGGAGTAGATCAATAGGTACCGCTCTGGTGGGGAGGTAACAGCGCTCCATGCAGTCATGCCAGCCACATGACCTTGACATGATCTACGGACAATGCCGGCTCTTCAGCTTCAAAATGGGGGTGAGCACCCCCCCCCCCCAGAGTCGGACACAACTAGACTTAATGTCAGGGGAAAACCTTTACCTTACCTTGTGGGGCAGGATGTTATCCATAGAGTCATGCTTCGATTGAAATCAAAATGGTTGGAGAGAAGAGGGAACTCCACCATGTTTGGTTTGATATTTCTCTGCATGCCAAGCCATGCCTGCTGCTGGTCCAAAATATCAACATACAAAGGGATGATGTTATACTTTAGAGCAGGCATGGGCAAACTTCGGCCCTCCAGATATTTGGACTTCATCCCCCACAATTCCTAACAGCCTCAGGCCCTTTCATTTACCCCCTCAGCCACTGAAGCGTAGTTGCTGGGATTTATAGTTCACCTACAATCAAAGAGCATTCTGAACTCCAGCAACGATGAAATTGAACCAATCTTGGCACACAGAACTCCCATACTGAAAGAGTTCAGTGGGCATTGACCTTGAGTTTTGGACTTGCAGTTCACCTATATCCAGAGAGCACTGTGGACTCAACCAATGATGGATCTGGACCAAACTTGGCACGAATACTCAATACGTCCAGATGTGAACACTGGCGGAGTTTGGGAAAATAGAGCTTGACATTTGGGAGTTGTAGTTGCTGGGATTTATAGTTCACCTACAATCAAAGAGCATTCTGAACTCCACCAACGATGAAATTGAACCAATCTTGGCAGACAGAACTCCCATGACCATGAGAAAATACTGAAAGAGTTCAGTGGGCATTGATCTTAAGTTTTGGACTTGTAGTTCACCTATATCCAGAGAGCACTGTGGACTCAACCAATGATGGATCTGGACCAAACATGGCACAAATACTCAATACGTCCAGATGTGAACACTGGCAGAGTTTGTGGAAAATAGACCTTGACATTTGGGAGTTGTAATTGCTGGGATTTATAGTTCACCTACAATCAAAGAGCATTCTGAACTCCACCAATGATTGAATTGAACCAGACTTGTCACACAGAACTCCAATGACTTAAAGAAAATACTGGAAGGGTTTGGTGGGCATTGACCTTGAGTTTGGGAGTTGTAGTTCACCTACATCCAGAGAGCAGTGTGGACTCAGATAATGATGTATCTGGGCCAAACTTGGCACAAATACTCAATATGCCCAGATGTTAACACTGGTGGAGTTTGGGGAAAATAGACCTTGACATTTGGGAATTGTAATTGCTGGGATTTATTGTTTACCTACAATCAAAGAGCACTCTGAACCCAGGCCCAAAATGGATCTGCATCAAACTTGGTGGGGTTGTGTGTTTGTGTGGGGGGGAGGGAGGGGGGCTGTTTTTGAATTCTGGGAGTTGTAGTTCACCAATATCAAAAAGAAAGAGAAGGACAGGAAGAGATATCTTCAGCCTTCTCTGCCAAAGGCGTTCCTAAGACCATAACAAACATGTGTTTTCGGATGGTCATTGGTTAACCCTCTGAAACCCCCTTCACAACCTACCCAGGGATCCCAATCCCCAAGTTGAGAAACACTGGCGTAGGTGAAACTCTCTTTCCCTTCTGGCAGTGGCTGAGCAGTTGTGTAAATGTTAAACATTGATGGAGCAAGCTCGCTCCCCTGTCTTCTAGTTAAAATAGTTTCTAAATTATATTAATCTGTTATGACCCCTAATACTTATTTGAGGTGGAGAGATGTCATTAGGAAGAACTTCCTGACTGTGAGAGCTGTTCACCAGTGGAACTCTCTACCCCGAAGTGTGGTGGAGGCTCCTTCTATGGAGGCTTTCAAACAGAGGCTGGCTGGCCATCTGTTGGAGGTGCTTTTACTGCTTCTTGGAAGGGGGTTGGACTGGATGTCCCATGAGGTCTCTTCCAACTCTATGATTCTATTCCTAATCCATCTAAAACACAGACATGTGCTTTTCACCTTAAGAACAGACAAGCATCTCGAGCTCTGAGGATTACCTGGGAAGGAATCTCACTGGAGCATTGCAGCACATCAAAACACTGTGGAGTTACCCTGGACCGTGCTCTGACCTACAAGAAGCACGGCCTGATTATCAAGCAAAAAGTGGGTGCTAGAAACAATATCATATGAAAGTTGACTGGCGCAATCTGGTGTTCACAAAGACATCTGCCCTTGTACTTTGCTACTCTGCTCCTGAATACGCATGCCCAGTGTGGAACACATCTCACCATGCTAAAATAGTGGATGTGGCTCTTATTGAGATATGCCGCATTATCGCAGAATGTCTACACCCTTCACCACTGGAGAAATTATCCTGCATAGCCAGTATTGCACCACCTGACATCCACCAGGAACTAGCAGCCCATTATGAAAGGACCAAGGCAGTGACAACTCCAGACCATCCCCCTATTCGGCTATTAGCCAGCATGCCAGGAATGTGGCGCAGCTGACTGGGTGTCAGCTGCATAAGATCTCTACTGACCAGAAGGTCATGAGTTCGAGGCCTGCCCAGGTGGGGGTGAGCTCTCGACCAATTTGTGTAGCTCGTTGTTGACCTTTGCAACCCGAAAGACAGTTGCACCTGTCAAGTAGGAAATTTAGGTACCACTTTGTGGGGAGGCTAAATTTAACTGATTTCTGGAATGTTAAATGGCCTCTATGTCTGTCTATATGTGTTGTATGTCAAAGGCATTGAGTGTTTGCCTGTATGTGTACATTGTGATCCGCCCTGAGTCCCCTGCGGGGTGAGAAGGGCGGAATATAAATGACGTAAATAAATAAATAAATAATGTCAATGCCTTAAAGCAGGGGAGTTCATTAGGTAGCTCGTGATCTACTGGTAGATTGCGTAGGGCGTCCTCGCAGGGCGGAAGGAAGGCTCAGTCCCGCCCCGCAGGCTCCCGACGCCGCCCAGGTGCAGAAGGAGGTTGGACTGGATGGCCTTTGGAAGTCTCCTGCTATTCTAGGAACCCATTGTTATTATTATTATCAGAGGCTGAATGGCCATCTGTGAGGAATGCTTTGATTGTGTTTTTCCCTTATGGCAGAAGGAGGTTGGACTGGATGGCCCTTGGAGGTCTCCTTCTACTCTAGGAACTATTGTTCTTGTTGTTGTTATTATTAGTAGTAGTAGTAGCAGCAGAGGCTGAATGAATATTATCATTATCATTATTATTATTATTATGAATAAATTCAGGGGCTTATTATACTCACATTTAGTTGAATTCAGTCTTAAAATATATTATATGGCTCTCACTGAAATACATTTCCAAATATTTTGCTTTTATGGCTCTCTGAGTAGTGGGTAGGGAGATCATTTTGACTTGGTTGTTTTATAAGTAGCTCGCATGCTGAAAAAGTGTGAGCACCCCTGCCTTAAAGCAATACATAGCTTTCTAAGATCTACAGGGATATTTGCAGGAGCACTTCAGCAAGCGGGAGTCCAAAGGTGGCAGGTGAAAACCCAGAATCTCAAACCACGGGTGATACAAAATGAGAGACTCCCTCCTGGGCACACAGAAGACTGGGCGACTTGGAACGCACTGAACAGACTGTTCTCTGGCATCACAAGATGCAGAGCCAACCTTAAGAAATGGGGCAACAAAGTGGAGTCCACGATATGCGAGTGTGGAGAAGAGCAAACCACAGACCACCTATTGCAATGCGGTCTGAGCCCTGCCACATGCACAATGGAGGACCTTCTTATAGCAACACCAGAGACACTCCAAGTGGCCAGCTACTGGTCAAAGGACATTTAGTATACAGTGTTCCCTCACTTATCGCTGGTGTTACGTTCCAGGACCACCCGCAAAAAGTGAAAATCGGCAAAGTAAGGATGCTATGAATATACATATCTATAATTCTATATATATAAAGGAAGAGTCGTCATGGAACGACCGTCCCAAACAGAGAAACCTTACAACGCAGAGACACCAAACTTGCCAACAGAAATAGGCCTCAGACAAGGTAGGTTTGTAGCAAAGAAACTTTCCCCCCCAAAACCTAAAAGGCCCCCAAAACAACGAGTAAAAAAACTACATTTCCCAGCATCCTCCGGGGCTGTCAACGACTCTCCCAGCCTCTACATTCTGACAACATGATTGGCTGCCAATAAGGGCGGATTTGCATAACTCCTGTACTGGCCAGCCAACATGAACATTCCGACCCATAATAAACTGTCAGAGGAGGATAAGGCAAACGGCTGAGGCACAAACACAAACACCCAATTCACTTCCTACAGAAAATTTACACCCCTACAAATCACAGACCACGCCCAAAATTGACAGTAAGGCTTCATTAACTTAATTTCCCTGACTAGGCCTCACTTAATGGAATGCTCTTTACGCTCTGAATTGACAGTAAGGCTTCATTAACTTGATTCTCCGACTAGCCCTCAGCTCATTGGACATTGTGTATGGCCTGAATTGACAGTAAGGCTTCATTAACTTGCTGTTCCTGACTAGGCCTCAGCTCATGGGACATTGTGTATGGCATGAATTTACAGTAACCTACCTTGGCACACAGAGCCCCTATGACCCACGCTACATTCTACTACAGTTTGGAGGAGGGTGGACCATGGATTATGGGACTTGAAGTACCTCCATGGATAATGGGATTTGTAGTACTTCAAAACCCATCATTCCCCACAGACAACTGTGTCCAAGAACCAAGACCGATAAAGACCAAACTTGGCAAACAATGCACCCCATGACCCACACTCCATTAGAGGAGGACACACCATGGATAATGGGATTTCAAGTACCTCCACTCACTTCCAAAGTACCCCACCCACACACGCATCAACCTCTACATCAACACAGCAGACGGAAAGACAAAAAACATTGCATATCCACAAGCTATGCAGAACGCCAGCAACACCACACAACAACAACTCCACAGGACTCCAACATCCCACCCACCAAAACAACCCACAACAACACAGCCAGGGCCCCAACAACACCATAACTAACAACAACTCCAACCCTTACATACTCAGACTTCCTCGCATCTCCAAAATAGGGCACAGCAACGCGTGCCGGGTACAGCTAGTATAATATATATGTATATTGCATTCCAAGGGTGAGGCAGAATTGAGAGATTTAAAGGCAGCACACACTTTTTTTGGCTAGCTATCTCTGCTTTGCTTTGCAGTCTCTCTTGATTGGCTGCCTCTCTCCCAAGGGGGAGGGTGAAACCCCCTTCCGTACTCCATCATCGCCAGGAGTACAAGCCGCAACAGGTGGGTCAGCTTACAAGGCTCGTTCATTTTCCCTTCTGAGTCTCTTTTGTTCACCTGCGAAAGCTCTGCCCCGAAGAGAAGAGGAGGGAGCTTTGTTCGAAAAGTACGGCGGGCAGGAGACGGGTCCAAGAGAGTTGGGTTTCACGCAGGAATGCGGCCGGTTGGCTGTCTGATATGAAGAGCCTTGGCAGAGAGAGGGTCAACCAGAGAGTGGAGACAAGGAAGGCCTTTAAGGCGATGGGACGACTCACTTTCTCCAGGCAGAGAAGGATCTGCAACAGGACAAGAGAGAAAGAGCACGTCCAGGGTTGCTGACAGTGAAAAACTCCAAGCGATGACTCTCGTTTTGCCCCGAAAAAGTAAGCAAATAGCATCTCTGTGTCGTTTGGAAAGGGCTTCACCTTTAGATCCTGTGGCTATCCTATTTCCAGGTTGCGGATCCCTTGCTTGGGATTCCTAGAGACATCAGTTTGGTGGCAGCTTCGAAAAGTCACTTGCTGGACTTGGTGGACATTTGGCCTAATGATCCAGCACAAATGGGTTAAGGCAACCATGGGGGTCGAGAAACCTGGTGGGATCATGAGGGGTGTCAGAGGGGTCACCAAAAACCATCAGAAAGCACAGTATTTTCTGTTGGTCATGGGGGTTCTGTGTGGGAAGTTTGCTCCAGATCCATCATTGGTTGAGTCCACAGTGCTCTCTGGATGTAGGTGAACTACAACTCCAAAACTCAAGGTCAATGCCCACCAAGCTCTTCCAGTATTCTCTATTGGTCATGGGAGTTCTGTGTGCCAAGTTTGGTTGCAGTTTGGTGTCAATTTGCATTCATTCTAGATCAGGCCTGGGCAATCTTGGAGCCTCCACGTTTTTTGTAGGTGAACTATAAATCCCAGCAACTACAACTCCCAAATGTTAAAGTCTGTTTCCCCCAAACTCCACCAGTGTTCACATTTAGATATAGTGAGTATTCGTGCCAAGTTTGATCCAGATCTGTCATTGTTTGGTAGGTGAACTGCAACTCCAAAACTCAAGGTCAATGCCCACCAAGCTCTTCCGGTATTTTCTGCTGGTCATGGGACTTCTGTGTTCCAAGTTTGGTTGCAGTTTGGTGTCAATTTGCATTCATTCTAGATCAGGCCTGGGCAACCTTGGACCCTCCAAGTGTCTTGTAGGTGAACTATAAATCCCAGCAACTACAACTCCCAAATGTTAAAGTCTGTTTCCCCCAAACTCCACCAGTGTTCACATTTAGGTATATTGAGTATTCGTGCCAAGTTTGATCCAGATCTGTCATTGTTTGGTAGGTGAACTACAACTTCAAAACTCAAGGTCAATGCCCACCAAGCTCTTCCGGTATTTTCTGCTGGTCATGGGAGTTCTGTGTGCCAAGTTTGGTTGCAGTTTGGTGTCAATTTGCATTCATTCTAGATCAGGCCTGGGCAACCTTGGAGCCTCCAAGTGCTTTGTAGGTGAACTATAAATCCCAACAACTACAACTCCCAAATGTCAAGGTCTGTTTTCCCCAAACTCCACCCAGACCCGGTTTAACAGCTTTTTGCATCCTAGGCCACACTTTGGAATTACGCCCCCTTTAAGCCAACCTCTACCGCACCCCCACCTCTCTCTCCCCCCTCCCCCTCTGCCTCGCGCCGCTGCATCCTTCCTGTCCTGTGCCAATGGGGCTGAGGGGAAAGGTGTGCACGTGCTGTCACTGAAGAGAAGGGAACGGGCCCCTTTGTGTGGCGGGAGCGAGTTCGTTACCCCTCAGGAAGGAGGCAGAGGAGGGCGAGCGAGTGCCGCAGAGCCGGGGCCCAAAGGGACTGGGAAAGCCGGGCTGGGTCCAGAACATGCTCTTCGTCCGGGGCAGCGGCTTCAGAGGCGGCCCCACGTGCGGCTCAAGGCCCAGCAGCTGCAGAGAGTCGGGGCCTTCCTCCGCCTCAGACTCCCCCTGGGCCTCCATGCCACACGCCGCCCTTTTTTCCCCGCGGCCTCCTCTTCCCTTAGCTGCCTGCGAAGGAAGCCGCTCCGAGCCAGGCCAGGCCAGGCGCCCCCTCCCCTCAGGCGCAGAAACACTGGCTGAGCAGCAGCGGCGTAGATGGATGGGCTGAGGTTGACACAGCGAGCACAAGCGCTGCCTCCGCGGAGCCCGGCCTTGGCTCCGCCTCCTTTTGGGTACCAGGCGACAGGAGCCAATCGCGGCATGATTTTTTAAATTATTTTATAACATTTTTACTTATTTTTTGGTCCGTGATCTGCGCTCCCCCCCTCGGCTTGCGCCCCTAGGCCATGGCCTAGGTTGGCCCTATGGGTAATCCGGGCCGGACTCCACCAGCGTTCACATTTAGCTATGTTGGATATTCGTGCCAAATTTGAGTTTTTAACACTTTATATTTGTGCCTGTGGCCCGCCCTTCCTTGTGATTTTAGATATCTAGTTGTATGTTGTTGTTTTTTATTTATAAGTATGTATCTTTATTGTGTTTATTGCTGATGTTTTGATTTTATTTTATTGTAATTTGTTGTTTGGGATTGGCCTCATGTGAGCCGCCCCGATTCCCCATTGGGGAGATGGTGACGGGGTACAAATAATAATAATAATTATTATTATTACTATTTCAAATCCTTAAATCGCAGATAAAACTGGGCGGCTTGAGACCTCCTCCCTTCTCAACAGCATTGGGTTTATTTAAGGTGACTTTTGGGGCCCAGCCATTGCGTCTGCTTTCGAAACTGCAAGGGAAAAATCAGATTTTATTTTCCTTTTTGGAACACAGTTCCTCTTGGTCTCTGAACAAATAGGGGGCAATTATTAACGGCAGGCGATGCTAACCTGCATCCAGGACACGGCTGTGAATTTCCAGGAAGACGGAAAGAGAGATTGCGCGGCGTCTAGGTCTTGTCGGCTGCCCTCTGGGGATATTGTACACCTTCAGTGTTGTTCTGGTCTGCCCTTGAGAAGGGTTAGCAGCACCTTTACCTGAATACGCAGGTGTCCCTGGCTATTAGCAGAGCTTGAAAGTTAATTTTTAAATTAATTTGTGCTTATTACATTTTGTTGTGTGCCTTCGAGTCGTTTTTGACCTTTGATGACCCTATCACAGAGTGAAGAGAAAGGGGAAAGGAGCAGAGGAAAACTGTTTCTCCCTTTCCTTCTTTTGCTCTCTCCCACATTTCGCCTTTCCTTTACCTTCCTTCCTTTCTTCCACTTTTCTCTTCCCTTTTCCACTTTCTTTCCTTCCCTCTTTTTCCTTTCTTTCTTTCCTCTCCCTTCTTTTTTTCCTTCCTACTTTCCATATATATGTGTGTGTGTGTCACTTAGCAACTGCTTCTTTCCCTCCCTCCCCTGTGACATCCCAGAGGGCCACTTCACCTAGCAGCTGCTCAATTGGCCACACACATGCCCGGATTACCCATAAGGCCAACCTAGGCCATGGCCTAGGGGCGCAAGCCGGGGGGGGGGGCGCAGATCATGGACCAAAAAAAAACCTGGACTGCGCCCCTCTTTCCCCCTTTCTCATGCCCCTCCTCGCTCCTTCTCCCGGCAAAGTCTCTGCTCCGTCTCCTTCGTCTCTCGCTCTCTGGACTGCGGCAGGGCCCTCACATTGATTCATTGATTTGCCCACGGGTCTCTGGCTGTCCTGACCTCCTGGCTCCCGTGGAAGCCGTCTCCATGGCGACTCGCCTGGCTCCCCCGGCGGCAGACTGTAAATTCCTGCAGCCAGAGCCGAGTGGCAGAGTCCAGGAGAGGGCGGTGGGAGGGAGGGGGGAGGAGGAGGCAACTAGGAGGAAAGAAAGCAAGTAAAGGAGGGAGGGAGGGAGGGAGGGAGAGGGGAGAGGCCATTGTTTGGGTGGACCTTTCCCAGGTCCCCATCATGAGACCACACCAACCCAGGCTCCTCTTGCACTCTAAGGGAGGGCTGCCACGCCAAGGGAGACATCTCTCTCCTCTCAGGAGCAGCCAAACAAAAGCCGCACAAACCCCAACCTCTCTCTCTCTCTCTCTCTCTCTCTCTCTCTCTCTCTCTCTCGTGCATGCCTTTGGAGCGAGTTTGCACCCGCTGCGCTCTCCCCAAGCCTCCCAAGGAGACCCTCAGAGCACAGCGGAGGAGGAGCCCCGCCCACTAAAGGTCGTCAACCGCTCATGCTCCTCCTCTGTGGGAGAGCTGAAGCCGGGGGAGGGGGCGGGGCATGGTGTGGCCTGGCTCTGCCCCCTCTCCTGGCTTCGGCACTCACAGCAGCTGCTCCAGCCTTGAGGGGGCAATGCCAAGCCAGCATTGTGCTGGCTCTGCCACCGCTGGCTTGGCACTGCCCCCTCAAGGCTGGAGAAGCTGTGGGAGAGCTGAAGCCGGGGGAGGGGGCGAGGCATGGCATGGCTCCTCCCCCTCCCCCGGCTTCGGCACTCCCAGCAGCTGCTCCCAGCAGGCCACCATCCCCCAGCCGTTCTTTACTGTGTTAGAGTGTCATTTTGTGTCATTCTGGTTGGTGGTGTGCCCCCGGATTTTTTTTAATGTTAAAAGTGTGCCGCAGCTCAAAAAAGGTTGGGAAACAGTGCCCTAGATAAAACAGAGCTGTGTTATGTGTCAAACTATGGCCTGGATTCCCTTTCTAAATAGGTGACTCGACAAAGAATCAAGGTGTAAACACCCCTTCCATATATTCATGACTATCTCCCTCCACCCTGGCAAAAAGCGGAAGAGCCCGAAGCATAGAAGCCCACCGCTTTCTCATACTTTCCATTTCTGAAAGGCACTGTTGAACTTCACGGCTGTCTTGCCGCATCCGTCGCCGCCTTCCTCCTCTTTACGCAAGCACCAGGGACCAGAGGGCATCTCCTGCCCTGCATCTATTTATACAGCAAAGGTGCTGCCCGTCCTTTTGGCAAATGCGGGCCTTCTGATTACAGCTCCGCAAGGCGGAGGCGTTTATGCCTGGCCAGCCTTGTCACCAACATTGGGGGCGACGGGGAAGAGAGGAGAAGTGAAGGGGAGGTCATGCGGATGAGAAGAGGAACTCGGGTGATTATGTCTTTGGAGTGCACTGCCGCCTTGTCACATTATTTAAAAAGAGCTGTGTCGGTTTGCAGACTCTAGAGAAACCGGGTCTGGAACAGCTTGGGAACCGTCCCCTGCATCTCCATCAAAGAGGTGAACCAAAGTCCAAGTCCTGAATCGAGAAGCCCTGAGTCTGCAAGAGCTCGGCAAACAGTGACTTGGAGACCTCTCATTAATTTTGATTACCGTAGATCAGTCGCCACATGAAGGCACTTAACAACAAGAAGATCTTCTCCGAGACTCTCTTTCCTTGATCTCATCTCTAAGGAGTCAAAGTTGAGTGAGGAAAAGACTTCTCCCCATCTAGTCTGAGAAGCACCGAGGGCGGATGGCCTTCTTCAAGGACCGTGTTTACCCAGCGCTGGCCTTCTGTCAGTCTGTCTTCCTCTTCTTCTTCAAGGGGATGATAGAAGGCCTGATGGTCCTTCTCTTCCTCTGGTTACTTGTCCAGGTCTTGCTGGACAAGCATCAGCGAGGTTGGTTCCTTTTTCTTCTTTCTTTTTTTTTTTTTGGTTTCGTTACTTGGCTTCCATGTCCATGACAGTTGCCTTTATGCTTTGATTTGTAGTATCAGATTACTGTTGTGTGTCACTTACTGTACGACTTCTGGTGACCCTAAGGCAAACCTATCATATGGTTTTCTTGCCAAGATTTGTTCAGAAGGACTGGGAGTTTTGCCATCCTGGGTGTAGTGAGGTCAATATATGTGTTAAGAGTTTTGTGTTTATTTGTATTTATTTGTGGTCTGTAATGTATGGGATTGTTGTATGTTGGCTGGATTGCAAAGGGCTGACAGGATTATTGAGGTGCGCAGCTCTCAGAATGCTCAATTGGGCAGGTGCACGTTTTGAATTCTGTCAGTCGGCCAGTAGCCGTTAGAGAGAGCGGTTGGCCAGTAGCCTTTGGAGAGAGGCAGTTAGTCTGAGCTGTGGGACTAGCTGATAGCAATTTGAAGAGTTGCTGTGGTCTTTTCTGAGGGAAATAGAAAAGGCTGGTTTTAGATACTGCAGAGAGGCAGTATAGGCTTAGAAAGCCTATAGCAGGGGTGATCATTACGGTGATCGGGAGCACCTAGGTGATCTTCGGCCCTCTTTTCGGGTGATCTTTGGGCCTCACCAGCCGGATGGCGCGCTCCTGCCATGCGCGCGCACGTGTGCCCCCGCTGCCGCCTTTACGGGGCTTCTTTTGCCAAAATGAGGTTTTAGTGTGCGGGCCCTGGCGCTCGTCTTGCCACGCACGCTGTGGTGACATGACCACCCATTGGTTGCTGCTGGGGGGGGGGGGAGCAAGGCGACGGCACGCGCACAGATAGGATGCGAGGCTGTGGAAGGGATGGAGGGAATGTGTGTGTGTGTGTGAGAGAGAGAGAGCCAAGGAGAGAAGAAAGAAATCCGGAGAACTTTTTCGGATCCTTTTGGCAGGCAGGCAGGCAGGCGCTGGAAGGAGAGAGGGAGAGAGAGAGAAAAAGAAGCAAAGGAGGCCGGGCAAAGTGGGGCAAAGCCAAGCAAGCCCCACCGCAACCCCTGCTGCTGCCCTCGGGACTCCCATTCTAAGCCGAGACCTGGGCGAGCGAGCTGTGAGGGGCTGCTTTCTTTCCTTGGTTGGGGGCGAGGAGGGAGGGCTCCGCCGTGTTCCTGGGGCTGAACCCGAGGAGGAGGGGGCTGCCGGGATGGAGACTCCACTTGCTGCTGCTGCTTATGCCCTCGCCGCCTTTCTCCGCCTCGCCCTCCCTCGCCCTCGAAGGAGAAAGGCAGTGAGGGCCCACAGGAGAGAGGGGGGGTGGCTCTTCAGAGCCGGCTAGGAAGAGCCACCCTCTCCCCCCCCCCGCCTGTGGGCATGGACTGCCACCAGTGGGATGGGTCCTCCTTCCTGCCAGCCATCCACTTGGGCGTCCTTTCTGAGTGACACCCTCAAAAGGAAGGAAGGAAGCCCCCCCTGCATCTGTCACTTTGGGGAAGCATCTCTTCCACTCTTCCTTCTCCTGCCCAGGTAAGGAAGCCTTGAGGGAGGAGGGGGGGAAGGCTGCCGTGGGGAGGCTTCAGCCTCACGTGGGTCCCTCTCTTGGTTGAGTTTCCCGGCCCAGGCAGCAGCCAGGCGGCCCCTCTTCCCAACCCTGTGCCTTCCGAGCCGCCGCCAAAGCCATATCTGGCCGGAGCGCTGGCGTGTGCGCCTATAAATACCCTCGTGCTGCGTGCGTGGGAGGGGCCTGCTGTGCACGCAAGAAGCAGGACGAGATGGGGACTTCCTGCTTCGCGAAAGCACGCAGTAGGAAGGAGGAAGGCAACGAAGACATTAAGAGAGAGCGCACACGCAGGCAAGGAGGATCCCCTTCCCGGGTGCACGCGGCGGTGAGTTCGTGGGCAGGCAAGAAAGAAGCCCCGTGCGGACAGAAGGCTGCAGTAGGACCATGCGCGCGCACTCACATGCACAACAGGTGATCTTTTCAACTTGATTGTTCATATAGTAGCTCGAATGATGAAAAAGTGTGGGCACCCCTAGCCTATAGGAACCGCTGTTTATAGGTTAGGCTGGGAAGCTAACCTAATATATAGATTGGAAGTCTATTGAGGCAGAATATCTATAGAATTGTTGTTATAGTGTTTGAAGAGATACAATCTAAACATTGTGTTTAGAGAATAATAAACTTTAAGTTCTGTACCTCATCTGAAGTTACTGTAACCACCTAAGCTGAATACTTTGAAACCTCCACGCTGTTGTACCAAATAAACCATTCAAGCCTGTCTTAAAACAAGTCTCTCAGTAACATCCTTGGGAAACACAAGCCTCCTCACAAACCCTTAACATATGGTGGCAGCAAGAAGAGTGAAGAAAAAGATCCTCATAAGTGAACGCACGCTTTAGGCTGCGTCTTCAACAATTGGTGGCAGCGGAATATATTTTATGGTGGCAGCAGATTTATAGAAAGACCCTAAAGTGAAGTTCGCTAGCAATCAGTGGCGAGGTCTTCACAATGGGGTTTTTGCCTTTCATGTTGGAAACCACCCAGAGTCCCTTTGGGGAGATAGGGCGCTATGCAAATAAATTATTATTATTATTATTATTATTTGAAACACAGCAAGATGAGTCCACAGCAAACAAGATCACCCTGCTAGCTGTTGTATTGGATCACACGTCGGACACTTCCCAAGTGTCTAGGACTGTGTGATTTTATCGGTGAATAATGTGTACAGATCGTTGTTGTTGTTGTTATTGTGGTTGTTCAGAATGAGGTTGTCTTTGCTTTTCTCTAAGACCAGTGTTTCCCAACCTGGGGGGTTGTGACCACTGGGGGGGGGGGTCATGAGGGAGTTTCAAAGGGGGTCGCCAAAGACCACAAAAAACATATATTTCTGATGATCTTAGGAATTCCTTTGGCAGTGAAGGCTGAAGATCCCTCTGCCTAGCCTTCTCTTCCTTTTTGGAAACAGACAGTGAATCCTCCCACCAAAAGCTCTCCTCTGCTGTGCTTGGCCAGTTTCTCAGCCGAGGGGAAGGATGTTTTTGAGACTCCAAGCGGGGAGGGGAGAGCAGGCGTGCTCGGCACATGGCAGCATGGTGCGCATGTGCGGGTGAGGGAGAGCATGCGCGCTGGAGGGAGGCTTGTGCCAGCGAGTTCCTTCAAGGCATGAGGGTTCTATGTGGGAAGTTTGGCCCAATTCTACACATTGTTGGTGGTCAGAATGCTCTTTGATTGTAGGTGAACTATAAATCCAAGCAACTACAACTCCCAAATGTCAAGGTCTATTTTCCCCAAACTCCACCAGTGTTCCAATTTGGGCGTATTGGGTATTTGTGCCAAATTTGCTCCAGTGATTGAAAATACATCCTGCATATCAGATATTTACATTACGATTCATCTCTCTCGGCACCACTTCGCGAACGAAGATTCTTAGGAAGAACTCATCCCACACTTTTTACAAGCGCGTTGATGACTATAAAGGCCAATCTGAGAAAGACAAGTTCAGTTACAGAAAGCACAGCAGAAAGTCTCCTTGGGTGATGTTGTTTCCAAGTTGCAGTTCTTTCTGCGTTGTCGTTTCCCTTCGAGACCCATTCGGCGTGTCTTCTTGAAAGAGGCCGCAGCATTGTGGATAGTGCATCTCCATGCCTCCCGATGTGAGGCCAGGGTGGACCATTGTTGGTGATCTATCTGGCCGAGCCTGAGATGTTGTTTCAGGGAGTCGTTATTTATGTTTTTGGGGGTGCGTCTCTTGCGCTGACCCGTGGTGTGTTCTCCATAGAGTAATATCTTTGGGAGGTGGTGGTCCTCCATCCTAGAGATGTGCCCTGCTCAGCACAGCTGTGCTCTCAATAGCATGGCCTCAATGCTGGTGATCCCTGCTTGCTCAAGGACAGCAACATTCGTCACACAGTCGGTCCAGTGTATATTTAGGATTGTGCAAAGACAGCGCTGATAAGCGTTCGAGGAGTCGTAGGTGTTGGTGATAGGTGCAGGGCCGGCCCGCCCATTCCCGCTGATAACTGGGAGGGCACCGCCACGCCGGCCGCCCGCCTCCGCAGCCAGCTGCACCGCTGCCGCCGGGCGTCTTGCGCCAGGCGGGACACCCTCACGCGGCCAGACAGGACGCCACTGCGCATGCGTTGCCGCGCGTGCGCACCACCACGCTGGGGAGTGGGGGCGCGTGGGACCCCAGTGCGCGAGGCCGTCCAGGAGTCACCGGGGGCACAAAAATAAGGTTTGCCTACCCCGGAAGAGTGACCGCCCTATAGGTGACCTATCTTTCAGACCCATAGAGGAGAATAGACAGTATGATAGCTCTGTACACACTAATTACGATTCATAACAGTAGCAAAATGACAGTTATGAAGTAGCAACAAAAATAATTTTATGGTTGGGGGTCACCACAACATGAGGGACTATGTATATTAAGAGGTCGTGGCATTAGGAAGTTGGCGAACCACTGGCATAAGTGTGTAACAATATAGGGTCTGCACACCGGCAAAAGATGAAACAACTTGTTTTGACCATGTTGCTGGGCAAATAGAGCCCAGCTTGATGCTCACTCTGGATTTCATCTCCTCCTTGACTTGAGAACTAAGCACAGATCCGGCACTTTTCCTCGAGGTGTTTGACTCGGCTGCGGCCCTTTGCTTCCCGCTGCCTTGCGTCAGTGCTGATAAGCCAAGTCTTTTTCCATGGGCTTTATCAGTTTTGAGGTGAGGCTGGGTTTATTTTAGCCTCTGAGCAAACTTGTACAGCTGTGCCGAAAGAATGGGGCTTGGGATGGGAGGCTTCCAAGATTTCCTTGCCCTTTCCATGCTTGGAGGGTTTCTCCTTTGAAAAAGAGGTGGGAAGGTGTGGCAAGAGGGTGTTTTTGTTGTGTCGAGGTCAGTGCCAACCCAAAGGTTAACCTCTCCCAGGGTTTTCTTGCCTGCCGCCTGAAGATCGAAAGGCTTCATACATGGAAGATCTCCTCCCATGAACCTATAGTTTGCTCCATTCATCATGTACCACTTTCATACAGCTCCATGGAGTCTGAAGAGCAGTCAGCCTGTTTCTTCTTCCACCTAAATCTGGATCCCGCCAAATGTGTTCCTATAAATCAGGGGCGGATTTAACAGTATGCAAAGTAAGCTGCTGCTTAGGGCGCCACGTGGTCAGGTGCGCACCCGGCCGCCAGGTTCCATACATGCGCCATTGCTGTGGCGCGACTCCAGATGGTTGGAGACGCGAATCGTCGCACTCCACGAGGCCAAAAAGGAGGAACTTTTTGCAGCCGGATGCGGGACGGCTCCCCCCCCCCTCCGCGCCAGAACCACTTCTGTCATGGGGAAGGCATCTGCCTCTAAACTCAGTCTTTATAAATACTGTTTCCTTGGAGTGCTGACATACAGGCTTCACCACAGGCCCGGATTACCCATAAGGCCAACCTAGGTCATGGCCTAGGGGCACAAGCTGAGGGGGGGCGCAGATCACGGACCCCCCAAAAAGGTTTTTGCAGCCCCTGAGGGCGAAACGTCAGGAGAATGTGCTTCTGGGAGGAAAGGGGGCCAGGCGGCCACAGGGAGCACTCCCCCCCCCCCCGGGGGACCCCGCCGCCCAGGAGGACCTTCCATCCACGCAGGGAGGGAGGGGGGAGGGGGTTGCCCACGTGAGAGGCTGTGGCTGCCGGAGAAGGGGAGGGGGGCGGCCCCACGGGGATCCTCTTCTCCCCTGCCCCCCCTCAGGCCCTCCTTCCCAAGCCCTGCCCTCCATTCCGCCCTCCCTTCCGCACTTCCCTCCCAGAAGCCTCAGCTGCCGTGGCCCAAGGACCGTGGATTCCAGGGGGTGCAGTTCTGGGGCTCCGGTTCCATCCTTCTGACGTGAAGACTGGCCTCCTTTTGGGGCACCTGCCCGCAGCCGCCATGTTTGTGCCAGGCGGAAGTCCAGCGAGAGGGGCGGCCTGCGCTTCTTAGAGAGGCGGCAGAAAGAGGCCTCTCTGGCAACGCGCCTCCCGCTGAGCTTACTTCCGGAGGAGAGGGGAAAGGGAATGCTTTCACGGCGCCGGGAGAGAGAGAGAGAGAGAGGGAGGAAGGGAGGGCAAGGTAAGAGGGGTGTGTGCGCGTGCGTGTGTGCTAGGGCCTGAGCGAGTGGCCCCTTGGGTCCGCTTCCCCCTCCATCCCTCGGTCGGTCGCTCGCTCTTTCCGGGGCCGAGGAATCTAAGACCTTTTCTATGGTCCCATGGACCTGCATGGCAATGGTGTTTGTCTTCCCTTTCTTTCTTGTGCGTGTCACCTTGGAATGGTGCCCCATGGTGCCTGCTGACCCCGGAAATCCCCTCATGTGTCACCCTTGTGCAGAGGCGGATTAACGCGCTTGGCGGGGCGCACCGCCGATGGCTGTAAACTTTGCGCCAGCTGCCAAGAGCGCCACATCTGGCGCGGAGGGGCGCATGCGCCTCCATGCATGCTGTAAACTCTGCCTCCACGCCAGCTGGTAACTCCGCCTCCGTGCATGTATATTTGGGCATGGGGGGGGGGGGCAAAATAATGCTTGCCTACCATTTGAAATTACCTAGGGCCGCCTCTACCCCTGTGACCCAGGCAAGCATCAGGCCAATTTGGTTATTTTTATGAATTGGACTCCTTTTTAATGAATGAAACTCCTGTTTTGTGAATGGACTTCGGCTGCTCAGTGCTTATATGGACTTTATATCATCTTGTATGGACTCTGGGTGACCAAGACGGATCTTTCCTCAACACTGCATGTTTCCCCTTCCTTATATGAACTCTGTATATGCCCATAACCCCATTTATTATATGTATGTATGTCTATATAAAATATTGAGCAAGGTGACCTCTTCGTGAACTATGCCCAGCATCTCAGGATCCAGGTGTTGCAAGACTTCCTGGGTCATCATCCCAGGAGGGCTCAAAGCTATCTCTCTTGATCACTTATCATCCAGGTCCGGGAAGGGCCATTCATAACCCATCACCATGACATTTTTTCATTGTTTCCACTGTTGCCTGCCTCCTCTCTCATCATTGGCTGAGTGGCCGAAGCGGGGCTCTGGCTCTCATTGGACGAGCTGCATTGGTCCCCGGCTGCTTCTCCTGGCTTGTTGACATCACAGCCAATCACAGCAAAGCCAGGTCAGGAGGTGGGCGCAGGAAATTTTGAATGGAAAACTATGTATTCTGTACTTGCCTGTCCAAAAGGCATGTCGACTCCTTTGGCAGATTACTGCAGTCATCATCCTTTCCAGCTGGAATAGAAAATAAACTTTGGTGACCTTGCTTCAACTTGGTGAGATTTATTGGAAAATAGGGAAAAATCTTTACTGGTGCTTATTGTCATTACGGGTCTTCTTCTTGGGTCTTACTGGCCTCTGCCTTGGTGGCCCCCCCTAAATCTATGCTCAACATCAATTACATTAATTGAGGCATTAATAGGTTAAATGGTTTCAAAAATGTACATAAAATTGTAATTTAAGATAAGACTGTCCTGCTCTGATTAAACTATTATTCTAACCTTCTTTAATGTAAATGTGCTTACGTATCTTTGCAATAATAATAGAGTAAAATAATAAATGTAATAATAATAACAACAGAGTAAAATAATGGTATAATAATAGAGTAAAATAATAAATGTAATAATTATTATATTTTATTTATTTTGGGATTTATTAATCGCCCATCCCTGATGGCTCTGGGCGATTTACAGTAAAAAAATACACAGCTACATACCTGAAACATCTAAAGCAGACCTGGGCATCTTACGGCCCGCGGGCCGGATCCGGCCCAGTGGCCGATTCTGTCCGGCCCACGTAAGGGCTCCGGCAGGCAGGCAGAGCGGCCAATGGAGGGGGGAGAAGAGGAGGAGGGGTCAGGAGCAAGTGCCGCCGCAGAGCAAGCAGGAGCAAGCCCCTCCCCTCCTCCCTTCCCTTCAGGCCTCGCACGCTCCCTCCCCCCGTCTTGCCTTGCACTCTTTCCCTTCTCTTCTTCTGTTTCCTGTTTTCCCTCCCTGTTTCCTTCCTTCTTTTACTTTTATTTCTTTTTCTCCTTCCTTCCTTTGGCACCTCTTTCCTTTCTACTTTCTCTCCTTCCTTCCTTCCCTCTCTTTCCTTCCTTTACCCTTTCCCTGTTTCCTTCCTTCTCCCTTGCCAAAGGGAAAGAAGGAAGGAATGAACGCAAGAGGGAAGGAGGAGTGCAGTGAGGGAGAGGGGGCGGGGCCAGAGCACCAAATATGTAGGCAAAGTGAAGCTCAAAATGTGCTTTGAAGTGAATGTGGCTGAAAATGATCATTAATATAATGAATCACAGATGATAAAAATGTTCACATTTTGTTAACTATTGTTTTGTAAAATTTTAGTGAATAAATGTCATTTTTCCTATGACAACCTCTCTTTTTTATTGCTCATAACATATACTCTTATCAGTCTTATCAATATATCAAAAACGCAATGTAGTGCCTTTTATTATTATTATTATTATTATTATTATTAAGAAATTCAATTGATATTATGTAGAATGCAGTTCAGCCTTTAGGTGCGGCCCTCCGTAATATTTTTTGGCTCTCGTGTGGCCCCTTGGAAAAAATAATTGCCCACCCCTGATCTAAAAACATCTAAAAATAATAATTATATAATATAATATATAATATAATATATAATATTATATAATAATAATCGAGTAAAATAATGGAAATGTAATAATAAGAAAAAGAAAATAATAATAATAAATATAATAATGAATAAAATAATGTAATAGTAATAATAATAAATAGAATAAAATAATAAATAGAATAATAATGAGTAAAATAATGGAAATGTAATAATAACAGTAATATCAAATAGAGTAAACTAATAAATGTAATAACAATAATAAATAGAGTAAAATAAATGTAATAATAATAGAGTAAAATAATAAATGTAATAACAATAATAAATAGAGTAAAATAAATGTAATAATAATAATAGAGTAAAATAATAAATAACTTTGACTCAAGTATAAGCCAAGGGGGTGGGTTTTTCAGAGTTAAAAAGGGCTGAAAAACTTGGCTTGTACTCGCATATATATGGTAAATTGTGGTGATAGAAACGAATATAAAAACGTAATAACTTTAAGACTGAGATAGCATTAGGATCACCTTCCAACTCATGTATCAATATGTGAAAGGATATCATAAGGAAGAGAGAGAACAGGCTTGTTTTCTGCTGCCCTGGAGACTAGGACTCGGAGCAATGGGTTCAAATTACAGGAGAGGAGATTCCACCTGAACATTAGGAAGAACTTCCTGACTGTAAGAACTGTTCAGCAGTGGAACTCTCCGCCTCCGATTCTGGTGGAAGTTCCTTCCTTGGAAACTTTTAAACAGACGCTGCATGGCCATCTGCCAGGGGTACTTTGATTATGCTTTTCCTGCATGGCAGGGGGTTGGACTTGATGGCCGGTGTGGTCTATGACTCTGTGGTTCTTTGGTTCTCATTGTCCTTCCTCTCCTTTCCCGGCAGTGCATTTGCAGGTATTCCTCGGAGTCGGACTTGCCCTCCTGTGCTTCTGCCTCCTCCTCGGGTGCGCCATATGCTGGCATCAGCGCAAGAAGAGCCGCTCCGATGAAGCCAAAGCGCAAGTGGCGGGTCGGACCGTGATGGACTTGGGCCTGGTTTCGCCTTCCCGGACGATAACACCGGTGGCTATCCAGCAACAGTATGTCGAAATAGAAGGAGAGGTTTTGGAGGCCCCAAGTCCCACTGCAGTCATTGATTCTCTAGGATCTTCTGGCTCAGAAAGCCCACCCTGGAGGCTTCATCACGGCCGGGCTTCCCTCCCCAGCATCCCCATCTCCCAGAAGCTGAGTCTACCAGTGAAGGCACAGCGGGGAAGCAAGCGCCGATGCACCATCTCTGGTGAGAGCGCCTTTGGGGACGAGAGCAGCCTTATCTCCCGGCCCATCTTGGGTACCAGTCTCCCTCAGTCTTACACCATCCCAAGAGGTCTCTCCAGTGCCACCATAAAGCCTCGGCCACACCTCCATTTCACCTTGTTCTACTCGGAAGCAGAGGCCCTACTGACCGTGACGGTAGTTGGCGTCTCCCGCCTGCCCAAGGGTCTCCGGTCGAGCCGCAATTCCTATGTCAAAGTCTACCTCCTTCCAAAGTTTGTGGAGCCTCAGCGTACCTCCTTGTGCAGGAAAAGCTTGAACCCAGAATTTCACGAACAGTTCCACTTCGGGCGCTACAGCCTGGAAGAGCTCCAGAGCCTGACACTACGTTTCACCGTCTATGCCAAGGAGTTTCACAACCTAAAGGACTCCTTCCTGGGCGAAGTGATGTTCCCATGCTCCCAAGCGACCTGGAACCCGAGAGTTCCCTCTGTCTATACCCAGGAGCTGTCCACCACCAAAACCAAACTCAAAAAGGTGAGGGCTTCTTGCAGCCAATGCCATTCGCTTTTGTGATCCGCTCCAATCTATGAGGATGCCCTTGCACCCCAACTCTATGGCAGGCAACCTCACAACCTCCGAGGATGCCTGCCATAGATGTGGGTGCAAGGGCATCCATTCCATACTATAAGTACTAGGCCTGGTTAGGTTTTTCATATCTTGATCAAATTCGTATTAAATTCGATTCTAAATTAGTTTTGAAGCATTTCTGAAGCGCTTTAAGCAACCCGGACAGTGAATTACCAAATTCGAAGACACCGCCGCCATTTTCAGAAAGGAATCGCCATTTTCGGAAAGGCTTTTCCCTTCCCTGGTCTTCCCTTCCGGGTGTGGAAGCCCACGCCTTCCCTCCACTTCTGAACGGGGCCGTTCAGAAGCGGGGGGAAGGCCTGGGCTTCCAAACCTGGTTTGAAACGTGTGTGTCCGGCATTATTGAAGCCATTCCAAAATTTTGGAATTATTCCGAAACAATTTTGATTTTTTTCCCCCAAAAAATTTCAGAAGGCATTCAAATTTGAAACGCCAGCGCCCCCTACATCCGAAACGAGTTTTGATCCTTTTTTCTTGATCAACCAGGCCTAATAAATACACCAAGAGAAGGGTACGGACCTTGGAAAACTAGGACTCCCAGCACTGCACAGCATGGAGACATTATTATTATTATTATTATTATTATTATTATTCAGACTCTGGCACAAGCCAGTAAAGGTGGTCCCAGTGGTGATTGACACACTGGGTGCAGTGCCTAAAGACCTTGGCCTGCACTTAAACACAATCGGCGCTGACAAGTTACCATCTGTCAGCTGCAAAAGGCCCGTCTAGTGGGATCTGCATGCATTATTTACCGATACATCACATAGGCCTAGACACTTGGGAAGTGTCTGACGTGTGATCCAATAAAACAGCCAGCAGAGTGATCTTGTTTGCTGTGGACTCATCTTGTTGTGTTTCAAATAATAATAATAATAATAATAATAATAATAATGGCATTAAAAGTGAGCAAAAGGTAATGATGGAAATTTCCTTAACCAGAGTAATTTTGGCTCCTCCCACAAATTGTGGAAACGTTTCATTTTAAACCTGGGAGCAACTAATGCCGACAGATTACAGAAATAGCCAGTCATCTGGATCATTTCAAAAAAATCTACTTCTCTACCAGCTCTTGAAATGTTTGAAAATAATGATGGTGCTCACGCTTAAAATACGCAAAGAAATGCTCTATCCTACACTAGAAGCCAAAGTAATGTGATGAGGAGAGTGGCTTCCTGGATTTTAAGTGTAGCGCTCAGTGGAATTCAGTAAATGTGATGAAGTGGGAAGTCATTTCTGACATATGGCAAACTTATCATGGGAGTTTCAGAAGGGCTTTGCTTTCCCCATATCTATCTATCTACCTACCTACCTACCTATCTACTTATTTAGAGTATTTATATTCCATAGGGACTCAGGGCAGATTACAATGCACATACAGTATACATGGCAAACATTCAATCCCATAGGCATATAACATATACAGACAGACACAGGCAATTTAACATTCCAGCTTGCCAGCTTCATGAGCGTATGCTCGATTCCGGCCACAGGGGGAGCTGCCGCTTCACTGTCCACTTGTGACACCGAGTCCTTGATGGAGTACTTCCTCATTCTTCTGCAAGCTGATGGAAGGTTTTATGGTGTCATAAATTAGTTAAATTAGCCTCCTCGCATAAAGCGGTACCTAAATTTCCTACTTGACAGATGCAACTGTCTTTCGGGCTGCATAAGTCAACAGCAAGCTAGGCCAGTGTTTCCCAACCAGTGTGCCATGGCACACTAGTGTGCTGTGAGCGATCATCAGGTGTGCCGTGGGAAATTGGAACCTCCAATCCCCTTTCTTCCCCCTCCTGCCGAACACTTTTTCTTCTCCACTCAGGCTCCTTTCTTCCCAGCCTTGTTCTGCTTGCTTTGCTCTGGGGCGAGTCTGCGCAGTAGCACCCGCATGGGTCACTTCTTCCTCCCTCCCCCCTCCCCTCTGCTCCCCTCCTGAACACGCTCACGCTGCCCCCTCGGATCAAAATGGCGGCAGAAGCGGCAGTGTAGAAGAATAAGTAAGTGTTCGGCAGGAGGGGGAAGAAAGGGCGCGAAGGGGAAGAGATCTCTGTCAAAAGCTGGCATGGGCAAACTTGGACCTTCCAGGTGTTTTGGACTTCAATTCCCACCATTCCTAGCAGCCTCGGGTTCTTTTCCTTTCCCCCCTCAGCCACTTAAGCAGGAAAGGGCCTCAGGCTGTTAGGAATGGTGGGAGCTGAAGTCCAAAGCACCCAGAGGGCCGAAGTTTTCCCATGCCTGTTTTAGGGACCATAAAGTGGTGAGCCTCCTTCCAACATTGTGATTCTGGATAGAAAACAAACAACAACATAATATAACATTGTTTGAGTCCACAGTGCTCTCTGGGTGTGGGTGAACTACAACTTCCAAACTCAAGGTCAATTCCCAAGCAAACCCTTTCAGTACTTTCTGTTGGTAATAAGAGTTCAATATGCCAAGTTTGGTTCAATTCCATTGTTGCAAGAGTTCAGGATGTTCTTTGATTGTGTGTTAACTATAAATCCCAGAAACTGTAACTCCCAAATGTCAAGATCTATTTTCCCCAAACTCCATCTGTGTTCACATTTGGGCATATTGAGTATTCATGACAAGTTTGGTCCTGATCCAACATTGTTTGAGTCCATAGTGCTCTCTGGATATAGGTGAACTACAACTCCAAAACCCAAGGTCAATGCCCACCAAACTCTTATAGTATTTTCTCTTGGTTATGGGAGTTCTGTGTGGGAAATTTGTGTCTTTCTGCCATTCCTGCCAGGATATCTATGTTGTGTTCATCGAAACAGGTCCAGGTTTCACACGGAGTGTATAAATACATTTAAAAACATATTAACTATATGTATTACTGTGTTAGAGTGTCATTTTGTGTCATTTTGGTTGATGGTGTGCCCCAGGACTTTGTAAATGTAAAAAATGTGCTGCGGCTCAAAAAAGGTTGAAAAACACTGAGCTAGACTATTAATGGTCGGGAGCGCACTCTGACCCGGGTTGGCTTTGAACTCATAACCTTTTGGTCAGTAGTGATTTAATGCAGCTGGCTACTAACTAGCTGCGCCACAACCCGGTCCTGAGACTGAGGCTGAGAGAGTATGACTTGCGCATGGTCATCCATGGCCAAGCAGAGATTTGAATCTGGTCTTCCAGCCTTCTAGTTCAACACTAACACATCACTCAGGGTCTTCTTTGTATCGATCACAAACGGCTGTGTAATTTTTCTCCTCTCCTGTTTCAGTCTCTCAGTTCTCAGGACATCAGCTCTAGTCCATCATTCTCCCAGCCCAAGTCCATGGGTCAGCTCTTCCTCCTGCTTCAATACCAAGCTTTGGGCAACCGGATTAAAGTTCTGGTCCGCAAAGCAGAGAACCTGGGACGGCTCACTCGTATCCCCGGCACACCAGGTATGTTTCCCTTTGTTAGCCTGGCAGGGCTTATAACATGGAGAAGATCAAATCAGGAGATTGCTCCCCTAAATACGAATCCTGCTAGCATTAGGCCACACCAATCTTGAGATCAACACCAATGCAGGAACATCACCACTCAGTTTTTATTTGCCTTCAAGTTGCTCCCAATTTGCCGTCCTGAGTCCCCCTTTGAGGGTTGAGAAGTTGACGGGGTATAAATATGGTAAGTAAGTAAGTAAATAAATAAATAATTTATGGTCATCGTGGGGTTTCCTTGGAATCTCGGGAGCTGAATAGGGTCAACCCAGGTTGGCACTTGGATGGAATAGCAATTGCTGTAAATTCGAATGAGCAAAACCACCTCTGAGAATCCCTTGCCTGTTCGTAGCCAGTTCGTAGTTTTTAAGCCAATTCTGAGCATTCTTAAGCTACTCCTTAGCTTAAGTTACTTCCGAGAACTCTTAAGCCAGCTCTGAGCACCCTTAAGACAGCTCCGAGTGCTCTTAAGCCACTTCTGAGCACTCTTGAACTACTTCAAAGCCATCTTAAACCACTCCCAAGATTAATCCAGTTCCGAGTGCTCTCAAGTGAGTTCCAAATGTGCTTAAGCCACTTCCAATTGCTCTTAAACCAGTTTCAAGCTAATGCCACTCTGAACGCACTAAAGCCATTTCTGAGTGTCCTTAGGCCAGCTCCTAGTGCCCTTAAGCCACTTGTGAATACTCTTAAGCCATTTCTGAGCTCGCTTTAAACCATCCCAAATGTGCTTAAACCACTGCCAACTGCTCCTAAACCAGTTCATTGTTTTTAAGCCAATTCAGAGCATTCTTGAACTACTTCAAAGCCATCTTAAACCACTTCTAAGATTAATCCAATTCCGAGTGCTCTTAAACCAGTTCCGAATGCGCTTAAGCCACTTCCGAGTGCTCTTAAGCCAGTTCATAGTTTTTAAGCCAATTCAGAGCATTCTTAAGGTACTCCTGAGTTTAAGCCACTCCCGAGTACTCTTAAGCCAGCTCTGAGCACCCTTAAGACAGCTCCAAGCACTTAAGACACTTCTTAGAACTCTTGAACTACTTCAAAGCCATCTTAAGCCACTTCTAAGATTAATCCAGTTCCGAATGCTCTTAAGCCAGTTCATAGTTTTTAAGCCAATTCAGAGCATTCTTGAACAACTCCTGAGTTTACGCCATTTCCGAGTACTCTTACGCCAGTTCCAAATACGTTTAAGTCACTTCCAACTGCTCTTAAGACAGTTCATAGTTTTGAAGCCAATTCAGAGCATTCTTAAGATACTCCTGAGTTTAAGCCACTCTCAAGCACCCTAAAGACAGCTCCAAGCACTTAAGATACTTCCTAGAACTCTTGAACTACTTCCAAGCCATCTTAAGCCACTTCTAAAATTAATCCAGTTCAGAATCCTCTTAAGCCAGTTCCGAATGTGCTTGAGCCACTTCCAATTGCTCTTAAACTAGTTCCGAGTTTAAGCCAGTCCCAAGCTTTGATCACAAGTACTCTTAACCCCATACGTCCACAGGAAACTTGAAAGCTCTCATCTTTGTGTCACCAACTTGGCTTTGAAAACATGGCACCACCATACTCACTTCAACACACAAGACACCACCATACTCTCAGACTTGGTTCTATTTATTTATTTCTACCCCGCCCTTCTCCCCACAAAGGGGACTCAGAACACCCGTGGGTCTTCAATTCTCATTCCATGCTTTTTCTAGACCACTACCTTGTGATCCAGCTGTATCACGATGGGAAGGTCCTTGACACCAAGGAGACCAAGTCCGTCGCAGGGTGCAATCCCGTATGGAACACCCCATTCCTTTTCAGCATCCCAGCCGGAGACATCCAGGAGCAGCAGCTGGCCTTGGAGTTCACCGTCATGCAGGTGAGAAGCACTGGAGGGTCCAGGTAATGCCTTTACCTCACCTCTGCCTTGGCAGACTTACCTTTGGGATGAAATCAGAAGTGAGCAGAGAGTTAACATTTTGGGGACTACAACAAGAGTGCATCTAACTGCCATGTCTCTATACCAGCAGTTCTCAAACTATGCTCTGCAGAGCCATTAGGGCTCCGCGAAGCATAGTCAGGGGCTTCCTGCTGCATATCCCCCTCCTGCTCCCACCTGGAGGGGGAGACCCCTGCCGCCACTATGGCCTGCAATGCCTCAATTGCATGGCAGAATGAGGTTGGGACTGGATAGCCCCTGGGGTTGCTCTTGTTGTTGTTGTTGTTGTTGTTGTTACAAAGGCTGGGTGGCCATCTGTTGCTCTCCAAGGATAGTCTCATTTGCCTTCTTCTTTTTCCAGGCTCGCCTCTATACCCGCAGTTGCCTTGTGGGTCGAGTGCTGATCGGCCCCAATGCTCCAGAGATGGGGCAGGTCCATTGGAAGGAAATGTGTAGCCGGGGAAATGTGGAGTCGGCCCGTTGGCACTCCATCCAACCGCCAGCCTTTCAACTCAGCCCTTGATGCACGGAGGCAAAGTTTCCTACTGGGTTGACGTTGCTTGCTGCAGTAAACAGCAGTCATGGGTGACTCCCTGTCACTGTGTCTATTACGCAAGGCACCCTGGAGCCAAATGACTCTTCCACCATTGGCAACCTAGGACATTATGAGAGGAGGTGGGCATGGATGGCAACGCCTTCAGGATCAATGGAGTTATCAGGACAGATTGCTTTGAGAATGGACCAGGCAGGAGATCGGAGATGTCCAAGTGCTCTTAGGCCAGTTCTGAATGCTTTCAAGACATTCCCAAGAGCCCTTAAGCCACTTTTGAGAGGTCCTAAACCACTTCTGAGACCTCTTGAGCCAGCTCTGAGCACCTTAAACTTCTACCCAGCTTAAGCCAGTTTTGAGTGCTCTTACACTACCCATAAGTCATGTCCAAGTGGTCTTAAGCCACTTCCAAATGTGCTTAAGCCACTTCCAACTGCTCTTGAGTCATTTCCTATCTTAAGCCAATTCCAAGCATTCTTAAGCCACTCCTGAGCTTAAGCCACTTTTGAGAGCTTTTAAGCAGGCTCTGAGCGCCCATAATCCAACTTCAAGTGCTTTTAAACCAGTTTAAAATGAGCTTCAGCCACTTCCAACTGCTCTTAAGCCCGTTTGTTGTTTAAGCCAATTCTGAGCATCCTTAAGCCACTTCTGAGTTCAAGCCACTTTTTAAGCCAGCTCCAAGTGCTCTTATACCAGTTCCAAATGAGGGTTCTTGTGTGTTTTCCGGACTGTATGGCCATGTTTAAGAAGCATTTTCTCCTGACGTTTCACCTGCATCTATGACAGGCATCCTCAGAGGTTGTGAGATTTGTTGGAAACTAGGAAAATGGGGTTTATATATCTCAAAACAGGGGAATTCCAGACAAGAAACAATCAGGGCCAGCTAATCACCTCCCAACAAAAGATTCCCCCAGGCAGGAAGTAGCCAGACCTTAAAACCGCTAGGCCATTAAATGCTCATCAAGGTGTCCAATTACTACATTTACACCTACAGTGTTCCCTCACTTATCGCCAGCGTTAGGTCCCAGGACCTCCCGCAATAAGTGAAAAAGCACAATGTAGGGATGCTCTATTTATTTTAATATTTATTCATTATACACTATTTAAAGTCTTTATAAACTTAAAATAAAGTGAAGGAAAGGAAGGAAAGGCCCTTCAAGGCTGGAGGGAGGGAGGACTGAGGAGGGAAAGCACCTTGGAGAGCAGTGGCGGCGGCAAAACCCCACAAAACAGTGAAAATACCATGATATATATTTTAAATCAATATTTTTTGAAATCCGCGAAACGGCGAGTCCGCAATAAGCGAACCGCAAAGTAGCGAGGGAACACTGTATCTCAAACAGACAAGAGTTCTTTCTCCCACCCTGGACATCATTCCACAGATATATAAAGCTCACTTGCCTATTTCCAACAGACCTCACAACCTCTGAGGATGCCTGCCATAGATGCAGGCAAAATGTCAGGAAAGAATGCTTCTGGAACATGGCCATATAACCCAGAAAACTCACAGCAACCCAGTGATTCTGGCCATGAAAGCTTTCAACAATACAAGTTCCAAATGAGTTTAAGTCACTTCCAATTCCTCTTAAACCGGTTCTAAGTTCACGTCACTCTGAATGCTGCTGTTTCCTCATGTCCTTAGGCCAGCTCCTAGTATCCTTAAGTCACTTATGAATGCTCTTAAACCATTTCTGAGCTTCCTTAAACTATTCCAAATGTGCTTAAGCCACTTCCAACTGTTCTTAAGCCAGTTTGTAGTTTTAAGCCAATTCTGAGCATTCTTAAGCTACTTTGGAGGTTTAGCCACCTCCGAGAGCTCTTAAGCTAGCTCTGAGCACTGCTTCGAAACACTTCTAAGATTAAGCCGGTTCCGAGTGCTCTTAAACTAGTTCTGAATGTGCTCGAGGCACTTCCAATGGCTCTTAAACTAGTTCTGAGTTTAAGCCAGTCCCAAGATTCAATCACTAGCACTCTTAACCCCAAGTACTCTTAACCCCAAGCACTCTTAACCCCAAGCACTCTTAACCCCAAGCACTCTTAACCCCAAGCACTCTTAACCCCAAGCACTCTTACCCCCAAGCACTCTTAACCCCAAGCACTCTTAACCCCAAGCACTCTTACCCCCAAGCACTCTTACCCCCAAGCACTCTTAACCCCAAGCACTCTTACCCCCAAGCACTCTTAACCCCAAGCACTCTTAACCCCAAGCACTCTTAACCCCAAGCACTCTTACCCCCAAGCACTCTTACCCCAAGCACTCTTACCCCCAAGCACTCTTAACCCCAAGCACTCTTAACCCCAAGCACTCTTAACCCCAAGCACTCTTAACCCCAAGCACTCTTAAGCCATTTCTGAGTGATCTGAAGCCAGTTCCAAATGTTTTAACGTGAGCAACGTATATATTTTTTGGCATTATAACAGCAAACTGAGAATGCATGCCCATGAAAAGGGCAAGCATACCATGTTTTATGCTTCAGCATTATATTTCTTCCCTGGCAAAGCCAACACGCTCCCCTCAAATGCACCCACATGGCTTTAAGGATCCACTGCAGCAATTTTGTGAGGATTACATCACCAGCCCAACTGTTGGCTGAGGGCTGTAAACAAAGAGAATGGAAGACTGCATCAGCAGAACTGAACGTGGACTGCAGTCACAGGCAGACTCAAGGGACCAGAGCTGCGAGAAAAAGGATGCTGGAGGCTGCGCTGCTGCAACGGAGAGGAAGTTTGGCACCACTTGGTTGCTGTAGAATGAGCTGCATTGGAAAAGAGAATAAATCAAATGCACAGAAGCATCTGAAGGAGAATAGAAGTGAAATTGGGCTCCGTAATGCCAACAACTTTGTTGAAAGGCTGTTTGAACTGTAATTGTATTGCTGGGATTTAAGCAGTTATAGATAACTAGTTATGTGGAATTAGTTCTTTTCCCCCCAGTTGATAAAGGTATAATAATACCACCATTGTAACCTAATACCTGCCATTGTTGTAAGTATTGTCATTGTAAGTTAAAACAATAAAGAACGTTACGACTATTCTTCTAGTGGCAGGATGTGGAGGAGGAATATCACATGGTTCCAATGCTGGCGTATATACTCCTGCCTTTTTCATTGCGAGTTTTGCAATGACTGATGTAGTATTCTTGTTGTAAAGCAACCTGGCCACTTTTATATAATGTGGAAGCAGCTCAACGCCGTCTGTTGTAGTAATTTTTGAGAAATGACCGTTTTTTTCCAAACTGTAACTGCAATGGCAAGTGACTACCAGGGGCGTTCGTAAAAGATTTTCCCTGACCCACTTCCTGTGGACTGAGAGCAATGAAACTTGGCCCAGTTCGGAGTCCTCCTCTTCATCGGTGCCACCTGGGGACACACACTTCGCCCCTCTTTTGAAGCAACTGTAAACACGTTTCTTGTAGAACTCAGCAGGTTTCTCCAAAAGCCACGTTGTGACTTCGGAAATCAGAGTCCCGTCATCTGAAAAAGGCTTGCCCTTCAAACATAACTTCATTGTTGGAAAGAGGTGGAAGTCCAAGGGTGCAAGCAGGCCTGGATTATCCATAAGGCCACACTAGGCCATGGCCTAGGGGCAGGGCCGTAGCCAGGATTTTGGTTCGGGGGCTGAGTTTGGTCTCGGGCTGAGAAAGGGTGGAGGAGGGTTTACCCTAGCAAACCTTTTGTATTGTTATCCCAATAACCCCATGAAGGTGGGATATAATGAGCATGGTGATCAGATCATGATATGAATAAACATAACAGTTTAAATAATGTACCAGTCAGGCCTTCTCGCGGACCATCCTGAGAATTTCGGGGGGGGGGGAGCTGAAGCCCCCTTAGCCCCCCCTGGCTACATGCCTGCCTAGGGGTGCAGCCATAGGGGGGGGGGAGGCACCAGATCCGGACCCCCCAATTTTTTTAAAGTTTGATCTTCGGGCGCTTCTGCGCCTGCGCGTGGAGTGCCATAGGCCCATAGGGCCTCTGACGTGGCTTCACTCCGCCTCTTCCTCGCTCGCACCAGCCCTTCCTTGGAGGGGCCGGCGCGACCGACGAAGAGTTGGAGGGAAGTTGCGTCAGAGGCCCTAGGGATGGGGCTTCGCTTCGCCTCTTCCTCACTCGCGCCGGCCCTTCCGCGAGCGAGGAAGAGGTGGAGGAAAACCGCATCAGAGGCCCTAGGGGTGGGGCTTCCCTCTGCCTCTTCCGTGCTCCCGCCGGCCCTTCTGCGAGCGAGGACGCGGCAGCGCGAAGCCCCACCCCTAGGTCCTCTGACGCGGCTTCCCTCCGCCTCTTCCTCGCTTGCGCCGGCCCCTCCACTCAAGGAAGGAGGGGCGCCCGGCGCGACCAAGGAAAAGGCGGAGGGAAGCCCCGCCCCTAGTGCCTCTGATGCGCATGCTCAGCATCGGCCCGGGGGCTTCCAATGTGTGGCCTAGGGCACCACAAAGAGTTAATCCGGGCCTGGGTGCAAGGTTGGGTGAATCAGGGGGATGTGGTAGAATTTCAAAGCCACAGGAGCATGCTTCTTCCATTTGGCCAACAGGTACATTGTGAACTGGTGCACTGTCTTCCAGAAGGAGGACACCTTTGGTGAGCATGCCACATTGTCTCTTGGTTTGGATGGCCTCCCGCAATTTCTGCAGTAGTGAAGCATAGTATGCCCCATTGCTAGGGAATCCATCAATCCTACTCAGTGCTGATCTCAAAATACTGTGAGCATGACCTTGCCTGCCGAGAGTTGGGCACGTGCCTTCTTTGGAGATGCTGAGTCATGATTGTATCATCTGGACTTGAGTCTCAGGATCAGAGTGATGGACCCAGCTTTCATCCTGTGTGATCAGCCTGTTGAAAAAGTCCTCCTGGTTTCCATGTCACATCATTGTCAAGACAGCCAGAGCGCATTCAACTTGTTCCTACTTCTGGGAAAGCGTGAGCAGCCGGGGGGGGGGGGGCAACGAGTGGATACCTTATGCATGTGAAGATGGTCTTGGGTGATTTATTTCCATGGACCCCACACTAATCTTGACATTTTGGACTAGGTGGCAAACAGTTACGCCAGGGGTAGGGAACCTTTTTGACTCAGAGAGCCACAAAAGCTAAATATTTGGAAATTTATTTCAGTGAGAGCCATATATATATATATATATATATATATATATATATATATATATATAAAATTTTAAGACTGAATTCAACTAAATGTGAGTATATACATGCATACTATGACAAAAGGGTGGGGAAAAGAAAGGAAAGGGAGTGAGGAAAAGTAAAATAATGAAGGAAAAGAAGAAAGAAGGTGGAAAGAGGGAAGTGAAAAGAAAGGAAGGAGAAGGAAAGGAAGACTTGGGGGAAAGAATAGAAGAGGAAGGAAGGAAGAGGGAGGGAGAATGGAGGAAGGAAGGAAGGGAGAGAGGGGGGAAAGGAAGGAGAGAAGGAGAAGGAAAGGGTGAAGGGGGAGAAAGGAAGAGAAAGGAAGAAAGAGGGAGAATGGAGAAAAGGAAGGAAGAGAGAGGGAAAAGGAAGGAGAGAAGAAGGAAAGGATGAAGGGGGGAAAGGAAGGAAGGAAGGAGAATGGAGGAAAGCAAGGGGAAAGGGAGGGAAAAGTAAGGAGAGAAGAAGGAAAGGGTGAAGGGAGAAAGGAAGGGGAAGGAAGGAAGAGGGAGAATGGAGGAAAGAAGGAAGGGAAGAGGGGGGAAAGGAAGGAGAGAAGGAGAAGGAAAGGGTGAAGGGGAGAAAGAGGAAGGAAGAGAGAATGGAGGAAAGAAGGAAGGGGAGAGAGGGAGGGAAAAGGAAGGAGAGAAGGAAAAGGTGAAGGAGGAGACAGGAAGGAAGGAAGGAAGGAAGGAAGGAAGGAAAGAAAGGAAAGGAAAGAAAGGAAAGAAAGGAAAGAAAGGAAAGAAAGGAAAGAAAGGAAGGAAAGAAAGGAAAGGAAAGAAAGGAAGGAAAGGAAGGAAGGAAGGAAGGAAGGAAGGAAGGAAGGGCCAGGCTGCTTTGGAGAGCGAGATGCAATCATGAAAAGAGCCACACCTGGCTCCCGAACCATAGGTTTCTGACGCCTGGGTTACGCGGTGGTTTTCCAATATGGCGACCTTCACTTGCTGTATGGTGTGTTCATCAATAGCAGCGTGGGGTCGCCCTGGAATTGGAGCTGTTTCCACCGAACTCTGGCCACATTGGAATGGAGGATGCCAGTTCTTGATACATCATTTGATGGGGAATCATCTCCATTAACCTCTTTCATCTCATCGAACGTCTCCTCTGGTGTGGGGCCTTTCAAGTAAAGGAGCTTGAGGACTTCTCTGTATTCCACTGGGTCCATTCTCAAACTTCACGCCACTTCAGCACCGGTAAAAGGGTTTGGTGGACACTGTGGATTCAAACAATAATGGTTCTGGACCAAACTTGGCAAGGATACTCAATATGCCCAAATGTGAACACTGGTGGAATTTGGGGAAAGACCGTGATCAGTTCTGAATTGTAAATATCATTGCACATTTCAGCGTCCTGTGATATATAGAAGTGGGTCAGGGGAAATCTTTAATGAATGCGCCCCGTACTTCCTTAACCATGGAATTGTAAAAGTAACTCCCCAAGCTCTGGTTGAAATGATATAAGGACCATGTAACTGTATGTCTAGAAAACTTCATTTCTGTAAAACAAGAACATGCTTTATATAAACTATGTGCATTGCTTTCAATGGGTTTTTGTTGCACACCTTCACAGGTGGGATATATTTCTCCTTTTTAATACTAATACTACTACTAATAATAATTTTATTTCTTACTCGCCTCTCCTCGTGGCTTGAGGTGGGTTACAGAATCATTAAAACACACAAACATTGCAAAATACCACAAATACATGTATCAAAATGGTATAAAAGATACATATTAAAACATGAAGCACAATAATCTCAATCAAACAGCTCAGGGAAAGATCTCAGAGGCTCACATGTCTTTGGAATACTTGAACAGAAGCTTTCCGAAGCTTTAGGTACTCTTACTGCTTATTACAGGGAAAACCAACGACAACGCAGAAAGAACCGCAACTTGGAAACAACATCACCCAAGGAGACTTTCTGCTGTGCTTTCTGCAACTGAACTTGCCTATCTCAGATTGGCCTTATTAGTCATCAACGCACTTGTAAAAAGCGTGGCATGAGTCCTTCCTAATAATCTTTGTTCGCGAAGTAATGCCGAGAGGGAGAGAGACACTAATGCACAGAGCATGGGAAATAAACAAGACGAACTCCAACTTTTAGCACAACACTACAAATATGATTTCATAGGCATCACTGAAACCTGGTGGAATGACGCCCATCGCTGGAATGTAAACATCAAGGGCTATAACCTCTTTCGCAGAAACCGAACAAAGGAGAGAGGAGGCGGAGTAGCCTTATATGTCAAAAACTGTTACGCTGCAGAAGAGATGCAAGACTGCAATGTTTTTGTTCCAGTTAATTTATTATCTCCTCTTATTTTATTCAGTAGGATCTCCAAAGTAATGATAATCAGTAAAGGTGATAAAGGGCATCCTTGTCTTGTCCCTTTCTGTATTCTGTATGGATCTGGTCTGGACCAAGCTTGAGATGAATACTCAGTATGCCTAAATATGAACATTGGTGGAGTTTGGGAAAATAGACCTTGATATTTGGGAGTTGTAATTGCTGTGATTTATAGTTCGCCTACAATCATATAGCATTCTGAACTCCACGAACGATGGAATTGAACCAAACTTGGCACACAGAACTCCCATGACCAACAGAAAATACTGGAAGGGTTTGGTGGGCACTGACCTTGAGTTTGGGAGTTGTAATTCAGCTACATCCAGAGAACCCTGTGGACTCAAAGAATGATCGATCTGGACCAAACTTGCCATGGATACTTAATATGCCCAAATGTGAACACTGGTGGAGTTTGGGGAAAATAGATCTTGACATTTGGGAATTGTAGTTGCTAGGATTTATAGTTCGCCTACAACTACAAGTCCAACTTTGCCCAGGCCTGATCTAGAATGAATGCAAATTGTCACCAAACTACAACTGCCAAGATGTAGCAGTCACAGTGGGGTCAAACTTCATCCATTCCATAGTGTGGACACACACTTGGAGACCTTTCAGTGCTTGCTCTTTCTACCTTCAGTTGTCTGAAAGTTCTGGGCTGGCTCTGGATTTAAAGGGGGACCATGGTCTGGAGAGCCCAAAAGGCCTGGGGGATAACAGGGCTGGGCTCTGGGGCCTGAGAAATGCCACTTCGCTCTCAGCAGGGCTCTGGGCCTCTTTCAGAGAAGCAAGTTCATCATCTGAGGGAAGCATTATGGAAGGCATGGACAGCTCAGGAACATCTGGGTGCAACTGGAGATGTGCCACAAAGTTGGGAGAATCACGGACTGCAGAACCCACGAAGGGTGAATGCCTAGCATTAGTGTCATTAGCAGTGAGCTGGCCTTCCTTGTCCTCATCACTGGAGAGTGAAGGATGTTGCAAAGCCACCATCGGCTTTTCCTGACCAGACATGGTGATGGTGGGCTCGTTGCTTTGGGGTGAAGGCAAGGAGCTCCCACTCCCCTGAGTGCTTTGGAAATCCAGGTGCAGCTTGTCCGCTGGTCTAGGAATTGGCATGTTTGGGGTGCTTTTTTCCGGCTGCTGCCTTGACACTCTGCAGATTTCTTGGATCTGCTGCTGAAGCCTCAGTTTACCTGTTGAGAAAGCAGAATCAACAGGTCTGTGTAGCTTTTAACATCCAGCCATTTTCTACATTCCTGAAATGGGATGCTGTGAGTTTTCCGGGCGATCTGGCCATGTTCCGGAAGCATCCTCTCCTGACGTGTCACCCACATCTATGGCAGGCAACGTCAGAGATTGTGAGGTCTGTTGGAAACTAGGCAAGTGGGATTTATGTATCTGTGAAATGTCCAGACAGAGGAATTGATCGGCAACTGAACGTACTAGAAGTTAGGGGACAATTCCCCCAGGCCCGGGTTACCCATAGGGCCAACCTAGGCCATGGCCTAGGGACGCAAGCCAAGGGGGGCGCAAATCACGGACCAAAAAAAAGTGTTTTAAAAAAACCCCTCAGTGGCCAGCCGCTCCCGCCCACCAAGAGGAAAGGAAGTGGCCGCCACACAGAACCGGAAGTGAGCGGCGCGGCCCGGGAGGAACGCGAAGCCTGGCTTGAGTAGCCTTTCGCACCCAAACCACCCTGTGTATGTCCCGCGCTTCGCCGTATGTTTTGCCCCACCTCCCACCGAAAGGACACGGATGGGAGCGTCCCCGACAGCGTCCATTTTGGCCGCGTCATGGAAAATAAACAGGCAGGTCCTCCTTCGCGGGCGTTCCAACGGCCTGCCTTGGCGGCGCGCGGCACGGTGGTTGCCGTGGTAACAGTGGCCGCTCATGCTGGCCGAGTGGGCGTGGCTTATTTATTTATTTATTTATTTGCTCGACTTCTTAGCCGCCACTCCCAGGTGTGGCCTCCTTGCAACCGAGGAGGAGCAGCGGCCCTGAAGGAGACGGGTGGGTGTCTCTCTATCTCCAGGGAGGGCCTCCCCCCTGAAGGAAGGAAGGCCCCCCAGGCCTCTCCCTACTACTCTCCCTCCCTAATCAGCCCCGGCAGATGGCCACCCCGCCACGGCCCCCAAGCCCCTGGGCGAGGAAGGAAGGAAGGAAGGAAAGCAGGCGCGGCTTGGGCCCCACCCTCCCTTCCTGTATCCCAAACAACAACTTTCAGTGCCGGTAGTAGAGGGGGCGTAATTCCAAAGTGTGGCCTAGGGTGCAAAAAGGTGTTAATCCGGGCCTGAATTCCCCATGATTTATAGGAGTTGTAAGTACTGGGATGTATAGTCCACCTGAAATTTAAGAGCGCTCTGAACTCCATCAACGATGGCAGTGGAAGTAACTTGGCTCACAGAAGCCCCCACGACCAACAAAAAACACTGGAGGTCTTTGGAGGGATTTATAGGAGTTGTAGTTCACCTACATCCAGACCGCACTATGAACCCAAACAATGATGGATCTAAAACAAACTTGCCATGTGTACCCAATATGCCCAAATTTGAATCCTGATGGGTTCTGAGGGGAATTGGCATGGTCATTTTGGAGTTTTAAGTACTGGGATACATAGTTCACCTGCAATCAGTGAGAACTCTGAACTCCACCAAAGTCGGAATTGGACCAAACTTGGCACACAGAGCCCCCATAACCAGCAAAAAAATACTGGAGGTCTTTGGGGAAAATTCACCTTGATACGGGAGAGTTGTAGTTCACCTACATCCAAAGACCACTGTGAAGCCAAACACTGATGGATCTGGACCAAATTTGGCACACAGACCTGATATGCTGAAAGGGGAAGGGTTTTGGGGGAACTGACCTTCCTTTCTGGGAGTTGTAGTTCACCCACAACTGGGGAAACTGTGGTCTCCACTGATGAAGGACCTGAACCAAACTTGGCACACAGAACCCCATGACTAACTTAACCTACTGGAGGGGTTTGAGGGGGCTGACTCACCATAGTGGGAGTTGTAGTTTACCCTACAGCCAAAGAGCATACTGAACCCCACCGATGATGAATCTAGAGTGAGCTTGCCCAACAAACTTCAACCACTGATGGGGTTTCAGGGGGTTAACCTGGCGCCGGCATGATGTGAGTTGTAGTTCACCCACAGCCTTATGCACTTTGTGCAATTAAAAATGGACTTTTTCAAAGTACCCAGCAACTTTGGAAGAAAATAGAGTGCTATTTCAGCTATTTCTATATTACCTTTCACGAGGTTCTCATTCTTCTGCTTCAGAGCCTCAATTTCAGACGTCATGGAGGAAATCTGGAATGAAGAGACAAGTGACACATAGATTAGATACTCAGAAGGCAAATGTCATATTTCTGGATGTATGCATTCAGTGCTAACTGGCAACTGCAATTTTGCCAGAGGGGTTGTGAACCTGCTCTGGATCTCAGTTCAAACATCAGATCTATTTGGAATTCCTTCCCAAAATAGGTTCAGCACCTTAGATGGTATATTTACAGTTTGGATTAAGAAGCAGATTAAGAAGCTTCATTGCTCCATTCCTCCCCCAAAGTAGACGTTGATCCACTACTGCAGTGGTTCTCAACCTTACAAATGCCACGACCCCTTAATACAGTTCCTCATGTTGTAGTGACCCCCAACCATAACATTTACGTTGCTATTTCACAACTGTAATTTTGCTACTGTTATGAATTGCAATGTAAATATCTGATACGCAGGATGTATTTTCATTCACTGGACCAAATTTGGCACAAATCCCTAATATGCCCAAATATGAGTTGGGTGTGTGTGTGTTGATTTTGGGAGTTGTAGTTGCTGGGATTTATAGTTTACCTACAATCAAAGTGCATTCTGAACTCCACCAATGATGGAACTGAACCAAACTTGATACACAGAACTCCCGTGACCAACAGAAAGCACTGGAAGTGTTTGGTGGGTAATGGGCTCAAGTTTTGGAGTTGTAGTTCACCTACATCCAGAGAGCAATGATGGATCTGGACCAAACTTGGCACTAATACTCAATATGCCCAAATGTGATGGGGTTTGGGGGAAATAGACCTTGACATTTGGGAGTTGTACTTGCTGGGATGTATAGTTCACCTACAATCAAAGCGCATTCTGAACTCCACCAATGAGGGAATTGAACCAAAGTTGGCACACGGAACTCCCGTGACCAAGAGAAAACACTGGAAGGATTTGGTGGGTAATGGGCTCGAGCTTTGGAGTTGTAGTTCACCTACATCCAGAGAGCACTGTGGACTCAAACAATTATGGATCTAGACCAAACTTGGCACTAATACTCAATATGCCCAAATGTGGTGGGGTTTGGGGAAAATAGACTTTGACATTTTGGAGTTGTAGTTGCTAGGATGTATAGTTTACCTACAATCAAAGCGCATTCTGAACTCCACCAATGATGGAATTGAACCAAACTTGGTACACAGAACTCCCATGACCACGAAGAAACACTGGAAGGGTTTGGTGGGTAATGGGCTCAAGTTTTGGAGTTGTAGTTCACCTACATCCAGAGAGCACCGTGGACTCAAACAATTATGGATCTGGACCAAACTTGGCACTAATACTCAATATGCCCAAATGTGGTGGGGTTTGGGGAAAATAGACTTTGACATTTGGGAGTTGTAGTTGCTGGGATGTATAGTTCACCTACAATCAAAGCGCATTCTGAACCCCACCGACAATAGAATTGGGCCAAACTTCCCACACAGAGACCCCCCATGACCAACAGAAAATATTGTGTTTTCTGATGGTCTTTGGCGACCTCTATGACACACCCTCGTGACCCCCCAGGGTTCCCGACCCCGACGTTGAGAAATGCTGCACTACTGGAAGGTTATTCCCAGTTTGGAAAGAGAAGAGAAGGCACAATTCCCAGATGTCCAGCAACTTCCATCTCAGCTCGCGTAAACTGGGTTGGATCTGGATTCAAGTATCCTCGTTCAAATAAATGAGACTTAACGTGGGCACAGCTGCAATTCAAGAGAGAGGAGCTATCTTCTGGCACAGTATATAGGAAGGTGCCTTGCTGCAATAGGTTTCCTTACCGTTTCCGCTTTTTGTTTCAGCTGCTGCCTCATACTCTCTACTTCTCCGCTGCTGCAGTCAATGTCCTGCAATTCAGGTTCACCTTCTTTGGAAAGCTGGAGGGATTCAGCTCCAACCTATGGAAGAAACTTAAAATAATGTTCTGGAAATTGAGAGATCTGACCTTCAGGAGCTATCAGGGAACTGAATGAAGGCTGCACACCTGTTCCGGCCCCTACTGGGCCTGTTTGGTATTACATTATGTACCTGGTTTGTCCCTACCTGCATTCCTTTGTTCTGTTTCAAATGCAGATATAAATACTAACCCAGTGTTTTTCAACCTTTTTTGAGCCGCAGCACATTTTTTACATTTACAAAATCCTGGGGCACACCACCAACCAAAATGACACAAAACGACACTCTAACACAGTAATACATATAGTTCATATGTTTTTAAATGTATTTATACACTCAGTGTGAAACCTGGGCCTGTTTCGATGAACGCAACATAGATATCCTGGCAGGAATGGCAGAAAGACACAAACTTCCCACACAGAACTCCCATAACCAAGAGAAAATGCTATAAGAGTTTGGTGGGCATCGACCTTGGGTTTTGGAGTTGTAGTTCACCTATATCCAGAGAGCACTGTGGACTCAAACAATGTTGGATCAGGACCAAACTTGGCATGAATATTCAATATGCCCAAATGTGAACACAGATGGAGTTTGGGGGAAATAGAATTGACATTTGGGAGTTACAGTTTCTGGAGGGGAGGCCTCGAAAGACCAGCAGTCTCCCTCTCACTTAGGTTGCCCCCTCCCTCCCCACCAGGCTTGAATTAGGGTCATGGGGAGCAGGAGCCTCACTCACCACCTGCACTGCTCCTCGGGGGCATCTCGGGGCTGGTGAAGCAGGCAGGAAGGAAGGCAGCGGTGGCGGGCAGGGAGCCGGAGGGAGGCCAAGAGCGGTTTTGCACGCACCGGGGAGGAGGGGGAGGAAGGAGGGGCGGGGCCGGTGCTGGACTGAACCATCCGGCATTAGGCCCTTGGGGAGGCAAGAGGAGGTCTCTACTTGGGGAAAGGGAGGCGGGCCCTCCCAATGCATGGAGAGGGAGAGACCAAGTAGACAACGGGTGGGGAGGGTGTGTGTTTGTAATGTTGTGCCTTTATCGAGGTAGGTTTCTTAGGGTTTTTATACTTCAACACACTAGACTCTCTCCCCCCTTCCTGGAGGTTTCAATTTCCCAAGGCACACCGATTATCGCTCACGGCACACTAGTGTGCCCCGGCGCACTGGTTGGGAAACACTGTACTAACCTATTAATAATCTAAAATGAAAATTGTAGAACGTTCTTTGTAGATATTAATAATAAACAATTTAAGAAAAGATTTAAATGGGAAATAATCTGTTACGAAAATTTAAGATTATTTTCCATTGAAGAACTTAAAAAAGAATATATGAAAACCAGGAGATAATGTGAGAAGACATAAGAAGGCACATCTAATGGACTTGACATTAAAAATGATCGAATCCTCAATATTTTATGAAATAGAGACAAAGACTTAGCTGTAACAATGATAATTTTGTAATAGAACTCCCAATACCTCTATTTATTTATTTACTTAGAGTATTTATATTCTGCCCTTCTCACCCCGAAGGGGAACTCAGGGTGGATCACCGAACACTTTTCTGGAAACACTGAATGTCATTATACACTGACAAGGCAGACAATTGTACATAGATAGAGGTAAACATAGGCTTTCCCATCTTCGGCATCTTGGAGGCTTTTGCTCGGTTCCGGCCACAAGGGGGTGCTGTCACTTCAACGTCCCTGCCAAAGAGCTTTGTTCGTAAACTTCCTCCTTGATTGAATTGCCGGCATTTTTCTAACATTTCCTTATGGAAATTTATACTTCCCTATTTTATGAATACCTCCCTCCTTATGAATACCTCCCTACTTTAAAGCTGTATCTATTTATCTACTCACATTTGCTTTCAAATGGCCTCAAACTGTCAACTTTTCGATTGGCAAGATTTACTGCAGCTGGCAGTTAACATGCTTTGCTAAAGCCTGGCCCCACAACTTTTCCAAACTCACTTGAGCTTCACAGAGCCTCATGCCCAAGCACAGTGTTGATGCAATGGGAATAGACTTAAAAGCACTGGGAATGTGGCGCAGCTGGCTGGGTGTCAACTGCATAAGATCTCTACTGACCAGAAGGTCATGGGTTCGAGGCCTGCCCGAGTCGGGGTGAGCTCTCGACCAATTTGTGTAGCTTGTTGTCGACCTTTGCCACCCGAAAGACAGTTGCATCTGTCAAGTAGGAAATTTTTGTGGGGAGGCTAAATTTAACTGATTTCTGGAATGTTAAATTGCCTCTGTGTCTGTATATACATGTTGTATGTCAATGGCATTGAATGTTTGCCAGTATATGTGCATTGTGATCCGCCCTGAGTCCCCTGCGGGGTGAGAAGGGCAGAATAGAAATGACGTAAATAATAAATAAATAAATAAAAGATAGAAAGAATGGAGAACAAGAGAGTTCCTACCGGAGTTCCTTGAGATGTAGGAGACATGGCAGAACTTTCTTTCCGGAGTCTTCCAGATTTCCTGGTCCCTTGCTTCTGCTGTGCCCTCTGCCTGAAAATCCCTTTCAACTGTTAGGAGAAGACAAAGCAAATGTCAAGCTACTCTTTTGAGTTGAGATACTTTTAGCCAGCTGCAAATGGCCAAATGTGTTGGCTGAAATAATGACCACAGGTGACTATGAAGACAGCAAAACTGGCTCCAGCTGGGATGGGAGTCCTAGTAGGGAGGAACTTAAATACTATCCAGTCAACAAATAGCAGTTTCAAATAATATATTGTATGATGATCTATATACTCATAAACATATCAAATCATTGTTATCATCATAATGTTTTGCCTGCAATCGGGTAAGCATACACAGCAGTAATTTCATGCAGTGATCAGTACAATAATTCATTGATATTCACAATAATTCATTGATATTCATTGATTCATTTATTCATTCAATTACATAAATTCAACACATTCTGCATCAGTCCCATCTCATGAGTCCCATAGTCCATTATTGCAATATTCACAATTATAAGTCAATACCCGCGCTGAAATCGTTGTCAGACCGCAATGAGCCTACTTTGAACTATTATTATTATTTACTCATGAGATGGACTCATGAGATGGGACTGATGCAGAAAGTGTTGAATTTATGTAATTGAATGAATATCAATGAATTATTGTACTGATCACTGCATGAAATTACTGATGTGTATGCCCGATTAAGCAAAACATTATGATGATAAGAATGATTTGATATGTTTATGAGTATATAGATCATCATACAATATATTATTTGAAACTGCTATTTGTTGACTGGATAGTCTTTAAGTTCCTCCCTACTAGGACTTTACTTCCTAGAGTTACCACTCTTTGAATCTCCAGCTGGGATGGGAGCAGGAATTTCAAAGCACTGTACTGTATAAAATGCACCGGGAATGTGTTGTCAGAGCTGGCTGAGCCAGCTGCACTAGATCTCTACTGACCCATGAGATGGACTCATGAGATGCCGGACTGATGCAGAATGTGTTTGTCTGTCTATGTAATTGAATGAATATTAATGAATTATTGTACTGATCACTGCATGAAATTACTGATGTATAAAATAAAAATAAAAATAAAAAAATAAATAAAACGTCTGTTTTTCACTGTTATGGCATCTCAGCTTAATTGGCATCACTTCCGCTGATTTAATAAACTCCCTAGGTGGCTTCTTCTTCAACTTGGTGAGATTTATTTAGGAACATTGGGCTTCTTCGCCAACACCAGGCGTATGGACCTACACGGTGGTCTGTCACCGCTATCCATAACCGCATATCAGGTCTTGGTATCCGCACCTTGGGTTTCGCTATCCGCGTCTCGGATCTCACTCTCCGCGGCCATTTTAAATCGCTCTATTTTGCAGCTCACATTAGACAATACATAAATAGGGTCCACCAGTTGTTAGGAGTTGTGGGAGTTGAAGTCTAAAACACCCAGAGGACCGAAGTTTGCCCACGCCTGGTCTATAGCCAATCAGAGCCAGTTTGGTGTAATGCAGGGGTCGGGACAGGCCCGGATTAATGGTTTGTGGCACCCTAGGCCACACTCTCTAAATGCCGCCCCCGGGGGGTGGGGCCGCTTGAGGGGACGGGGTCTCTTGCGGGGGGTGGAGCCGGCACGACGAAGAAGGAGCCGGGGGGAAGTCCCGCCCCTAGGGCGACTGATGTGGCTTCCCCCGCCGCCTCCTCGCTCGCACGGGCGAGCGAAGCCACATCAGTCGCCCTAGGGGCGGCTGGGCTTTTCCCCAGCTCCTTCTCCCTTTGCACGGGTGGGCGCCACTCCTTCCTTCACTGAAGGGAGGAGGGGCGGAGCCGGCGCGAGGGAGAAGGAGCCAGGGAAGTCCCGCCCTAGGTGTCTGACGTGGCTTCCCCTGCCGCCTCACTCGCACGGGCGCCCTCCTCCCTTCACTGAAGGAAGGAGCGGCGCCCCGCCAGCGCAACAAGGAGGCGGGGGGGAAGCCACGCCAGACGCCCTAGGGGTGGCGGAACTTTCCATGGCTCCTTCTCCCTCGCTCCTTCTCAGTGTGCGCAGTTCGGACTAAAATTTTATTATTATTTCAATTTTGGGGGGTCTGGATCTGCTGCCCCCCCAAAGCTGCCGCCCTAGGCCATGGCCTAGGGTGGCCTTATGGGTAATCCGGGCCTGGGTCGGGAACCTTTTTGACTCAGTAGTAAGAAATCAGTTTGTGTGTGTCAACTGTAAAATAGGGTGTGTGGAAGGGCCCTGGGTTACCTGAGGTCATTTCCACACCGTTGAATAAAATCCCATTTTATCGGCTTTGAATCAGATTATATGGCAGTGTGGACTCAGAAAACCCAGTTCAAAGCAGATATTGTGTTATATGTTTCACATTTTTGTAGTGGGTAGGGTAGATCATTTTGACTTGGTTGTTTTATAAGTAGCTCACACGCTGGAAAAGTGGGGGCACCCCTTGTTTAGGGCTTTATAGGCTAAAGCCATCACTTTGAATTGTGCTTGGTAGCAGATTAAAATAGCCAAGGAATACAGCAGCAAGGGGCAGAAGTGGAACTGAACCCTCCAATGAGACATCGTAGCCGAAGCGTGGTTGTTTGCAGAGCCTTTACATACCTCAACGCCTTCCCATCTCATGCCAACCTTGACACCATGGCACTTCCTTTGGCTGCACCCACACCCTTTCAGTCCAAAGGAGACAAATCGAGAGGTGGGTGGATGACATCGTAATAGTATGTCCTCTTTACCTGTTCGGTCACCAGCTGATGCTGCAGCTTGAGGCTCTCCTGCTCTTGCTGGGGACTCCGGATGACTTTTGCACCTGGTTCCAGTTGGCGGCCCTGAAGGAAGAAAGACCTCAAGGTGGGCGAAGAAGCCAGACAGGAATAGCACCACCTCTGCCTGATTTCCTGCCTTTTTCATGGCTCCTTGCCTCTGTTAGTAAGAGGTGAATGTATGCCCCGGGGCTTCTGGAGAGCTAGCTGTGTATTGCAGGCCACAGTGAACATTCAAGGCACCAGCAATGCCCTTGAACCTACCCCAGGATAAGGCTCTTCCTTAGCTTCCCACTCGCATTGTCCCTCATTATTGACATGGACCTGTGTAGGCAGAGAAGGGAACTAACTACCTTCCAACCCGGTTTGGTAAATACTATTCATTTGAGCTACGAATCCCAGCAATGCGAATAGGACAGAGAACTCCAGATTGAAAAAAATAATATTATTTTTAATATTTAGTAATATTTAATAATAATTTAATAATAAATAATATTTAATAATAAAATAAATAAATAATAAAATCCGGAGCTTTGAGGACCCATGGTATGTGTGTATATATGTGTGCGAGAGAAAGATGTATGCACACACATGTATGGTACATGTGTGCACTCTCACACATAATTTCAAAAGGGTTAGAAAACCTAGCCAACTATATGCCATTAAAGGATCAATATGCCTCAAAGCAGTGTTTCTCAACCTCCCTAATGCTCATGTTCCTCATGTTGTGGAGACCCCCAACCATAAAATTATTTTCGGCGCTGCTTCATAATGGTAATTTTGCTACTGTTATGAATTATAATGTAAATTTCTGATATGCAGGATGTATTTTCATTCACTGGACCAAATTAGGCACAATACCCGATATGCCTGAACAAAAGGGGTATGTGTATCTATGAAAGGAAATCCCAGAAAAGTGGATTATCTCATGCTATATCAATAAAGCACATGCAAACATGTCTTATACAAAATACTGTATATATCTCTATTTTCTCAAGGTTGTCTGCATTGATTCAATATAAAGGAAGTACTCATACAAATGCAAACCGTGTATAGAGAAGCCCGGTATAATCCGGTATAGGAGGGATTTCCGTGGTATATCAAGGGGTCCACAAAGCTCAATATACAGGTCAACACAATTAAGCAACTAGGTAACATTCTACACAATATCGAGTTCAACACATTGAGGCCAGCCCTAGAGGTTACCTTTAGTGATGTTCCTGTATTCCTGCCAATCGATGGTCCTCTAGTTTCCAATAAGGAGTTTTGATGATATCCACGGCAGTACAATACCCAGGAGGAGTGTCTAGAAGACCTGGAATTCCCTGAGGAAGCATCTACACGACGCGAAACGGCCCCTTTTGCGGCGTCCTCATATTTCAAGCCATTGGCGCACTTCCAGCTCGACCCACACAGCTACGGCTGCCATTGTTGCTCCATGCCCACTTGACTTTGATACTCCAAGACTGTGAGTCCACTTGGGCACATTTCATGAACTGCCTTACTGCCCTCACCCAGCCAAACCACTTACTCCTTTGGACTTTTTCAATTGTGTTGAACTCTGTTGTTAATTGATATACTGTGTAGACCTCTTTTGATATAGTACTCAATGTGTTGAACTCGATATTGTGTAGAACGTTACCTAGTTGCTTAATTGTGTTGACCTGTATATTGGGCTTTGTGGACCCCTTGATATACCATGGAAATCCCTCCTATACCGGATTATACCGGTATATAACAGATTATATACTGGAACACCCTGCCCAGGGATATCAGATCGGCTCCCTCCCTCCTTACCTTTCAGAAAAAAATTGAAAACTTGGCTCTCTGAGCAAGCATTTGGAGTTTCAGCTTAATTAGTCAACTGAATTGGAAATGACCTAGGTGCGACGGCGACGGCGACGGAATGGATAAAAGACTGAATATGACGACATAGTGGGGTTTTTTAAAAAAAAAGTTATTGTTTTTGATGTTTTAATGTTTTTAGATATCGTAATGATTTGTTTTTATTCTATTGATGTATTTTTTAGATGGCATCGAATTGTGCCGATTGTTCGCCGCCCTGAGTCACCTTCGGGCTGATATGGGCGGGGTATAAGTGATATAAATAAATAAAGAAATAAATAAAATAATAAATTTGGTCCAGTTAATGAAAATACATCCTGCATATCAGATATTTACATTATGATTCATAACAGTAGCAAAATTACAGAAGCAACGAAAATAATTTTTTGGTTGGGGGTCTCCACAACATGAGGAACTGTATTAAGGGATCACGGCATTAGGAAGGTTGAGAATCACTGCACGAGATCCTGTCTGACAATTGGAAGCTAAGAAGGGTTAGTACCTGGTTAGCACTTGAATGGGAAACTTTTATTGAATGTCAGGTGTAACAGGCTGTATTTCAGAGGCAGGAATGGACAAAAGCATCTCTGAGCATCCCTGATCTAAGAAAACCCTACAACATGCAAATTGAAGATATTCAAAAATAGGCTGGCTTGGAGTCCAGTGGACCTGCGTTATGGGATGGCTTGAGTTATGTATTCTTGTATGGCAAAATGGGGTTGGATTCTCCAGCAACTCTATAGAGCAGGGCTGCCCAGGAAGTCAATCGCGATCGACCAGTCGATCCCGGGACCGAAGGAGGTCGATCCCAGCCAGATGGAGCGCTTCTCATAAGGGGCGGAGCCAGGCTGTGCCAAGCTCCACCCCTCCTCCGGCTTCAGCACTCCCAGCAGCTTCTCCAGGCTTGAGGATGGCAATGCCAAGCCAGTGGTGGCATAGCTAGCACAAGGCTGGTTTGACATTGCCATCCTCAAGCCTGGAGAAGCTGCTGGGCTCCAAAGCCAGAGGGAGGGGCGGGGCTTGGCGCGCCTGGCTCCGCCCCTCTGGCTTCCGCTCTACCAGCAGCTTCTCCAGGCTTGAGGATGGCAATGCGGAGCCAGTGGTGGCATAGCTATCACAAGGCTGGCTTGGCTCTGCCCTCCTCAAAGCTGGAGAAGCTGCTGGTAGAACTGAAGCCAGAGGGGGGTGGAGCCAGGCTGTGCCAAGCCCCGCCCCCCCCCCTCCCCTCTCCAGCCGTGAGGAGGTAGGTAGATCTTTCTGACTTGGTTTTATTATAAGTCGCTCGCATGCTGAAAAAGTGTGGGCACCCCTGCTATAGACATTCTTATTCCAATTCTATTCCAGACCTGATGTGGAGGAACAGCTTGGCTTTGGCTGCTGGACTGCAACTGCTGGATTTGGTGGTGCAAAGCTTGGCTGCGGTTCCGTTCTAGTTCCAGTTCCTGCTTACAAGCATCCAGCTGGACCTGGAGAAGTAAGGGAGTGTCTGCCTGCCAGGAAGAAAAAGAAATAGAGAGATGGAGATCTCAGAGCAGGATCTTAAGTAGATGAGCTCCTTTCACATATATTTACTCATGTATCAGTCTACCTCATGTACGAATGAGTCAAGGGCAAGTTAAAACTTGTGCGCCAACTGCGGCTGTACCTTGGGAAGTCTGACTTGGCCATGGTGATCCATGCTCTGGTTACATCCCAAATAGACTACTGCAACGTTCTCTACATGGGGTTGCCTCTGAAGACTACCTGGAAGCTTCAGTTAGTCCAACGTTCGGCAGCCAGGGGAACAGGAAGCGTACAACTCCTCTGTTGCGCCAGTTCCACTGGCTGCCAATTAGCTTCCGAGCACAATTCAAAGTGCTGGTGTTGACCTACAAAACCCTATACGGTTCCGGCCCAGTTTACCTGTCCAAACGTATTCTCCCCTACAAACCATCAAGGCAGTTAAGATCTTCTGGAGGGACCCTCCTCTTGGTCCCACCACATTCGCAATCACAGCTGGTGGGTATGAGAGACAGGGCCTTTTCTGTGGTGGACCCTCGGCAGTGGAACTCCCTCAGATCCCCCATGATCAACAAAATATACTGGAGGTCATTGGGGAAAATTCACCTTGATTTGGGGGAGCTATAGTTCACCTACATCCAGAGAGCATTGTGAACCCAAAAACTGATGGATCTGGATCAAACTTGGCACACAAACCAGATATGTTGAAATGTGATTAGTGGAGGGGTTTTGGGGGGAACTGATCCTCCTTTCTGGGAGTTGTAGTTCACCCACAACTAGAGAAACCGTGACCTCCGTCGATGATTGACCTTGACCAAACTTGGAACACAGAACCCCCATGACTAACTCAACCTACTGGAGGGATTTGAGGGGGCTGATTGAGTTGTAGTTTACCCTACAGCCGGAGAGCACACTCAACCCCACCGATTATGCATTTTAGAGCAAACTTGCCCAAAATAACAAACTTAAAGTACTGATGGAGTTTTTCGGTGTTGACCTGGCATGATGCGAGTTGTAGTTCACCCATAATCATTTGCATTTGGTACAAATAAAAAACTGACTTTTTCAAATAACCTGGGCAACACTGGGTTCCCAAGCTAGTCACTGTATATAATAGAACTTGAGCATCCATAGATTTTGCCGTCTGGAACCAAATCCCAGTGGAAGCCAAAGACCAATGGGAATGTTTTTCTTGAGCCATTTCAGCATTGTTGTCTGCTGAGAAAGGCACTCAAGGAGAACTAGAAGGGAAGGATCTCTGCTGACCAGAAGGTCATGAGTTTGAGGCCTGCCTGGATCGAGGTGAGCTCTCGAACAATTGTGTAGCTCGTTGTCGAACTTTGCAACCCGAAAGACAGTGGCATCTGTCAAGTAGGAAATTTAGGTACCACTTTGTGTGGGGAGGCTAAATTTAACTGATTTACAAGGCCATAAAATATCCAGGAAGTACACAAAAAAGAATGAAGGAATGCAACAGCTCCCCCTGGTGGCCAGAAGCTGTAATGTTAAATTGCCTCTATGTCTGTCTATATATGTTGTATGTCAAATGGCATTGAATGTTTGCTTGTATGTGTGCATTGTGATCCGCCCTGAGTCCCCTGCGGAGTGAGAAGGGCGGAATATAAATGATGTAAATAATAAATAAATAAATAAATAAGGAGGCTGGCTTCTTGGCCATACCTTGGCAGAGAAGGCCTGGCTTTGCGTTCGAATCACCTCCAGCTCTTCCTCTTTGGTCTTCAAGGCTGCAGCTGCCTCTTCCCATCTATTCTTCCAGTAAAGGGACACTTGCTTTTGCTCCACCAACTGGTTTTCCGTCTCCTCCTGTTTGCTGTGCAAAGCTGCTTTCAGCTCCTGGCAATGCGTCTGAATGAGCTCCTTCTCCTTTTGCTGCAAGGTCTGGGATTCCCTATTGAATCAGAAAGAACACGGATATACCGATATGAAACAAGCATGAATGACACTTTCTTTTTGGATAACAATCCCCCAAATAGTGACCAATTAATTCAACAAACAGTCATACCCAAAATATCATCTCTCTAGTTAGTTCAAGCCATCATGGGAACCCAAATGATTGTAGCTTGTAGCATGTTACTGAAGTTCCCTAATGCCTAATGGCGATCTTAAGGCAACACTAGTATTATGGGGTTTTCTGACACTGAGAATATGTGACTTGTCTGGGCAATCATGGTTCTAAAGTATTTACAAAACTAAAGTTCTGGTGGTGAACACTAGGTGGCGCTGGTGCTTTGCTTCTACAGTGTTGCTCAAGTTCTGGTGGTGAACACTAGGTGGCGCTGGTGCTTTGCTTCTACAGTGTTGCTCAAGTTCTGGTGGTGAACACTAGGTGGCGCTGGTGCTTTGCTTCTACAGTGTTGCTAAAGTTCTGGTGGTGAACACTAGGTGGCGCTGGTGCTTTGCTTCTACAGTGTTGCTCAAGTTCTGGTGGTGAAGAATCTGGTGCTTTACAGTGTTGCTGGTGGTGAACATTTCAGAACTCTAACAAAACTTCCAAAACTTCATTATTACTGTATTTCATTATTGGCGATTTTTAAGACAGAAAACACTTAGGAACTGCCATTTATAAAGAAATTTTGAAAGTTTCATTAGAGTTCTGAAATGTTCACCACCAGAACTTTAGCTACACTGTAGAAGCAAAGCACCAGCGCCACCTAGTGTTCACCACCAGAACTTTAGTTTTGTAAGTACTTTAGAACCATCCAGAACCATGATTGCCCAGGCCTATTGTCTAGGGTCACCCAATGGGTTTTCCATTGATTATTGCTAATAATATAATATATTGTATATACATATAATATGGATAATATTATATTGTAATAAAACATAATAATACAATATAATAACTATAATTATAATAATTAATAATACAATATAATAATATAACAGTACAATATAATAATTGTATAATTATAATAATTGTAGGCACGAATGGAGGGCGAAAGGGAGAAACATGCCAAGGGGAAGGCACGTCAAGCCAACTCTGACCAGGATCGCCTTCCGTCTGGAACATGCGGGCTCCACAGCCACCTATGGACCCACTCCCAAGACACTACATCTCGGAAGACAATCATCCTCGAGCTACGAGGGATTGCCTAAGTACTAATAATATTGCATATAACTTAATATAGTGATATAGTACAATATAGTAATTTATAATGGTAATAATGGGCTATGCTAATAATATAATATATTGTATGTACATATAATATTGATAATAATATTTGCTTCTTGGCTGCTGGAATAAGGTCTCTCATATGGGCACAGAAAGGACAATTTTAATCTCTCTAAAAGGACATTGTGCGAATCAATGCAACTGTTCATATGACTGTACATATGTTGCTCTGTATTACAAAGAGTAAACTTCTTGTTCTTTATTGATAATCTGCATGGCATATTTCTTTCTCTGGCAAGGCAGTGTATGGGCTGATCAAACATGAACTACACATGATTTTCATTTCGTCACAATATTGCAGTGTGGTGTTGTGGTATAGTGTAGTAATGTATAGTACTAGTGTTGTGCTCCGGTGGTATTGTAGCGTATTGCATATCCATATAATATTGATGCGGATGTAGTAGTGCAATATAATATATAATACTATAATAATATTGTGGTGTTGTAGTGCTCATGTGTTTAATGTAATGGCTACTGATAATATATAATAATATATAATGATATACTGCTTTATTATTGTATATTTTAATATTTGAAGTTGTAATGTTTTTGATTGTGAGCCGCTTTAAGTCTCCATATGGAGAGATAAAGTGGGATATAAATAAACAAACAAGCAAGCAAAGAAACAAACAAACAATTAGGGATTCGAACCCTGGTCTCCAGAGCTGTAGGCCCCTTCTACACAGCCATATAAAATCCAGACTATCTGCTTTGAACCGGATTATATGGCAGTGTAGACTCATATAATTCAATTCAAAGCAGATAATATGGATTACCTGCTTTGATAATGTGGATGATATGGCATTGTAGAAGGTGTCCTAGTCCAACACCCAAACCACTACTCAATTGAATACTCTTTCAATATCTTCTCTCGACTACCTGAGATGTTCATAGCTTTCCTGGAGAGCCTTTGTTTTCTCCTCCTGCTTCCTCCCATCGGCCTGGTTCTCCAAGTGGATTGCTTCCCTCTCGTCCAGCAGACGTGAACGTTCATTTTCCAGGGCTTGGACGCGGTTGTCTAGGATTTTCTTCTCCGCTTCCATGTGATGGAGCTTTTCCAAAGAGTCTTCCAGCCTCTGGCGACTCTCAGCCACTTTGGACAAAAGCTCCTCCTTCGCCTGGAAGGGGGAATCACACAGTTTTAATTCAGGTGCTTTCTGATTTCATTTCGGAGAGCCCCAAATATTAACTAGATCCAAAAGTACATATTTCTTGTGGCTCCCAACATCACCATGGACCTTAGATTCCCATTCTGTAGATCAGTGTTTCCCAACCTTTTTTGAGCCATGGCTCATTTTTTACATTTACAAAATCCTGGGGCACACCACCAACCAAAATGACACAAAATGACACTCGAACACAGTAATACATATAGTTAATATGTTTTTTAATGTATTTCGATGAACACAACATAGATATCCTGGCAGGAATGGCAGAAAGACACAAACTTCCCACACAGAACTCCCATAACCAAGAGAAAATGCTATAAGAGTTTGGTGGGCATTGACCTTGAGTTTTGGAGTTGTAGTTCACCTATATCCAGAGAGCACTGTGGACGCAAACAATGTTGGATCAGGACCAAACTTGGCATGAATACTCAGTATGCCCAAATGTGAACACAGATGGAGTTTGGGGAAAATAGACCTTGACATTTGGGAGTTACAGTTTCTGGGATTTATAGTTAACACACAAACAAAGAGCATCCTGAACTCTTGTAACAATGGAATTGAACCAAACTTAGCATATTGAACTCTCATTACCAACAGAAAGTACTGAAAGGGTTTGCTTGGGAATTGACCTTGAGTTTGACCTTGAGTTGATAAAAATGGGAGCACAGGCGACTAAATATCTTTTGACCAAAAACGGGCAACATCAACGGCATTGTCTGTAGCCTCCTTTTGTACATGAGGCAGGACATAGTGGACAAGTATACAGATGAGGAGTTGTCTGTTCTGCTCCACAGTCACACAAGGTGTGGGATTCCTTTAGGTCGTGCCATTTTGCCAGGTTGTCTTCTGATCTGCCCACTCCGCTTCTGAGTCTATTCAGGGACTTCCAAGTTGCCCATTCTTGGTTTGCCCCTGGAGGAAGACCCTCCCACATGGGGGGACCATCCAGTTGGGATTTCCTGGTTTGGCTGCCCAGAGGGATACCCTTGCTGTTGCTGAGGAGATGCCAAGAGGAGTGGTAGTTCTCATAAAGCTTTTCCTTGATTTGAGTCTACTGGGAGGAGGCTGGTAGCCAGGTAGTGGGTGGCTTTCACAGAGTTCAACCTTATTTCTCTCACATTTAACAGCAACTTCCCGTCGCACAGATGACTTTCAATTTCCTGTTGGCTTCACAGTTGCATAGGTGGAAAGCACACAGTTGTGTCCTGGCAGGGTTAGGCTTCAGGTGATTACCTTTGCAGTAGCTGGAGAGATCTTTTAAAGCATTAGTAAGCTGGATTTCAACTGTTTCAAAGTCTTTTGCTTGTGTTGTTAGGTGTTGAGAACATGATATATGAGGGAAGGTTGAAGAGGTTGAATTGGTTTTCCATGGCGAAAAGAACACCGAAGAGAAACTCCAAATACGTTAGGCTGTTTTCTACTGATCTGGACCAGATCTAATAGCTACAATTACACAAGGGTAATTACATGAGGATATGAGCAGTCTGACCATGGGATCAACTGCCTAGAGATGTGATAGGCCTATGGATTCCAGCTCCCAGAATCCCTGATCATTGGTCGAGGCGGCTGAGGTGTCTGGGAGCTGAAGGCGTCTGGGAGCTGAAGTCTAGAACATCTGGAGGACTACAGTTTGGGTAACATTGCTCTACACTAGAACAGTGGTTCCCAACCTTTATTTGACCAGGGACCACTCTCCAACATTAGTTCCAAAAGGGTAACAAATCAGTTTTTGGTCAACTTTAGATTCAGTTTGGTTATTTGGGGTGCTGATTCAGAAAATCGCCTTGGATAGACCACATCAGTTCTAGTTTCTGATACAGAACATTTGCCATCCAGTAGTCGCCATCTGCTCACCCACAGAAAACCATATTTAATAAGCCTCAGCGCAAGACCAGTCGCTGTTATTGCAACAGTGTAGTAACTGTGAGGCCACGGACCATACTTTAGTTCTTGTGGACCAGTGGTGGTCCATGGAACCAGTGCTCTAGAATCTAGACGACACTTCTGCATTAAGCAACAGACTGGACTCAATGAGGCATAGGATCTTTCGGACACTTTTAGGATTGGAGGCACAAGATGCATGTCCAGAAGCAGAGCTAACCTGTCTGGTGGACTCCAGCTCCTCCTTCATGAGGACTTTCTCCTTGTCGAGGTAATGGATTTGGCTCTTGGCATCAGAAAGCTCCAAGCAGAGGGCTGAGACCTGGTCGTGGAAACCTTCTTGCTGCTTCTGGGTACGGTCCAGCTCCCAAGTCAGCTGCTCAACCTGCTGGTGGAGAGCCACCTTCTCCTGAAAACCAAAGTGTCGTTGCCATAAGGTCTGTTAAGTTCGTTAAGGGAACGCAGGCCCGGATTACCCATAAGGCCAGACGAGGCCATGGCCTCGGGCAGCAGCCATGGGGGGCGGCAAAATGGCGCCACGGCATCTAGGTTGCAGTTGTTGAGGAGGGAGGGAGCGGCGGGGGAGGAGGAGCCGCGGTGACGAGCCAGGAGAGTGGGGGGGCGGGTTCAGGCGGCCTTTTCCCTCCCTTCCTCCCTCTTCCCGCGTGAGGGAGAAGGAGCCGGGGGGAAGTCCCGCCCCTAGGCGTCTGACGTGGCTTCCCCCCGACGCCTCCTCGCTCGCATGCACGGGCGCCGCCCCTCCCTCCTTCACTGGAAGAAGGAGCAGCGCGTGAGCGAGGTGGCGGGGAAGCCCCGTCAGATGCCATGGGCCGGGACTTTTCCCAGCTCCTTCTCTCATGCGCGGGCGGGCGCCACGCTCCTTCCTTCACCGACAGAAGGAGCGCGCGCCCGCCAGCGCCCGAGAGAAGGAGCCGGGAGGAAGTCCCGCCGCCCATAGGGGCGTCTGACGGGCTTCCCCCGCCTCCTCGCCGCGCGCCGCTCCTTCTTCCAGTGAAGGAGGGAGGCGCGCCCGTGCATGCGAGCGAGGAGGCGTCGGGGGGAAGCCACGTCAGGTGCGCCTAGGGGCGGGACTTCCCCCGCCGCCTCCTCGCTCGCGCCGGCCTCGGCCCCTCAGGTGGCCCCACCCCCCTCAGCCCCCCCCCGGGGGCGGCACTTACCGGGTGTGGCCTCGGTCGGCCCCGAGCCTTAATCTGAGTCTGAGGGAACGCAAAGGGAACACACACCAAAAACACATTTAACCAAGTGGCACTATACCTCAAGGAATCTCTTCCGATCCAAAAGAGCTGGTTGCAGCTCCAGATTCAGCTCATTAACCTTCTCCTCCAGCAGGGTCTTCCCCTGTTGAGTTAGTTAATTCATTTGATTAAATTCAACCTTTGTGGATTTAATAATAATAATAATAATAATAATAATAATAACAACAATAACTTTATTTATATCCCGCCACCATCTCCCTTCACTAACTACGCGATCTACGGGATCGTGTAGTTTCATAGAAGGAAATGCGGTCACGAAGGTAGGCGGCTCCCAAACAGTTCAGGGCTTTGTAGGTAAGAACCTGCAACTTGAATTGGGACCGGAAAATAAACGGCAACCAATGAATCTCCTTAAACAGGGGGATAGACTGTTCCCTGTAATTCGCTCCAGTTAGTCTGGCTGACGATCGTTGGACCAATTGAAGTTTCCGGACCATCTTCAAGGGCAACCCCACATAGAGTGCATTGCAATAGTCTAATCTAGAGGTAACTAGCACATGGACCACGTCAGACTTCCCAAGGTACGATTGCAGCTGGCGCACAAGCTTTAATTGTGCGAAGGCCCTCCCAGCCACTGCTGACACCTGAGCATCAAGCGTTAGCGCTGAGTCTAGGAGGACCCCCAAGCTGCAGACCTGTGTCTTCAGGGGGAGTGCAACCCTGTCGAACACAGCCTTCAGCTGAGCTGCGTGGGCGGAATTTGGGGAGAAGGAGGGCGAAGGCGGCGTGCACAGGTGAGCCAGATATAATCATCAAAAGAGCCATATATGGCTCGTGAGCCATAGGTTCCTGGCCCCTGTTCTATAGTATTGAGCCATGGTGCCTAAAGTGGTATCAAACTACATTCATTCTATAGTGTAGATGGAACCCTAGACTTCCCCCAGACCAATATCTGGACAGCGGTGTAGTTCTAGGTACAACTCTCTGAACTGTGAGCAAAGTCATTTTCCAATGAGAAATAGTGAAGCAAGTGGACGTTTGAAGCCCAAGCCAAGAGAGACACACCAGATAGATGTTGTTATGAGCAGCTTGGAGTCTGTCTTTTTCTTTGCAAAGCGCTTCTTTGGCTTGCAATGAATCTGTGGCTCTCTGTTCAGCTTCTGCAAGATTCCTGACCATCTTCTCCTGCTCCTTAGGAGGAAAAGCACAAAAACATAAGCATTGGACTAGGGGTATATTATCTACATTGTAGAATTAATGCAGTTTGAGACTGCTTTAACTGCTTTGACACTGGATTTATCACATATAAGAACCTTCAAGGTCTTACCTTGGAAATGCCAAAGCATCAACTCCTCCATATAGAATAGAGACCTGAAGTTCCTATCAGCTGTTAGGAATTATGGGAGTTGAAGTCCAAAACACCTGAAGGGCTGAGGTTTGCCCATGCAACACTATTTGAACTGCCATGGCTCTATGCTATGGGATCCTGGGCTTTGAAGTTTGGTGGGCACTAGCACTTTTGAGCAGGTAAGTGTAAAGATATTGCAAAACTACAATGCCCAGGATTCCAAAGCCGTATTATTTACACAGACACACCCACAACATGTGGGTACAAATCCCTAAATCACTCAGATGTAAAGGGTTTAATATAGTAATCAAATTATCTTTTAATAGCTCCTTTTTATTTATTATTATTATTATTATTATTGTATTTTTTTTAAAAAAAAATAGTGAGCTGCTTTGAGTCCCAACTTTGGGAAAAAATAGAACAATACTACTACTACTACTACTACTAATAATAATAATACACCACTGTGCTAATAATAATAATATATTATTATTATTAGCACAGTAGCTTAAACTGCCTCCTATAGAAGATCCTGCTGACCGGAAGGTAGGCAGTTCTAGCCGGGGTTGGGGTGAGCTCCTGCCATCAGCCCAGCTTCTGCTCACCTAGCAGTTCGAAAACAACAATAGATAAATAGGTACTGCTTTGACGGGAATGTAAAAGACACCCTGAAAAACATGCCTGCAAAAATCTGACCAGGAAAGGCTTCAATGGATGACAAGCTCCTCAGCATGTAAAATTAAGCAACAGCACCTCCCCATGGCAAAGTCGAGCACAGCCGGAAGCCGGAGATGAAAAGAGGGAAGCCTTGCCTCTGTTTATGTACTGTCTGTCTTTGTCAATTGTATAACGGCATTGAATGTTTGCCATATATGTACCTGTAATCCACTCAGGGTCCCCTCGGGGAGATAGAGCGGAATATAAATAAAGTATATCTATATAAATAAAAATGTAATGTTTGTTTGTGGGATTGACATAACCCAAAAACCACTGGGCGAAATGACACCAAATTTAGACACAATACATCTTTCAGGCCACCGAGTGACCATCACTCATAAAAACACTGAGAAACACAGCGGAAGAGATTTAAAAAGCCAAATTTGTTTTAAAAAAGCATTACAATGCATGTGCAAAACCACATATATACACATAAACTCAAATATATACACACACAAAACACATATACACAGGCTGGGCCACAGCAACGCGTGGCAGGGGCGGCGCCGGCTAGTTATCTATATAAATAAAAATGTAATGTTCGTTTGTGGGATTAACATGACTCAAAAACCACTGGAAGAATTGACACAAAATTTGGACACAATACACCTGTCAGGCCAACGAGTGACCATCTATCTATGTACAGTATATAATAAAAGTCAGTGTTTGTGGGCGGTGGTGTGGTGGTGCGACGGGAGGAATATGTGCCAGAGTTTCGATTGGCTGCAACTGTGGGATTATTTGCATAAAGGGCTCTGATTGGACAGCCTCAGAACTCCAACATTCTACGGCCCCAGACAGAGGGGATTGGTTGCCACTGAAATGGTATTTGCATAAAGGACTCCGATTGGCCAACCACATTCCAACATTCTAAAGTGACTCAGAGGGAAAAGGAAAGGCCTCAGGCAGTCAGCCACTGCGGCCCACAGCAAAGGACCAAATTTGGCAAACAGGGGCCCAATGGCCCACTTCACAACCTGGTGTGGTTTAGGGCAGGAGGGGCCACGAATGATGGGATTTGCAGTACCTTCACCTCATTCACTTCCCAAACAACACTGTAGCCCCTATAAATCACAGACCAGGCCCAAAATTGACAGCAAGGCTTCCTTAACTTGATTTTCCTGACTAGGCCTCAGCTCATGGGATATTGTTAGGCTTCCTCAACTTGATTTTCCTGACTATGCCCCCAACAATCATTGAACAAGACCAAACTTGGCACACAGACCCCCCCAAGGTACACCCTACATCCTGGTGCAGTTTGAGGGAGGATGGACCATGGATGATGGGACTTGCAGTACTTCAATTCACTTCCTTAGAGCACTGTGGCCCACACCAATGACGAATCAGGCCCAAACTTGGCACACAGAGGCCCAATGGCCCACTTTACAAACCTGCTGCGGTTTACGGCAGGATGGCTCACAAATGATGGGATTTGCAGTAACTTCACCCAATTCATTCCCCACAGAACACTGCAGCCCCTACAAATCACAGACCAGGCCCAAACTTGGCACACAGAGTACCCATGACCCACTCTACATCCTGGTGCAGTTTTGAGTGGGACGGACCACGGATGATGGGAGTTGAAGTACCTTCACTCACTTTCTGAGACCGCTGCAACCCTCATCCAATGACTGATCAAGACCACACTTGGCACACAGAGCCCCCATGACCCACTCTACATCCTGGTGCAGTTTGGAAAACGAGGGACCATGGATGATGGGACTTCCACTTCCTTCCCTCACTTCCAGAGACTGCTGCAACCCTCATCCAGCGAATAATCAAGACCAAATGTGACACACACAGCCCCCATGACCCACTCTACATCCTGGTGCTGTTTGGAGGGGAATGGTCCATGGCTAATGGGACTTGCAGTACTTTCAATAAGTTCTTGAGACCACTGCAAGCCACATAAACATCTAATAGGAACCAACCTTGGTACACAATGTCTTCCTCAAATAACCCGGGCTCCGCCGGGTCCTCAGTTAGTCACTCACAAAAACACTGAAAAACACACCAGAAGAGACTTAAAAAGCCAATTTTTTTAAAAATACATTACAACGCATGTGCAAAACCACATACACATATACGCAAATATACACACACACACACACACACACACAACACATATACACAGACTGGGCCACAGCAACGTGTGGCAGGGGGCGGCTAGTTATTAATAAATATAATAATGATGGTTCTGCCACTGCATGAAATTTTTCTCCCATCTCCAATTTTGTAGAAAGGCAGAGAGAATTTGGACTTCAGCCACTTCCGGGTCCTTCTCAAACCTTCTTTCGGGACAAACCTCTTTGGCAGATTTCAGCTGCTGCTCCATTTCGCTTCTTTTTCTTTCTAAGGCCTTGATACGTTTCTTGTGAGCAGCCAGTTCTTCGTCCACATTTTTCTCTTTCTAGGATTCAGAAACAAAGTTTGAATTATTTTGCAAATAGATTACCTTTCTTTGCTGCCCTTCTCCCCTAAACTTCATTTATTGTGTATGCTCTTCTTAGGCAGAGGTGGTTTTGCTCATTCCTTCCTCAGAAAAATAGACTACTATTCCTGATAGCGGACAATGGAAAGGCCTCTGCGTTCAAGCTGATCTGACCTGCAGCAGGGAGTTCTGCAGTTCCTGCTTGTCTGATTGGTCCAGCATCACTGGGAATGTGGCAACAACAGCAGCTTCAACTAAAACCCTTCTATTTCCTCGCTCTGCCTTGCTTTCTCCCCTTCACCCTAACATTGTAACATATCCCCCAATAAAGTATCATCAAATGGTAACTTTCTCCTCTCCATAGTGATACATTGTGTCCTTTTACTGTCTCTAACTCTCCCCATCATGAACCTTCCCCCTCCCGACCTGCAGACTGCTGCCAGCTCACCCAAAATGCTCTTCCAGCATCCTGGGGAGGCCGAAACTGCGTTCCCCTGAACCGTGGATACAGAGACCCATGAGGCCTCTGTATCCACACGGCAACGGATCGCTTCCATTTTTCTCCTAGACTAATTCTAAGACTAACTGCTATCACACTTTTTGCATTCTGGACTCCTACGCTCTGGGAATAACTGTTTTCACCCCAAAACTCCATGTGGAGATCAGCTGACTGTGATCCGTGGCTCCCTGCCTGTTGCACTTCAGACAAGGAGCACCCCACCTAGTCACACACACAACAGATAGTCTCTGAACAATAGGCTTTTATTGAATCAAATATAGTGTCCAACAAAAGGGTTAGAAGAAGATCAATAGTAGAATATATCCAAGGTAAAACACACAGTTCAAATAGTCCCAAAATCCAAAGGCAAAGATATAATCCCAAAATTCAAAGGCAAAGGTAAAATGCTTGATGAAAATCCCATGAATAATAGAAGAGAGCTATAGGAGCAAAACGTGCACAAAGGCCTAGGCAAAATCAGGAGCTTGAAGACAAGACAAGATTTGGTATGGTATTCTAAACGAAGCCTGGAAACTGAAGACAATTTCTCTAGCCAACTAATATAAAGACAAATCAGTTTCGGTTTGCAAACCGACTGCTACGTTGCAGGCTGGCAGCCTGCCTAGATTGCCGAATGTTATCTCGGCGGTCAAATGTAAGCTCGTTAAAATTCCCAGGTGTTCCGTTATCAACATCAAAACCTTCAGAGTCCTGAACACAATAATTCTCATAATAATGAGGCCCTGGGAAGGGAACTGTTCCCAGGAAAGCAAGCCTCATCTGAAAGGTCACTTTGCATCTCAGAGTTCTCACTAAGCATCCCATCAACAGCATTTGCAGGAACAATTCCATCAGCAGCATTTTCAGAAACATTCCCATCATCCCTAGCATGCACATGAGCACCAGGCTGAAACACCACACTGCCACCACGTTGTTCCTGCTGCCGTCTTGTCGATGCCACAAACACTAATACCCTGGGGTACTTGCCCAAGATACAGAAACACACGTATAGCTGTACAATACTACAACAACAATAAACAATAGAAATACAAAATACTGCCTGTACCAATGGTGTGGATATGTATAAACCAATGTCGTGGAGGCAAGCTGCTATCCCCCACTGGACCTGGCGTCGCCAAGGGGGAACCACGCAGGGCCCCCGCTGCAGCTCTACACGGGATACTCCCAAGAGCCAGGTATCCGGGGGAGGAGAAAACCTATCCCCGGTGCCCCTGTATACGTGATGAGCCCCTAGATGGAGAATAAAACAAACCCAGGGTGTACAGGCAAAAGGCCATACGGCAATGAGGCAGTCCCAATACGCCAGTCCCTCCCCTGTTCCCTCCCAGGGCCGAGTCAAGGTCCGAATACCGTCCTGGGTGGGGAAGGCCCCGTGTGCGGGTCTAAATGGAGTCCAGTCCTCCGTGGAAGTCCGGACGGAAAGTGGGCCCCTCGGGATGAGAGGCCGTGTAGCACCTACACCACAGTTTCTCCAGTCGCCGGGATGAGGCCTATGGAGGCGCGTCTCTCGATGATGACGTGTGTGCGTGTATACGCTGTGGTAGGGAGGGCGTCGTCCTGGAATGACGTGCAGGCGAATGGCGATGACGCAGGGCTGGAGAGGCGGGCGTGCTGGGCGTGTTGGCGTCAGCAGCGTCCCAAACGTCACCCAAGCCAATGGGGGGGGGGGGGCTTCCTTTAAGGGCCGCAATGTGGTGAAAATAATAAGCCTCAAGCCCCGAGTGTACCCAGGACGATGTCCCACTGGGTGAGTGCCAAATGACAGGGGGCTATAACCTGGGTCCTGGGGGGGAGTTGCCACCTCCCAGGACACTGCACAGGAATCCAAGCGGGTGCCAATGCTGGGCCAGGTGCTGGTGGGCAGACGCAGCGAAGAAATCAAATACAAACTTCTCCAGCACACTCAGGTACAAAAATATGAAAAATTCCCCACCCAGGACGGTATTCGGACCTTGACTCGGCCCTGGGAGGGAACAGGGGAGGGACTGGCGTATTGGGACTGCCTCATTGCCGTATGGCCTTTTGCCTGTACACCCTGGGTTTGATTTCTTCCCCAACTCGGGCTCATCACGTATACAGGGGCACCGGGGATAGGTTTTCTCCTCCCCCGGATACCTGGCTCTTGGGAGTATCCCGTGTAGAGCTGCAGCGGGGGCCCTGCGTGGTTCCCCCTTGGCGACGCCAGGTCCAGTGGGGGATAGCAGCTTGCCTCCACGACATTGGTTTATACATATCCACACCATTGGTACAGGCAGTATTTTGTATTTCTATTGTTTATTGTTGTTGTAGTATTGTACAGCTATACGTGTGTTTCTGTGTCTTGTCGATGCCCACAGAACCTGTTGGCCCGGGGAACCCGCTGCGGTCACCTGCTGGGAACCCCAGACCCTGGCTGGCCACCCTGGACCTTGAACGATCTGGGATTTATAGTTTCCTTCTTCCTTGGAGGATCCCAACTCTCAGTGCTCCCCATGAGCCCAGCATAACTCATGGGCCCTTTTGAATGTCTTGCCCCTCTGCACCATGAACTTTGGAACTCCTTTTTCTGCCTTATCAACTTTTGAAAACTTTCCCCCCCTGAAGAATGAACTCACTATGGACTCTAAGGGGCGGGAGGGCTGATATGATTTTTTCCCCTTGTTGTATGAATGTATTCCCTATATGCTTTCCCCTTCCCCGTTTCTCTATATGAAAATATTAAATGCCACCTATTTGTGAACCCAGCATACCAAGGCTTCAGGGAATCTCTCATTTCCTGGGCTAGTAAATCCCTTAACATGCAAGGACTTAACAGAAACCCGAACTCTTTGGGAAAGTATCACTTTAGGAAAAACAGGTCCACAAACATAGATAAACATCATTTCATACTAATAGCGTTTACTTGCTTTGATAATTGTTTCAATCGTTGTAATATTTTAGGATTTATTATAGGGTTGTTGTGAGTTCTCTGGGCTGTATGGCTATGTTCCAGAAGCATTCTCTCTTGATGTTTTGCCTGCATCTACGGCAGGCATCCACAAAGGTTGTGAGTTCTGTTGGAAACTAGGAAAATGGGGTTCATATATCTGTGGAATAATGTCCAGGGTGGGAGAAAGGACTCTTGTCTGTTCGAGCTAGGTGTGAATGTTTCAATTGGCCACCTTGATTAGCATTTAATGGCCCAGCAGTTCCAAGGTTTCTTACCGCCTGGCGGAATCCTTTGTTAGGTAAGAAGCCAGACCTAGAAACTGCTGGGCCCTTATCTGAATGTGTGTCTGAATGATTTATTTTGTTGCATTATTTTATATTGTTTAGTGTATTTTATGATTTATTTATTCTATCGTGCTGCTTTTTTGTGTTTTGTTTTGTATTATTTTATTGTAATGCACTGTTGGGCTTGGCCTCATATAAGCCGCCCTGAGTCCCCATTGGGGAGATGGTGGTGGGGTATAAATAAAGATTATTATTATTATTATTATCTGCCTTGAGTCCCAGTTAGGGAGTTGGTGGCAGGGTATAAATAAAGTTTATTATTATTATCCACCCTGAGTCCCAGTTGGGGAGATGGTGGCGGGGTATAAATAAAGATTATTATTATTATCCCCCAGTCCCAGTTGGGGAGATGGTGGCAGGGTATAAATAAAGTTTTTTATAAATAAAGATTGAGGAGATTATTATTAACAAAGTTATTATTATTATCCCCAAGTCCCAGTTAGGGGAGATGGTGGCAGGGTATAAATAAAGTTTATTATTATTGGCGGGTATAAATAAAGATTATTATTACTATTACCCCTGCCCCATCCCAGTTGAGGAGATGGTGGCGGGGTATAAACAAAGTTTATTATTATTATTATTATTATTAGCCACCCCGAGTCCCAGTTGGGGAGATGGTGGCGGGGTATAAATAATAATAATAATTATTATTATTATTATTATCTGCCCCAAGTCCCAGTTAGGGAGATGGTGGCAGGGTATAAATAAAGTTTATTATTATTATTATTATTATTATTATTATTATCCACCCCGAGTCCCAGTTGAGGAGATGGTGGCGGGGTATAAATAAAGTTTATTATTATTATTATTATTAGCCACCCCGAGTCCCAGTTGGGGAGATGGTGGCGGGGTATAAATAAAGTTTATTATTATTATTATTATTATTATTTAACTGGTATGGCTCAGTGCTATGGAATCCCGCACAAAAGGTGAAAGACCTGGTAAAGCTACAACTCCCATGAATCCATAGCATTGAGCCATGGCAATTCAAGTGGGGTCAAACCCTTGAGGATGCCTGTGATAGATGTAGGCGAAACGTCAGGAGAGAATGCTTCTGGAGCATGGACATACTGCCTGGAAAAATCACAACAACCCAGTGATTCCGGTCATGAAAGCCTTCAACAATACATTAGGATTTATATGTTGTGGGGTTTTTTTTAATTGCATCGTTTTTTAAGGCTTTGGGCTGCTTTGAGTTCTAGTCCTGGGACAAAAACAGCATGATGATGATGATGATATAACAAAACAAGATTTTTTTACACAGCAAGGTTTCTTACTTATGCATCCTTAATAACATTTTCTGCATTGCTCCATAACTGAAACATAAATATGAGAGTTCATGTTTTGGCACCAAATACATGCAAATAATAGGATGTTGAGACTGTCCTTACCACAACTCCATTTGTGCTGGAATCTATTGCTGCTGCTGGCAAGGATTTCTGGTTCCTTTTTCCTAAATAAGATTTAGTTTTCGCCAACTCCATTTCCACATTCAAGATCCTACAAAGGGCAGGCGGATTGATATATGAGAGATATCCCTTATCTCACATTGTTTTCATCCTAATTCACAAGTCATGATTTCATAGCCTCTAACCAGGGCCGGACTAAGGTAATTTTCAATGGTAAGCGAACATTATTTTGGTACCCCCCCCCCTCCAACAACAATGCCTACCCCTCCTCCTCTCTGGCCTTGTGCGGTGAGTTTCCTCACGCTACTACTTGCACCACACCAAATGTGCATGCACGGAACCAGCTGGTTCTGCGCCACACTGGGTGCGCATGCGCAGAGCCAGCTGGTTCCGCGCGTGCACATTTGGTGCGTCACAGGCAGGCTGCCTTCCATGGGGGCGGAGACTGAGAAGGGGCATTTGGCAGCTAGATGCGCCCCTGAATATGTGGCACTCTATGCGGGCGCTTAGTTCGCATAATGTATGATCCGGCCCTGCCTCTAACTATCAGTTTGGCAGAGACGGCTTCAATAAATCCATTTTTCCCATGGTGCTTTTAAAATGTCGTACTTTCTCTCTCTTCCGCTTTCTCCCTTTGCCCTCAATCTCGCTTCAGTTGCTATAAATGCCACTCCAGGCTGCTTCTACACTGTGAAATTAATGCAGTTTGACCCCACTTGAATTGCCATGGCTCAATGCTATGGGTTCATGGGAGTTGTAGCTTTACCAGATCTTTCACCTTCTCTGCGGGATTCCATAGCACTGAGCCATGGCAGCTAAATAATAATAATAATAATAATCTTTATTTATACCCCGCCACCATCTCCCTCCATCCGCCATTTCCAAGCGCCATGGGAGAGCCCGGCGGGACGGAGATGACTCCACGGACTGTTTGAGAATGAAGGAAGGAAGCTCCCCCCCCCCTCTCTCTCCTCGGAGCTGAAAGGGAGCTTCCTTCCTTCCCTAACGGAGGAGAAAGGAAGGAAAAAGGAAGGAAGCAAAGAAAGGTAGGATGGATGGAAAGAAGGAAGGGGGGGGAGAGAAAGGAAGGGAAAAAAACATGCGTACGGGGCGGGGGGACAGGGTGCATGTGCACACACAGGAACGATGGGAAATGGGGAGGAAGGAGACAGAGGGAAGGAGGGAGGGAAGGAAGGAAGGAAGGAGGGAAGGAAGGAAAGAAAGAAAAAAAAAAGGAAAGACTGGAAAGAGGTAAAGAAGGCAGGAAGGAGACACTACACAATATACATATACACATAGACACACAAACATAATCACACGCATGCACACACACACATATACATAAAGACATGCACACATACAGTACATGCATGGATGGAAGGAAGGAGGGGAGAAGAAAGGAAGGAAAGATGAAGGATAGCAGGAAGGAGGGGAGGGGAAAGGAAGGAAAGGATAGAAGGAAGGAAGGAAGAAGAAAGAAAGGGAAGGATAGAGGGAAGAATGGATGGAAGGAAGGAGGGGAGAAGAAAGGAAGGAAAAAGCAAGGATACAAACACACATATACATAAATACACACATATAGACGCATACACATATACACATATACATAACTACACACACAGTCCCCAAGTTACAAACATCCCACAGCAACGCATGGCCGGGTCAGCTAGTAAATCATAAAATACACTAAACAATATAAAATAATGCAACAAAATAAATCCTTCACACACACAATAACAATGAGCGGGCCATATGTAAAGGATAAAATATTTAAATGTTAAAAATATTAAAAACCAGAGTGAGATGGTAGTGGAGCAGAACTTCTGTAGGGGAACTTCTGTGGAATTGAACTGCAATAATTCCACAGTGTAGAAGCGTCCTTGATTTGACATGTGGAGTCCTAGGCCCCTTCTACACTGCTATATAACCTAGATCAGTGTTTTTCAACCTATTTTTAGCCACGGCACATTTTTTACATTTACAAAATCCTGGGGCACACCACCAACCAAAATGACACAAAATTACACTCTAACACAGTAATACATATCGTTAATATGTTTTTAAATGTATTTACACACTCAGTGTGAAACCTGGGCCTGTTTCAATGAACAGAACATTTATATGACTTCCTCTCACATATTTATACATGGCTATCATGTCTTCTCTCAGCCTTGTCTTCTTCAGGCTAAACATGCCCAGCTCTTCAAGCCGCTCCTCATAGAGCTTGTTCTCCAGACCTTTGTGAAATTTCACCCTGAGTGAAACTTGCTTCCAGTTAACTATGGATGCAATGAAGCTGTTATAAACAATTCCTGGGGGGGGGGGGGGGCAACGTACAGGAGGCAACTCTAAAAAAATCCAGTAAAATAGTTTTTTAAAAACATTTCCAAGCGGAGAGGCTCAATTTGTTTCTTGGAAACCTGTGAGGGGGCTGCTAGGAGGGGGGAGAGTGCCAATTTCCCACGGCACACCTGATGATCGCTCACGGCACACTGGTTGGGAAACACTGACATAGATTATCAAAGCAGATAATCCACATTATCTGCTTTGAACGGGATTATATGAGTCTACACTGCCAATCCAATCCAAAACAGATAATCTGGATTTTATATGGCAGTGTAGACAGGGCCATGGTCAGTAAAATTGTACTGGCTCTGGCTGCAAAACTGAAATCTATAATATTAGACATCTAAGAACTTGGGAAAGTTTTCTTCTTCAGACATTTTGACCAAACAAAGACACTTTATGTTCTCTCAATCCATCTGGATGGGGCTGGGGATGAAATTCCCTGTCCTACTATTTGATTATAGGAAAACTGTTATTATTAATTAATATGATTTATCATCTATAAGAGCCCCCGGTGGTGCAGTGGATTAAACCAGTGTTTCTCAACCTTTTTTGAGCCGCGGCACACTTTTAACATTAAAAAAAATCCGGGGGCACACCACCAACCAAAATGACACAAAATGACACTCTAAGACAGTAAAGCACGGCTGGGGTTGGTGGCCTGCTGGGAGCAGCTGCTGGAAGTGCCAAAGCCGGGGAGGGGCGGAGCCAGGCTGTGCCATGCCCCGCCCCCTACCCCCGGCTTCACCTCTCCCAGCAGCTGCTCCAGCCTTGAGGGGGCAGTGCCAAGCCAGCGGTACCAAAGCCAGCACAATGCTGGCTTGGCACTGTCCCCTCAAGGCTGGAGCAGCTGCTGGGAGTGCCAAGCCGGGGAGGGGGCAGAGCCAGGCCGCGCCATGCCCCACCCCTCCCCCCAGCTTCAGCTCTCCTACAGGCCGTGCCATGCCCCGCCCCCTCCCTCAGCTTCAGCTCTCCTACAGAGGGGGAGCATGAGCGGTGGACGGGCTTCAGTGGACGGGGCTCCTCCTCCACGCGGCTTCAGCGAGCGAGGGGCGAGAGTCATGGTGAGAGTCATGGCGGATTGGAGGCTGGCTGGGGAAATGGCCGAAGGAGGCGGCGCCCCAGTCCCTTCTTCTTTTTCTTCGCCACTGCCCGGCCCTTCCTCCTCCCCCAAGCAGCAGGAATTCGGCAGGAGGGGGGAGGAAGGGGGGCAGAGAGCTTTTCTCGCGGCACAGCAGGAGGTCTGTCACGGCACACTAGTGTGCCACGGCACACTGGTTGAGAAAGACTGGATTAAACCACTGAGCTGCTGAAATTGCTGACCGAAAGGTCGCAGGTTCGAATCCGGGGAGCGGCTTGAGCTCCCGCTGTTAGCCCCAGCTTCTGCCAACCTTATAGTTCGAAAACATGCAAATGTGAGTAGATCAATAGATACTGCTCTGCCAGGAACATAATGGCCCTTCATGCAGTCATGCCAGCCACATGACACCAGCAATTCAGATTAGAAATGGAGATGAGCACCAACTCCCAGAGTTGGACACGACAGACTTAATGTCAGGGGAAAACCTTTATCTTTACCTATCATCTATAAAGGAGTCAGATTGTGGAATGATAGAGACATCGAAGGTTTGGCATATCTAGAGCAGTGTTTCCCAACTGGTGTGCCGTGAGAGATCATCAGGTGTGCCGTGGAAAATTACAGTGTAGAAAGAAAGAGCCTAGCAGGAAACTTCAGGCAGCGGAAATGAGGCTTTTCTGGCCGAAGCAGCAATGCCAGCCAGCCTGGCTGCAGTCAGGTAGAGACCTCAGCATCCAGAACTTTCCTCCCTCCCTCCTCTCTCTCTCCTTCCCTTCCTTCCATCTCTCCCTCTGCGCGCCAAGGGCTACCTGGCCGGGCTGTGGCTCCTCCTGCTTCCTGGCTCCTGGGCGCTCTTCTGCCCTCCCCCCTCTAGCAGCAAGGAGGAGGAGAGGGAAGAGGAGTCCGCGGGAGCTGCCCCCGTCTGACCCCGCTCCCGGAGGCTCAAGGCAAGGCTTTCTGCCCCCTAGCGGCAGGAGGGAGGCACTCCTGGGGGGGCTGAACCCCTTTGGGAAGGAGAGCTGGGGGTGGCGATGGCTGCGAGCCTCTGCCGTAGTTTGTTCCGAGGCTCAGAGCCACCCCGTGTGCTCAATTCCTATTTGTCCTGCTCAGCGCAGCCCTCCCCGCAGGACGGTGACGGGCCTCCTGCGCATGGGCCTCCGGGGGGGGGGGGGGGTGTTGGCAGAAGCAGCAGCGTCACGAGGGGGGAGGGTGACAGTAAGTAAAATGACAGAGTGTCATTTTGTGTCATTTTGGTTGGTGGTGTGCCCCAGGATTTTGTAAGTGTAAAAAATGTGCCGTGGCTCAAAAAAGGTTGAAAATCACTGATATAGAGAAGCTTTATGGAAAGACAAAGGCCCTGCTCACTTCTCATCCAAACCTGCTTCTTGCTTCCGGTTTTCCAAGAAACTTGTCTCCAGCCATTGCTTTTCCTTTTCCAGGTGAGCAAAGGAGTTCTCCATCTGCTGCAGAAAAGGCGAGGGATCAGGAGAGGTTTTGGAGGCAAGTTGTAAAGTTTAACACTGGGAAAAGGCAAAAGGTATTGGAAGGGGAACGAAGGCACTGCCTGCCCCGAAGTATTCTGCAGTTTGTGGGTAAAACTGATAGAACTCCAGCCCATCCTGCATAAGCTTGCAGTCCTCATTGAGGACTTAGGCAGACTTAGGACGAGAGACAGGGACTTCTCGGTGGTGGCCCCTCGCTTGTGGACCTTCCTCCCCAGCGATATTAGTCAACATCTTCCCTCCTTTCCTTTAGGATAAAGTTAAAGACGTGGCTATGGGACCTGGCATTTGGTTAGATAATTGGGTTGCAGGTAGACTATAGAATGATGACAGTGTTATAAAAACGGACTGTGGACTGGCTTCAGATTGCAGAACTCAGTCTATTTGTATAGTTCAGGCCCGGATTACCGATAAGGCCATCCTAGGCCTTGGCCTAGGGGCGCAAGCCGAGGGGGGGAGGGCGCAGAATGAACCAAAAATAAACCTGGTCCGTGTCTCTCATTCCCCTTTCTCATGCCCCTCCTCGCTCTTTCTCCCGGCATAGTTTCTGCTCCGTCATCTCCGTCTCTCGCTCTCTGGGCTGTGGCGGGGCCCTCGCATTGATCCATTGATTTGCCCACGGGTCTCTGCCTGGCCTGACCTCCTGGCTCCCGGGGAAGCCGTCTCCATGGCAACTTGCCCGGCTCCCCCGGTGTCAGACTGTAAATTCCTGCAGCCAGAGCCGAGCGGCAGATTCCGGGAGAGGGCGGTGGGAGGGAGGGGAGAAGGAGGAGAAGGAGGCAACTAGGAGGAAAGAAAGAAAGCAAGTAAAGAAGGAAGGAGGGGGAGGGAGGGAGGGAGAGAGGAGAGAAAGGGCGTTGCTTGGGTGGACCTCTTCCAGGTCCCCAGCACGAGACCACACCAACCCAGGCTTGCTCCTGCACTCTCGGACCAAACCGGGGCGGGCTGCTTGGCCAAAGGGAGCCGCGGGAGGGAGGGAGGGAAGGATCAAGGCCAGGGTCTGGCTCTCCTGCCTTCGGGAGCAGCCGAACAAAAGCCGCACAAACCCCAACCTGAATCCTCCCTTGCTCTGCGGGAGTGCACGCCAAGTGGACATCTCTCTCTCTCTCTCTTTCTCTCTCTCTCTCCTGCGTGCCTTTGGAGCAGGTTTGCACCCACTGTGCTCTCCCCAAGTCTCCCGAGGAGACCTTCAGAGCACAGCGTAGCTTTCCAGCCAGTGGGAATGGGGACCTTGGAGGTGGCGGGATGGTGTCTACTCGCCTTTCTCTTCTGCTCCAGAGGCACCATGGTGAAAGCCAGCCAAGTGTGGATCTGAGTGGTGTGTGTGGGAGGGTAGAGGTTGGCTTAAAAGGGGGCGTAATTCCAAAGTGTGGCCTAGGGTGAAAAAAGGTGTTAATACAGCCCTGGTATAGTTGTATTTTTAATTGTATTTTTGATTGGTTTTAATCTGATTAATGTGTTATTTATTGTATAATTGTTGTTTTTATTGATTGTATATGTGGGTATCGAATCGCTGCCAGTTTTGAGCCACCCTGAGTCCCCCTCCGGGGGTAGAGAAGGGCGGGGTATAAATATTTGAAATAAACAAACAAACAAACAAATTGTTAACACAGGCCCCTTCTACACTGCCATATAACCTACTGCCAACCATATAACCTCAGATCTATCAAAAGGAGAAAGGGCAAATAATCCCCAGCCAGCCTCAAATTACTCCCGCTGCTTTGAAGTGGATTATATGAGTCAAACCTGCCATATAATCCAGTTCAAAGCAGATAATCTGGATTTTATTCAGCAATGTAGAAGGAGCCACTGTTGGCCCCGGATTTGAAAGTGGTGTCAAACAGCATTGATTCTACAGTGTAGATCAGGTTTAATCTCATCTTGGGGGAATGTTGGCTTGAAGGTGTCAAACCCTGGGGGTCTGGGTTTCTCATCTTGGGGGGCATTAAGGACCCCTGGGAGCAAGGAGTTGCCAAAGACCATCAGAAATATTTTCTCTTGGTCATGGGGGTTCTGTTTGGGAAGTTTGACCCAATTCTATCCTTGGTGGAGTTCGGAATGCTCTATGATTGTAGGTGAACTATAAATCCCAGGAACTATAACTCCCAAATGTCAAGGTCTATTTTCCACAAACTCCACCAATGTTCACATTTGGGCATATTGAGTATTTGTGCCAAGTTTGGTCCAGATCCATCATTGTTTGAATACACAGTGCTCTCTGGATGTAGGTGAACTACAACTCCAAAACTCAAGGTCAGTGCCCACCAACCCTTCCAGTATTTTCTGTTGGTCGTGGGAGTTCAATGTGCCAAGTTTGCTTCAATTCCATCGTTGGTGGAGTTCGGAATGCTCTTGATCATAGGTTAACTATAAATCCCAGCAACTACTACTCCCAAATGACAAATTCAAAACCCTCCCCCCAACTCCACCAGTATTCAAATTTGGGTGTATCGGGTATTTGTGCCAAATTTCATTCAATGAATGAAAATACATCCTGCATACCAGATATTTACATTACGATTCATAACAGTAGCAAAATTACAGTTATGAAGTCGCAATGAAAATAATGTAATGGTTGGGGGTCACCACACCACGAGGAACTGCATTTAGGGGTCACGACATTAGGAAGGTTGCGAGCCACTGGTGTAGATGCATCCCAGAGCAATCATCTGAGTCCTGGAGAGGTCCCACATTACCTTCTGTTTGAGGGAGAACAGCTCAAACTGCATCATATTGAGTTCCACCTCCAAATTTCGCTCTCTGCTCCAAATTGCTGCTCCTCTTTCTGATTCCCCTTGGTCCTCTTCTCTTAAGGGTCGACTCAGGTCTGGCCCTGAACCGCTCCATAGCCTTTTAGCCAAGGGCTGCATAGGACTGCGTTTTCCTGCATCGTCAGACAAAGGATGCCTCCTTCTGACACTTGGGCTGAGATGTTGCCTATGGTCCTCTGCACTGTTTAGCAAATCTCTAGCAAGAATCAACAATATATAGTACACTTAAGCCACTGGGCAAAAATACGTGCAAAGAAATAATATTTTAAGTCTATACTTCTTCCATACACATATTTATTTATCTATTTTACTATATTTATATACTGTCCTTCTCAGCCCGCAGGCGACTCGGGACGGTTTACAGTTGGTACCAAGACCATAAAATACAATTTCAATATAATAAAACAATTGAATAATAATAAACCATAACAGAATCAATAAAGTCAATAAAAACCTGTATCATTAGGGTCTCCTAATTATTTATTTATTTATTTATTATTTGGATTTGTAGACCGCCACTCCCTATGGCTCGGAGCGGTTTACAGCATGGCTCAAGGAGAGCAGATAATGAATAAAACATACATTAAAAAACTATAACAATAGAACAATAATAAAACACAGTAATAAAACACAGTTGGATCACGAGCATTCAAAGGCCTGTCTAAACAAGTGCGTCTTGCAGGCTCTGCGGAAGGAAACTAAGTTTTGCAGAGCCCGCGTTTCCGGTGGTAACGTATTCCACAATACAGGGGCAATGATGGAGAAAGCCCTAAGCCTGGTCAAGTGGAATGCCTTCACACTAGGGACGTCGAGGAGTTTCTGATCCTCAGAACAAAGTGATCTCGGTGGGTTATATGGAATCAGGCGGTCCCGGAGGTACACTGGCCCCAGACCATGTAAGGCCTTGAAAGTAAGAACTAACACCTTGAAAGAGATCCGGCACTCAATCGGTAGCCAGTGCAGGTTCTGCAGCACAGGTGTTATGTGGCAGCTCGTAGGTTCCCCTGTGAGTAGCCGGGCTGCAGCATTCTGCACTAGCTTCAATCTCCGGATCACGGACAAGGGAATGCCAATGTAAACAGCACTACAGTAGTCAAGTCTTGAGATGACCGGGCTTGGATTACCGTGGCTAGGTCGTTCCGTGAGAGATAGGGGGCCAGACGCTTCGCCTGTCGCAGGTGGAAGAATGCGATTCTGCTGACATTGGAGACTTGGGTCTCCATTGACAGGAGAGGGTCCAAATGGACACCCAGGCTTTTTACTGTTGATGACGGGCGTAATGCCTCGCCATCCAGGGTTGGAAGTTGGATCTCCCTATCGCCCGGATGGCCCAGCCAAAGGAACTCCGTCTTCGCCGGATTCACCTTCAACCTACGGGTTCGCAGCCATCCAGTAATGGCTTCAAGGCAAAGATGGAAATTATCGGGTACGGAGTCCGGTCGGCCCTCCATCCTCAGAATGAGCTGAGTGTTATCAGCATACTGATGACACTCAAGCCCAAAGCAACGCACCAGCTGAGCAAGTGGTCGCATGTAGATGTTAAATAACAGAGGAGATAGGATGGCTCCCTGAGGGACCCCACAAATCAGAGGAGATCCCTCGGAAACCAGCCCACCCCTCTGCACTCGCTGCTTCCGATTGTGAAGAAAGGAGGACAGCCAATCTAGAGCTGTCCCCCTCACTCCAGCTACGGCAAGGTGGTGCGTCAAAAGATTATAATCGACTGTATCAAACGCTGCTGTGAGGTCCAATAAAACAAGCAGCGCCGATCTGCCTTGATCAAGCTGGCAACATCGTCCAATCACATTGTCCTACCATTCCATTTTCCCATGTCTGTTACACTGTATTTGCAAATGCCTGCTCAAAAAGCCAAGTTTTAACTCTCTTCCGAAATGTTAAAAGGGAGGGGGCTGATCTGATGTCCTTAGGGAAGGCATCAGAGACTTCTCATCTGAAAAAGGCTTGCCCTTCAAAAATAACATCATTGTTGGAAAGAAGTGGAAGTCCGATGGTGCGAGGTTGGTGAATAAGAGGGATGAAGTAGAATTTCAATGCCACAGGAGCATGCTTCTTCCATTTGGACAACATGTGAGTTGTGAACTGGGCCATTGACTTGCAGGAGGTGGACACCTTGGAGAGCATGCCACATTGTCTCTTGGTTTTGATGGCCTCCCGCAATTTCCGCAGCAGTGAAGCATAGTACGCCCCAGTGATCATGGTACCCTTTGCTAGAAATTCCATCCATACTACTCCATGCTGGTCCCAAAATACTCTGAGCCTGACCTTGTGAGTACTATAAACTGCATTATATGGTCAATGCAGATGGGGCCTGAGAAGATATTAATAGGATTCTGCCAAACTTACATTCCACTGTCTTTGGAGTGAATGCCAAACAGGGGACTCGTGGATCGGGCTCCTTGAGGGCATCTGGATTGAAGAAAAGCCCGACTATATTCATGCATTGGGCTTCTTGAGCTGGTAAACTTTGAGGAACTTGGAGTCCCATTGACAACTACCTGATCCAAAGGCAAAAAGAAAGATGATTTTACATGGAAGGATGCCACAAATGGGATTCCCTGTTGCATTAACCGAAAAGGTATTTATCCTTGAATGTACCTGCTATTTGCATTCCCGGATTACCCATAAGGTCAATTAGGCTGTGGCCTAGGGGCGCAAGCGGGGGGGTGCAGATCACGGACCAAAAAAACCTGGTCCGCGCCCCTCTTTCCCCCTTTCTCATGCCCCTCCTCGCTCCTTCTCCTTGCAAAGTCTCTGCTCCATCCCCAGGGTCTGGCAGCTCTCCTGCCTCCCTCTCTCAGCTCTCCCTCTCTCTCTCTCTCTCTCTCGCGCGCATGCGCTCTCGCTCCCTTGCTCTTGAGTCTCGCGCTCTTTCACTCTCTCTCTCGCCCTCTCTCTTGCTGGCTTTCTCTCGCACGCGCCCTCTCTCTCGCGCGCGTTCTCTCTCTCTCTTGCTTTCTCTCTCTCTCTCTCGCTCGCTTTCTCTCTCTCTCTCTCTCTCTCTCTCTCTCTCATGCGTGCCTTTGGAGCGAGTTTGCACCCGCTGCACTCTCCCCAAGCCTCCCGACTCCCGAGGAGACCTTCAGAGCACAGCGGAGCTTTCCAGCTGGTAGGAATGGGGACTTTGGTGGCAGGATGGTGCCTACTCGCCTTTCTCTTCTGTTCCGGAGGCACCATGGCGAAAATCAGCCAAGTGTGGGTCTGTGTGTGTGTGTGTGGGGGGGGGGGGGGGGAGGTTGGCTGGGGACGTAATTCCAAAATGTGGCCTAGAGCGCAGAAAGTTGTTAATCCGGGCCTGGCTATTTGTGTGTGTGTGTGTGTGTGAATGGTGTGTGTACACACACACACACACACACACATCACTGTGAAAGCACAACCTTTTGGACAACTATAGTTGAGGTTACCTTTGATGGACAGGGATCATTTGAAGAAAGACCCCTGATCTTCTCTTTCCTCTTCACTTCTGCAGTGGACAAAGATGGACAGAAATAGCAAAATAACAACAACAACAACAGAATTCAAACAAATAGCCAATTCCAATAGGGAAAAAGTTTGCAAGGCTAAAGCACAAAATGAGCTCAAGCTTGCCAGGGACTTTAAAAACAATACAAAGGGCTTCTTTTCTAATGTCAGTAGAAAAAGAACAAGGAGGCGATGGGGTCTTTTCGAGAAGAAAACGGGGCAATGCTGACAGGGGATAGGGAAAAGGTAGAACTACTTAATGCCTTCTTTGCCTTGCTCTTCTCACAGAAAGAAAGTCATCTTCAACCTCAGCAAGATGGAGAGGATGAGGGATTAGAGGACATCCAACCCCAAACTGGGAAACAAGTCATCCAGGAATACCTGGGCGCTCTAAACAAGTCCCCAGGGCCAGACCAACTACACCCAAGAGTACTGAAGGACCTAGCGGAAGTCATCTCGGAACCATTGGCAATCCTCTTTGAGAGTTCTTGGAGAACGGGAGAAGTCCCAGCAGATTGGAGGAGGGCCAATGTGGTTCCAATCTTCAAGGGAAAAAAGGACGACCCAAACAATTACCGTCCGGTCAGCCTCACGTCGATACCAGGCAAAATTCTGGAAAAGATTGTTAAGGAAGTGATCTGCAAGCACTTAGAAACCAATGCGGTCATCACTAATAGTCATCACGGATTTATCAAAAACAAGTTATGCCAGACTAATCTGATCTCTTTTTTCGATAGAGTTACAAGCTGGGTAGATGCGGGGAATGCCGTGGCTGTAGCATATTTGGACTTTAGTAAGGCCTTCCACAAGGCCCCCATGACCTTCTGGCAAGGAAACTAGTCTAATGTGGGCTAGGCAAAACTACAGTTAGGTGGATCTGTAATTGGTTAAGTGGACGAACCCAGAGGGTGCTCACAATGCTTCCTCTTCATGCTGGAAAGAAGTGACGAGTGAAGTGCCGTCAGCAAGGTTCCATCCTGTTCAGGACCTTTATTAATGACTTAGATCAGGGATGCTCACACTTTTTCAGCATGCGAGCTACTTATAAAACCACCAAATCAAACTGATCTACCTACCCACTACTCAGAGAGCCATAAAAGCAAACTATTTGGAAATTTATTTCAGTGAGAGCCATATAATATATTTTAAGACTGAATTCAACTAAATGTGAGTTTAATAAGCCCCTGAATTTATTCATAATAATAATAATAATGATAATATTCATTCAGCCTCTGCTGCTGCTGCTACTACTACTACTAATAGTAACCACAATAGGTTCCTAGAGTAGAAGGAGACCTCCAAGGGCCATCCAGTCCAACCTCCTTCTGCACCTAAGCGGTGTCTGGAGCCTGCGGGGCGGGACTGAGCCTTCCTCCCGCCCTGTCTGCGATCTACCAGGACGCCCTACACGATCTACCAGTAGGTTGCGATCTACCTAATGAGTACCCCTGACTTAGATGAAGGGCGAGAAGGCATGATCATCAAGTTTGCAGACGAACTCTCTGCCCTGGAGTGTGGTGGAGGCTCCTTCTCTGGAAGCTTTTAAACAGAGGCTGGATGGCCATCTGTCGGAGTGCTTTGAATGCGTTTTTCCTGCTTCTTGGCAGAATGGGGTTGGACTGGATGGCTCACGACGTCTCTTCCAACTCTAGGATTCTATGATTCTAGCAACAGCTTTCTATATCTTTACTAGGCAGACCTGTATCCTCCATTTCAAAGGTACCATGTTGGGAATATCGATGGCCAGACCAGGAAGGCAACCCAATAAATCCCTTTCGGAGTAACATTTCAGGAGGCTTCTGGATCAAGATGGATCTTGAGAACGAGGCATCGCAGCTCCTCTGAATCAAGGAAGGAAAATAAATTATTGTGCTTTAGAAGCTAAGAACATCACAAGTAATAGAAGCTCATGTTATTCAGCAAGATACCCCCCAAGGAGTTACAGTTCACCAAGGGCTCAGGAATAAATATATTATTTTTCCCTTTTTTTAAAAAAAAAGACCCTTTCCACACTTCTGCAGGCTCAAAGTGAAGGCGAGCCGCAGAGAGAGAGAGCCCATCTGTATCTTAATTGGTTTTACCTGCAGCAGGGAGTTCCAACGTTCCTGCACATGTGGATTGGCATCTTTAAAGACAAAGGGCTGGGATTTAGCATCCAAAGACCTCCAACCATTTCAACCTCACTTAACCTGAAACTTTGTAGCGCAGCTTAGATTAGGAACACTCCAAATCGCAACATTTTTCCTTTCCCCAAAGATACAAAGTGTCCCATTTTGACTCCATTCCAATTTCATATTTTTCTCTGATTTATTCTAAAACTTTCTGTTATCTCGGTTTCCTTCCTCGGAACCCCTTCGCCTCTATGCAACTCTTTAAACTTTAAAGAATATTTCTTCACGGCTGACTGCCAAAACCCTCTGGTTCTTGAAAAGCCTTTGTTCCCGCCATCCAGGCCCGGATTACCCATAAGGCCACCCTAGGCCAGGGCCTAGGGTGGCACCTTTGGGGGGACAGCAGATCTGGACCCCCCAAAAAAGTTTTTTAAAAATTTTAAAAAAAATTCAGGAAAAAAAGTGTGCATGCGCGTCAGTGAAGGAAGAGGGGCGCTGCCGGCGCGAGCAGTGGGGAGGGGGCCTAGGATTTCCCTCTTCCCTCCACCCCCTCCTGATGCGCGAGAGAGGAGGGGGCGGAGGGAAGTCCCGGCGCCTCCTCCTCCCTGCTGCTCGCGCCGGCACCACCCTTCTTCCTTCAGTCAGTGCAGGAAGAGGGGCGGGCCGGCGCAAGCAGCGGGGGCGCCCCCGCAAGCGGCCCCGTCCCCAGTAAGCGGCCCTGCCCCCCGCAAGTGGCCCCACCCCCCCGGAGCAGGGGCAGCGCTTCAAGAGTGTGGCTTAGAGTGCCACAATCGTGTAATCCGGGCCTACCGCCATCAGCAAGTGGCCTTTTAACGGAGGCCCGAAGCCGTGGGCCCTTTGTGCACAAGGACTGCATGCAGACGGGCCGGCATAGGGCCACCCCGAGGATGTTGGGAGACATAGTTTTCCAAGGACACTGATGGACTTTCTTTTATATGGACTCTTCTATTATGGACTTCCCCAAAGCATATGAATTTGATGTTTTTCAAGATCATATGGACTTTCTTTCTACTCCTTGCATATAAAATAATTATGAGATATTGGTGATATTCCCCTGAAACCCTCCTATGTAATCTCCCTGCATATGAAGAAATGCTGCATGTTTGTGAAAGACCCAGCTGTTGTTTTGAGATCAGGATGAAACCGCATTCCAAAGGTCGTGCCCTTAATCCAATCATTGGAACAATTTGCATGACAGAGGATTCTTTCTGGTTTGGAGATGTTTTCTTTCTTTCCCCTCTCCCCATTTTGAAAGACCCCTTTTCGTTTCATAAGCCTCAAACCCTCAGAGTTTAGTCTCGTTTTTTGCTTTATAGAACCAATGGCATAACTATATTTTATATTTCATAACTGGCCATCACTGTTGGCCTCGGAAACCAGCACATGGCTACAGTTATTTCATTTATTTACCATCCAGAAGGTTGAAATTCTCATAGATAAAATCTGCATATGGTCCTTTGTCAACAAGAGAGGGTCGTTAAGGACAATTCCTGTTTCTCACAAAGAACAAAATACTTCTCTTGACTCGAAAGGTCAGGGCCTTGGATTCATTAACATATGGAAAAATCTACTCAAGAAAACTCCAGCTGCTTTGTTTTGAAAACATTCCTGCTCCTCGCTCCCCATTCGCCAGAACAAGAAGTGGCACTGTTTCACTATTGGACCAAACTCCAGCTGCCCCAGTGAGGGTATCTGCATAGAGGCAGCCTGTCCTTTGTTGCCTGGAGGCATCCTCTGTTTGGGAGGTATTTTCTGTTCGACATGGGAGTTCTGTGTGTCAAATTTGGCTCAATTCCGTCGTTGGTGGAGTTCAGAATGCTCTTGATCATAGGTTAACTATAAATCCCTGCAATTACAACTCCCAAATGACAAAATCAATCTCTCCCCCACCCCCCATGCCACCAGTATTCAAATTGGGGCGTATTAGGTATTTCTGCCAAATTTGGTCCATTGAATGGAAATGCATCCTGAATATCAGATATTTACGTTACGAATATTTACGCACAAATGGCCGAGTCAACAGAAAAGATAGAAAGTAGTCAAGAGGTAGGACATGGTAGGCCTTCTACAAATTCTCATAAACAGCCAAAGTTGAAAGGGCATCAGAGCAATAAATATAAATGTCTGTACGCAAACGCTAGAAGCCTTCGAACAAAAATAGGGGAGTTGGAATGTTTGGCAAAAGAAAAAAAATATTGATATTATTGGCATAACAGAAACCTGGTGGACAGAGGAAAACAATTGGGACACAAAAATTCCAGGTTATAAACTGTACAGGAAAGACAGGAGAGGGAAAAACGGTGGCGGTGTGGCCTTGTACATAAATGAAGAGCTAGAATCTCATGAATTAGAATTTCAAGAAAATTCAAACTCACCTACAGATACATTGTGGGTAAAAATCCCAGGACAAAAACTAATCTAGCACTAGGGATCTGCTATCGCCCTCCCAACCAAACTCCAGAGGCAGACTACTATCTGGAAAATGAAATTAAACAGGCCTCAAAAAGCAATAAATTAGTCATAATGGGGGACTTCAACTATCCCCGAATAGATTGGCTAAATTCTTGTTCTACGCATGAAAGAGAGACAAGGTTCCTCGACATGCTAGCCGATTATTCCCTTGAGCAGATGGTCATGGAACCAACCAGGGAAAGGGGATCCTGGACTTGGTGCTAACTAATGAACAAGATCTCGTTCAAGATGTCCTTGTAACTGAGCCCATAGGTACCAGTGACCACAACACAATAACCTTCAACTTAAGTTTGGATAGCAAACTGTCAGTGAAAACTAACACAGAGACCTTAAATTTTCAAAAAGGGAATTTCACCAAAAGAGAAAAATAGTAAAGAACAAACTAAAAGGAACAGTAAAAAATCAAATCCCTCCAAAATGCTTGGAAACTGTTTAAAAATACTTTAAAACAAGCCGAACTAAAATGCATTCCTAAAATAAGAAAGAGGCCGGGAAAGTCCAAGAGGACATCGGCATGGCTTACAAATGAAGTAAAAGATGTGATTGGAAAGAAGAAAAACTCATTTAAGAAATGGAAGGCTCTTCCTACTGAGGAGAACAGAAAGGAACACAAGCTCTGGCAAACTAAATGCAAAGCAACCGTCAGGAAAGCCAAGAGAGATTTTGAGGCACATATAGCTAAGAATATTAAAAAAATAGCAAAAACTTCTTTAAGTACATCAGAAGTAGAAACCCAACTAGAAAAGCAGTTGGGCCACTTGACTAAAATGGTAAGAAAGGGACAATAAGTGAAGACAAGGAGATTGCCGAGCGGCTAAACGACTTCTTTGCCTCCGTTTTCACACAGGAGGACAGACAACATATGCCTGCAGCTGAGTCAGTTTTTTCAGGGAGGGAATTAAATGAATTAAACCAGATAGAGATAAACAAGGAAGATGTTCTCACATGCCTTACTAAACTAAATGTCAACAAATCACCAGGGCCAGATGGCATCCACCCCAGAGTTCTTAAGGAACTCAAGTGTGAAATTGCTGAAATTCTAGCCAAAATATATAACCTTTCTCTAAGATCAGGCACTGTACCCGAGGACTGGAGGGAGGCAAATGTAACTCCGATCTTCAAGAAAGGATCCAGGGTGATCCAGGAAATTATAGGCCAGTTAGTCTAACCTCAGTTCCAGGCAAAGTGATGGAAACCATTATTAAAGAAAAAAATTACTAAGCACATAGAAGAACAGGCATTGCTGAAGGAAAATCAACATGGTTTCTGCAAAGGCAAATCATGTCTTACTAACTTGTTAGAATTCTTTGAGGGTGTAAATAAACACATAGATAAAGGGGACCCAGTCGATATTGTTTACCTTGACTTTCAAAAGGCTTTTGACAAAGTCCCTCACCAAAGGCTCCTAAATAAGCTCTTCAGCCATGGAATCAGAGGACAGGTCTTGTCCTGGATTGGAACCTGGCTAAACTGTAGGAAACAAAGGGTGGTAATAAACGGACATTTCTCTGGGTGGAAAGAGGTGAGAAGTGGCGTACCCCAAGGTTCAGTTTTGGGTCCTTTACTTTTTAATTAATTCATTAATGATCTGGATGTAGGAGTGAATTCTGAGGTAGCAAAGTTTGCAGACGACACTAAACTGTTCAGGGTAGTTAAAAATGAAACTGATTGTAAAGAGCTCCAGAAAGATCTCTCGAAATTGAGTGAATGGGCAACAAAGTGGCAAATGCATTTTAACCTAAACAAGTGTAAAGTCATGCACATCGGGGCAAAGAACCCCAACTACACCTACCAATTGATGGGGTCAAAGCTTTCGAGACAAACCAGGAAAGGGATCTTGGGGTTTTGGTGGACAGCTCACTGAAGAGGTCAACCCAGTGCGCAGCACCAGTGAAAAAAGCAAATTCTATGCTAGGCATGATCAGGAAGGGAATCGAAAATAGGTCGTCAAATGTTGTATTGCCTCTCTACAAATCTATGGTGAGGCCACATCTGGAGTACTGTGTACAATTCTGGTCACCGCACCTCAAGAAGGATATAACGGAACTGGAAAAGGTACAGAAAAGGGCAACAAGAATGATCCAAGGGATGGAACAGCTCCCTTATGAAATCAGGTTGCAACGCCTTGGTCTTTTCAGCCTTGAAAGACGGCGTTTAAGAGGTGACTTGATCGAAGTGTATAAAATCATGCATGGGATAGAAAAGGTGAATAAAGAAAAAAAATATTTTCTCTGTCACACAACACTAGGACTAGGGGGCACTCCCTGAAGCTCCAAGGTAGGAAAGTTAGGACTAATAAAGGGAAATATTTCTTCACCCAGAGGGTCATTGGGTTATGGAACTCACTTCCAGAGGAGGTTGTGACAGCTGTCAGCCTGGACAGCTTCAAGGCAGGATTAGACAGATTCATGGATACCAAGGGAATCAGTAGCTACTGAAATGGACATCCAAGTGCCACCTCTGTGTTGATGGAGGCAGGCAGGATTTTCCCCGGGTACTGGTTGTGGGGGGACGGGAGCAGGTGAGGGTTTTGCCCTCCTTTCTGCTAGAGATCCCTGTGTACAACTGGTGGGCCACTGTGTGACACAGAATGCTGGACTAGATGGGCTGAGGCCCGATTCAGCATGGCTCTTCTTATGTTCTTATGATTCAAAACAGTATAAAAATGACAGTTATGAAGTAGCAACACAAATAATTTTATGGTTGGGGGTCACCACAACCTAAGGAACTGTATTAAGTGGCCGAGGCATTAGGAAGGATGAGAAACATTGCTTTAAAGTTCCCAAACTTTTTTGGCCTATCACCCCCTTTCCAGAAAAAAAAAATTACTCAGCGCCCCCCTAGAAATTAATTTTTTTCCAAATTTAATAGCAATTAAGCAGAAAGATATATGTATTAATGCAGTGGTTCTCAACCTTTCTAATGCCGTGACCCCTAAATAAGGTTCCTTATGTTGTGGTGACCCCCAACCATATTTTAGTTGCTACTTCATAAATAATTTTGCTACTCTTATGAATTCTAATGCAGGATGTATTTTCATTGTTACAAATTGAACATAATTAAAGTATGCTGCCGCCGGAGAGGGCTCTGAGGGGACGGGCAGCCATGGCCTGAGGGGATGAAGAAGCAAGGCCTGCTCTCCCCGCCGGGGAAGGCCGCGCTTTCTTCCGCGGTGGCGAGGAGGCTCCGCTGGAGGACGCGGAGGCCTTTGCACTGCAGCCTTCGCATTGCACTGCGTGTGGGGGTCAAAGCAAAGGGGGCGGGGCCAAAAAAGAGGGCTGCGCAACCCCTCTTAAATGGCTAATTGTTCACCGCCCCCTTAAAGGGGTTCACTGCCCCCCAAATTCCCCTGAGCCTCCCACCACCCCCTTGGATCACCTCACCGCCCACCGGGGGCGGTACTGCCCACTTTGAGAATCAATGCTTTAAAGCCTAACACAGTGTTTCTCAACCTGGGGGTCAGGACTCCTGGGGGGGGGGTCACGAGGGGGTGTCAGAGGGGTTGCCAAAGACCACACAGTATATTCTGCTGGTCATGGGGGTTCTGTGTGGGAAGTTTGGACCAATTCTATAATTGGCGGGGTTCAAAATGCTCTTTGATTGTAGGTGAACTATAAATCCCAGCAACTACAACTCCCAAATGACAAAATCAATCCCTAACCCCCCCCCCCCCCATTCCCAACAGTACGCAAATCTATGTGTAATGGGTATTTGTGCCAAATTTGGTCCATTGAATGGAAATGCATCCTGAATATCAGATATTTACATTACGATTCATAACAGTAGCAAATTTACAGTTATGAAGTAGCAACGAAAATAATGTTATAGCTGGGGGTCGCCACAACATGAGGAACTGTATTAAGGGGTCACAGCATTAGGAAGGTTGAGAAACACTGGCTTATAGTAAAGTAGTGATTAATTCACTGTGGCAGGTCACAGAAACTAGCATTGCAACTCTATCAACAGTCCATATATGGTAGAACGAATGTAGTTTATAGCCACCTTCACTGCAAAATGTTATGGAATCTTGCGAATTGTAGTTTTGAAAGATCGTTGTTATCCTTCTTTTTCAAACTGTACCTCCCAGGATTCCATAGCCTTGAGTCATAGCAGTACAAGTGGCATCAAACTGCATTTATTCTGCAATGTAGACCATTCCGTAGAGCAGTGTTTCCCAACCTTTTTTGAGCCGCGGCACACTTTTTACATTTGCAAAATCCTGGGGCACACCACCAACCAAAATGACACAAAATGACACTCTAACACAGTAATACATATAGTTAATATGTTTTTAAATGTATTTATACACTCAGTGTGAAACCTGAGCCTGTTTCGATGAACACAACATAGATATCCTGGCAGGAATGGCAGAAAGACACAAACTTCCCACACAGAACTCCCATAACCAAGAGAAAATACTATAAGAGTTTGGTGGGCATTGACCTTGAGTTTTGGAGTTGTAGTTCACCTATATCCAGAGAGCACTGTGGACTCAAACAATGTTGGATCAGGACCAAACTTGGCATGAATACTCAATATGCCCAAATATGAACGCAGATGGAGTTCAGGGGAAATAGACCTTGACTTTGAGAGTTGTAGTTGCTGGGATTTATAGTTCCCCTACAATCAAAGAGCATTCTGAACCCCACCAATGATAGAACTGGGCCAAACTTCCCACACAGAACCCCCAGGAGGCAAGAGGAGGTCTCTACTTGGGGAAAGGGAGGTGGGCCTTCCCAATGCATGGAGAGGGAGAGACCAAGTAGACAATGGGTGGGGAGGGGGCGTTAGTAATTTTGTGCCTTTATCGAGGTAGGTTTCTTAGGGTTTTTATACTTCAACACAGTAGACTCCCCCCCGGAGGTTCCAATTTCCCACGGCACACCTGATGATAGCTCACGGCACACTAGCGTGCCTCGGCGCACTGGTTGGGAAACACTGCCGTAGAGGTTGAAGCATGCTAAAGAAATGGGAAAGTCACTTAATATCGTCACTCTAGACATACCTGCTGAGAAACTTGTCCTATAAGTCCAAGTCCTGTAAGAAAGGATTTCCAATAGACCTGCCTTGCTGCTGTTCCGTGCCAGCTTTGCCAAGTGAATACAGGGCAGCTGCTATGGAAACTGTGGCAGCAACAAGCCTCTATTAGTGCTGGCTTCTTCTTGCCCATTGTGAAGCGAATAGGGAAGGGCCACCAGGGAGAGGAAGAAGGCGGAAAATAAGAGACTACAGATTCGCTGGGTTCGATGGAACAGCCAAAGGAAGCAACCCACTCCGATGGACTTAGATTCCCATGATGGTCTATTTGGCCAATGAATAAACCCCAATGCAAATGTAGAGTAGGACCGAAATACCTTTAAAAAGCACCAAATCCCATCTGATTTTGGAAATTAAGCAGGGCCAGGCCTGGTTGGTCTTTGAATGGGAGACAGTCCAGGAATGCCAGGTGCATCTATAGTGTAGAACCAATGCAGTTTGACATTACTTGAACTGGACTGGCTCAATGTTAATGGATGATGGGATTTGTAGTTTGCCTAAGACCCTCTTCTACACTGCCATACAATCCAGATTATTAAAGCAGATAATCCACATCTACTTTGGACTGGATTATATGAGTCTACACCAGGCCTGGGCAAACTTTGGCCCTCCAGGTGTTTTGGATTCCAACTCCCACAATTCCTAACAGCCAGTAGGCTGTTAGGAATTGTGGGAGTTGGAGTCCAAAACACCTGGAGGGCCAAAGTTTGCCCAGGCCTGGTCTACAGATAAGGGTATATACCTACAGGCCCCCTGGAGGTGCAGCGGGTTAAACCACTGACTTGCTGGACTTGCTGACCGAAAGGTTGGCGGTTTGAATCCAGGGAGTGGAGTTTTTTTCACCATATCAGGATGTTTTTTACCATCCTTTTGGGAGGCTTCTCTCATGTCCCCGCATGGGGAGCTGGAGCTGACAGAGGGAGCTCATCCGTGCTCTCCCCAGATTCGAACCTCCAACCTGTTGGTCTTCAGTCCTGCCAGCACAAGGGTTTAACCCACTGTGCCACCAGGAGCTTTATCATCATTTATATTATTTATAAATTATTATAAATTGATTTTATTTATGTTATTATTTATGATATCATTTATTGTATTACAATTTAATTATATATATACTTTTATTGATTAGTCAATTTTGACCATATCAAATCAGTATTCCATTATATTTATTCATAATATTTATTATTAATTTTTATTATTTATATTTGTTACATTATTTATTATTATTTATTATATTATAGTATTTTAATTATTTATTATTATTATAGATTTATAATATTTTTATTATTAATTTTATTTATTATTAATTATATTATATCAATTAATTATTATATTTATTCATAATATTTTATTATTATTAGTTTTATTTATTATTAATTATTATTATTTATATTATATTATTTTAATTATTTATTATTATTATATTTATATTATTTTATTAATAATAATTTTAGTAATTACTTATTGATTTATTCACAATACTTTTATTATTAATTTTATTAATTATTATTAATAATAATATAACATTTAATTAATTATTATATTTATTAATAATATTTTTATAATTATTACTTTTATTAATTATTATTATATTTATTATATTATATTATTTTAATTATTTATTATTATATTTATTCATATTTTATTAATAATAATTTTATTACTTGTAATTATTATTATGATTTATTCATAATATTTTTATTATTATTAATTTTATTAATTATTAATTATTATTATTTATATTATTTTATTTTAATTATTTATTATTACTATTATATTTATATTATTTTATTAATAATAATTTTATTAATTACTTATTATTATAGATTTTTTCATAATATTTTTATTATTAATTTTATTAATTATTATTATTAATATTATATTATTTAATTAATAACTATATTTATTAATATTATTTTTATAATTATTACTTTTATTAATTATTATTATTATATTTATTATATTATATTATTTTAATTATTTATTATTATATTTATTCATATTTTATTAGTAATAATTTTATTACTTGTAATTATTATTATTATAGATTTATTCATAATATTTTTATTATTATTAATTTTATTAATTATTAATTATATTATTTTAATTATTTATTATTATATTTATTCATAATATTTTTATTATTATCATTTTATTATTTTTATTAATTATTACTATTATTATTATTATTAATAATAATACTTTATATTACTGTGACTCTTGACTATTCCTAAACCAGTGATGTCATCCTTCCTGTCTCCTCACCGGAAGTCTCTGCAAAACCCAGTTGAGACCGCCTCCTCTCCTCTTTGACGCTTGTGACGTCATAGCTCCCGCCCAGTCTTTTGCCGCAGTCCTCCACTACCATAGAGTTGGGAAGAGAGAGAGCGGAGGAAAAGGGGAGGAGCGAGGCGTCGGCCGCTCTGGCCCGCGCGTCGGCGACTCGTCTGTCCCTCCCCCTCAGCGCAGGAAGAGCGCCGACAGCGCCTGCGCGAGGTGTTGCGTGTCGTCCGTCGCAGTAGAAGGAAGCCTCGGAGGGGAGCGGAGGAAACGGAGAGCGCGGTGAGAGGCCTGCGGGGCTTTTGCTTCGGCTTGTCCTGTCAGTTGAAGCTGGGGAACGGGGTGCTGAGGGCGGGAAGGGGAAAAAAACGGCAAATTGGGTCTGGTCGGGCCTAGTCGGCAAGGCCGAGCCTCCGGAGACAGTGAGAGGAATCCTTGTGGGCGGGGCCTATCTTCCTGATAGGAGGGAAGCCGAGCTAGCCCCGCCCCCTCGGGGCCCACCCGCCAATACCTTGGGGGCGGCCCACAGCTGCTCCCTCGCGCGACTGTCGCGATATTTGTGGGCAACTCTCGTGAGATCTGAGCTTGGCTGCTCAATTGACGACGCCTCCTCCACTTGGGGCCTGGATTTCAGATCCTGGGTGAGGATCTCTATTGTGCTCTCGAAGGCTTTCATGGCCGGAATCACTGGATTGCTGTAGGTTTTTCGGGCTGTATGGAAGCATTCTCTCCTGATGTTTCGCCTGCAAAACTAGCAAAATTCGAAAACGGGAACTCCAGACAAGAAACAACCAGGGACAGCTAACACCTCCCAGATAACTCCTAGGTCAGGGGTGGGGAATTACCGGCCCTCCAGATGTTTCGGACTTCAACTCCCAGAAATCCTAACAGTTGGTAAACTGGCTAGGATTTCTGGGAGTTGAAGTCCAAAACACCTGGAGGGCTGGCAATTGCCCACCCCTGACCTAGATAGTTTAGAGCAGGGGTCGGGAACCTTTTTGACTCAGAGAGCCATGAAAGCAAAATATTTGGAAATTTATTTCAGTGAGAGCCATATAATATATATAACATATTTTAAGGCTGAATTCAACTAAATGTGAGTCTATACGTACATATACTATGAGGAAAGGATTCCCCCGGCAGAATGAGGGGACACTTCAGACCTGGCTCTGCAAAAGGCATGCTCAGGACTCTGGGAAGGAAGAGAAGAAGGAAGGAAGGAAGGGGGAAAGAAAGAAAAACAGAGGAAATAAAGGAGGGAGGGGAGAGGAAGAAAGAAAAGAAGAATGAACTATGGAAAAGGAAGAAAAGCAGATGAGAGACAAGGAGGAGGAAAGAAGGAAGGAAATGGGAAGGGAGGAATGGAAAGGATGGGAAAAAGAAAGGAAAGGGAGTGAGGGAAAAAAGTAAAATAATGAAGGGAAAAGAAGAAAATAAAGAAGGGGAGAGAGAGGGAAGTGAAATGAAAGGAAGAAGGAAAGGAAGACTTGGGAAAAAGAATAGAAGAGGAAGGAAGATGGAGGGAGGGAGAATGGAGGAAAGAAGGAAGGGGAGGGAGGGAGGGAAAAGGAAGGAGAGAAGGAAAGGGTGAAGGGGAGAAAGGAAGGAAGAGAGAATGGAGGAAAAAAGGAAGGGGAGAGGCTGGGAAAAGGAAGGAGATAAGGAAAGGGTGAAGGGGAGAAAGGAAGGAAGAGGAAATAAAGGAGGGAGGAGGAGAGGAAGAAAGAAAAAAGAACGAACTGTGGAAATGGAAGAAAAGAAAAGCAGGAGAGAGACAAGGATGGGGAAAGAAAGAAGGAAATGGGAAGGGAGGAAAGAGTGGGGAAAAGAAAAGAGGGAGTGAGAAAAAAGTAAAATAAGGGAAAAGACGAAAAGAATGAAGGGGAGAGAGAGGGAAGTGAAAAGAAAGGAAGGAGAAGGAAAGGAAGACTTCGGAAAAAGAATAGAAGAGGAAGGAAGGAAGAGAGAGAGAATGGAGGAAAGAAGGAAGGGAAGAGAGGGAGGAAAAGGAAGGAGAGAAGGAAAGGGTGAAGGGGAGAATGGAAGGAAGAGGAAATAAAGGAGGGAGGAGGAGAGGAAAGAAAAGAACGAACAATGGAAAAAGGAAGATAAGATAAGCAGAAGAGAGACAAGGAGGGGGAAAGAAAGAAGGAAATGGGAAGCGAGGAACGGAAAGGGTGGGGAAAAGAAAGGAAAGTGAGTGAGGAAAAAGTAACATAATGAAGGGAAAAAAGAGAACGAAGGGGAGAGAGAGGGAAGTGAAAAGAGAAGGAAAGGAAGACTTGGAAAGAATAGAAAAGGAAGGAACACCTGGAGGGCCCAAGTTTGCCCAGGTCAGATCTAAAGCAATGTAAATGGAGTGAAATTTCAATATGAAATTAGTCATTCAAGCTATGAAACATTGCAATATTAAAATTAAAACCATGAGCTATGTTTTAACCTAGCAGGGGACTCAGGGCAGATCACAATGCACATATACAGGCAACATTCAATGCCATTTGACATACAACATATATAGATAGACAACGAGCTACACAATTGGTTGAGAGCTCTCCCCGACCCGGGCAGGCCTCGAACTCATGACCTGGTCAGTAGAGATCTTATGCAGCTGACTCCCAGCCAGCTGCGCCACATTCCCGGTGTATTGTTTTGAATGGCCTTTTATTCCATTTTCTTTATTTATCCCCAAATGGTTACATCCTGGAGTTGGTTGAATTCTATCTTGGATGACTTTAAATGGCATTTTAACCCTGGTCTAATTGGTTTCATTGTGTAATAAGATTAATTCTAATTTAATCGTTATTTTTAATAACATTTAATAGTTTTGATAATATTTTTAAAAATATTGCGAGCTGTTTAATTACCAGTTGTGGGGAGTAAAAGTGGGATATAAGTATAATTGCCATCCCTCCATATTTGGGATTTGACTTTTAAAACTGTTCTCTCCAGGAATCAAGGCCCTCTGGTGAGACTTTGGCCCCTTCTACACTGCTATGTAATCTGGATTATCTATCTTGAAGTGGATTATATGAATCTACACTGCAATGTAATCTGGTTCAAAGCAGATAATCTGGATAATCTGGTATTGTAGAAGGGGCCTTAGGGAGGTGTTCTTTTACAATTAAAATTAGCTTTTCACTTTCATGGGGGTCCTGTGCTTCTAACCCAGGCATGGGCAAACTTGGGCCTTCCAGGTGTTTTGGATGTCAACTCCCATAATTCTTAACAGCCGGGAAGTCCAAAACACCTGGAGTCCAAAACACCAAGAGGGCCAAAGTTTGTCCAGGCCTGCTCTAACTCCAGCAGCTGTCGAAGGCAGACTGTGTCCAAAACAAGGGAAACAGAGAAAAGAAAACAAAGACCCCATCTACACTGGCATATAATCCAGTTTCTGAATCCAAATGATCTACTTTTAACTACTTTGAACTGATCTACTTTACAGGGTTGTTATAAGGATGACCAGTTTATGTGAAGGGCTTTGAACATTTTGGCAAAATGCTTTATAAAGATTAAGTGTCATTATATAAGTATTATTATTTCTGTTAATGGCATTATAGATTAATATAATCCAATTCAAAGCAGATGATCTGGATTCAGAAACTGGATTATATGGCAGTGTAGTTCCAGCCAAAGACAAACGCTGTCGGGCCACTGATTAACCAATGTGTTCTTTCCAGCTCAGCCCTGATAGACTGAAAAGGCTGACACTTAACTATAAGGCGGTAAAACCGGACAGACTGGCACAATTCCTTTTTGTGGCGTTGTACTTGGTTAAGGCACTTTCAGTCTGTATTTTAGAAGAGAAAAACATTTCCAAAGTGACAGCCCTAGATGTTGCTATTGAAGAAGTGCATTCATTCAGTCTTCCTGCAATTTGTTATCACAGTTGTTTTGGACATATGAGACCTTAAAGCAGTGGTTCTCAACCTGTGAGTCCCCAGGTGTTTTTGGCCTACAACTCCCAGAAATCCCAGCCAGTTTACCAGCTGTTAGGATTTCTGGGAGTTGAAGGCCAAAACATCTAAGACAGGGCTGTCCAGGAAGTTGATCGCGATTGACCAGTCGATCCCGGGACCGAAGGAGGTCAATCCCAGCCGGATGGGGCGCTTCTCAGAGGGGGGTGGAGCTGAGCCAAGCCCCTCCCCCGGCTTCGGCACTCCCAGCAGCTTCTCCAGGCTTGAGGATGGCAATGCCAAGCCAGTGGTGGCATAGCTAGCACAAGGCTGGCTTGGCATTGCCATCATCAAGCCTGGAGAAGCTGCTGGTAGAGCGGAAGCCAGAGGGGGGCGGAGCCAGGCTGCGCCAAGCCCCGCCCCCTGCCCTCCCCAGCCTTGAGGAGGTAGATAGATCTTTCTGACTTGGTTTTATTATAAGTAGCTCCCATGCTGAAAAAGTGTGGGCACCCCTGATCTAGGGGGACACAGGTTGAGAACCAGTGCCTTAAAGCAAACCTTATTCAGAGGGGGTTTGCTTTGATGTTCTTCTGAGGCTGGAAGAATGTGTCTCACCCAAGTGAGTTTCCATGTTCGAGTGGTGGTTTGAACTCCACTATAACTACAGCTTCTTCCATACAGCTGAATAAAATCCCACGTTTTTTGCTTTGAACTGGAATATAGCAGATATTGTGGGATTTTCTGCCTTGATATTCTGGGTTTTATGACTATGTGGAAGGGCTCTATGCTGTAGAATTAATGCAGTTTGACAGTACTTTAACTGCCATGTCTCCATGCTATGGGATGCTGGGAGTTGTCATTTTATTAGGTTTTCTATTTTTAATTGGGTGAGGACTCAGCTAAACATCGCAGAATTCCTTGGCAATTTAAAGTGTAATTTGACTCAACTTTTAACTGCCATGGCTCCATGCTATGGAATCATGGGAGTTGTAATTTGATGAGGCACCAGCACTCTTTGGCAAAGGAGGCTCAATGCCTAGCAACACTACAACTCCCAGGCTTCCATAACATTGAGCCATTGCAGGTACAGAGGTGAAAAATTTCATTTATTCTACAGTGTAAATGCACCCCAAGACTCCTAGTTTATCACTGTCCTGAATCGAGTCTGTTTTACAACTCCTGGTTTATTGGCTCCTCATGCAGTCTTTTTAATTTTTTAGAATAAATTGTTGTATGCATGTTCCGCCCCCCAAATTTCTATTTGTTTTCATCCTTGGTCTTCATAAAATCTTTGGTCTGGGGTTGATTGAATGGTCTGACAATATAAAGAAGAATGTTCCCTACGCCGGGGATTTATATTACATATGCGGCTGATGCCAGATTACAAAAGGATAACCTGGAAGGCTGATTTGCAGCGATAAGGAGTCCAGGCCTTGGTTGGATGCTTTTTGGAGCTCTTAGGATCTCTTCCCAAGAGAGTTAGATATAAAGTTGGGCAGCGATAATTAAAGTAATTGGAATACATTTGGTAATTCAACAGCAGCAGTTGAACCCTTCCTTTCCAGAATGCAGATTAAGCAAGCTTAATCTTGGTTTTGTGTTGCATATAAATTAAGCTCTAGCTATAAAAGCCGTGATGACTGAAACCAAAATGGAGTTGTTGAGTGGAGCCAGTTTCTTGTGAACTGTTAGAATACCAATAGCTTAATTCAGTTAAAGGGCCCTTCCACACAACCTTATATCCCAGGATATCAAAGTAGAAAATCTCACAATATCTGTTTTTAACTGGAATATAAGGCAGTATGGATTTAGATAATTCAGTTCAGTTCAGCTATTGTGGGATTTTCTGCCTTGATATTCTGGGTTATATGGCTGTGTGGAAGGGCCCTAAATAAAAGGAGTAGTATAGGACCTGCACATGCATCTTTACTTGGAAATAAGACGTACTATAGGTGAGCTTTCTAGCCCTGAAGTGCTTTTCCCCCCTTGTTGATCCAGAATTCTCCCTACTACTTATGCTGCATCCTGTTCATGCGGCATTTCTTACTTTGTTCTGTTTGTTTTGGCAGTTCTCTTTCAGTCAAAGATAATAACAAAATGAATCTAACCTGCGGTTCTGAGAGCTCTTTCTGCAAGCAGGATTTATTTTATGGGATTTTGACTGAAAGAATGCCTTTTACTAACCCAAGTGGGTTATAGGCTCGTGTAAAATTTGGTACTATGCCTTTAAAACAATAGCTGCTGGCGATTCTGTGGCTTATGTCACAAAGGCCCTCTGATATGAATATTCCTGGATTTCATAATTCACTGACCTCACTCTCCCAAAACATAACACATTTATGACATACTAGCATTGCTCTCACAAAATGTAAGGAGTCAAGTTTGGGACTTGAGGAAAGGGATAAGATGTTGAGGGCCTAGACTGCTAAACGAAGCCTTTCTGGCTTGAGGGATTTGTCACCTGGTGTTGATGGAAGAACTTCCCTTGTTTGTCCAGATGCATCACTGCAAGCGCTATCGCTCGCCTGAGCCGGAGCCCTACATGAGCCACCGGTGGAAGAGGAGGCGGTCTCGCAGCCGGGAGCACTATGAAGGAAGGACACGGTACCCAATTCGCCGGGATCTTTCCAGGAGGTCACGTTCTAGGAGGTGAGCTTCTGGCAGGGAGCGTTTGTATTGTGGCCTAGCTTATACTCTTTAACCAGGATCAAAGTTGTTTTCCTATTTTGAAATCAGAGGATCGAACTGGTTTAGTTTGGCTCTGCACTGCAGAATTGATGCTGTTTGATCCTACTTTAAGTGCTATGGCTTAATGGTGCAAAATCCTTGGATTTGTAGTTTGGTGAGATGCCAGCATTTTTGCTATAGAAGGCTAAAAACTCATAAAACTCCAATGACTCCATAGCATCGAGCCATGCCAGTTCAAGTCGTGTCAAGTTGCATTCATTCTACAGTGTGCACCTCCTAGATCAGTAGTTCTAAACTTTCCTAATGCTGCAACCCCTTAATACAGTTCTTCATGTTGTGCTGACCCCCAACCATAACATTATTTTCATTGCTACTTCATTATTTGGCACAAATACCCTATGCACCCAAATTTGAATACTGGTGGGGTTGGGTGGGGATTGATTTTGTCATTTGGGAGTTGTAGTTGCTGGGATTTATAGTTCATCTACAACCAAAGAGCATTCTGAACTCCACCAATTATGGAATTGAACCAAAGTTGGCACACACAACTCCCATGACCCACAGAAAATACTGGAAGGATTTGGTGGGCATTGACCCTAAGTTTTGGAGTTGTAGTTCATCTACGTCCGGAGAGCACTGTGGACTCAAACAATGATGTATCTGGACCAAACTTGGCATGAATACTCAATATATCCAAATGTGACACTGGTGGACTTTGGGGAAAATAGACATTGCCGTTTGGGAGTTGGAGTTACTGAGATTTATAGTTCAAGTACAATCAAAGAGCATTCTGAAGTTTGGCCCGATACAATTGGGCTAAACTTCCCACACAGAACCCCCATAACCAACAGAAAATATTGTGTTTTCTGATGGTCTTTGGCGACCCCACCCAGGGGTCCCCACCCCTAGATTGAGAAATGCTGCCCTATATCTTTTTCCACACAAGCTCTCATATCATGTGGGAGGTTTAAAATCCCTGATCTAATTTTGTACAGTTTTGAGTACATTGTTATGATACATACCGGCTATTAGGCAATGCCGACCGCTTTAAAATTCTATTTTCATTTTCGGTTTTTACAATTTCAAAGACAATATCAACAAGGGTTGGGAGGTCAAAGTCCTGCTTGGTGATTTGGTGCCAGGATATACAGTTCTGTCTCTGCTCATTATGGGAGCCAGAATAAGGGAATAAATTACAATGGTCATGAATTAATAAAAATGCTGCACAGACATAAGATATGTAAGGTGATATTTTAGACACCTTTGATGTTTTGAGATATTGTGCCTATTATATGGCCATAAAATAGATTACAAAATGAATGTCCATGTTTCAGTAACTCTCCCATGTAACATATTGCCAGATACTAGTTGCTGCGTGGGAGGATTATTGCTTACATAATCAGAAAGGAAGTGAGCTGTGTTTACACATAGCTTTAGTGCCCAGCCACCTAAACCAGTACTTTGCTTGGAGGTACTAAAGTCAGTGAAGAATGTGTCAATTTTAACTACTTCCAACCTGCAGAAATGTCACTGTTGAGGACGGAGAACTTGTGTTGGTGTTTGCTACGTGTCAGCAGTGTCCTTCCTGAAATAAACTCTGGGACTGAAACATGGGACACATTCCTCCCAGCTTTAAATGTTACCAACCTGCATAGGATTTCGTTGGGTCATTCTGTATTGGGAGGTTAGAGGTAGAGTAGATGAAACTGAAGAAGGAGGCTCCAAAGGTCAGCACTGGCTTATAGTTGTAGCCTAGTAGCAGCATGATACTTCATTTCAGTGTGTTGCCAAGAGCCCAGTGTTGGAACTCAGACTCTGATAGAAAAATTGACAACATATAATTTGCATCTCTCTTGAAGGAAGGAATGTAGGCTTTGGCATGGATATTATAAGTTACATTTGGCTTGCTTCATATGAAAAGAGGCATATCAATGATGCATTTCCAGTGTTCTTAAAAACACAGTTCAGTATAGTTCAGATTAAAATCTTTAGTCTGCTGCAAAGCTCATTAATTTAGAATATTTTTATATTATCTAGCAAATATACAGGTTTGTGTGGACGAATGGAGAATCATTAAATGTTTTGCTCCTTTAGATATGCCACAGAAATGTTGGATGTAATCCTTTCTTCTTTGGTCTTTACAACTGCAAAGTAATTGAAATGTTAAAATGCTTTTCAGAAGGAAAATGTTATGGCAGTGGTAGCATTAAACTTCAGTATTGTTACGTGTGGATGCAAGACTTCCTTCTCTTGTTTCAATTTTACAGTATCATGCTTACGCTTAGTTTCCATTGGTGTTCATATTTATACACACTTCATTTCAATGTAACATTGCTTTTATTTGCACCCACTCTTTTTATACATCCTTCTCTTTAAAAAAAAAAAGGGAAAAGATTTTTTTTTGCACCGGGTCAGTTGGGGGGGGGGGGGGAGATAGGTGACCTCCCAAATCTACTCACAAAAAAGCTAATATATGCTTCAAACCTCTCTTTACTATTTTCTCATATTATAACAACACCAACAAAAATACTTTTAATTTACACACTCAGAATTGGCAAGTCTTTCTCTTCTTCATGCAAAAAGTGAATAAAAGCTTTCCAGTCTTTTCAAAAAGCTTTCACTGTCCCTTCTTTTAGTTATCATGTTAATTTGTCCATTGCAGCCAAGTCCATCTTGTTTATTATTGATTCCTCCGTTGTTGGTATTGTTGTAAACTTCCATTTTTGTGTGTAAAGTATTCTGGCTGCTGTGGTCATATATTGGCATAGTCTATCCTGGTTATTTTTGTCAGTCAAACCAAGTGGAAAAGTCTCTAGTTTTAACTGGATGCTTCCCCCCCCCCAAATTTTCTGGATCGTTGTGCATATTTGAATCCAATATTTCTTGGCATGTTTACATGCCCACAACATATGATAGAAGGACCCCACTTGTTGTTTACATTTCCAGAAAATTTTGGAGCTCTTTTTATATATCTTAGAGAGCTTTTCAGATGTCATATAGAAATTCTCTTTCAGGTGATAACGTAACGTGAATTGTGACTCTTTATTCCACATTTTCTTCCATTGTTCCAGCATTATATCGTGTCTCACATTTTTTGCCCACTTTATCATGCATTCTTTAACTTGCTCATCTGCCATTTCGCATTGCAAGACTTTTCTCAATAGAAGGTTTTGAAAAACTTATGAATTTATTAAGGGGAGTACATACTGAATTATTAAGGGGTGGGATTTCTGCTCTTGGTGGGTTACGGTGTATTTAAGAAATCTAGAGTGATAGTGCCAGGGAAGAACCTTTTTGAAATGGATGCTACAAATGAGAGTTTCATTTCATCCATAAATTGTCTAATCTACCTCAGAAGACAGGCGCACATGCCGAGAAGAGCCTCTGGGAATTTATCAGCGCTCAGGCATGCATATGTACTAGAATGTCTTTGAATTTTATTTGTCTGGGAAGTAGCATTTAACATAAGCAGGGAGGACAATAACAATGACCTGTCAGCTACAGAGTGATATAGTTTGCTTGATTGTATCACAAAGCCGGAGAACTGGATGGATTGTTGCATACTGTAACAGTGTGTCATAATGGGTAGGTGATGAATATGTGCTAATCATGCAGGAAATTTGATATTTTCAGAATCTGTTCATTTAGTATGCTGCTTCTGGGAACGCAGGGTGTTGTTATACCATAACTATCTTCCTCTTTTATAGCGAAGCAGCATGTTTACATACCTTAAAGGCACCAGATACTATCTGATCTTGGAAGCCAAATAGGATCAGGCCCAGTTAATACTTGTATAGGAGGCTACCAAGTAATACCAGGTAGTGTAGGCTGTATTTCAGATGGAGGAACTGGTAAAACTACCTCTGAGGATAGAATTCAATTAAATTATAATCACCTATAGAAAAAAAACAATCAAATTCGCAACTGGAAAAACTGGAATTGGGATATGTCAAGCAATAGTCAAAATGATGATTGATTGACAGGGCCTTCTCAGTGGTGGCCCCTCAGTTGTGGAACTCCCTCCCTAGTGACATCAGATCAGCTCCTTTCCTCCTGGCCTCCAGAAGAAGAGTAAAGACCTGGCTCTGGGAAGGGCCCTGGGTTAGCTGAGGTCCTTTCCACACAATTGAATAAAATCCCATGTCATCTGCTTTGAATCAGATTATATGGCAGTGTGGACTCAGAAAACCCAGTTCAAAGCAGATATTGTGTTATATGTTTCACATTTTTGTAGTGGGTAGGTAGATAATTTTGACTTGGTTGTTTTATAAGTAGCTCGCATGATGAAAAAGTGTAAGCACCCCTGATTTAAGGTATATAAACATGCAGGCTTTCGAAAAACAGGGCAGTGCAGTAATTTTCAATGTGGAATATGTGCAATTGATCACGGACTGGCCTTCGACTTTGATCCCTGGATGGCGTGTTTTAACCTTGAATGTATTTTAATTGTGTTATTGTATTAGTAATTTTGTCCAAATCATTTTAAGTGTGTTTTGTATGTTTTGAGGCAGTATGTAGGTGCCATTTGTAAGCCGTCTTGAGTTCCCCTTGGGGTAGAAAAACAAGGTAAAGGTTTGTGGTTGATCAACTAAAATAATGTCTGAATGAAGGAAAGTACTGTTCCCAGAGGGGGTGGGAAGGAGGGATGTAATGGACACAAGTGGGAGATAAAGGAGGAACTGGCAAGGTTAAGAATACTAAGAAAATAGCATTCAATGTGTATTTTTAAATGGTAATGGACTTTGATATTATCCTACCTGTGTTTACAACAAAAACATATTGAAAAAGAAAACTTCTCAGGACAGAAAACCCTATGAAATTCATGGGCTTGCCGTAAGTCAATAGATGATTTGAAGGTGCATACACACGACACCCTTTGGTTGCTTGCAAGGGTCTTCTATTCTGCACCCCGTTTCTGTTTTGTGATGGGATTTGTATTTGCAACTCAGCCAGGACAGAATGCCCTATCAGCGAGGGTACAGAGACAGAACGGAGAACGACGTCTACCGCTTTGAAGAGCAAAGCCCTTCTTTTGGAGAGGACTATTACTCTGCTCGCCGCTCACGCCACCAACGGAGAACGCGGGAGAGAGAGCGCCACCGGACCAGGAAGCACCAGCACCGTTGCCGGAAACGCAAGACCAGGTCTTGTAGCAGTACTTCCTCGGTGAGTAGCATCCAAAATGAGTTCAGGATTGGTCAGGGCCTTAACGGCATTCTAGTTCTTTTTCAGCTTTTGTGTAACATTGGGTGAGTACTTCTAATCCTTCTCTTTCTCCTTAATACAGTTTAGAATTATGATTTTTGCACTGGTGTAACGTATTAGCTGTTCTTTCATTGTGCAAATAACTCTGGTGGTCAAGACTGAAGTCACGGTTTTTCGAAATGGGTTGGGAAAGTGAAATCACAGACAACACATAGGACAAGCAGTGCATTTGGTTCAGAACGGTTGTGCCACATCCTTTGTTTTACAGGCATGATGATGGCTCAACTATAGATGCTGCATTTCTTTACCTTTCTGTTTTGTGACAAATTAATTTCTCAAGGTCACGAATGGTTTCCACCACATCCTCCTTTCCTACAGTATAGGATTAACTTCATACTGTGCTGGAAGCAACTTCCTTGGAGGCTTTTAAACAGAGGCTGGATGGCCATCTGTTGGGAATGTTTTGATTGTGCTTTTCCTGCATGACGGGGTTGACTAGATGGCCCTGTGGTTGCTGTACGAAAACACTGTCCTACTTAAATGTATAACTAGCCAGTAGAACTTGTGACCCACGCAGATCTCAAATGGTCTTGCCAGGAGTTTAATGCCCAACAGGATTGCTGAGATCCTAATAAGCCATGATCCATAGTTAGCAGGTGTTTTTGGCACCTTGGGTCAGAAGTTGTATTGATTTACATGCAACCTCAGCCTCTGCTTGATTTTAACATTGTTGGATTGCGACAAACACAGCTTGCTCAAGACGGTTTTTATTTAAATTCCCACAAAGTTGCCAAGCCCTAGCCCTTCACTGACCTACAAGTTACAGGGATGATTTATTGGGAGCCAGAAATACTACATCTATTGCTAATTTGCACACCTCCCTATTGTCAATTGCTGGGAGTGCTTTCACTGGTGTACACGGTAATGCACATAGATTTAATGGTTTTCTTCAGGCAGTCTGATCTCTTTTTTTCTCTCCTAGTCACACTTATATCATGCCTTAAAAATGGGTAATTTAAATCCCCTTTCCTTTTCTGGGGTCTTCTTTTGGGAATTTCTCCCAGAAACGCGTATGTACTGCTGCTAATGACCTAAACTATTTTGAGATTGTAAACCTTCTATAACAATCTTCAGATTGTCTCAATTTCTCTACATTTCAGGCACTTTTAGGACTTGTATGTGGTCCGGTTCTACTGTGGAAGGGGGTGGGAAGTGAAGTGAGGGTATTGTTAATATTGTAACCTGTGTTTAGCAGTTTAGCCTAAGGACATTATAGCATATGCAAGCAAAAATTATAATTTAAAAAAACCCAAAACATCAGCAGATATTGGGGGCAGGACAAAGTGTCCTGGTTGTGGAGTACTTTAGGCCACTTAGCAGTTCACTTCTTCAGTGTCAGTTTGATACTGGATTTCCCCCGTTTACCAGTAGTTTAGGATTTGGGAGGCAGTGGGTCTGATTGGTGACTATTTTGCTTGGTTTTTACTGTTTTTCAAACAATGCTGTTCACTAGTATTTCAAAATAGGCTCCTTGCCTTTAGAGTTCTTTTAAGTATGATTTCTGCTTGGGATTGAAAGCAAGCTGACGCAAGTGCATACGTGTGGTTGGGGAAAACCTGTAAGCGCATAGAGCGATTATATTTCATGGTTTCCTTCAGGAAGGGATACTTGGCCGGAATTGGAGAATCCCTGACAAAATTGACCGACAACTAGGCAGGATTAAGAGGAGGGGGGGGGGGAGATGACGTCGGCTTCTCAGTTTCAAAACGGCCTTGCCTTTGAGTTGCCATGACAGTTGCCAATGGAGAAGTGGCTGCCTTTGAATCCTCCTTTCTGCGCTGGTTGCTGTGCGATTCAGAGGGGCCAGTAGATATCTTTGGGAGGTTTCCCCATTGCCGGGGTCATTTCCCTGCTCAGGGGCTGCAGTGGCTGCGCTGTCCCTGCCTTCCATAGCAAATCGGTTTCTTTACATACCTGTAGCTGTTTTTTAAACTTTTGTTTTGAAGTCGGTTTTGTGTCTTGACGTGTCCCTTGCAATATCCCTATCGTTATATATGCTGTGTGCCTTATGAAATGCTGGGATCTGGAAAATCCAACCAACCAACCACCGGACGCTTCGTCTCTCCGCCTTTGAATGACAACTCAATCTGCCAATCGGAAAACTGCCCGCTGTATGCGACTGATTGGTCGGATGATGGCGTTTCGGGGGGCGGTGTGTACAGAGAAGCCAACAGAGCAATAAGCGCAGCAGGAGCGTGGAAGATGACAAGGAAGGTCACCTGGTGTGCAGGATCGGCGATTGGCTCCAAGAGCGATGTACAGCCACCTTTCGTAAAACTTTACCTCTCTACTTTCTATCCCCATGTTAGACTGATCGCTCTCAGTGTTCGGGAGGGGTCTCTATAGTGTCTTTGTTTTTATTGCTTATAAATGGATGTTTTGAACAGTAATTGCCTGAAACAGAAAGTAGACACTTGTGTGTTTAAAAGAGTGTAGCAGTGAGAGAGCCTGTCTTGAAAACTTGAATGCTGTGAAATTGCAGGGCCTCACGCTCTTGGCCTCCCTGGCGCTCACGTCCCCTTTTGTTTTCTCTCCTAGATGAAATCGTCGGGAGCCTGGGTGAAGGGACCTTTGGCAAAGTGATGGAGTGTGTGGACCACGCCAGGTAAGCCCCTCTGAGATACCCAGAGATATGATAGTCTCCAGAAATTCAGAAAAAAATCCCCCTTTCCCCAAGTGTCCTGTTATTGGTTGGTTGGTTGGATTATGAAATATTTTTCTTTCAGGAGGATTAATTGAATATGTTAGACAAAATCTTAATCTATTTAGTAAAGGTACAGGTTTCTCCTTGACATGAAGTCTAGTCGTGTCTGACCCTGGAGGGTGGTGCTCATCTTCATTTCTTAGCCGAAGAGCCAGCGTTGTCTGTAGACACCTACATGGAGCACCGTTACCTTCCCATCAAAACAGTACCTAATGATATACTCACATTTGCATGTTTTCGAACTGCTAGGTTTGCAGAAGCTGGGGCTAACAGCGGGAGATAACTCTGCTCCCTCGATTCAAACCACCGACATTTTGGTCAGCAAGTTCAGAAGCTCAGCGGTTTAGCCCACTGCAACACGAGGGGCTCCTTATTAATCTGTTTATGCCCCTCTAATTTCTGAAAACTACAGGCACTCCCCAAGTTTCAGGCATTGGACTTGCATATGACACATAGTGAAGAACGGGGGTGAGACAACAGGAAATGGGAGAAATCTGCCCCTCGGAAAGGAAATTCACTCTTGGAAGAGTCATCATGGGGCAAAGTGGTCACCATTAAAGCTTAATCGCCAATCCTTGTTTCCACAACAAGCCCCATTTTCCAAAATTATTAGAAAATGAGCAGAAATCTTCTAAATAGATGAACAGACAGCGAAACAAACACTTCAGAACATACCTTGTCTGTAACTTGGGGACAGGTGGACAGTATCTCACAGTGTTGTTGAAAGGCTTTCGTGGCTGGAATCACTGGGTTGCTGTGAGTTTTCCGGGCTGTATGGCCATGTTCCAGAAGCATTATTTCCTGATGTTTTGTTTGCATCTGTGGCATCCTCAGAGGTTGTGAGGTCTGTTGGAAACTAGGCAAGTGGGGTTTATATATCTGGGATGGAAGAGAGAACTCTTGTCTGTTTTAGGCAGGTGTGAATGTTGCAATTGGCTACCTAGATTACCACTGAATATCCTTTCATCTTCAAGGCTTGGCTGCTTCCTACCTGGGGGAATCCTTTGTTGGGATGTGTTAGATCAGTGTTTCCCAACCTTTTTTGAGCCGCGGCACACCTGGCCCCGCCACATTTCGGCCCAGGCCCCTCCCTCTTCCTCCTGGCTGCCTGGCTTCTCGGGAGCGATGGGGGCGCAGCCCGCCGCTGCTGCAGGAGGAGGCCTCGTGGCTGGTGGTGGGCGAGCGGCCCCGCTCTGCGCCCACCTCTGCCTGGCTTCTCGGGGGCGATGGAGGCGCAGACCTGAGTAATCAATACCCGAGATCCGGAAAAGCGCTGTGTCCTGGTGTCACCACGCCGTGTTGGATTGCAGCTGCACCAGGACACAGCACTTTTCCCGATATCGGGTACTGATTACTCAGGTCTGCGCCTCCATCGCCCCCGAGAAGCTAGGCAGCCAAGCAGAGGCAGGCGCAGAGCGGGGCTGGGGGCCGCTCGCCCACCAGCCGCTCGCCCTCCTCCTGCAGCAGCGCGAAGAGCTCCAGCACCACTGGGCTGCGCCTCCATCGCCCCCGAGAAGCCAGGCAGAGGTGGGCGCAGAGCGGGGCCGGGGGCCGCTCACTCACCAGCTGCAAGTCCTCCTCATGCAGCAGCGCGAAGAGCTCCAGCACCGCTGGGCAGCTGATGAGCAGCCGCAGCTGACCCTGGATGTAGTCCAGCACGGTGGCGTCCAGGCCTGAGGGGAGGCAGGGCGAGGCTGAGGCCGGGCCTTCTCCTCCTGCGCCGCAGAGCAAGGCCAGCACCAGGAAGAAGGCCTCGAAGGCAGCGCAGTGGTGGCGGGCATAGGCCTCGAGCACTTGCCGCCCCACCTGCCGCTGGAACATGGCCCGGCACTGCAGCTCACTCAGCTGCGCCTCCGCAGACTTTGCAGTGAGGGGGGAAGAGGGGGGGGGAGGCTTTCTCGCGGCACAGCAGCTGATTAGATGACCCTGATTTAGTCATATCTGTAATTTATCTGTTTTCTGAGTGTCCTGATTTTAGAGTTTTTAAAATACTAGTAGCCAGATTTTGTTCATTGTCATGGTCTCCTCCTTTCTGTTGAAATTGCCCATATGTTTGCGGTTTTCAGAGGCTTCTCTGTGTAGTCTGGCAGTCTGGCTACCAGAGTTTCCTCCTCTTTGTTCAGTAGACTAGAATCAGGGGAGCATTTTAATTGCTGTACTTTAACCTTTAAAGTGCCTTTGTTGTTACTTGGCTGCAATTGTAACCATTTTTAACATCTGCCTTTACTGTTACTTGTGTCTGAAAATTCCCCTTCTCTTGTCTTTCCCTTTTTTGTAGAAACAACTCTCTGGTTGCTTTGAAAATTATTCGAAATGTGGGCAAATACCGTGAAGCAGCCAGGCTAGAAATTAATGTCCTAAAGAAAATTAAAGAAAAGGATAAGGAAAACAAACAGTAAGTCATTTCTATCAGCTATCTTTGATCTGGGCTGTTTTCCTGTTGCCAGTTTATATTCTTTTTTAACGCTGTTCCCATTGCGTAGAAACAGATTGGATGAACTGCGAAACAAGATAGAACTGTCAATGTTTTTGATTTTTAGAAAGTTATGTGTCAGCATTCTTATGTTGAAGTTGAGAGCACATGACTCTTGTATTTTAACTCTGTGTTTTAATATATGATTTTAGAAATGCAGGTATTTAATTAACTATGTTGTGCCCTGCCTCGAGCCAAAATGAGAGGTGGCTAATACATAAGAATGTACTATTATTGTTCTTTTAGTATAGGCATGGGCAAACGTGGGCCCTCCAGGTGTTTTGGACTTCAACTCCCACAATTCCTAACAGCTGGCAATTTTCTGACTATTAGCATTCCCTGTAAGCTGCTGATCTTGTCTTTCTAAATTATTATTAATAAAAAAGCAGCTTACATAAAACCAATAGAATTTAAAACCTAAAAATATACAAACATTATAATAGAATTAAATATTAACGGTATGAAAAATAAACTACTTAAGGCCAGTTTTCCCTCAGATATCGACTTTATTTATTTCGTATCAAAAGGATTGCATAAATTAGTATGAAACGGATAAAAATAGAAGGAGCGCAGGTGGCTAAATATCTTTTTACCAAAAAACAGCAACGGCATTGTCTGTAGCCTCCCTCCAACAATTCTTCCTCTGTACATGAGGTAGGGCATAGTGGATAGGCATACAGATGCGGAGCTGTTTTTCCAGGTTGTCTTTTGATCTGCCCACTTCGCTTCTGAGTCTGTTCAGGGACTTCCAAGTTGCCCATTTTTGGTTTGTCCCTGGAGGAAGACCCTCATGAGATATCCTGGTTTAGCTGCCCAGAGGGATACTCTTGCTGTTGCTGGGGGGAGGCCCAGAGTGGTAGTTCTCATTAAGCTTTTCCTTGATTTGAGTCCACTGGGAGGAGGCTGGTAGCCATGCAGTTGATGGCTTTCACAGGGTGCAACCTTATTTCTCTCTCATATTTAGCAGCAACTTCCTGTCACACATCCGAGGGGGGGAATAATCACGGGATGTCTTAAACCTATACCTGTTGATAAACTTATACAGTTTCAAATAGGTAGAGAATGGGATGAGGAAGCCATTACAATCAGCTGTTCCGTATAAGTGGGGAAAACATGACTTCCTGTGGAAGCTGAATATAGAATCAATCACACTGGGGGATTTAGATGTTCCTAGAGAAGAACCGTTTCAGTTAAATCTGTGACTAATCACACCCAAAAAAGTCAAACGCACCAATTTGAAGGGTCGGCTGTACTTCCTGAAAAGAACTCAATGCTGCTGTTTCTTTGGGGGCCAAAGTGTGTTTCTTTTCCCTCCTTGGGCCTAGCCTGTGCGTCCTGATGTCGGACTGGTTCAACTTCCATGGCCACATGTGCATCGCGTTTGAGCTTCTGGGCAAGAACACTTTTGAGTTCTTGAAGGAGAACAACTTCCAGCCCTATCCGCTTGCCCAGATCCGGCACATGGCCTTCCAGCTCTGCCACGCCTTGAAGTGTAAGTATTCCGGCACGGCCCGGTAGGAAAGTTTGCCTTTTTGAATTGCTCCCCCAGTTGTTAAAAGCCATTGAAATACTCTTCTCTCCTCTGTGCTTCACTGCAGTTCTTCATGACAACCAGCTAACGCATACTGACCTCAAACCCGAAAACATCCTGTTTGTAAACTCAGAATTTGATACTTTATACAATGAGAAAAAGGTAAGATTCTTCCTAGAGTGGGAAATTTGTGGGATAGGTTTTAGTGATAGTACTGAGTTGCAGAAACATGATCTCTTCAGATATTCAAATACAGCTTTGGCATCTTCTCTCTCTCAGCCTTCTTTTCTCCAAGCTAAGCATGCCCAGCTCCCTCAGCCATTTCTTGTAGGGCAGGGGTGCCCACACTTTTTCAGCATGCAAGCTACTTATAATAAAACCAAGTCAGAAAGATCTACCGAGAGAGAAGCAGGGCAGAGCAGGGGGAGGGGGCGGGGCTTGGCCATGCCAAGCTCCGTCCCCTCTGGCTTCAGCGCTACCACAGCTTCTCCAGGCTAGAGAAGGGTAGTGCCGAGCCAGTGGTGGCATAGCTAGCCACTACTGGCTCGGCACTACCCTTCTCTAGCCTGGAGAAGCTGTGGTAGTGCTGAAGCTGGGGAGGGGGCGGGGCTTGGCACGGCATGGCTCCGCCCCCCTCTAGGAGTGCCTCATCCGGCTGGGATCAACCTTCTTCAGTCGCGCAATCGACCGGTCGATTGCGATCGACTTCCTGGGTAGCCCTGTTGTAGGGTCTTTGACTACTGGTATTTTGAATACTGGTATTTTGGCTGCCCATCTCTGGACATCTTCTATCTCAGGGCTGTCCAACATCTTCGGGCCCAAGGGCCGGAATGCAGGTGGCGGATCACCTTGGGGGCCGGAGCGGGGCGTGGCCGCAGTGGGGCGTGGCTGTTCATGGGGGAGGGGCGCTCCCGCCCTGGTGTGCATGCCCAGCGTCCTGCGCGGCCCGTCCCTTTTCGGGGTGACGTCAGGCGCCACGCCTGACGCCACCCAGCCCCGTCGAAAAGGGGCAGGTCGTGCAAGATACCGGGCTTGCGCGCCAGGACGGGATCGGGCGAGCCGCCCTCCACCGTGTCCTTGACTCTTGCAGCGCCGCGCCTGAAGGAAGGTAAGCCCGGGGCTTACCTTCCTTCAGGTGCGGCCGCTGCAAGAGCTGGGGAGACGGGCGGAGGCGGCTCGCCGATCCTCCAGCCCGCCTCCCGCCTTGCGCGCATGCCCTGCATCTTGCGCGAAAAGGGGCGGGTCGCGCAAGATGCCGGGCATGCGCGCCAGGGCGGGAGGCGGGCGGGGATCGGCGAGCCGCCCTCCGCCGTCTCCCCAGCTCTTGCAGCGGCGCGCCTGAAGGAAGGTAAGCCCGGGAGCTTACCTTCCTTCAGGCGCGGCTGCAAGAGTCAAGGACACGGCGGAGGGCGGCTCGCCGATCCTGCCCTGGCGCGCAAGCCCGCGAGCGGCCCTGTGCGAGCGAGGAAGAGGCGGGGGGAAGTCCCGCCCCTAGGGCATCTGATGTGGCTTCCCTCCGCCTCCTCATTTGCGCCGCCCCCCTCCTCGCGCCGCCCCCCCCCGAGATCGAAATTTTTCAAATTTTTTTTCAATTTTTTTTTAAAAACCTGATGTCTTGCAGGGGGTTAGGGGGCCGTGGGGAAGGGGCTTGGGAGCCTTGTACGGCCCCGGGGCTGCCGGTTGGACAGCCCTGTTCTATCTTGTCAGTCTTTTTGAATTGCTTTGCCCATAATTGGACACAGGGTTAGTTCCAGATGAGGTCTAACCAAAGTAGAGGAGAGTCCGACTATGACTTCCCTCAATGGAGACATTCTGTTCCTATTGGTGCAGCCTGGAATTGTGTTGGCTTTTTTAGCTGCCGCATCACGTCATTGGCTCATGTTCACCTTGTTGTCTATTTGGGCCTCTAGATCAGGCATGGGCAAACTTTCTAACTTGGGGGCTGCATGGCAGCTAAGGCGGGCTGGGATGGAGGGGGTTCTCCCCAAGCCCCCTCCCTGCCCTTTCCTCCTCCTCCTCTTTTGGAGGCAGAAAGCGAAGGAAAGATGGGAAACATTTGGATCCCAAAAGGGTTGGCCTTGGTCAGGATGAGATGGTGGACGGGAGAGAAAAAGTGTATCCATTCGATCCCATATTGCCTACTCTTGAATCCTAGAGCTGGAAGAGACCCCCAAGGGCCATCCAGTCCAACCCCCTGCTATACAAGAAGGCACAATCAAAGCACTCCCGATAGACAGCCTCTGTGGCAAAGCCTCCAGAGAAGGAGACTCCACCACACTCCCAGGCAGGCTATGCCACTCTTCAACGGCTCTTACTTTTAGGAAGTTCTTCCTAATCTTTTCAATTGTATCTCTTTCCCCTGCCATTTGAACACATTGCTCCCTTGTGCGCTGCTTTCTAGAGCCCTTCTGTTCCTCAAAGGAACTCCCTTTTAAATCCTGAAACATGGTTCTGATGTTCCCTCTCTACCTTCTCTTCTCTCAGCTAAACATCCCACAGGAGGAAAATTTATTCATTTATTCATAGTATTTATATTCTGCCCTTCTCACCCCACAGGGGACTCAGGGCAGATTACAATGTACATATACATGGCAAACATTCAGTGCCATAGACACACAACATATATAGACAGACACTCAGAGGCTATTTAACATTCCAGCTTCTGGCCACCAGGGGAGCTGTCGCATTCCTTCATTCTTTGCATACTTTCCTGGAGATTTGATGGCCTCGTAAATCAGTTAAATTAGCCTCCCCACAAAGTGGTACCTAAATTTCCTACTTGAGAGATGCAACTGTCTTGTTGGGTTGCAAAGGTCGACAAAAAGCTACACAATTTGGTCGAGAGCTCACCTCGACCCGGGCAGGCTTCAAACTCATGACCTTCCGGTCAGTAGTGATCTTAATGCCGCTGACACCCAGCCAGCTGCGCCATAATCCCGGTGGTATAGTCCCAACACGATTCCAGGCTGCACCAATAGGAGAAGAGGAAGGAAAATGGGAATAAAGGAAGGGAGGGATGAAGAGAAGTATGGAAGGGAAGGAGGGAGACAAGGATGGAAAGACAAAAGGGAAGGATGGAAGAGATGAAGAGAAGGATGGAAGGAAGTAGAAAGGAAAGGAGGGAGGAAAGAGGGTAGGAAGGAGAAAGACAGGGAAGAAGGAAAGAGGGAAGGAAGAATGAAAGGCTGGAAGGGAAGGAGGGAGGAAAGAGGGAAGGAAAGGATAAGATAGTCAAAGAGAGAGGAGGGCCTGGGTTGTCCCATACCTGCTCTAGATACTTTTCATCACATGTACTTTTTAGCACCTGCTTGATTGGAGAAGAGGAAGGAAAGATAGGAAACCTTTCTATTTGTGGAGGCAAAGATGGCCATTTGTATTTATTTTGTTTTTACCCTTTATGTCCTCACTTTTGGGCAGGCAACTGAACGGGGCTGGGACATGTCTTCTCTGTTGCAGAGCTGCGAGGAGAAGTCCATCCGGAACACGTGGATCCGGGTAGCAGACTTTGGCAGCGCCACCTTCGACCACGAGCATCACACTACCATCGTGGCCACTCGGCATTATCGGCCGCCGGAAGTGATCTTGGGTGAGCTGATCTTTTAACTCGTCGTGGGTTTTTTGGGGGGAATGGAGTTTGGGCAGAAGAGTTCAAAAACAGGGAAGGAGTAAAGTTTACTTGCAACACTTGGTTAGCACCAGGCCTGGGCCAAATTTGGCCTCCAGGAGTTTTGGATTTCAACTTCTACAATTCCTAACAGCCTCAGGCCCTTTCCTTTCCCCCGCTTGCAAGCGGAGGGGGAAAGGAAGGGGCCTGAGGCTGTTAGGAATTGTGGGTGTTGAAGTCCAAAACTCCTGGAGGGCCAAATTTGACCCAGGCCTGGCTTAAGAGTAAAGGATGATGTACAAACAGGATCAAACAAGATAACATGCCCACATTTCTCATTCCTCTTCCTTTCCAGAGCTGGGCTGGGCTCAGCCGTGTGACGTCTGGAGCATTGGTTGCATCCTCTTTGAATACTACCGAGGGTTCACGCTTTTTCAGGTACAGAAATTGCAGTCCTTCTGGAGTCACTCCATGTTATTACTGCTCTTGAATGAGCACCTTTAAGCTTTTTTTTCTCCAAAACTGTTACTTCTCAATAATGTTAAGACATTAGTATGTTACTTTAATGGCGATGTTACGAGTGAAAGGTGGTTTCAGTTATGCCTCAGTGTGCTATTGTACTTCTCGATCCTTGTAAGAAAAACCACCCCACCCACAAGTGGGCATGCTACCTAGGGATGTTTTCATCATCACAAATGGGGAAAGACTGTTGCTTAGTGCAGTCTTTCTCAACCAGTGTGCCGTGGCACACTAGTGTGCCGTGACGGACCTCCTGCTGTGCCGCGAGAAAAGCTCTCTGCCCCCTTCCTCCCCCCTCCTGCCGAACTCCTGCTGCTTGGGGGAGGAGGGCCGGGCAGTGGCGAAGAAAAAGAAGAAGGGACCGGGGTGCCGCCTCCTTCTGCCGTTTCCCCAGCCAGCCTCCAATCCGCCATTACTCCCACCATGACTCTCGCCCCTCGCTCGCTGAAGCCGCGTGGAGGAGCCCCGCCCACTGAAGCCCGTCCACCGCTCATGCTCCTTCTCTGTAGGAGAGCTGAAGCTGGGGGGAGGGGCGGGGCATGGCGCGGCCTGGCTTTGCCCCCTCCCCCGGCTTTGGCACTCCCAGCAGCTGCTCCAGCCTTGAGGGGACAGTGCCAAGCCAGCATTGTGCTGCTCTGGCACCGCTGGCTTGGCACTGCCCCCTCAAGGCTGGAGCAGCTGCTGGGAGAGGTAAGGGGGTAGGGGGCATGGCGCAGCCGGGCTCCGCCCCCTCCCCCCAGCTTCTGCACCCCCCGCAGCTGCGCCCCGCAGGCCACCCCCCCCCCCCCCGCCGTTCTTTACTGTGTTCGAGTGTCATTTTGTGTCATTTTGGTTGGTGGTGTGCCTCCGAATTTTTTTAATGTTAAAAGTGTGCCGCGGCTCAAAAAAGGTTGAGAAACACTGGCTTAGCGCATACAATAGAAAAAAGGACCTAATGCTAAAGCGGATTATAAATCAAACACAAAATAGAGCGCAGTAGTACTCAGTCTTATTTGAATAAATCATATGATGGTATCAGTACAAGAAATTGAGACTTATACAGATAAGTAATTGGCAAACACAGAAAATATTTTTAATCACAATAATCGGTGATAACAGTGTACATACATATATTCAAATGCAACAATGAAATCAAGGCAATAGTTCTAATACAATTACATGCGATGCAACTCAGTTCTCGTAAAGGATAGTACGGCTCCTGGATACTATGACTTCGGCGTGTTCACCCGGCCATTGAGCCTATAATATTGACTTTAATTTGATATTATTGAACTTGAATTTTGGGATTACCCTTCATTTTTGACTTCTCCTTTACGAGAACTGAGTTGCATCGCATGTAATTGTATTAGAGCTATTGCCTTGATTTCATTGTTGCATTTGAATATATGTATGTACACTGTTATCACGGATTATTGTGATTAAGAATATTTTCTGTGTTTGCCAATTACTTATCTGTATAAGTCTCGATTTCTTGTACTGATACCATCATATGATTTATTCAAATAAGACTGAGTACTACTGCACTCTGTTTTGTGTTTGATTTATAATCCACTTTAGCATTAGGTCCTTTTTTCTAATGTTTTCATCATCCCCAGGTAGCATCCCCACTTTTGGAATGCTGGTAATTGCAGTCTCATGACGCCTTGAGTACCGCAGTCTTTTCAGTCCTTTGGAAATTGTGAAGTTTAAGCATAGTGTTGCCACGAGTACATAAATAATCCCTTTTCGTCTCACTCAACAGACTCACGAAAATAGAGAGCACCTTGTGATGATGGAGAAGATCCTTGGCTCGATCCCTCAGCATATGGTCCGCAAAACACGGTAAGAATATGATAGGACCTTTTGCTGGAAGAGAGTTGACTAGGATAGTCTCGGCTCAGTTGCACATACTTTGGGTAAAGAGACCAGGCTGAGGAAAATTCTTGTTAACTTTATACTTACTCCAGATACCTTCCTGCCCTTTGAGGAGCAACTTAAGGAGCTTGGTATATTGAGCCTACAGAAGAGAAGGCTGAGAGGAGGCATAATAGCTATGTTTAAATATTTGAAAGGATGTCATATTGAGGGGAGAGGCTTGTTAGAAATATTAAAAAAATTAACGAGATATTTTTAATTGCAAAAATGTGAGCTAAACACTGAAAGGGTTAAATAGATGCAACAACTCAGCAAAAGCTGCAGTTCTATATAAGCAGGTGTGCCTGTAGCTTAGTAGGCCTCGGTGTTAGTTAGTTCTTCAGTGTGAGAGAAGCATCAGTCTGAGAGACCCCTTAGTAGTAGTAGGCCTCACTATGAGAATGCCTTTGTGAGAGATAATGCCTTTGTATGAGTAAAAGTCCCAGGTTGAAAGCCATCGTGTGTTAAGCTTCAGTGTGTAAAAAGCTACTGTGTGAAACATTGTTGAGAGAAGAGTGTGAGAGCAAAGCTGTTTATCTGCATGAGAAAGAAGCCCAGCATGGAAGCAAAGAAGGAAGTATAAAGAACTTTGTGTTATAGAAACCTTGTTCTTGTAAATAGTGCAACCATATTATTTTACTGCAAAGCCGCCTATGAAAGACATAACATTACTCTGTGTTTTTGGTTTTTTAAATCACTTTTGGCTACTGGTGCTGGGCTACGCTGCTTTTGATACATTACTCTGCTGTACATTTATGAGGAGGGTCTTTTTTTGAATAAGCCCACTTGCTCAACAAGGCCTGCTTTCCGCTGCCCTGGAAACTAGGCCTCAATGGAGCCATGAGTTCAAATGACAGGAAAAGGGGATTCCAATTGAACATTAGGAAGAACCTCCTGACCTTAAGAGCTGTTCAACAATGGAACTCTCTTGTCTCAAAGTGTGGTGGAGGTTCCTCCTTTGGAGGATTTTATGGCCATCTGTCAGGGGTGCTTTGATTGTGCTTTTCCTGCATTGCAGAATGGGGTTGGACTGGATGGCCTCTAAGGGTCCCTTCCAACTGTTCCATTCTATAGGAACTTTCAAAAGATTTCTTTGGGAAAAGCACCTACATGGGGGCAGTAGTCCTGCCAGCACAAGGGTTTAACCCATTGTGCCACTGAGGGCTCAAATTTCAAGCTATGAATGATCGAATCCGTGAAAGTGGCAGACTTCTTGCTGAGCTTTCTTTTTTGTCTATTGTTGCCGCATTCAGGAAACAGAAGTATTTCCACAAGGGGAGCCTGGTGTGGGATGAAAACACCTCTGATGGGAGATACGTCCAAGAAAACTGTAAACCACTGCAGGTAAGAACCAGAGCAGTTCGCATCCTATGGGATTTTTGATTTCAACTCCCACAATTTCTAACAGCCTAGTAGTAAAGGTAAAGGTTTTCCCATGACATGAAGTTGTTATGCCTGACTCTGGGAGTTGGTGTTCATCTCAGTTTCTAAGCTGAAGAGCCGGCGTTGTCTGTACACACCTACAAGGTCATATGACCGGCATGACTGTATGGAGCGCCATTACCTTCCCACAGGAGTGGTACCTATTGATCTGCTCACATTTGCATGTTTTTGAACTGCTAGGTTGGCAAAAGCTGGGGCTAACAGTGGGAGCTCAGCAGTTTAACCCACTGCACCACCAGGGGCTCAACAGCCTACTGACTATTAGGAATTGTGGGAGTTGAAGTCCAAATCACCTGGAACAATGTTTCCCAACCGCTGTGATGCGGCACAGTAGTGTGCCGTGACGGACCTCCTGCTGTGCCACGAGAAAAGCTCTCTGCCCCCTTCCTTCCTCCCTCCTCCTGCCGAACTCCTGCTACTTAGGGGAGGAGGAGGAGGAGGAGGAGGAAGGGCTGGGCGGCGGCGAAGAAAAAGAAGGTGCCGGGGCTCCGCCTCCGTCAGCCGTTTCCCCAGCCAGCCTCCGATCCACCATGACTCCCGCCCCTTGCTTGCTGTAGCTGCGCGGAGGAGGAAGCCATGGGCCATGTGAAAGAGACTTTCAAATGTCATTAGCTCCAAAACGTTTTAGGGCAGTGTTAATAATCCCTTTGCCCCTTCCACAGACGTACATGCTGCAGGAGTCCACTGAACACATGCAGCTTTTCCACCTCATGCGGCAAATGCTGGCGTTCGACCCGGCCCAGAGGATCACGTTTGCCGAAGCCCTGCTGCACCCGTTCTTTGCCGGCCTGTCTCCTGACGAAAGGCGGGTGAGCTGCCGAGACTCCAGCCGGGATCTGAGCAGATGACAGGCAAAGGAGGAGGAAGGGATTCCTGCAGGATGTGTACATACTCTGAAACTGGCCTGGCCTTGACTGTGGGGACCCCATTGTTATGATGCAGCCTCCCAAAGCAGCTGCACAGTCGTCGGGCTGGACTCTGGGCTTGGGGAAGGCAGGGAAGAGCAACTCAAAAGCACAGATTTGTCCCATATATTTATATGTTGTAAAGTTGAAATAAAGTGTTTCATATTGTTTGATAACTGACTTGTACGATTGCGTCCAGCTATTTTTGCTCCCTACCCTACTGGTTTTATCCCCCTCCCTATTTAACAATAAAACGGTGGTTGTATATCTTGCCACAAAGCAGCTCTGGGAGTTTCCAATAGTTTCTTGCCTTGCGTGATGGAAAAAGTACTTCATTGATGTTACCCCATTGCCTTATTTGTAAATTTTCCTCTGATCTGATACTATGTTTTGAAGAAACAAAACATACGATTGGCATGAGAATGCACACTATACAAAACTATCTTGTTAAAAGTAACTTTTGAACTTGTTACACCAAGTAACAGCTTCTTCATCAGAAGCAACCTTGTTACACCAATGAAGTACAGTATATACTCGTGTATAAGCCGAGGGTGGGAAATGCAGCAGTTGGTAAATTTCAAAATAAAAATAAGATACCAATAAAATGACATCGAGGCATTAGGTTAAATGTTTTTGAAGATTTACATAAAACAGTAATTTAAGTCCAAATCTGATTAAATCATTATTCTAACCTTCAATGTAAATGTATCCTTCCGACAGTAATAAACTTAATAAAAATAATAGGGTAAAATAAATATAATAGAAATAATTACAAAGTAAAAAAAAAGAAATATAAGCTCGGGGGGGCTTTTTCAGCCTAAAAAAGGACTGAAAAACTTGGCTTATATTCGAGTATATACGGTAATTTGGCTCTTAATTGTTGCATTGTTTTAAACCAGGCATGGGCAAACTTTCTAACTTGGGGGCTGCATGCTAGCACTTCCTGGGGATGGAAGGAAGGGAAAGAAGGAAAGGATGGAAGGAGAAAGGGAGAGAGGGAAAAAGGGAGGAAAGAGGGAAGGCAGAAAGGGAGGAAGAGAAGGATGGAAGGATAAGGGGGAGAGAGAAGGGAAGGAAAGATGAAAGGGTGGAAAGAAAGGGAGGGGAGGAAGGAGAGAAGAAAGGAAAGAAAACGGAGGGGAGGATGGAAGGGCAAAAGAGTGAAAGGGAATTGAGGGAGGGGAGGAAAGGGAAAGACAAGGGAAGGAAGCAGAAAGAAAGCGAGGACGGACAAAGTGTAAGGCAAGGAGGGAGGGAGCGAAGGAAGGAGGAATAAAAGAGAAGGAAGGATAAGGAGATGGAAGGGAATGAGAAAGGAGGAGTGGAGGAAGAAGGAAAGATAGGATGGTGAGAGGAGGGCCTGAGAAAAGAGCCCAAGGGGCCACATCTGGCCCTCGGGCCTGCCCATACCTGTTTAAAATGTGCTTGGGTTCCATCTGTATTGCTATATCAGTATCACCGGTTGCATTCCTTCCAAGTTTTGATTCCTCCAAATATCCCAGAAAGGAAAACGCTTCCGGAGCCACCCTGCTTTACTGCACTTTTTAATGATTGTGACGAGTGGGAAGAGTTTTGCATGGCACCTTTAGAGAGAGACGCGGAAGGTCAAACACGGTTGGTTTCTCAGAGCAAGCAGGCTTTCAAGCTAGCTGCTTCAACAACGCGTTGCACCCTTGAGAGTCTGGACACAGAGCCTAACTACAAAAAGAAAAAGAACCAAAAAAAGAGAGGACACAATGCTGTTGGCAGCGACAATGACGAAGCCACCGACGGCGAGGGGCCGGTTCCCAGAGAGCAACTCAAGGGACACAGATGGAAGGAGGCAATGGCAACAAGTGAGCTGTAATAAGCTCATGCCTGAAGCAGAGGAGGAAGCCCCTGTGCATCGGCACATGCAGAAAAAAGAACTTGCTCTGTCTGCGGCCTAAACAGCAGGGCTTTTGAATACTTTGCTATTTGCATCCCTAAGCAGCTTCCTGGCAGCGTATTTGGTGATGCCCATTAAGCCACGCCATTGTTGCACACTATACCAAAAGGAGGCCTCACAATATGAATTTTCCCATGTGTCTTTGGTGCCCAATGATAGCTGCAATATGCTTTCCAACTTTTACATTCAAACAATGGCCCACAAACTAGACTTTTTGTAAAGGAGCAGCTTTATCAAAAATGTGGACTCGTACTGTAAGCCGGCAGGAATCTTATTTCTATCAGAACTGAAGCTTCTTCATTTCCTTCCTCAACCCACTTCCGATTAGATGCTACTATTCGCTCCTCTGACCAAAAAGGAAGCAAATCTGACCTAGCATTGGGTCAAAAGGGTCAGTGCGGCTTCAGGAATGCCAAGGAATGGATGCCTTTTGCACACAAAGCTGAGAAAGAAATATGGACGGGGTCTAGCTGCACAAGAGGGGAAATGCGGCCAAACGGCCATTGTTCCCATATGGTCATCAAGGAAAAGGGGGCCCGTCGAGACCTCTTCTCTTCCAAGTCTGGAAAATCATAAAAGTCTAAAACAAAACAAAAATGAAAAGGATCCGCACTGCCTGGTATACGTGTGTCTCTGTGTCTGCAAAAGCATCTCACCCTCCTCTCTCCCACCACCAACTATCAGAGCCAGGCTGAAGGCGTTGGCCAGCTGATGCCCCTCCATGTGATGAATGGCACAAGAGCCTCCAACGCTGGGCTTCTCGGTTCTCTTTGATACCACTGGTGTTTCTCCAGGAAGAAACTGAGAACATTTGCATCCTTAAGGCGTCGAGACAAGAGTTTAATCTGCCGGGCGATCCTTTGAGGTCCGGAGGCTCGAAGGCCCTGCCCCGCTCCTTAGGTCGAGTGCAAAGGGATGACGAACTTGCAGCCGAAAGGCGAGTGGTAGTTGATGCCCACCTCCTGAAAGACCTTCTGGGGGATGCCGATGTCACAGAGGTACAGCCGCCCAGCCCTCTCGCCCAGCCCCAGCGGCAGCCCCAAGGAGAGCGACCACTTGGCGTCGATGCCTTGCTCCGTGTCGCTCACCGGCGGGTCCAGGCTCAGGACGGGGGCCCTGTTCCGGTTGGCCCAGTCCACGGCCGCCTTGTACCACGGCTGGTCCCGCAGGTAGGCATTTTCGTGGCAATCCAAGCAGTTGATCACCAGGTCCACCGGCGTGTCTGGCAGGTCTGGAGAAAGGGAAGAGGTGGCATTGCTTATCACTTTTGCTGGAGTGAGAATTTATGTATTTATGTATTTATTTATTTATTTATTTATAAATTCGATTTGGTAGACCGCTCTCTCTGGAGCCCAGAGCGGTTTACAGCATAAAATCAATAAAACATCAATAAACAGATAAAAGACGTATACCCAAAAGTTGCCCCATTTATACCCCGCCTTACCCTACCCCAAGGGGGACTCAAGGTGGCTTAGGTAAAGGTAAAGGTTTTCCCTTGATATTAAGTCCAGTCGTGTTCAAGGGGGGTGGTGCTCATTTCTAAGCCGAAGAGCCAGCGTTGTCTGTAGACACCTCCAAGGTCACGTAGCTGACATGACTGCATGGAGCTCCTTTACCTTCCCACCTATTGATCTATTCACATTTTCATGTTTTCAAACAGCTAGGTTGGCAGAAGCTGGGGATAACAGCGGGAGCTCACCCCACTCCCCGGATTCGAGCCGACGACCTTTCGGTCAGCAATTTCAGCAGCTCAGCAGCTTAACCCACTGCGACGCTGGGGGCTTCTAAGATGGCTTACATATGACAATTATTCAATGCCTTAAACACATACAAACATTAAACTTAAAATCAATTGAATTAAAATGAATGCATATTAAACATTTAAAATTATATTCAGTATTACAATCATTGTTTGTCTGTATGATACTGACTGACGCTACAGGCCAGGCATGGGACAACTTTGCCCCCCCAGGTGCTCTGGACTCCCACCATTCCCAACAGCCCCCTCCTTTTTTCTTTTCCGTTTCCCGTTCTGCTTAAGTGGCTGAGGTGGAAAAGGAAAGGGCCTGAGGCTGCCAGGAATGGAGGGAGGGCTGAAGTTGGCCCATGCCTCCCAATAAGCCTTTCCCCCCTCTTTGGAAGAATTTTGTTCCCAAGGCAGGGCTGTGGCTTAAATGGATCTGGACCAACTTACTTGTCTGAATGTATCTCCCTCTATGAACCAGTTTGTAGATTAAGATCTAGGGCAGGGGTGCCCACACTTTTTCAGCATGCGAGCTACTTATAATAAAACCAAGTCTGAAAGATCTACCAAGAGAGAAGCAGGGCGGAGCAGGGGGAAGGGGGTGGGGCTTTGCGCCGCCTGGCTCCGCCCTCCCCTCTGGCTTTTGCGTTTCCACAGCTTCGGGCGGCACGGGGGGGGGGGGGATGCCAAGCCAGTAGTGGCCATCTATGCCACTACTGGCTTGGCATTACCCCCCTCTTGCCTCCAGAAGCTGCGGAAGCGCTAAAGCCAGGGAGGGGGCAGGGCTTCATGCGGCCTGCTCCGCCCCCTTCCCCCTCTGGCTTTAGCGTTTCCACAGCTTCTGGAGGCAAGGGGGGGGGGGTAATGCCAAGCCTGTGGTGGCATATATAGCCACTACGGGCTTGGCATCCCCCTTGCCTCCAGAAGCTGCAGAAGCGCTGAAGCCGGTGGCGGGGCCTGCTGAGGTGTGTTGGAGGCCCAGGATGCTTCGATAGCGGCCTTAAGCTCATCCAGAGTGTTGGGTCTTGCGTCTCTCAACTTTCTCTTCACAATATCCCACAGATTCTCTATGGGGTTCAGGTCAGGAGAGTTGGCAGGCCAATTGAGCACAGTAATACCATGGTCAGTAAACCATTGACCAGTGGTTTTGGCACTGTAAGCAAGTACCCACAGTCAGTGATGGTGTGGGGTGCCATGTCAGCTGCTGGTGTTGGCCCACTGTGTTTTATCAAGGGCAGGGTCAATGATTTTGGAGCACTTCATGCTTCCATTGGCTGAAAAGCTTTATGGAGATGAAGATTTCATTTTTCAGCACGACCTGGCACCTGCTCACAGTGCCAAAACCAAAGGTCAATGGTTTACTGACCATGGTATTACTGTGCTCAATTGGCCTGCCAACTCTCCTGACCTGAACCCCATAGAGAATCTGTGGGATATTGTGAAGAGAAAGTTGAGAGACGCAAGACCCAACACTCTGGATGAGCTTAAGGCCGCTATCGAAGCATCCTGGGCCTCCATCACACCTCAGCACTGCCACAGGCTGATTGCCTCCATGCCATGTCGCTGAAGCAGTCATTTCTGCAAAATGATTCCCGACCAAGTATTGATTGCATCACTCAACATAATTATTTGAATGTTGACTTTTTTTTTTGAAAAACACTTTTATTTTATTGGTCGGATGAAATATGCTAATTTTTTGTGATAGGAGTTTTGGGTTTTCAGGATCTGTATGCCAAAATCATCAGTATTAAAACAAAAAAGACCTGAAATATTTCCGTTGGTATGCAATGAATCTAAAATATATGAAAGTTTAATTTTTATCATTACATTATGGAAAATAATGAACTTTAGCACTATATGCTAATTTTTTGAGAAGGACCTGTATATCATTTAACAGGTTGCCTCCTAATAGTGGCACGAACTGGAAGTGCAGGGCCCCAGCAAAAATGGGAAACAACAAATTAAAAACCACGTAGGTGTTGGGTAATTTCAAAAAGGAAAAAATATATATATATATATATATATAGATGTATATATTTATATATATAAATGGCAGCAACAGCATTTTAGCAGATCAGAAGTTCCTTGAGCACAGCAGTAGAGTGAATGAGCTTCAATAATTACAGGAAAAGAGTCAAGCTACAAAAGCTACATTACAAAATACTTCATTAAAATAATTCTGTTTTCTGTTGCCTTCGCTAGTTAACAGATATGAGATTTGATCTGGTGATGGATTCAACTCAGCTGGCCAATCGGAAATATCAAAATAATTCATCTTCCTGCCGCTAGGTGGTGCTGCAGGATTAGAGGTATATGACTGAATCAAAGGCAGCCAGTTTCCACCAAATCCACTTTTTTTTCCAAGTCAGAAGCAGCTTGAGAAACTGCAAGTCCCTTCTGGTGTGGGAGAATTGACGGTCTGCAAGGACGCTGCCCAGGGACGCCCGGATGTTTTACAATCCTGTGGGAGGCTTTTCTCATGTCCCTGATGAGAAGCTGGAGCTGACAGATGGGAGCTCATCTCATGGATTTGAACTGCCAAAGTTCAGCTGGCACAAGGATTTAACTCTGTATCGTTCTAATTTTAGTATATGTGCTACCGAAGCGAGCACACACAAGGATTTAACTCATAGCGCCATCATGGCTCCGTTCCAAATCCACTGAAAATATTTTATTAGTTCCCTATGTTTCTTCTCAAGGAGCCATTGGTAGAACAGTGGGTTAAAGCACTGAGCTGCTGAACTTGCTGACCAAAAGGTCACATGAGCTCCCGCTGTTAGCCTCAGCTTCTGCCAACCTAGCAGTTCGAAAACATGCAAATGTGAATAGATCAGGGGTGCCCACACTTTTTCAGCATGCGAGCTACTTATAATAAAACCAAGTCAGAAAGATCTACCTACCTCCTCAAGGCTGGAGAGGGGAGGGGCGGGACTTGGCGTGGCCTGGCTCCGCCCCCTTCTTGTTCGGCACTCCCAGCAGCTTCTCCAGGCTTGAGGATGGCAATGCCAAGCCAGTGGTGGCATAGCTAGCACAAGGCTGGCTTGGCCCTACCCTCCTCAAGGCTGGAGAAGCTGCAGGGAGTGCTAAAGCTAGGGGCGGGGGCGGGGCTTGGCGCGACCTGGCTCCGCCCCCCTCTGAGAAGCCCCATCTGGCTGGGATCGACCTCCTTCGGTCCCAGGATCGACTGGCTGATCGCAATCGACTTCCTGGGCAGCCCTGGAATAGATCAATAGGTACCACTCCAGTGGGAAGGTAACAGCATGCCATGAAGTCATGCTGGCCACACGACCTTGGAGGTGTCTACAGACAACGCTGGCTCTTCAGCTTAGAAATGGAGATAAGCACCAACCCCAGAGTCGGACATGACTGGATTTAATGTCAGAGGAAAACCTTTACCTTTACCTATGTTTCTCCTCACTCCAACACCTGGTCTTCAAGAGTTTCAAAGAGTTGGAGCCAAAATATGCACTGAGACAAATGAGACGATCATAAAACTATGTAGCACAATTTCAAAAAAAATTATGTTCCTCGTGTAAATGCGTCATTTACTGTTTAATTGTGCGGTACTTAATTTGAAAGTAGTTGTTATGCTCCAGAAACTTTTGTTTTTTTGTGGCTGCCGTAAACAATGTTGAATTGGTTGACTTTATTGAAAAACTGTAACAAAATATCAAAAATATTAAAAACTTTTGATGTTTTTATGACAGAACCAATTAGGAAATGACCTCTATAACCCAGGAACAAAAAATGTGTTATGTAGTGCAATCCATCTCTGATCCGTCCGCAGCTTACCCTTGACGCTGGAGACTTGCTGGCCGTGGGTCTTGCCAAACAGGGTGAGCTCGTTGGTGATTGATTCCAGCATCTTGACAAAGTTGGGGAGGAAAAGGATGATGTCTACATCGTGATTGGACAGGTGCCGCCCGCAGCTGATCCCTTGGGCCCCTTTGACGTGGGGCCCACAAAGCAAGGCCACTGTGGGTTTCTGGTGAATGTTTTTTGGGTTCAGCCTGGAAGTTAAGAGAAGGTTAAGGTTCTTCAGTATCAGAAATGGCTGGAGTTGCACTTGGAATGTGAAAGAGACGCTTTATTAATAAGACTTGCATGACAGGCTCAGGAGACAAGGCTGGGAAGGATGTATAGACAACATGTTGTGTAACACATTTTTTCTGCTTCTGCCAGCTTATATCACAGGCATGCGTAAGCTTCGGCTCTCCGGGTGCTTTGGACTTCAACTATTCCTAACAGCTTAATAGCTGGGTTGCTGTGAGTTTTCTGGACTGTATGGCCATGTTCCAGAAGCATTATCTCCTGACGTTTCACCTACATCTATGGCAGGCATTAGACCTGGGCAATCATGGTTCCAATGGTTCTAAAGTACTAAAGTTCTGGTGGTTAAAACTAGGTGGCGCTGGTGCTTTGCTTCTCCAGTGTTGCTAAAGTTCTGGCGGTGAACATTTCAGAATTCTAACAAAACTTTCAAAATTTTGTTATAAATGGCTGTTCCTGATTGGTTCTCTCCTAAAAATCACCAATAATGAAATAATAATGAAGTTTTGAAAGTTTTGTTAGAGTTCTGAAATGTTCACCACCAGAACTTTAGCAACACTGTAGAAGCAAAGCACCAGCACCACCTAGTTTTCACCACCAGAACTTTAGTTTTGTAAGTACTTTAGAACAATTTAGAACAGGGGTGGGCAACCTGCGGCCCGGCAGCTGATTCTGTCCGGACCGGGGAGAAGGGCATCGGGGGTGGGGCCAAGAGGAAGAGGTGCCGCCGCCGCCATCCCATCGCAGGCTCTGTGGCGGCAGACAGGCCAGAGGAGCGGCGGCTTTGGAGTGCCAGAAACACGGAAGGGTGTTTCTCCTGTATACCAAAACACGCCTAGCTGAACAGCATGTAAAGAGCATGAAAGAATGTATCAGAGGTCTGAATCAGTAAATACTACAATAAAGGTGACTGCAATCCCCCACTGGGCCGGCTGATCTCCCTGGCGACCCGGAAGACTTCATCGTCTTCCGGGTCGCCAGGGCGATCAGCCGCCTCAGATTGCCGGCTGCTCCCCCTACAGGCCCGGATTGCCTACAGGGATGGCAGGCACTCCATAACAGGGCGATCAGCTGGGGAACGGCTGGGGGCGAGAGCGGGCGGAGGCCTGCAGCCTCCGATCGCCTGCTACTCTGCTCTCCTCTGCTGCGGCGTCTATGTCCGCTTTGCCATCCTCTGGGCTGGGTCCATTGGGCCATTCCATCTTGGTTCGCACCTTGTCTTCTTGAATTTTATTTTATTTTACTTTAGTGGTTTTTGTTATTATTTTATAATAATTTTATTATAATAATTTTATTATAATAATATAATGTAATGTTATATTATAATTTCAATATATTATAATGTATATATATACTGTAATATAATAATTATGTTATTAATACTAATAATATATGAATATTTCTTGATATATTAATATGTTAATATTAATGATGTGTAAAATATAGTAAATATAGCAAATAAATAAATAAATTATGTAGATTAGAATGTAGTTCCGCCTTTAGGTGCAGCCCTCAATAATATTTTTTGGCTCTCGTGTGCCCCCTTGGGAAAAATAATTGCCCACCCCTGATTTATAACCATGATTGCCCAGGCCTAGCAGGCATCCTCAGAGGATGGGAGGTCCGTTGGAAACTAGGCAAGTCTTTCCAATTGGAAATATGGAATATACTGACAATAGAAGGAGTAGATCTGAGAAGAGGCTGGTATGTGTACATTTGGTACGGAAAAAGAAAGATAGAAAAAAAACTTCTATATAAGTACACATTTTGAGTACTGTGTACAATTCTGGTCTCCGCACCTTAAGAAGGATATAACGGAACTGGAAAAGGTACAGAAAGGGCAACAAGAATGATCCAAGGGATGGAGCAGCTCCCTATGAAACCAGGTTGCAACGCCTTGGTCTTTTCAGCCTTGAAAGACGGCGTTTAAGAGGTGACTTGATCGAAGTGTATAAAATCATGCATGGGATAGAAAAGTGAATAAAGAAAAACTATTTCTTTGTCACAAAACACTAGGACTAGAGGGCACTCCCTGAAGCTCAAGGTAGGGAAAGTTAGGACTAATAAAGGGAAATATTTCTTCACCCAGAGGGTCATTGGGTTATGGAACTCACTTCCAGAAGAGGTTGTGACAGCTGTCAGCCTGAACAACTTCAAGGCAGGATTAGACAGATTCATGGATACCAAGTGTATCGGTAGTTACTGAAAAAGACATTCAAGTGCCACCTCGGAGTTGGTTGAGGTAGGCAGGATTTCCCTGGGTACTGGTTGTGGGGGGTCGGGAGCAGGTCAGGGTTTTGCCCTCCCTTCTGCTCGAGATCCCCGTGTACAACTGGTGGGCCACTGTGTGATACAGAATGCTGGACTAGATGGGCTGAGGTCCGATTCAGCATGGCTCTTCTTATGTTCTTACTTCACAAACCACTACGTAAGAGTGGCATTAATAAAAAAATTGGGAAAGACACAAGCAGAAATTTTACGGGAACACACCTTTATGCCTATCACCACTGGAAATGATTCAAAGAAGAGAACTAGGATGGCATGATAAAGAAGGAAAAGGGGATATAGGAATTGAAAAATGAAGAAATTAGACAGAAATTTAGAATTTTTTGTGGTTTCAGTATAGACAGACGAGCGAAATGTTTAAGAAAGATAAAGAGATGGGTTTTGCAGAAAAACACTCCTTTTGGAATGAGAACAGAAAATAATGTAATTACTAATGCTTCTGGAACATGGCCATACAACCCAGAAAACTCACAGCAACCCAGTGATTCCAGCCATGAAAGCCTTCGACAACACATGAAAAGGGTTTCTGCTAGAATCCAAGGGAGAGACTAAGCAGCAATTGCGCTTTTCCCAAGGATGTGGAGTGCTGACAGGAGAAGACAGAGAAATTATGTCAATTTCGGAAAGTCTGGTTCTCCAATGCGCATCTTTCTTCACAGCTGCCGTGCTCATGGCCTTTCCCTCCTGGCGTATATTGCCTCTACTGACACAGTACAGCGATAGGATACTTGCCAGACTCTAAGCCAGGGGTGGGCAACCTACGGCCCGCGGGCTAAATGCGGCCCAGCAGCCGGTTCTGTCCAGCCCAGGAAGAAGGGTGTCGGGGGCGGGGCCAAGAGGAAGGGGTGCCGCTGCCGCCATCCCATCGCGGGCTCTATGGGGCCTGTGTCGGCAGACAGGCTGAAGGAGCGGCGGCTTTGGAGTGCCTGCCATCCCTGGAGGCGATCCAGGCCTGCAACGGGAGCACTCGGCGACCTGCAAGGGTTTATCGCCCTGGCGACCCGAAAGACTTGATTGTCTTCCGGGTCGCCTGGGCGATGAGCCGCCTCAGATCGTCGACTGCTCCCCCTGCAGTCCCAGATCGCCTCCAGGAATGTTAGGCACTCCAAAGCCTCCGCTCCTCCAGCCTGTCTGCTGACACAGGCCCCACAGAGCCCGCAATGGGATGTCGGCAGCGGCACTCCATAGCAGTGCGATCAGCTGGGGAACAGCTGGGGGCGAGAGCGGGCGGAGGCCTGCAGCCTCCGATCGCCTGCCTGCTCTGCTGTGGCTGGGTCCGCTTTGCCATCCTCTGGGCTGGGGCCATTGGGCCATTCCATCTTGGGATCCTTCCTCTCTTGAGGATGTCAGCCTTCATCTTGGTTCGCACCTTGTCTTCTTGAATTTTATTTTATTTTAGTGGTTTGTATTATTATTTTATAATAATATTATAATAAATAATATAATATAATAATGTTATATTATAATTTCAATATATATATAATGTCTATATATATATACTGTAATATAATAATTATTATATAAATACTAATAATACGGTGGTCCATGCTCTGGTTACATCCCATATAGATTACTGCAATGCTCTCTACGTGGGGTTGCCTTTGAAGACTGTTCGGAAGCTGCAACTAGTCCAACGGACAGCAACCAGGTTGATAACAGGAGCGCCATTCAGAGAGCGTACAACTCCCCTGTTGTGCCAGCTCCACTGACTGCCAGTTTGCTACCGGGCACAATTCAAAGTGCTGGATTTAGCCTTTAAAGCCCTAAACGGTTCAGGTTCAATTTACCTGTCCGAACGCATCTCTCCTTATGAACCATCAAGATGTTTAAGATCATCTGGAGAGGCCCTGCTCTCGGTCCCGCCTTCTCCGCAGGTGCGACTGGCGGGGACGAGAGACAAGGCCTTTTCAGTGGTGGCTCCTCGGCTTTGGAACGCCCTCCCTAAAGGCATCAGATCGGCCCCCTCCCTCCAGACATTTCGCAAGAAAGTCAAGACCTGGTTATTTGAGCAGGCATTTGCTGATGAAATATAAGGCTTAATTGGATATAAAGAATGACGACGATGTGATGGAAATTGATTTCAACATGACGCTGAGGCTGCAATTGTATGTTTTTAATTGTTAAATTGTTATTATATGTTTTTTCTGGGGGGGGGGGGGTGACTTGTTGCTGTGTTGTATTGAGGGCAGAGACTGCCTGTGTAAACTGTCCCGAGTTGCCTTCGGGCTGAGAGGGGCGGTATAGAAACGTGACAAATAATAATAATTAAAAAATAATATATGAATATTTCTTGATATATTAATATATTAATATTAATGATGTGTAATATATAGTAAATATAGTAAATAAATAAATAATGTAGATTAGAATGCAGTTCCGCCTTTAGGTGCGGCCCTCCATAATATTTTTTGGCTCTTGTGTGGCCCCTTGGAAAAAGTAATTGCCCACCCCTGTTCTAAGCCTCAACATTTCACATCTTCATTCCAATCACTTTTAGGAAGATCGCCCTCCTTCCCTCTCCTTCTCAGGAAGTCACTCAGGTCCTATCATTGGGTCAGGCAGCTCCAGAAGTACAGGAAAAGAAACACCTTGGAGGAATGAGCTGGCTGCACTAAGCATTACAAGAGGAACAGGAAGCAGAGACTCTTAGACACAGGAAGTGGCTTGGCCGGTTTCTTAATTCTTGGCATTGGTTCCTTTGCTCTTTTCAGGCACAAAATAAGAGGGCTGCAAGGTAATCCAGTTCGTGGGGCCCTATATATACACAGGAGCTAGCGAGAGCCACCAAGTGGATAAGGCCTGCAAGCTGATTCAAGCAGAGTTCAGGGAGTGAGATCTGGAGATGCTACTTCTATGCTCCCCTGGCAGGAAGATGAGAGCCAAACCGCATTGAGCCCTAGCACGTCTGTATAGCTTAGGCCTGTCAACACAAGCAAGGAATGCAGAAAAGAAGGGGGTTTCAACTCCCAAAGGGAGACCTCCTTTACCTGTTGGGTCCTCCAAGGAGACTCAGGGCCATCTGGCTGGCACAGATTCCGGTCATTTCCAATCTCCGTTCCAGAGTGAGGCCATGCTTCTCGGCTACCAAAAGAAGCTTCTTGTGGAGCTCATAAGAGATACTTGGCACCACCAGCCCGGAGTCTGAAATGCAGAAGGAGAAGGAGGTGGGATCATGAGATGAGCCTTGGCAGAAGGAGTATTGCTTCTTTTTAGATCCAGAAGCTAATGCCTCACGGATCACTGGAAGGGATGGGACTTCTTATATTCTTATTTATAGGTGAGTTTTGTTGGGCAAGCGGGCTTATAAACAAAAGACCCTCCTCATAAATGCGCAGCAGAGTAACTTATTAGCAGCAGCATGGGTCAGCACCAGTAGCCAAAAGTGATAAAAAGAACAAAAACATACAGATGATTGTTATCTTTTCCATAGGAACCTTTTCTTTATAGCAAAATAATATGGTTGCACTATTTACAAGGACAACATTTTCATAACACAGATAAAGTTCTTTATACTTTCTTCTTTGCTTCCACGCTGGGCTTCTGTCTCATGCAGATAAACAGCTATGCTCTCACAAAGCCTCTTCTCACACCAAAGTTACACAGGAGCTTCACACAGGAGCTTTTTACACACAGTAGCCTTCACACACAATGGCCTTCAACCTGGGCCTTCTCTCACTGAAGCTTCTCACACACCAGACCTACTAACACTGAGGCCTACCTCACGCTGAGTCTTTTCTCCCAATGAGGTGTTCTCACACTGAGGGCTCTTTCAGACTGATGCTTCTCTCACACAGAGGTGAACTAACATTGAAGCCTTCTCATACTGAGGCCTACTAACGCACTGAGGACCTTCTCTCACAGAGACCTCTCACAGACTGAGGGCTACTAAGCCAGTGTTTTTCAACCTTTTTTGAGCCGTGGCACATTTTTTACATTTGCAAAATCCTGGGGCACACCACCAACTATAATGACAGAAAATGACACTCTAACACAGTAATACATGTACTGTAGTTAAAATGTTTTTAAGTGTATTTATACACTCAGTGTGAAACCTGGGCCTGTTTCGATGAACACAACATAGATATCCTGGCAGGAATGGCAGAAAGACACACACGAAGGTCTTGCTCAACAGCTGTCAGACTCTCTCTGTGTTTAGTTTTTATCGCAGTCAAGCTAGAGAAGCTCATCTCACACAGATATGTGGCTCTCTGGGTGCTTTGGACTTCAACTCCCACCATTCCTAACAGCCCAAGGCCCTTTCCTGCTTAAGTGGCTAAGGGGAAAAAGGAAAAGGGCCTGGGGCTGCTAGGAATGGTGGGAGTTGGAGTCCAAAACACCTGGAAGGTCCAAGTTTGCCCATGCCAGCTTTCGACAGACTTCTTCCTCCCCCTTCGCACCCTTTCTTCCCCCTCCTGCCAAACACTTTTTCTTCTCCACTCGGGCTCCCTTTTTCCCAGCCTCGCTCTGCTCGCTTTGCCTTGCTTTCCTCATGCTGCTGCTTCTGCCGCCATTTTGATCCGAGGGGTCAGCGTGAGCGTGTTCAGGAAGGGAAGGGGGGAGGGAAGAAGAAGTGACCCGTGCGGGCGCTACTGCGCAGACTCAACCCCCATCTTCCCCCCTCCTGAACACACTCACAGAGTGAGGCTGGGAAGAAGGGAGCCAGAGTGGAGAAGAAAAAGTGATCGGCAGGAGGGGGAAGAAAGGGTATTGGAGGTTCCAATTTCCCACGGCACACCTGATGATCGCTCACGGCACACTAGTGTGCCGCGGAACATCAGTTGGGAAACACTGTACTAAGCAACAGGCACACCTGCTTTTGCTGAGCCACTGCATCCATTTAATTCTTTCAGTTCTTGACTCACATTTTTTTTGTAATTAAAAATTCCTAGTTAATTTTTAATACTTCTGACAACTTTCTTGTTTTATAGGTTTCTCAAAAGTGTTTTTAGATACGTACATTTCAAGGTACATTTCTGCCTAGGAACTCAGCTCTTTAAACAATCGGGTCACTATTTAACAGAAAGAATAGCAAACCCTCTCGGATTCATTTTGTACAGGATTGTGTCTGATGCTACATTCAACCTACAACCGAGAAAGAAAGAACACCGCCAAGGACCCAAAACTCCATTTGCATTGCTAGGATACTAATGCTAACCTGAGTCAGCACATAGAAGATGGTTTTGAAAGGCAGCAGATTACAGGAGCAATCTTCACAGACCTGTCAGCAACATATGATACTGTAAATCATCACCTTTTCCTAAGAAAAATTTACAATAACACAAAGGATTATCACCTCACCCACTTCACAGAAAAACTGCTACAAAACAGAAGCCTCTTCTGAGGTGGTGAACTCAGAAGAACAGCCTGCCTCAGGGGAGCGTGCTTGCTCCATCAATGTTTAACATTTACACAAATGATCAGCCACTGCCAGGAGGGACAGAGAGTGTCATATATGCTGACGATCGTGCCATCACCGCTCAAGAAGGAAGCTTTGGAATGGTTGAACAGAAACTCTCAGAAGCTTTAAGTGCTCTTACTGCCTATTACAGGGAAAACCAGATGATTCCTAATCCATCTTTTCATCTCAAAAACAGACAAGCATCTTGAGCTCTGAGGATTACCGAGGAAGGAATCCCACTGGAGAATTGCAGGATACCCAAATACCTGGGAGCCACTCTGGACCATGCTCTAACTTATAAGAAGCAATGCTTCAATATCAATCAAAGGTGGGTGCTAGGAATAATATTGTGTGAAAGCTGACTGGCACAACCCTGGAGTCACAGTCACCTGCCCTTGTGCTTTGCTATTCTGCTGCTGAATACAGATGCCGTGTGTAGAAAACATTTCACCATGTTAAAAAAGTGGATTTGGCTCTTAATGAGACATGCTGTATTATCACAGGATATCTACCCCCTACCCCACTGGAGAAATTACACTGTTTAGCTGGTATCACACCACCTGACATCCGCCGGGAAGTAGCAGCCATCAATGAAAGGACCAAGGCATGGGCATATTTGTTCCATCCTCTGTTTGGATATCAGCCAGCATACTAATGCCTTAAATCAAGAAACAGCTTCCTAAGATCTACAGAGATACATGCAGGAACACCTCAGCAATCAAGAGTCCAAAAGTGGCAGCATCTCAATCAGTAGCTGAGACCGGATGAGAAACTCCCTCCTGGGCACACAGAAGAATGGACAACCTGGAAGGTGCTGAACAGGCTGCACTCTGGCACCACGAGATCCAGAGCTAATCTTAAGAAATGGGCTGCAAAGTGGAGTCCACAACATGCAAGTGGGGAGAAGAGCAAACCAGACCACTTAGTGCAATGCAACCTGAGCCCTGCCACACGCACAATGGAGGACCTTCTCGCAGCGACACCAGAGGCACTCAAGTGGCCAGCTTCTGGTCAAAGGACATTTAGTATCATGGCAAGTTCTTTTTGAAAAACTTTGTGTTTTTAAATGCATTTTAACTGTACCCAAAACTTGCTTCTGACACAATAAATAAATAATGCTATGTTTCGGGGGACACGCACATCTTGAATTCCATCCAGAAAGAATACTGATAAACTTGTGGAACAAAAACAAGAACATAAGGAGCTCTACTGGATCAAGCCACAGGCAGATCTTGTTCAGGGATCTATTCCCACAATGGTCAACCAGTTATTTATGGGAAGCCCGCCAGCCAGACATGAGCGCAAATCCTGCTTGTGTTCCCTCAAGACATAATCTGCCTCTGTATTAGAGGAAATGTAAAGCCAAAAGAGCTACTCATGATTGATGGCCTTATACAAGTAGTCAGTATGTTTACTTTTCCACAATAGTCCTCTACAGACTCCATCCTGAAATGCACAAAGTCAAGAGATAAATGCCAACTATGCCAAACAAGCAGATGATCTGGAGCAGGGTCCTCTCTTGTGGCCAAAAAGGAAGCTCTCAAAGGAAGCCGTGCTGTGCTCTTTTCAGATGGCTTCAGCATCCACGTTAAGTAGCTTTAACAATGACCTTGGATATACAGAGCTAGTGCACTAGTACTAAAATATAGCCTTTCAATGAAGTTTTATAGGAGGGTCCAGCATGCGGGTCCCACTCTCCTCTATTTAGGAATTGGATGAGTAGAAAACAAACTGGGTTGTTGTGCGTTTTCCGGGCTGTATGGGCATGTTCTGGAAGCATTCTCTCCTGATGTTTCGCCTGCATCTATGGCAGGTATCCTCATAGGTTGTGCCATAGGTGCAGGCGAAACATCAGGAGAGAATATAATAATTATAACAATAATCTTTATTTATAACCCACCACAATCTCTCCAATGGGGACTCGGGGCAGTTCACATGGGGCCAAGCCCAAACAACAACAAATTACAATAAAATAAATACATCAATAATTAACACAGTAAACTACATATATCTAAGTAAAAGAACAATATACAAACATTATCTAAAATCACAAATGACAGGGTGGGCCGCATGTACAAATATGAAGGTAGGTGGGTCCTGAACCGTTTGGGGCAGGGCTGCCCAGGAAGTCGATCGCAATCGACCAGTCAATCCTGGGACCGAAGGAGGTCGATCCCAGCCGGATGGGGCGCTTCTCAGAGGGGGCGGGGCCAGGCTGTGGCAAGCCCTGGCCCCTCCCCCGGCTTCAGCACTTCCAGCAGCTGCTCCAGGTTTGAGGAGGGCAGGACCAAGCCAGCCTTGTGCTAGCTATGCCACCACTGGCTTGGCATTGCCATCCTCCAGCCTGGAGAAGCTGCTGGGAGCTCCAAAGCCAGAGGGGAGGGGGCGGGGCTTGGCAAGGCCTGGCTCTGCCCCCCTGTGGCTTCTGCTCTACCAGAAGCTTCTCCAGGCTTGAGGAGGGCAGGGTCAAGCCAGCCTTGTACTAGCTATGCCACCACTGGCTTGGCATTGCCATCCTCAAGCCTGGAGAAGCTGCTGGGAGCTCCAAAGCCAGAGGGGAGGGGGCGGGGCTTGGTGCAGCCTGGCTCCACCCCCTGTGGCTTCCGCTCTACCAGCAGCTTCTCCAGGCTTGAGGAGGGCAGGCCACCAGCCTTGTGCTAGCTATGTCACCACTGGCTTGGCATTGCCATCCTCAAGCCTGGAGAAGCTGCTGGGAGCCCCAAAGCCAGAGGGGGCGTGGCTTGGCCTGGCTCCGCCCCCTGTGGCTTCCGCTCTACTAGCAGCTTCTCCAGGCTTGAGGAGGGCAGGGCCAAGCCAGCCTTGTGCTAGCTATGTCACCACTGGCTTGGCATTGCCATCCTCAAGCCTGGAGAAGCTGCTGGGAGCCCCAAAGCCAGAGGGGGGGGCATGGCTTGGCGTGGCCTGGCTCCGCCCCCTGTGGCTTCCGCTCTACTAGCAGCTTCTCCAGGCTTGAGGAGGGCAGGGCCAAGCCAGCCTTGTGCTAGCTATGTCACCACTGGCTTGGCATTGCCATCCTCAAGCCTGGAGAAGCTGCTGGGAGCTCCAAAGCCAGAGGGGAGGGGGCGGGGCTTGACACGACCTGGCTCCGCCCCCTCTAGCCAAGCCCCACCCCCTCCCCTCCCCAGCCTTGAGGAGGTAGGTAGATCTTTCTGACTTGGTTTTAATATAAGTGGCTCGCATGCTGAAAAAGTGTGGGCACCCCTGGTTTAGGGCTTTATAGGTGATCACCTGTACTTTAAATTGGGACCGGAAAATAAACGGCAGCCAGTGAAATCAATGCTTCCGGAACATGCCCATACAGCCTGGAAAACTCACAACAACCCAGTGATTCTGGCGATGAAAGCCTCCGACAATACAGAAAACAAGCTTCTTTCCACTAAGGAATAACTTCGGAGAGTCATGGAAAAAGATTTTATCAAACGTTCAAGCCTCTGTGGCTTCCAAAGCAGATGGTCTGTATCTCTGGAATTCAATATCTCTCCAGACAGGAATGTGTCACCCACTCAGAGAAAATACTAGTGCAGATGTAGCTATGACCCAGGGCCAGATCCATCTGCTGTAGTGTTGTCTGCTCTAGCTGGCACTGGTCCACAAAGCGAGCAAAACCGACACCGAGCCTCAGCTCAGCAATGAAAGCATAGTCAATCAAGCATCTTTGAGAGTGTGACGTGCGCAAGGACAACCAGAGGATCTCCATGGCCGAATCCTGGTCTTCGGAATCATAGCCAAAAGCTGAAATTACGATGCCACACTGGCTCTCAGTGGAGAAGGAAAATATCTGCTCCAAGTCACAGCCTATGGAGGGGCAACGAAAGATGGAGGTTTTTTTTTTACCCTTCAGAGCAGACTCTGTGACAAGTTTATTACCAATGTGGGAAAGGCAAACTGTTTATACAGCTTGACCTTGCATGTTAGCAGCTAATTAAGATAATCGCCCCACCTTAATCAGTTTTATTGCATGCAGCACCCATGCAAATATTACAATGTACGTGAGAGTGTTCTTCAGAAACAACTGATAGCTTTGGAAGGGGGAAAGTTGCCCTCGGTGTTCAAAGTCACACGGGATCCGGCCCCATCCACAGTTAGTCACGAAGGGTTTCAGCTCGCCCTTCCAGAGTCACGCAAGGTTCGACGGCACTTTGTTATGAAACAATACCCCGAGGGATATTCACACACTGGGGCGGAGCGCACATCCTGTTCTGGGTTTTGGACCAGCCTGAAGCGGGAGAGCCAAGGAAGTTCCTTTTCCTATTTTGCAAGCGTGCCCTCACTAACAACCCTTTCTATTAAAATCCTGCCAACATGAAGGCCTTGGCATGCTAGGTACTGATATAAGCCAAAGACCCATCTTTTCAGCATCTGCAGGAATTGAAGCTGAGTTGCTAGTGCCCACAATGGTACAGGGAGAGAATGAACTCTGATGTAAGAGTTGCTTTGCCCCTTGGGGTCAGAATGCCTCACTATATAAGCCAGCCTTTCTCAACCTGGAGATCAGGACCCGGGGTGTCGCGAGGCAGTTTCAGAGAGGTCACCAAAGACCATCAGAAAAAATATATTTCTGATGGTCTTAGGAACCCCTTTGGCAGAGAAGACTGAAGATCTCTCTGCCTGCTCTTCTCTTCCTTTTTGGAAACAGGAAGTAAATCCTTCCACCAAAAGCCCTCCTCTGCTGTGATTAGTCGGCCTCTCAGCCAAGGGGATGGCTGTTTCTGAGACTCCAAGCGTGGGAGGGGAGAGCAGGCATGCTGGGCGCATGCAGCATAGCGTGCATGTGCAGGCGAGGGATCATGTGAGGTTGGAGGGAAGCTTGCCCTACCAAGACCTTCAAGTCATGGGGTTCTGTGTGGGAAGTTTGGCTCCATTCTATCACTTGTGGGATTCAGAATGCTTTTTGATTGTAGGTGAACTACAACTCCCAGCAACTGCAACTCCCAAATGTCAAGATCTATTTTCCCCAAACTCCAACAATGCTCACATTTGGGCATATTGAGGACTCGGGCCAAGTTTGGTCCAGATCGATCGTTGTTTGAGTCCACACTGCTCTCTGGATGTAGGTGAACTACAACTCCAAAATTCAAGGTCAATGCCCACCAAATCCTTCCAGCATTTTCTATTGCTCATGGAACTCTGTGAGCCAAGTTTGGTTCAATTCGATTGTTGGTGGAGTTCAGAATGCTCTTTGATTGTAGGTGAACTATAAATCTCAGCAACTACAACTCCCAAAATGACAAAATCAATCTCTCCCTGCAATCCTCAGTATTTAAATTAGGGCATATCGGGTATGTGTGCCAAATTGGCCCAGTGAATGAAAATACATCCTGCATCTCAGATATTTACATTGCAATGGAGCTCTACCACAGCTTCATAACTGTAATTGCAAAATTAGAGTTATGAAGTAGGAATGAAAATAATTTTATGGTTGGGAGGTCACCACAACATGAGAAACTGTATTAAGGGGTCACGGTATTAGGAAGGTTGAGAAACACTGAAATAAGTTCAGAGGCCAGTTGCCCTGTGCCTCTAGCTACATGCCACTAGAAGGCAACAGTCCAAACCATCAACTCCTTTTCCTCACTGTCTTTACGTGCCATGGGACAATTCTCCTTCATGACTCTTCAGATGCATCTGCCACAAAGCTATCTAACCTACATCTTCCCTTTCTTCTATTGCAGCAGAGGCACCTGCGAGTTGAACTCTAAAACACCTGGAGCAGGGGTGCCCACACTTTTTCAGCATGCGAGCTACTTATAATAAATCTAAGACAGAAAGATCTACCTTGAGAGAAGCAGGGCAGAGCTGGGGTGAGGGTGGGGCCTGGTGCGGCTTGGCTCCGCCCCCTGGCTGGAGCTCTACCACAGCTTCTCCAGGGCAGAGGGGGGTATGCCAAGCCAGTGATGGTTAGCTATGCCACCACTGGCTTGGCATACCCCCCTCTGCCCTGGAGAAGCTGTGGTACAGCTAAAGCTGGTGGGGAGGGGGCGGGGCCTGGCACCGCTTGGTTCCACCCCCTGGCTGGAGCTCTACCACAACTTCTCCAGGGCAGAGGGGGGTATGCCAAGTTAGTGATGGCATAGCTAGCCACCACTGGCTTGGTAATACCCTCCTCTACCCTTCTCAAGGTTGCAGAAGCTGTGGTAGAGCTAAAGCCGGTGAGGAGGGGGCGGGGCCTGGCTGGCTTGGCTCGCCCCTCTAGAAGTGGCACATCAGCTGGGATCGACTCCAGATGGCCTCAGGATCGACCAGTCGATCGCGATCGACATCCTGAGCACCCCTGACCTGGAGGATTAAAGTTTGGGAATCACTGTCTATTGGATCATTCCAAGCAAGCTTGGATTCTAGCTTGAACCCTAGATTCCCTCTACTACATTCTGTGCAGGGGATTTGAGATTTATTGTGTTTGAAAAGTAAATGCTAATAATATATTGTATATACATAAAATACTGATAATAATGTTATAATGTAATACAATATAATACTACTACTAATAATATGATGTAATTATAAATTACATGTAATATTACTAATATTGCAGTATAGTGGTATTGTACAATATAGTAATATATAATACTGATACTGTGCTATGCTAATAATATATATTATGGACATATAATATTGATCATATAATGTAATACAATATAATAATACAAAATAATAATACAATTATTATATATTATATATTACATGTAATATTACTAACAATATTACATTATAATGGTATAGTACAATATAGTAATATATAATACTAATATTGTGCTATGCTCATAATATAATATATTGTATGTACATATAATATATTAAGCTGTCCGGAGTCCCCCCTCAGGGGTTGAGAAGGACTGGATACAAATGCTTGAAATAAATAAATAAAATACTGACTATAATATTGTAATACAATATAATACTAATAATAATACAATATAAAATATAAAAATTATATATTATATGTAATATGACTAATAATATTGCAGTATAGTGGTATAGTACAATAAAAGCTGCTTCTAAAAACAGAAGGATGTGTAAATCCATCTTGCCACAGACGCACTTTGCTCATAATCTGTGCCTTTGGGAACTCTTGCCCCCAAACTACTCCTCCATTCAAGGGTATACTTTTAAGTACAGGGAGATTGTTTGAAGTGTAACAAAAGATAAGGTGTGAGATTACCGGGCCCCACTGCACGCAAGAACGACTACTGCGAGAGCTTTATTATACTTTTCCCTAATTGCTCTTTGACAGGAGCGTGCAAGAGCCGGAGGACTTCCCCTGGCCTCCCTCACGCAAGGGCCAACCAGTCAGACTGGCTTATCAAAACCAGACCGTGCTAAATAAGCTCAGCGTTGAAAGCAATCAAAGAGATAGCATGTAAACCTGAACAATAACAACAGAGTCACAAATGAGGGCTGGACAGCCGCCAGGACTGAATGTCGCTTGGGCTTAGAAGGTGAATTGCATTATTTCACCGTTTGTGATAAGAGAAACAGATTCACTTAGTGCTAGGTTGGACATCAAGACTGCCAATGTAAAGCAGAGAGAGGCTGGGACATTTTGGGGAGGAGAGTTGATCACTGAGTACCCTCAAGCCTTGGCCCCAACTCTACATGCTCTTGCCTTGAGTACCCTCAAGCCTTGGCCCCAACTCTACGTGCTCTTGCCAAAGGAAATGAGACCCTTTGCTGGAAGGATAATGATGCCAGAAATTTACTTGAAGAATGCAGAAATGTTCTATTATCACATCCAAACACCTGAAGCACTTGGACTCTAGTTATAGAAACAGACCAAAAGGCTGTCAACACATGCTACCATGTAAACCTATCATTCCCAAAGTGGGTGCTACCGCCCCCTGGGGGGCGGTGGAGCGATCCAAGGGGGTGGTGGGGAGCCCCACAGACAAGCCCCATGGCCACGGCTCCCTCCTCCGCCAAGGAAACCTCGCACAGAAGGAGGGAAAGGCAAGCCTTCCTCAGCAGCAGAGGAGGAGGAGGGAGCCCCAGCGGCAGGCTTTTCCGTGGCCTTACTCTCCTTCTCCCTTGTCCCATGCGCGGCCACGGGGTCAGCGGCGGGAGGAGGCAGAAAAGCCACACATGGGGCGAGGGGGGAGGGAAAGGCAAGCACCTTTCTCTTCTCCCTCACCCACCTTTCCTACCTCCGCTGCCAAGGAAGGCGCAAGTTGGGCGAGAGAGAGAGCAAGGGAAAAGAAGTGCGCCTCCCCCCCCCCGTCGCCCCATGCGTGGCTTTTCTGCCTCCTCCTGCTGCTGTCCCCGCAGCCGCGCATGGGACAAGGGAGAAGGAGAGTAAAGCCGCGGAAAAGCCTGCCGCTGGGGCTCCCTCCTCTTCTGTCGCCGCTGCTGCCGCTGAGGAAAACTCACGCACTGCAAGAGCAGGGTGAAGGAGGGAAAGACAGAAGGGACTAGATGACCCTTGGAGTCTCTTACAACATTCTTCATTAGTGTTGTTATTACTACTACTATTATTGAGACTATTATTGAGACTGGGTGGCCATCTGTCAGGGGTGCTTTAATTGTGCTTCTGCTGCATGAAGGTAGAAGGGTGTTGGACTCACTAGATCAGGGCTGTCCAACTGGCGGCCCTGCACTAGATGATCTTTAGAGGTCCCTTCCAACACTATTACTATTATTATAATTAAATAATTTCTGGGGGGCACTGAGTAAAAAATTTCTGGAAAGGGTGGTAGGCCAAAAAAGTTTGGGAACCACTGATGTAAACAGTCCAAAAGAATCTGTAAATCCCACCTACTGAACCACCTACACTGAACCACCTACACTGGGCTTGACAGGCCAGTGGAGACTCCACCACAAACATCAGAAGAGCTGCAAGACCAAGAACAAGCCACGAGAATCAGGACAAAGACTCACCCTGAGAAAAAGTGTTCTTACCATACATCAAGGGAACCACTGACCGCAGAGGAAAGCTGATACCCTACAAAATATCTACAGACCCACTAAGAAAATCCAACACATGCTCCATTCAGCAAAGGACAAGAGTGATCCTCTTACCTCTGCAGGAGTCTATCGTATACCATGCAGCTGTGGATAGGTCTACGTAGCGACCATCAAATGCAGCATCGCCCAGACACGAATCAAGGAACATGAAAGGCACTGCAGACTGATTCAACCTGAGAAGTCAGCCATAGTGGAGCATCTCAAATAAACAACATGGACACAAAACATTATTTGAGAACACAGAAATGCTGGATCACTATAACAACCACCATGTCAGATTACACAGAGAAACCGCTGAAATCCACAAGCATGTGGACAAGTTCAATAGAAAGCAAGAAACCATGAGAATGAACAAAATCTGGATTTTGTTTAAAAAAACCTCAAAAATCAGGACAGCAAGTAAAGAACAACATTCAACATACAAAGGAATTCCAGACAAGAATCAATCAGGGCCAGCTAATACCCTCAAACAACGGATTCCCCCAGTCAGCCATCAGCCAGGCTTTGAAGCTGCAAGGCCATTAAATGCCAATCAAGGCAGCCAATTGCAACATTCATACCTGCCTCAAGCAGACAAGAGTTTTCTCCCACTATGGATGTTCCACAGATATATAAGCCTCACTTGCCTAGTTTCCAACAGACCTCACAACCTCTGATGATGCCTGCCACAAATGTGGGCGAAACGTCAGAAAAGAATGCTCCTGGAACATAGACACACAGCCTGGAAAACTCAAAGCAACCCAGTTATTCCAGCCATGAAACCCTACAACAACACATTAAAAAGGCTTCTGCTGGAATCCCAGTAAGAGACCAAGCATCCATCGTGCTTTTCCCAAGGATATGGAGTGCAGACAACAGAAGCCTTCAATAACACAGACCAAAAGTCGCTGGCACCTCACTTGCTTGTTCCAGCAACACTAGAAACGAACATATACAGGGTCTTTATTCTGTCCAGGTAGCTCAGTACTACCAAGCATTTATGCCAACACCTTACTAATGTGCCTGGGTCAGGCCTTCTGTATCATCTTCCATACAGAGTTACCCTGAAAGGGACTGAAACCAATCCAGCTATGGCTCAATACATTTTGCTCGGTCATTTGACTCAGCCATTAACTTTACAGCCCTTGTGCAAACTTAATTTCATTCTCTGTTTTGGTCCCTGATGCAAAACTTCCTACAAAACACCAATCCTGCTGACCTGTGTTCTCAACTGTTGCAAGGATTGCGAAAATATATGCAGAGTGTTTTTTAACACTAAGAATATACCCCGCTAATGTCACACACTCATTTCTACCTAGATATTCAGGATACTTCCTCTAGCAACAATATAGTAATATATAATAATATACAATAATATTATAATTATATATTTTATATTACATGTAATATTACTAATAATATTACAGTATAATGTTATAGTACAATGTAATATATATTAATATGGTGCTATGGCAATAATATAATATATCGTATTTACATTTTACTTGTAAGCCGCTCTGAGTCCCCTTCGGGGTGAGAAGGACGGCATATAAATGTCGTAAATAAATAAATGAATAAAATAGTAATATTGTGATATGCTAATAATATACAGTAATATATTGATATATACATATAATATTGATAATATTGTAATGTAATACAATATAATACGACTAATAACAGAATATAATTGTACATTATATATTACTAGAAATATTACTAATAATATTGTAGTATTTTGGTATAGTACACTATAGTAATATATAATACTAATATGGTGCTATGCTAGTAATATAATATATTGCAGGGGTGCTCACACTTTTTCAGCATGTGAGCTACTCTTAAAGAAACCAAGTCGAAAAGATCTACCTGCTCCTGCCGCCGCGCGCTCCTGCTGCCACCCGTGCTTCTGCTGCTGTTTTCTGTCTGCGCAGCGCTTCTTCCGGAGGGAGCACTCCGCCCTGCCTGTCTCGCCGGCAGCGGAGGCTGCACAGCTGCTTCTGGATGAGAGGCAGGGTGCTCCCTCCGTAGGCCCCGCCTCACGCTCCCTCCTTCCCGCAATGCAGAAGAAGCACCGCGAGAGCGGAAGCCAGCAGCAGGAGCGCGCGTGTGCGCAGGGTGTGCGCGCGCATGGCAGGAGTGCCCCATCCAGCTGGTGAGGCCCGAAGATCGACTGGATGAGGGCCGAAGATCGACTAGTCAATAGCGATCGACTACTTGAGCAGCCCTGATATATTGTATGTACATATAATATTGATCATAATATTATACTGTAATACAATATAATACTTATAATACAATATAATAAGATAATTATTATATATTATATATTACATGTAATATTACTAACATATTTGCATCATAGTACAATATAGAAATATATAACACTAATATTGTGCTATGCTAATAATATAATATATTGTATATACATACATAACTTCTAAGTCGCTCTAAGTCCCCTGAGTGAGAGTAAATAAATAAATAAATGCTGTTTTGATCTAATCCTGCAAACAAAATGGTGACACTGCAAGCAGCATAGTACAGAAAAAAATACATGAGAAGCGCTATTGTTTGCATTTGTCACTGTGTGTCTTAAGTTGCTTCTGATTTATGGTGACCCTTAGATTTTTGTAGATTGAGAGAGTGTGACTTGCCCATCGATGAGAGAGGATTCCTGGTATACATGTACATGTAATTTTTTTAAGCACCCTCATTCATGAAAGACAGAAAGAGCTCAACATGTAGAAAATTAGCATTTCTAACACTACAGCAACCACACTGGGCCCCACTATTAAATTTAGTGTAACTTAACAATCTCTGTTTTCAAAGGGATTCCCACAAAGCATTCCCCAAAGAAGCTGCTCCATTTAATTTTTGAAAAACGTCATCATACCAGTGCAGAATTCCTTGCTTGCCTGAGGCACAGTGATTCTTCGGTACACAATGGGCTCAGATTCCAAAATGTTCTCATCGTGACGATAGCGGGCGGATCTCTCGTTTGGCGTGCCTCTGGAGCGGGTCCCGCTTTTCCTCTCGTAGGTTTCAATCTCCTCAAACACAGCCGCCTTGTCAAAGAGGGCCAGGTTCCCTTCGAAATCAAAATCTGTGTCTGGGATTTCTTCTATGTCATCCCCGAAGCATTCATCGTCTTTGTTCTTCATCGGCCCGTTCTTCACGCCACTCTTTTTTGGAGTCACTTGGTTTGGATGGCGGCTGCTGGAGGACCCTAAAATGAAGGACAGGTCAGTAGCTGGTTGAGACAAAAAATGGGAAAATTCAAAACACAAAGCTGCCTTCCATTTTTTATTTATATACAAATTATGCAGAAAATGACGAGGGAATTATAAATATTGAGACGATTGGGAAGGAACTGTGTTTATTACAGAATATAAACAATGCCACTCTCATTTTAAAATAAACCCAAAAAGAGCCCATGACATGGAGGAAATCCCAGGGTTACATGCTGGAAAAAGGAGCCCCTGGTGGCGCAATGGATTAAACCAGTGTTTCCTATCCACGGTTCCGCAGCACACTAGTGTGCCGTGAACAATCACCTGGTGTGCCGCGGAAAAACCTCTCTTCCCCCCTTTCTTCCCCCTCCTGCCGAACTCCTGCTGCTGCTTGGGGAAGGAGGAGGATGAGGAGGAAGGGCCAGGCAGTGGCGAAGAAGAAGGGGCGGGGGCGCCGCCTCCTTTGGCAGTTTCCCCAGCCAGCAGCCTCCAATCGAGGGGGGGCGGGGAACGGAAGCAGAAGTGGAAGTGCGCTTGTCTGGGCACATGCGCACTAGGTCCCGGGGATGGCAGACACATTCACATTCTTCCTGCGGCAGTGAAGGAAGCGAAGGAGCCAGCTGCTTCCGGAGGCGCCTCGGCTCGGCCCTGCTGCATCCAAGGTGAGGCCCCGGGGCGCCCTTCCCCTTGGCCCGGCCCTAATAAAGCACCTCGGGGAGGAAGGGCCCCAAAGGGGAGAAGGGGCCTTCCTTCGTGGGGGAAAAGGTCGGGGCCTGGCAGAAGGGCCCTCGGAGGAAGGAAAGGCAGGTGGGATTCCGTGAGGGACTGCCTCGCCAGTCTTCCTCAGCTTTCCTCCCAAATGTCAAGGTCTATTTTCCCCAAACTCCATCTGTGTTCACATTGGGCATATTGAGTATTCATGCCAAGTTTGGTCCTGATCCAACATTGTTTGAGTCCACAGTGCTCTCTGGATATAGGTGAACTACAACTCCAAAACTCAAGGTCAATGCCCAGCAAACTCTTATAGCATTTCCTCTTGGTTATGGGAGTTCTGTGTGGGAAGTTTGTGTCTTTCTACCATTCCTGCCAGGATATCTAAGTTGTGTTCATCGAAACAGGCCCAAGTTTCACACTGAGTGTATAAATACATTTAAAAACATATTAACTATATGTATGACTGTGTTAGAGTGTCATTTTGTGTCATTTTGGTTGGTGGTGTGCCCCAGAATTTTGTAAATGTAAAAAATGTGCCACGACTCAAAAAAGGTTGGGAAACACTGGATTAAACCCTTGTGCCAGTAGAACTGCCAACTGAAAGGTCGGCAGTTCGAATCCAGGTAACAGGGTGAGCTCCCATCTGTCAGCTCCAGCTTCCCATTCAGGCACATGAGAGAAGCCTCCCACAGGATGGTAAAACATTTGGACGTCCCCTGGGCAACGTCCTTGAAGACGGCCAATTCTCTCACACCAGAAGCGACTTGCAGTTTCTCAAGTTGCTCCTGACACACCAAAAAAAAATGCTGCAAAATATGCTCAGACTTAACAAAACTATTTCCCTCTATGTAGATGAGTACAGTTGTAGTTCAACACATGAGTAAGACCAAACTGGGAGAAACACTGTTTTGGACAACCTTATCTCCTACTTAACACCTTCAACAAAAATGGCAACTGACCACCAATCCTGGTCTCCAAGATCTCAAGAAGATCCTTTCTCCAACTCTGCTAACTTGTTAGGATTACCATATATTTTCGAGTATAAGCAGACCCGAATATAAGCCGAGGCACCTAATTTCACCACCAAAAATTGGAAATACACATTGACTCGAGTATAAGCCAAGGGTAGGAAATGCAGCAGCTACCGGTAAATTGAACGACAAAAGCAGAAACCAATAAAATGACATTAATTGAGACATCAGTAGGTTAAATGTTTTTGAATTTTTACATAAAACTGTAATTTAAGATAAGACTGTCCAACTCTGATTAAACCATTATTCTAACCTTCTTCAATGTAAATGTGCTTATTTATACTTCCAAATAATAGAGAGAGTAAAATAATACATGTAATAAAAATAATAATAGAGTAAAATAATGGAAATGTAATAATAACAGTAATAATAAAGTAAAATAATGAATGTAATAATAATGGAGTAAAATAATGAATATAGTATAGTATATAGTAAAATAATGCTTGGCATTACTTCGCGAACTAAGATTCTTAGGAAGGACTCATCCCATGCTTTTTACAAGCGCGTTGATGACTAAAAAGGCCAATCTGAGATAGGCAAGTCCAGTTGCAGAAAGTACAGCAGAAAGTCTCCTTGGCTGATGTTGTTTCCAAGTTGCGGTTTTTTCTGCGTTGTCGTTTCTCTTCGAGACCCATTCGGCGTGTCTTCTCAAAGAGGCCGCAGCATTGTGGATAGTGCATCTCCATGCCTCCCGATGTGAGGCCAGGGTGGACCATTGTTGGTGATCAATCTGGCCGAGCCTGAGATGTTGTTTCAGGGAGTGCTTATATCTCTTTTTGGGGGCGCCTCTCTTGCGCTGACCCGTGGCGAGTTCACCATAGAATAGTATCTTTGGGAGCCGGTGGTCCTCTATCCTAGAGACGTGCCCTGCCCAACGCAGCTGTGTTCTCAATAGCATGGCCTCAACGCTGGTGATCCCTGCTTGCTCAAGGACAGCAACATTCGTCACATAGTCGGTCCAGTGTATATTTAAGATTGTGCGAAGACAGCACTGATGAAAGCGTTCGAGGAGTCGTAGGTGTTGGTGATAGGTAACCCATGTTTCAGACCCATAGAGGCGAATAGACAGTACGATAGCTCTGTACACACTGATTTTGGTGCTTTGCCTCAGGTGCTTGTTGCTCCAGATTCTTTTGTGAAGCCTTCCGAATGCACTATATGCCTTTGATAATCTGTGATCTATCTCTTTGTCAATCTTGGCGTCTGAAGAGATGATGCTTCCCAGGTAGGTGATCTGCTGAACGGACTTAAGCACAGATTTGCCTATGCTGACGTGAGGATGATGGTGTTCTTCCTGTGGTGCAGGCTGGTAGAGGACTTCCGTTTTCTTCAAGCTGACTGCCAGCCCAAACAGGTCTGCAGCTGCTGCAAAGCAGGATGTTAGGCGCTGCAGGGCTGCTTCTGAATGGGCGACAAGGGCAGCATCGTCAGCAAAAAGCAGCTCACGGATTAGATAGTTTAGAGTCTTAGTGCAAGCTCTCAGACGGCTTAAGTTGAACAAGCTACCATCAGTACGATAGCGTATATATATGCCGTCTTCTTCTTTGAGGTCTGCCGTAGCCCTTTGGAGCATCATGCTGAAGAAGATTGTAAATAGGGTTGGTGCAAGAACACAACCTTGTTTCACTCCATTAGTAAAATAATAATTGTAATAATAATAGAGTAAAATAATAACTGTAATAATAATATCAGAGTAAAATAATAAATAACCTTGACTCCAGTATAAACCAAGGGATTTTTTTCAGCCTAAGAAAAGGGCTGAAAAACTCTACTTATACTCAAGTATATACAGTAAATATATTTGCTAGGAATTGATCCTGCAGCCATTGGCAAGCAAAGCATGTGCTCTATCACTGCTCTTAAAAGCAGAATTGGCCACCAAGAAAGCTCAGAGTATGCCAGTAGTCAGCTCAATAGACTCTTTTATTGCCCCAAACCGTGTGTTTTAGAGATTTTCAGAGTCATCTGCAAACCAACTGTCTTCGTACAGCAATTCCACACACACGCCGCCAGAAAAACAGTGAAACAAAAGCACTTGTGGTGACTAATTTCAAAAGGTTACATGCAGCCAACTCGCTTGGAGTTCAAATGCTGATTGAACAAAAAAATGTCACTGAAGCAGGAAAAACAATACTCTCTGTGGGCTCTCAATAGACATCCTGAACAGGAGCCAAGCTCCTGCCCCACCAAAGCTAAACAGACTGGGATTGTAGAAGTTAGCCCTTTAATCCACTCCAGCAGTTGCCTGTTCTGAAATCTTGCTGACAAACACTGTTGGCTTTGCTCTAAAGACCACTGCAGTCCAGAATGACATCAACTGTATCACTTGGTCATCAGGACACATCTCGAAAGGAGTGCTTCTGCTCCGAACGCATTTGTGCTATTGACTGAGCTAAGTTTGTAATGTCCAGGGGCACCTCTCCACTAATGTGTGGACGCTTGTTCTTGCAAAAGTGGAAGCTTAACTGTCATTTGTCTCAGCCATGATAGGTAAAAGTTTCCCCTGACATTATGGTCATGTGGTCTAGTCGTGTCCGACTATGAGGGTGGTGCCCATCTCCATTTCTAAGCTGAAGAGCTGGTGCTATCCATAGACACCTCCAAGGTCATGTGGCCAGCAAGACTGCATGGAGAGCCACTACCTCCCTGCAGAAGTGGTACCTATTGATCTCCTCACATTTGCATGTTTTCAAACTACTAGGTTGGCAGAAGCTGGGGCTAACAGTGGAGCTCACCCCACACCTCGATTTGAACCGCCAACCTTTTGGTCAGTAAGTTCAGCTCCTCAGTGGTTTAACCCAGTGATTTTCAACCTTTTTTGAGCCGCGGCACATTTTTTACATTTACAAAATCCTGGGGCACACCACCAACCAAAATTACACTCTAACACAGTAATACATATAGTTAATATGTTTTTAAATGTATTTATACATCACTTAGTGTGAAACCTGGGCTATTGGACAGCTTCTCACCACACACCAAGCATAGCGGAGTCGGTGCCGTCGCATCCCCGGTGAAAATGAATCCAAATGAAAGATAGCTTTCGCTGTACTGCCTCGAGCTCAACGTCTTTTCTTTTTTCTTTTGTCTACCACTGATATTACAGCCTTCATCGGTGTTATAATTTTGTCCAGGGCCCTGTTTGGCATTTGCATTTTCCCTTCTCAAAAACTTCTCCATCACTGTCACTCGCTTGTCTTGCTGTGATCCCAAATTGCCACTGTCACTTGATGCGCAGCTGCAGCACTAACTCTAACTTTGTTTACTTTGCCGCGTCTGAGCGAATCCAAGCTGGATCCACTTCTTAGGTGACGCGAGAGTGCTATGGTTCTATTTCTTAAAGGGACAGATGCGCCTTATAGTTTATATATGAATGAAGTTTGAAAATAATTTCCCACGGCACACCTGATGATCTCTTACGGCACACTAGTGTTCCGCGGCACACTGGTTGAAAATCACTGGTTTAACCCACTGCGCCAGCAAGGGGCCTTGGTGGTGCATGATACAAATGCGTAAAATGATGCAGATTATGGAAGGAGTACATAGGAAAAGCTCTTCTCCTTTTCTTGGTATGCACTCCCTAATTCTAGAACACATCATGGTTACTCAATTAGTTGTTGACACATAGCATAATGAAACTGCAGTGACAGTGACCAATCTGGACAGTCTTAAAAGGGAATTCTTAGACTCCAGTGCCAGACTCTAGTTGGGATAGTTAAACACTATATCCAGTAACCAGATAATATCTTTCAGTGTGTCAATGCTGGGAAATGTTATGGTATAAAAAAGTGCAACTTCACTCATACACTCAGGGATACTGTTGAACTAGGTAGGCCTTCCATCTGATCTTGCAGGGCTCTTCTTATGTTCTTATTGTCAGATGCTGTAGTGCTGAGAATCACTTGGCAGCCCACCAGCAGAGAAGGAGACCCTCCCTGCGAGAAGGTAAACAAGGGCTCCCAGATGAAGCCAGTCATCAATTTTGAGCAACAAACCAAGTGGGCAGGGTGGCTTCGCACACTGGCGGATTTCCTGCAAAACCTCTTTTCAAGGCTGCACTGCCAGCCTTAGTGTGAAAGAGCTGAGTGCCAGCTCTGCACGTATGCCATTGTTTTGTGACCTTACGAGGCTAGTTTTGTTTATCGATTCCTTTCACACTAGCATGATGAAGAGGCAAATGTGTCCCTATCTGTTGCACGCAAACCTCGGGGCTTCTAAAGGACAATGGTGGGGCAATGAAGGAAAGCAAGAACCTCTAATAACAAGACTCAGCAACATCGCACAATGGCTTCTCCTTAGGTTCCTCCATCCCCTTCTTTTTCCAAAGCTAACATCTCACTATCCCCTTGACCTCTCACCTGAGACCCTAGTCTGGAGCAGGACGTTCTCACATCACAGACAGAGACAGCCAAGAAACATTAACTGGTCTGATCTTTTGCCATTTATGCGATGCAGGAATAGGGAAGGCATGGTCCATGCACCCCATGTGGACATGGACCCTACTTTTTTGGCCACTGAAGTCTCCTGGCATTTTCTTTTTTAAAAAGGTGTAATTCTGATGCAAGTTTCATCCAATCATCACTTTAAAAAACCCAAGCCAGCTGATAAGAGAAAGGGCATCCTAGGGATTCAGATAAAGTGTTGTGGAATGTAAATATAGCTAGAGTGGGTGTGTCAGAGTATCTGTGGCGAGACACTGGGTAATCTACCTACTAGAAAGACAGAAAAACCAAAGCAGGGTCTGCAGAAAAAACTGTAATGACTATAGAGATAAAGTGATAAAGAAGAATGGGTGAGCCAATTATGGATAAGAATAATGTATATAATGTATATCATCTCCAGAATAATGTATATCACCTCCAAAAAGGGAAGGTAAGTAACAAGAAATCCCTAGAACAATACAACAGTGAAGCATCAAACAATGTCGGCAGAAAAAATACATCAAAATAAACAATATATGAAAATGGGCTATACCCAGCATGTCATAACAATATAGGTATATACAAAAGCATGATATATACAGTATCCACAAAATTTGATAAGGCAAGCAAACTTATACATATACCACGTATAAACAGTGAGCCCTCAATAGATCTTAGGAGGAAATAAACAAATAATATGCTTGGTCTATATCAGGGGTGCCCACACTTTTATTATAAGTAGCATGCGAGCTACTTATAATAAAACCAAGTCAGAAAGATCTACCTACCTCCTCAAGGCTGGAGAGGGGAGGGGGCGGGGCTTGGTGCGGCCTGGCTCCACCCCTCTGGCTTCAGCTCTACCAGCAGCTTCTCCAGGCTTGAGTATGGCAGTGCCAAGCCAGCCTTGTGCTAGCTATGCCACCACTGGCTTGGCATTGCCATCCTCAAGCCTGGAGAAGCTGCTGGTAGAGTGGAAGCCGGGGGGGGGGAGCCAGGCCACACCAAGCCCCGCCCCTTCTGGCTTTGGAGCTCCCAGCAGCTTCTCCAGGCTTGAGGATGGCAATGCCAAGCCAGTGGTGACATAGCTAGCACAAGGCTGGCTTGCCACTGCATCCTCAAGCCTGGAGAAGCTGCTGGTAGAGTGGAAGCCAGAGGGGGCGGAGCCAGGCCACACCAAGCCCCGCCCCGCCCCACCCCCTCTGGCTTTGTAAGGCAGCAGTGCCAAAGAGGTGTTGTTATAGCCCCACACAGGTGTTGCTATGGCCGGCAGCATTAGAAAGTAATAAAGTAAAGGATAGTACAGAAAGCTCAAAGACGGCAATAGTTACCAGCATTAAAATTATTCCAGAAGTAGACCAAAGTAATGGATAAATGATCAATCAATGCGTGAGTGTCTCCACGGTGTCGCAGAGGAGAGTGTAGGCTGTATGGTAGGTTGCCTATTAAATGAGGATTAGACGAACAAATAATCTGAATTGAGACACATAGTGTGCAGTAAGACACACATCGATTGATCATTTATCCATTACTTTGGTCTACTTCTGGAATTTCAGCCTCAGTTCAACCCCCGCTCTCTTCCAAGAACTCCACACTTATTGTTTAGTTCTGGATACAGCGTTTTTTCCCTTGGAGCTTCACACAAGATGGATTTTCTACACGCATCATTCATATAGGACTGTTTATGATATTGTTCATGGTATATGTATTCACGGTAACTTTAATGCTAGTAACTACTGCTGTCTTTGTTTGAGCTTTCTGTACTATTTAACTCGTGCTCTTTACTTCCAAGAACAGCTCTACATTGACCAGGACTCTTATCATATAGACCAGGGCTGCCCAGGAAGTCGATCGCGATCGACCAGTTGATCCCGGGACCGAAGGAGGTCGATCCCAGCTAGCACAACTCCTGGACAGGGAGCCACCATGGCCCAACAGTGGGAGTACTTCAACAGCTTGGCTGCCAGCCATAGCAACACCTATTGAATGACTCCTTGTGTCTTTATTGTATAAGATCAAGACCAGAATGAAGTGAAAAGAAAATAGTGCACAAATCAGATACAATTATAACTTGTAAGCCACTCTGAGTCTCCTTCCGGGTGAGAAGGGTGGCATATAAAGTAGTAAATAAAATAAATAATGCTCCTGTTACTAGTAAAATAGAGTATTTACACCTTCTCTGCTGTGAAGGCAGCTTTTAAGCTATAAGTCTGAGAAGCAATATGTTAAAAAAGAATAGTACACAAAATCACAATTAAACACAGTAAGTACTATAAGATTCAGTTTGCACAGCTTGGGCGAGCTATATAGAAGGATATTTTACCATATACACACGGTTACTAACTATAGCAGAACTTAAAACACCTTCATAAGTTTTACTCACAATGACATTCAAATAAAAGGAACCACCGCTTGAAGCTCAATAAAAAAGGTAATTATTGAGCACATCCACACAGCTCTAGCAATGTTATTGTCTCTATAATATCAAGCATTAACAGCAGGTTCCTGGCATTTCTTACTCAAGACTGAATACTCCTGTGAGCAGTAATGTTTTGAAAATGGACACCTACACTTTGGCAAGGTCCATGGGCCTTTATGGTCAAGCAAATGACATCATAAAGGCCTCTTCGAACTTTCATGGATGACGCCTAAGATATCTACTAAGGGCACAGGCTCAGCTTCATAGCGAGTAAGTTAGAAGGCAGCCAATTGTAGCATTCCAGCAAAGGCAATCTCTCCCATATCTTAAGCATAGTCTTACCCGAACAAAGAAGCAATTCCCTTTGCCCCTCTCTTCTAGGATATCCAATCCATCATGCTATTCTAAGAAGAGGGAAGAGCAACTCTTAAATGTATTAGGCTACTACGAACAGGTTACAACTTCCATCAAATAAATGTGACCTGGCTGAAGTAGACCACAAAGAAAGCATTTTTGAGTATTTGTAGGTAATTTTGAATCCACATATTCAATTTCATGTCTAACATATTATTATTACTTCACATTTCTAGACCGCCACTCCCAGAGGACTCGGAGCGGTTTACAGCAAAATAGAAGTAAAACATGAACAAGCAGATATACAGTTATAAAATACACAAGACAGGACATATACTATTAACTACAACAACTAATTGTGTCATTCCTAGCTACTCCAAGCTGGACCTTGGTTGCAGGGTTCAAGGAGGGTTCAGTTGTAAACAAGGGGAAACCTTGGTGGACTGGGCCTTCTTACCCCCAGCCGTAAGGTTGTGGGAGCTGGATCTGGCCCAGCTCCCAAACCCCAGTCCCCAAAAAGTCCTGGATCTATATTTCTTGTTCTTACTCTTCCTCAAAGTAAAGTCCGGACTTGTTCCAAAGCTGTCCTGGTCTCCAATGGTCAACCCAGAGTAAATAGGGGTGGCTCGGTGAACTCGGTGAGCCGAAGAGAAGTCAATCATCCCAGGAACGCATGCTTCCTAGGGGACTGTTGTCTTATAGCCTATTTACTTATTTATTAACTGTATTTATACCCCGCACCCATCTCCCCAAGGGGACTCGGGGCGGCTTACATGAGGCCAAGCCCAACAACACATAATAACAACACAGTAGCAATTATATAACAATACAATCAATACAGCTCAAACACAAGTAATAACAGACAATGTAAAACCATTTCGGGTGGGCCAAATGTGAATGTTTGCATATAGCAGGAAGGTTTCAAGGACAATATGGACAGACACCCAACAGGTAATAAAGTGCTTCTGAGGACATTTGCAGAAATTGAACACAGCATTACTTTATTCAAGGAAGGCACATTGGAACAGCCACGTCTTCTAGCTCCTCCTAAAAACTGCCAAAGTAGGGGCTTGTCTGATATCCTTGGGGAGCGCGTTCCAGAGTCGGGGCGTCACTACAGAGAAGGCCCTCTCCCTCGTCCCCACCAAACGTGCCTGCGAGGGTGATGAGAGCAAGAGTAGGGTCTCTCCAGATGATACTGGCCCAACTTGGGATCTCTTAAGAGAACCTTTGCAGCATAACTAGAATTATGCCGTTCTAACAAAACCAAAGAAGCATGCTGTGCCATCAAGATACTCACACGAGTTATGCCTCCGACGGAAGCCTTTGGACTGGCTCAAGGATTCCATGTGACGATCCATGTAGCTCTTGGAACACTGGTGCTGCTGTGGAGAAATGGCAACATCCTGGCTTTTCGTGTCTGTTCTCCTGGGGATATTCTGAGGGGCACTGCTAGCAGGCTTCTTTAGCAATTTGCCTGTGCCATTCTGGCTGGCACCCCCTTGGCATCCTATACTTGAAATACCAAGGTCATTGTGTTGGTAATCTCCACACTGCCCGTTATCGACAAGGCCCGGAATCTCCAGGATCTTCAGTTCTGTAATATCCCCTGCCCTAAACACAGGAAGAGACCCAAACAAGAGATGTTATTTGTGGCAATGCCTCCTTCTTCAGAAATTTATCACTTGCTAGTTAAAAGTCTAGCAGGTGAGAAAACGGTATTGCTGGAATTTAGAATCAGTAACTAGTAACATCAGTTACACAGCAAGCAAATATAAAACCATACCAAACCAAACGCGAAAGTCAAAACATACTCATAAATATGTGTATTGCAATTGCGGCAATCATTACACACAAAAAGTTCACAAAGCAGCTAGTAAAATTGTTTCTTCCTCAAACTGTAAGTGTTATAGACCAGTGTTTTTCAACCTTTTTTGAGCCGCGGCACATTTTTTACATTTACAAAATCCTGGGGCACACCACCAACCAAAATGACACAAAATGACACTCTAACACAGTAATACATATAGTTAATATGTTTTTAAATGTATTTATACACTCACTTAGTGTGAAACCTGGGCCTGTTTCGATGAACACAAAATAGATATCCTGGCAGGAATGGACAGCTTCTCACCACACACCAAGCACAGCAGAGTCGGTGCCGTCGCATCCCCAGTGAAAGTGAATCCAAATGAAAGATAGTTTTAGCTGTATTGCCTCGAGCTCACCGTCTTTTCTTTTTTCTTTTGTCCACCACTCATATTAGGGCCTTCATCTGTGTCATAATTTTGTCCAGAGCCCTGTTTGGCATTTGCATTTTTCCTTCTCAAAAACTTCTCCATCACTGTCACTCGCTTGTCTTCCTGTGATCCCAAATTGCCACGGTCACTTGACGTGCAACTGCAGCACTAACTCTAACTTTGTTTACTTAGCCGCGTCTGAGCGAATCCAAGCTGGATCCAATTCTTAGGTGACGCGAGAGTGCTATGGTTCTATTTCTTAAAGGGAGAGATGTGCCTTATAGTTTATCTATAAATGAAGTTTGAAAATAATTTCTCACGGCACACCTGATGATCTCTCATGGCACACTAGTGTTCCGCGGCACACTGGTTGAAAATCACTGGTTTAGAGGACAATAGCTTTATAGACAAGCATATTGGTATCTCTACGAATGTCCCAATCCTCAAACACTCTCTGCTTTGTTCAGAAAAATGCTACATTAGAAGAAGTTTCACTGTCAAAGCCTTAAGAAATTAGGCAGAAGGAGCATTTACCTGAAGGTGACTTCTGGTACCAAGCCCTTGACTCCGTTATGGAAAGGCCGTGTTAAGGAGATGGTCTGGCTGACTTGATCCACAGCAGACACTCTTCCTTGATAGACGCCCAGGCTTTCTCCGCAGTTGATGGAGACAACACTTCCAAGCCAATCTGCAGCCATAGCTTCTTTGATCACTGTAAAAAGAAAATGCTGTCAATGGAATATGACACTTAAAACTGCATGTATTGTGATGGCCACACATCACTCTACAGACCATCCTCCACATTAGCTGGGGTTAGAAGTGTAGGACCCCAGCAAAAGTGGAAAAATACTGTATAATTATTATACCATGAAGGCACGGGCTAAATGGATGGCTGTAATCGACCCACTTTTAGTTCTAAATCTCAGGTTTAAATAATAATAATAATGATGATAATAATTATAAATAATGAAATTAAAAGCTTTGGGCTACATGGGTAAGGCTATCACCAACCCATTTTTCCTTTTAAATGCCAGGTTTAAATTATAATAGTAACAATAATAATAATGCAAAGACTCTGGCACAAGCCAGTAAAGGTGGTCCCAGTGGCATATCGGCACACTGGGTGCAATACCTAAATACCTTGGCCTGCACCTAAAAATATTTGGCACTGACAAAATTACTGTCTGTCAGCTGCAAAACGCCACCCTACTCAGATCTGCACACATTATTCACCAATAAATCATAGAGTCCTAAACATTTGGGAAGTATTTGACATGTGTTTGAATACAAAAGCCAGCATAGTGATCTTGCCTGCTGTGTACCAAACTTGTTATGTATCAAATAATAATGATAATAAAACTTTTGGGCTAAATGGGCAATGCTATCATCAATGATTTTTTTCTTTTTAAATATCAAGTTTAAATATTATTATTATGAATAACGATAATAAAAGGCTATCACAGATGCAATTTTCCTTTTAAATGTCAGGTTTAAACTTTGAAACTATAATAATAATAATAATGGAAATAAAACATTTGGGCTAAATGGGTAAGGTATTCACTGACCCATTTTTCCTTTTAAGTGCTAGGTTTAAACTTTGATGATGATAATGGCAATAAAACCTGTGGGCTCAATGGGGAGGCCTACCAATGACACATTTTTTTCTTTTAAATGCCAGTTTTAATAATAATAATAATGGCAATAAAACCTTTGGTTGAAATGGGGGAGGCTATCACTGACACATTTTTTTCCTTTTAAATGTCAGCTTTAAACTTGGATAATGATAATAATAATGCCAATAAAACTTTTGGGCTAAATGGGGGAGGCTTTCAATGACACATTTTTCCTTTTAAATGTCAGGTTTAAACTTTGATGATGATGATGATAATGGCAATAAAACCTTTGGGTTAAATTGCTAAGGCTATCTCTGACCCATTTGTCCTCTTAAATGCCAGGTTTAATAATAATAATGATGATGATGATAATAAACTTTGGGCTAAATGGATATGGCTATCACCAATGCATTTTTCCTTTTAAATGTCAGGTTTAAACTTTAATAATAATAATAATGGCAATAAAACCTTTGGGTTAAATTGGTAATGCTATCACTGACCCATTTTCCCTTTTAAATGAATAATAATGGATATGGCTATCACCAATGCATTTTCCCTTTTAAATGTCAGGTTTAAACTTTAATAATAATAATAATGGCAATAAAACCTTTGGACTAAATAGGTAAGGCTATCACTGACCCATTTTCCCTTTTAAATGCCAGGTTTAATAATGTATTATTTATATTTAATTTATTTAATCTATAGAATTATTTATTTAGATAAGTAATTTTATTTGTTTAAATAAATAATGTTATGTATTATTTTATAGAAAGTATGGTGTAATGTAATAATATATGATATAATGTAGTGTTACATTGCATTATAATTTAAAATAATTGTTTTAAATGATTCTATAAAATTATTTATTTAAATAAGTAATTTTATTTTGTTTAAATAAATAATGTTATTTATTATTTTAAAGATAATATAATATAATAATATATAATATAATATAGTGTTACATTGCATTGCAATTTGATATAATATAATATAATGTCAATATATTGTATTATGTTATAGTATAGTAATTGTAATGTAATAATAATAATAATAGTATGATTACGGTATGGTATGTGGTATATGCATTTGGTATTGGTGGTGTTGTATTGTAACACAGTATAATACTGCCAATGATAATGTGATACAATAATTATATCGTGATATTATAATTTATATATTTGTATTACATGCAATATTGCTAACAATATTGCGATATGTTGTAATGTTAATTGTTGTTTTTTCAGTTTGTTGTAAGCCTCTCCGGCAATATTGTTATATGTACACTGTAAGCCACTCTGGCAGTATTGTTGTTTGCTGTAAGCCGCTCTGAGTCCCCTTCGGGGTTGAGAAGGGTGGCATATAAAAATAGTAAATAAATAAATGAATAAATAATGATAATAAACTTTGGGCTAAATGGATATAGCTATCACCAATGCATTTTTCATTTTAAATGCCAGGTTTAAACTTTAATAATGATAATAATAATAATGGCAATAAAACCTTTGGGTTAAATTGGTAATGCTATCACTGACCCATTTTCCCTTTTAAATGCCAGGTTTAATAATAATAATAATAATGAATAATAATAATGGATATGGCTATCACCAATGCATTTTTCCTTTTAAATGTCAGGTTTCATAATAGTAATAGTAGCAATGAATAATAATAATAATAATAATGGATATGGCTATCACCAATGCATTTTTCCTTTTAAATGTCAGGTTTCATAATAGTAATAATAGTAGCAATGAATAATAATAATAATGAATAATAATAATAATGGATATGGCTATCACCAATGCATTTTTCCTTTTAAATGTCAGGTTTCATAATAGTAGTAATGAATAATAATAATAATGGATATGGCTATCACCAATGCATTTTTCATTTTAAATGCCAGGTTTAAACTTTAATAATAATAATAATAATGGCAATAAAACCTTTGGGCTAAATAGGTAAAGCTATCACTGACCCATTTTTCCTTTTAAATGCCAGGTTTAATAATAATAATAATAATGAATAATAATAATGGATATGGCTATCACCAATGCATTTTCCCTTTTAAATGTCAGGTTTAAACTTTAATAATAATAATAATAATGGCAATAAAACCTTTGACCCATTTTTCCTTTTAAATGCCAGGTTTAATAATAATAGTAATAATACTGAATAGTAATCATGGATATGACTATCACCAATGCATTTTCCCTTTTAAATGTCAGGTTTAAACTTTAATAATAATAATAATAATAATAATGGCAATAAAATCAGACCCATTTTTCCTTTTAAATGCCAGGTTTAATAATAATAGTAATAATACTGAATAGTAATCATGGATATGACTATCACCAATGCATTTTCCCTTTTAAATGCCAGGTTTCATAATAGTAATAATAGTAGTAATGAATAATAATAATAATAATGAATAATAATAATGGATATGGCTATCACCAATGCATTTTTCCTTTTAAATGTCAGGTTTCATAATAGTAATAATAGTAGTAATGAATAATAATGAATAATAATAATAATGGATATGGCTATCATCAATGCATTTTTCCTTTTAAATGTCAGGTTTCATAATAGTAATAATAGTAGTAATGAATAATAATAATAATTAATAATAATAATGGATATGGCTATCACCAATGCATTTTTCCTTTTAAATGTCAGGTTTAAACTATAATAATAATAATAATAATAATAATGGCAATAAAACCTTTGGGCTAAATAGGTAAAGCTATCACTGACCCATTTTTCCTTTTAAATGCCAGAATTAAATAGTAGTAGTAGTAGTAGTAGTAGTAATAATAATAGAACCTTTGGGCTAAATGGGCAAGGCTGGCTTTCCTTCCCTTGACTTGCCTGGTCTCCTTATACACAGACATTAACAAACTTCATCCCTCCAGGTGTTTTGGACTACAACTCCCACAATTCCTAACAATTCTGATAGGAATTGTGGGAGCTGAAGTCCAAAACACCTGGAGGGATGAAGTTTGCACATTCCTCTATTAATGGCTATTATTATTATTATTACTACTACAGAGATAGTTGCAGGAAACCTCAGCAAGCAAGAGTCCAAAAGTGGCAGGCTAAAACTTTGGGCTAATGGGAGAAGAGGCAGAGGAGATCGCCAAGTCTTCTTCCTTTCATAACGAGGCTAATGCTAATGGCAAGGAAAGGCCTGGGCCCAATGGGCGAGGCCGGGGAGACCCCGGGCCCTTCTCCCTGGCTGAAGGGAGGCCTCCTTCCCGCCCAAAACGCTTCCAGAAGGGAAGGGAAGGCCCCCGGGCCCTCCCAAGGAGCACCCTCGGCCTGTTCCCAACTCTAGCTCGGGGATGCAGAGCCAGGCAGGCCCAAAAGCGGCTCACTCACTCACTGACTCGTTTCTCTCTCCGCTTTTCCTCACAGCTTCTTCACACCGGAAGCGCCAAGCCATGCCCTCCTTTCACAGGCGTCACTTCCGCTCCTCTCCGCGTTCGAGGCGCTCGCGCAGGCGCAGAAGGAGCGCAACGCGCCTTCCCGTTCCCTCCAAGGCGAAGGTTCCATTCGCAGCGCGCATGCGCAGAAAGGCTGCTCGGCTTCTCGCCCAGCTTGGAAGCGACAGGCTGCTGAACTACAACTCCCGTCAGCCCTCAGCCGTTGCGGCCAATGGTGTGGCATCATGGGAGTTGGAGTTCAATGCTTCCTTATTGCTGTTCTTAGTCCTAGAGGAGTAATATCCTATCTACATCAACAGCAGCAAAGTGAGAAACCACAGCACCTCCTGAATTGATCTTAAGCACCTTCATCTTGAAAAGTTCCAGAGTCGAGGGGCAATCATAATTATCAGTCATGATTATGGATTATTGATTATTAATTGATTATTGATTATTTATTAATTAATTATTGATTGATTATTGATTATTGATTATTAATTATATATATGGCATGTTTTCCCCTGACATGAAGTCTAGTCGTGTCCGACTCTGGGGGGCTGTTGCTCTTCTCCATTTCTAAGCCAAAGAGCCGGCCTTGTCCATAGACACCTCCAAGGTCATGTGGCCAGCACGACTGCATGGAACGCCGTTACCTTCCCGCCGGAGCGGTACCTATTGATCTACTCACATTTGCACGTTTTTGAACGGTTCTGTTGACAGAAGCTGCGGCTAACAGCGGGAGCTCACCCGCTCCCCGGATTTGAACTGGTGATCTTTCGGTCAGCAAGTTCAGCAGCTCAGCGGTTTAACCCACTGCACCACCCGGGGTTAGTTTTACCATATGAGAAAAACAATTAAGTTGTAACCCATTGTTTGTTTTTTTTAACCAGTTACTTGAGAGTTCTGGTTAACTGAGACTCTACTGGGGAATAGAAACGCCTCTATTTCGTGACAAATTATTGAACAGACAGCTAGCTGGGAAAAAGTATTTTTGACTCCAAGGTGATTCTTTATCAATCTGTATACTTTTTTATGGAACCAAACCTTTGGCCAGTAAGCAATATAAGGAACGATCAGGATCATGTGCAATAGATATTGAGAGGGAGGCATGGCTTGCCGCTTCCAGTGTGAAGGCTTGTGCGCCAGCTGCGCCCGTATCTTGGGAAGTTGGACTTGGCCACGGTAGTCCACGCTCTGGTTACATCCCGTATAGACTACTGCAACGCTCTCTACGTAGAGTTGCCTCTGAAGCTGCAATTAGTCCAGCACGCAGCAGCCAGACTACTAACAGGAGCAGGGTACAAGGGAGCGCACAACTCCCCTGTTGCGCCAGCTCCACTGCTCCGCTGCCAATTACGGTAGCTTCTGAGCACAATTCAAAGTGCTGGTGTTGACCTACAAAACCCTGTACGGTTCCGGCCCCATTTACCTGTCCGAACGTATTCTCCCCTATGAACCGTCAAGAGTGCCAAGATCATCTGGAGAGGCCCTGCTCTCGGTCCCGCCTCTTTCACAGGTGCGTCTGGTGGGGACGAGGGCCAGGGCCTTTTCTGTGGTGGCCCCCCCGGATGTGGAATTCCCTCCCAAATGAAATTAGATCCGCCCCCTCCCTCCTGACTTTTAGGAAGCGGGTGAAAACGTGGCTGTGCAATGAGGCCTTCGCAGAATGAAGGAGGAGATCACAAAGCGACTAAAGTCGCCAACCACTTGATATGGACCGAATATATGGATTAAGTTGGACTTGATTTTACTTTGGCGAAAGGCTTTTAAACTGTATTTATTGTATTTATTTTATTGTAAATTTTATTGTAAATTTATGATGTTTTTAGATTTTAAATGTTAGCATTGAATACTTGCTGTTTGCCGGTCTGAGTCCCTCTTCGGAGGTGAGAAGGCCGGGGTATAAAAGTTTTAAATAAATAAATAAATAATATTTGGAACGGCCCTGGACTAAGATTGTTGGAAGATTGTTGGTATTTTTATTGATTTATTAACGTTTCTATTGATATTCATTTTATTCATTTCATGTACAATTTAAATTTAGCATCTGCCATTATGTTTTTCTTATACATTTTGTGTGTGATTTTTAACGTTTATATTATATTTGTATGTTTAAATTGTTTTATTTAATTGATAGTTGTATGTTATTGTTTTATGTTAAGTGAGTTATTGAATTTTGCCGTATATATGTTAAAAACAGCTTTGAGTCTCGTTCCCGTCCCCTCCGGCATGAGAAAAGCAGTCTATAAATGAAGTAAATAAATAAATACAATTTTAAATCCCAGTTATTTCATTTAGAAAAGCAAAGAGTTGATTTTAAAAGTATGGTTTTCAAGCTGTTTTTGATTCCTTGAAAACAATCTCAACAGGGTCAGACAAATTTAAACATGAGTCCTCAGTAAGATATAAAGCAATTTTTTATTAATATCTCAGCAATATTCATAGTGCCTTATGTATAATCCCGGCTTCATGGAACCTGCAGTTTAGAGGCTGATAGTTAAATATGATTATATATATATATATATATATATAATATATATATATATAGAGAGAGAGAGAGAGATACACACATACACACACACACACACACACATACATATACACACATATATACACACAGTAGAGTCTCACTTATCCAACATAAATGGGCCTGGCAGAACGTTGGATAAGCAAAAATGTTAGATAGTAAAGAGGATTAAGGAAACTCCTATTATAATTACATTATAATTTTACAAATTAAGCACCAAAACACCATGTTTTACAACAAATCGACAGACAAAGTTGTTCAATACACGGTAACGTTATGTAGTAATTACTGTGTTGATGAATTTAGCACCAAAACAGACAGGGTTCCTTCTTTCTCCCACCCTGAACTGCATTGGATAATACAGAATGTTGGCTAAGTGAGACTCTACGATATATATTTATATACATACAGTAATAGTAAAGATACATCAAAACAATCAGGTCAAAATTCTTGGCAATATATTTGAGGAAGTATTTTGAAAGGGGAAAGATCGTTGAAACTATGTAAAGAACTCCAGATATCCTTGGGCCATATAGCAGATCCCATTATTCCTGTACACTAGGGTTGGTGGGAATTGGAGTCTGTCATCTAAAATGTATTGTCGAAGGCTTTCATGGCCGGAAACACTGCATTGTTGTAGGTTTTTTTCGGGCTATATGGCCATATTCTAGAGGCATTCTCTCCTGACATTTCGCCTGCATCTGTGGCAAGCATCCTCAGAGGAAACGTCAGGAGAGAATGCCTCTAAAACACTGTTTCCCAACCAGTGTGTTGTGAGCGATCGTCAGGTGTGCCGTGGGAAATTGGAACCTCCAATATTCTTTCTTCCCCCTCTTGCCCACAGTGCTCTCTGGGTGTAGGTGAACTACAACTTCCAAACTCAAGGTCCATTCCCAAGCAAACCCTTTCAGTACTTTCTGTTGGTAATGAGAGTTCAATATGCCAAGTTTGGTTCAATTCCATTCTTGCAAGAGTTCATGATGCTCTTTGTGTGTTAACTATACATCCCAAATGTCAAGGTCTATTTTCCCCAAACTCCATCTGTGTTCACATTTGGGCATATTGAGTATTCATACCAAGTTTGGTCCTGATCCAACATTGTTTCAGTCCACAGTGCTCTCTGGATATAGGCGAACTACAACTCCAAAACCCAAGGTCAATGCCCACCAAACTCTTATAGCATTTTCTCTTGGTTATGGGAGTTCTGTGTGGGAAGTTTGTGTCTTTCTGCCATTCCTGCCAGGATATCTATGTTGTGTTCATTGAAACAGGCCCAGGTTTCACACTGAGTGTATAAATACATTTAAAAACATATTAACTATATGTATTACTGCGTTAGAGTGTCATTTTGTGTCATTTTGCTTAGTGGTGTGCCCCAGGATTTTGTAAATGTAAAAAATGTGCTGTGGCTCAAAAAAGGTTGAAAAACACTGCTCTAACATGGCCATATAGCCCGAAAAAAACTACAACAATGCACTATCATCTAAAGCAGGGGTGGCCACACTTTTTCAGCATGCGAGCTACTATGTGAACAATCAAGTTGAAAAGATCACCTGTTGTGCATGTGTGCGTGCGCGCGCACATGCGCGCGCACGCTCCTACTGCAGCCTTCCATCCGCACGGGGCTTCTTTCTTGCCTGCCCATGAACTCGCTGCCGCGCGGACCCGGAAGGGGGAGCCTCCTTGCCTGCGCGCGCGCTCACTCTTAATGTCTTCGTTGCCTTCCTCCTTCCTGCTGCGTGCTTTCGCGAAGCAGGAAGTCCCATCCCGTCCTGCTTCTTGCATGCACAGCCGGCCCCTCCCATGCACGCAGGTGCTCCTGCCAGATATGCCCCCAGCAGCAACCAATGGGCAGTCATGTCACCACACCGTGCGTGGCAAGACGAGCGCCAGGGCCCGCCCACTAAAGCCTCATTTTGGCAAAAGCAGCCCCGCAAAGGCGGCTGCGAGAGCGCACGTGCGCGCGCATGGCAGGAGCGCGCCATCTGGCTGGTGAGGCCCAAAGATCACCTGGAAGAGGGCGGAAGATCACCTAGGTGCTCCCGATCACCATAATGAGCACCCCTGATCTAAAGGCTAGTTTTTGCATCTCTGTGTTAGAACGGCAGAGGGTAGAATGAACACCATTTGACACTGCTTGAACTGCCATGGCTCCATGCTATGGAACTGCTGCATTTCTAGTTGCATTTGTAGTTTGGTGAGCACTCTTTGCTGAGCAGGGAAGGCTCACCACCTTGAAAAGCTACAACACCTAAGTTTTCACAGTCCCCGTCTCATGATGTTTTAAAGCAGAGGCTGGGTGTCCATCTGTTAGGAGGGCTTGGGTTGTGTCTTCCTGCATGGAAGAAGATGGTTGTACTGGATGGCCATTGGGATCTCTTCCAGAGCTTTCCATTAGTGTGTTGGCATGTCGCACAAATGAGAAATAACAAAAAAAAATCCAAAATTTTGGAAATGTATGTTGTTATCTCACAAACTATATCAATATCTATATATAAGGAAAGATTTTCAGGAGAAATGTTGTTTCCCCATACATTATTATAATACAACTTATCTGTCTCGTTATCTTTTAAAGGGGTTAGTTCAGGCATGGGCAAACTTCGGCTAGGAACTGTGGGAGTTGAAGTCCAAAACACCCAGAGGGCCAAAGTTTTCCCATGCCTGGATTAGTTGAACCTGTAGTTTGCTAGTAAAGCAGAATGACTGTGTTGCGGAATGATGCAAGTCTAAAAAACTATTTATTTATTTGTTCGATTTCTTAGCCGCCACTCCCGGGTGGCTCAGGGTGGCTCACAAACAACAAACAACAGTAACATTAAGCACTAAAAACACAGTAGCAATAAAACATTAAAATATTACGTTAAAACAGCAGTATTAACTAAACTAACATATATGACTAGACTGACTCACTATTGAAAGGCCTGCTGAAATAGCCAGGTCTTACAGGCTTTCCGGAAAGCCAGAAGGTCACGAAGTGACGTGACCTCCGGCGGCAAGGAATTCCAAAGCGTGGGGGCAATGATGGAGAATGCCCTTCTCCTCATCGATGTAAGACGATAGGCTTTGGCACTCAGGATAAGGAGAAGATCCTGATCTTCGGGTCTCAGTGATCTCATGGGAGAGTATGGGGTAAGGTGGTCCCTCAGGTACACTGGCCCCAGACCAAACAAGGCCTTGAAAGTCAAAATTAACACTTTGAAGGTGATCCGGAATTCAATAGGCAGCCAGTGCAGTTCCTGCAATACAGGTGTAACGCGGTGGCCCACAGGGGTGCCTGTGAGCACACGGGCTGCAGCGTTCTGCACTAGCTTAAGTTTCCGGGTCACCGACAGAGGAAGGCCAATGTAGAGAGCGTTACAGTAGTCTAACCTTGAGATGACCATTGCTTGGACCACCAAGGCCAGATCGCGCCGGGACAAGTAGGGGGCCAGCCTCTGAGCCTGGCGAAGATGGAAGAACGCAACTCGGCTAACCATGGAGACATGAGTGTTTAGATGGACTCCGAGGCTTTTTACTGAAGGCGGCGGGCATAAAGCCACGCCATCCAGGGTGGGTCCAACATCTAGATCAGGCATGGACAAACTTTGGCCCTCCAAATGTTTTGGACTTCAACTCCCACAATTCAGCAATAGATCATGATATTGGTGGTGGGTCCAACATCTAGACCAGGCACGGACAAACTTTGGCCCTCTAGGTGTTTTGGACTTCAACTCCCACAATTCAGCAATAGGTCATTATATTGGTGGTGGGTCCAACATATTCTAGACCAGGCATGGGCAAACTTTGGCCCTCCAAATGTTTTGGTTTTCAACTCCCACTATTCCTAACAGCCTACTAGCTGTTAGGAATTATGGGAACTCAAGTCCAAAATACCTGGAGGGACCAAGTTTGTCCATACCTGGTCTAGATGTGGGACCCACCGCCAATATCATGATCTATTGGTGAATAATGTTGGCTGCTAGGACACGTTATCGATAAGGCACTGTTAAAGCTTCAACAAGTGTTTTGTGCAACGAGGTATTTGTGCAACTAGGTATGGGTTATCAACCCATACATCAAAGTTGATAACCTCAATTCATGTCTACTAGACAAAATTGAGCTCAAGGTCTTGACCGTATAAGCAACAAGAGGTTCTCTTATGTGCTTCATCCTTGCCCAGCCTTTGCTTCCAATTATTCATAGTATCTTTATGTGCAGCTGCAATGGTTCACCATATCAGAGATCCACTTTGTCTCATAGCCACAAATGAAGTAATATAGCATTAGTCTTTGCGCTGAATGCCTCAGCTTGCCATAGGCGGCCCATTCAAAGCAAATTATAACCTTTGCAATTGAGGAGACCTTTGCGTTTCCCAGTCCAATGTCAATGGCTGCTTCTAGAAACGGGTCTTGATCTGGAAGTGCTCGCACTTCTTGAACTTCATGGTGAGTCCGTACTGAGGAGTGAAATCCACCTCTTTCCCAGGGCACACACTGAACTCCAACTTCTGGATCAAAGTGGTTAAGAAGAGGAAGATCTCGCATCTGCCGATGTTTTCCCCGAGGCACCTCCTTCTCCCTAAACCAAAGGTCAGGATCTTTTCGCCCTCGGTTCTGTTTACTCCAGACCCATCCACAGTCAGAAAGCGCTCTGGGTTGAAAACAGAAGGGTCTTTCCAAAGTTTCCTGGGGAAAAAGGGGACAACACAGTCATCAGTCACTTTTGAGTCCGGTTATTGGGAAAAAGATGGGAGAGAAATGAATAAAATCATCATCTTCATCTTCACAATCATCACAATCATCTTAATCATCCTGCATTAGTATTTTTTTTTAAAGCGTGCATTTTAAATTGTCATGTTCTGTGTCTTCCAGTAACTTCCTACTTTAATCACAAAGAGAAGCAGGTAAGAAATAAAATAATTAAAATTTAAATGTTTATTTTTATCCTTTTATACCCTTTATCCTATATATACCGCCCTGCAAGACCTTTCAGACTCCTTCAACTAGGCAAACCAAGTGTAATTTCCTTATGGCCCTCTGGTCTAAAAATGCTACTGTATTTTATCTTGCACCTTGTGACATTTTATGTTTTATTTTTATTATATGGCAACATTGCCTATTCAATGCCCTGCAGGGAGGAGAACAACAAAATAAATAAATAAATAAATAAATAAATAATTCAATGCCTTAGAACACAAACAATTCCAATAAACATTAACATTAAAATTAAATTAAAATCAATACATATTAAACATTTAAAAACATTGCATTCAATATTAAAACCACACCATACATAATCATAACCATTGGCAAGTAGTGATTTAAACCATGTGCTAGTCTGGGAATTCTACAGATTCGAATTGATCTTGAAAGCTAAGAGATTTGGGCCTGGTTAGTCCTTAGATCAGACCTGGGCATCTTACGGCCCGCGGGCCAGATGCAGCCCGCCGGCTGATTCTTACCGCCCCGGGGAGAAGGGTGTCAGGGATGGAGCCATTTCTGCAAGAGGAAGGGCTGCCGCCATCCCATCACAGGCTGTGGGACCTGCGTCAGCAGACAGCCTGCCGCTCCGGAGAACGATCGGAGGAGCAGCAGCTTTGGAGTGCCTGCCATCCTGGGAGGCAATCCGGGCCTGCAGCGGGAGCAGTCAGCGACCTGCAGCGGGTGATCACCCTGGCAACCCGGAAGACTTGATTGTCTTCCGGGTCGCCAGGACGATCAGCAGCCGCAGGTCGCCGACTGCTCCCGCTGCAGGCCCAGAGAGCCTCCCGGGATGGCAGGCACTCCAAAGCCGGGATGGCAGGCACTCCATGGCAGGGTGATCAGCTGATCGGGAACGCCTCTGATGGAATGGCTGGGGGCGAGAGCAGGTGGACGCCTGCAGTCTCCAATCGACCTCTGTTCTGCTCTGCTGCGGTGGCGGTTGGGTCCGCTTTGTCATCCTCTGGGCTGGGTCCATTGGGCCATTCCATCTTGGGATCCTTCCTCTCTTGAGGATGTCAGCCTCCATCTTGGTTCGCACCTTGTCTTCTTGAATTTAATTTAATTTAATTTTAGTGGTTTTTATTATAATTTTATAATAATTTTATAATAATAATATAATAAATAATATAATGTTCTATTATATTATAATTTCAATATATTATAATGCCAATATATATACTATAATATAATAATTATAATATTAATACTAATAATATATGAATATTTCTTGATATATTAATATGTTAATATTAATGATGTATAATATATAGCAAATATAGTAAATAAATAAATAAATAATGTAGATTAGAATGTAGTTCAGCCTTTAGTTGCGGCCCTCCATAATATTTTTTGGCTCTCGCATGGCCCCTTGGAAAAAATAATTGCCCACCCCTGCCTTAGATGGAGGACTGACAAGGAGTTACAAGTACTCACACCTTTTATTTCAGAGGAAGCAACTGGTAAAGCCATTTCGAAGTATTTATTGCATATGAAAACATTAGTGAAATTCATGGGGTTACCACCTATCAATAAGCAACATGAAGGTGCAAACAACATCTTACATTCTCTTATTGGGAGAAAGGTGGCATTTCTTCATATCAATGTCATTATTAATATACTTTTGAAGAGTAACTTTTCAAACTCTGGGAATGCCAGCAGAGCTCAAAAGCGGACTCCAGAGGTACTTACGGATCGTGGTTGACTTGCCACTGGTTGACAAATACACAAGTGTCTTTAGGAATGTAGAAGCCGTTGAGTGCCGTATCTTTAGCTGTGCTGCAAACAGGGAGGAAATGTATAGTATTCGTAAGGTAGTATTTGTACAAAAACAGCAAACAACTGATTTTGGGGCCTCCACTCTCAAAATCTCCCAGGCAGTTGAGCTCTGGCTTTCATAAGTTTCCCTCACCCTTACCAGTGAGGAATGGTGAAAGGTACAAAAGAAGAATGTCGGAACATCTCCAAGATAAACGCTTCTGTGTAAGGCAACATGCTCCGATCGGACAGTTTGATTTTCCTTTCTCGGCCAATATTTTGATCTGCGGAAGCAGGGAAGGGAGAGATAAAAGTTTAATAAAATAGTCTGTCTATCTATCTCAATATTTCTCAACCTTCCTAATGCCGTGACCCCTTAATATAGTTCCTCATGTTGTGGTGACCCCCAACTATTGAATTATTTTTGTTGCTACTTCATAACTGATGATTCACAATGTAAATATCTGATATGCATGGTGTATTTTCATTCACTGGACCAAATTTGTTACAAATACTCAATATGCCCAAATGGGAACACTGGTGGGAGTTTGGGAAAAATAGACTTGACATTTGGGAGTTGTAGTTGCTGGGATTTATAGTTCACCTACAATCAAAGAGCATTCTGAACTCCACCAATGATGGAATTGAACCAAACTAGGCACACAGAAGTCCTGTGACCAACAGAAAACACTGGAACAGTTTGGTGGGCATTGACCTTAAGTTTTAGAGTTGTACATAAGAAGAGCCATGCTGAATCGGACCTCAGCCCATCTAGTCCAGCATTCTGTATCACACAGTGGCCCCTAGTTGTACACGGGGATCTCGAGCAGAAGGGAGGGCAAAACCCTGACCTGCTCCCGACCCCCCACAACCAGTACCCAGGGATATCCTGCCTACCTCAACCAACTCCGAGGTGGTAGTTCACCTATGTCCACTGTGGACTCAAAACAATGATGGATCTGGACCAAACTTGGCATGAATACTCAATATGCCCAAATGCGAACACTGGTGGAGTTTGGGGGAAATGGACATTGACATTTGGGAGTTGTAGTTACTGGGATTAATAGTTCATCTACAATCCAGAGAGCACTGTGGACTCAAACAATGATGGATCTGGACTACACTTGGCACTAATACTCAATATGCCCAAATGTGAACCCTGGAGAAGTTTGTGGAAAATAGATCTTGACATTTTGGAGTTGTAGTTGCTGGGATTTATAGTTCACCTACAATCAAAGAGCCCCTTGAACCCCACCAGCAATAGAATTGGGCCAAACTTCCCACACAGAACCCCCGTGACGAACAGAAAATACTGTGTTTTCTGATGGTTTTTGGTGACCCCTGGTTGAGAAACACTGATCTATCTATGTATCCATCCATCCATTCTTCCATCCATCTATCCTTTCTATCCTCTATCAAGAGGACTAAGTTTACCTAGTTCTTCTTGAATTTTCTTCTGGGTTTCTGGATAAGTCACCAGGTACACTAGACACCAGGACAAGCCAGTGGTCACGGTGTCAAATCCTAGGAAAGAAGCAAAGTTGAACACTTTTAGAATTTAGAATCAGCAGTGGAACTCTCTGCCCCAGAATATGATGGGGGCTCCTTCTTTGGAGGCTTTTAAGCAGAGGTTGGATGGCCATCTGTCAGGAGTGCTTTGAATGTGATTTTCCTGCTTCTTGGCAGAATGGGGATGGCCCATGAGATCTTTTCCAACTCTATGATAAGCCTAAATACCCTCATGAATATAAGCCAGAATAGATCCATGGAATCAACTGCTGAATGACAAGTCAACATTGATATAAATCCTATTGGTTCAATGAGTTGACGTTAGTTAAGGAGGTGGTGAAAGAGATAGGACTAAGCGTACATCACCTTTCAATGAGCAAACTCTTACCTGCTCCAAAAATATCACCAACAATGTGGACAATGTTTTGATCCAACTGCTGGATATTCGCATTCACATCCACCTTTTTGCTCTTCCAGTAGTCAATCAGGGAGTCAGTAATGTCGCGGATGTTGTTCTGAAATACAAATTCAAAGGTTGGATGGGATGCTAGTTTGTAGAATATCTAGACTGCTTACCCCTGGATAAACTCCATTGAGCTATGAGCAATACTTTTGTCAATCTTGGGGTTTGTCCGTACGACCAAATTAATACAGTTTGATAGTACCAAAGCCATGGAATTACAGGAGTTATGGTTTTAGGTTAAAAAAGTAAAGGTTTCTCCCTGACATTAAGTCCAGTCGTGTCCGACTCTGCGGGTTGGTGCTCATCTCCATTTCTAAGCCTAAAAGCTGGCGTTGTCCGTAGACTCCTCCAAGATCACGTGGCTGGCATGACTGCATTTTATTTATTTATGTATTTATTTATTGATTGATTTTATTAACTTCATTTATATCCTGCACCCATCTCCCCAAGTGCAGGCCCGGATTACACATAAGGCCAGGCTAGGCCATGGCCTAGGGGCGCACGCCGAGGGGGGCGCAGATCACGGACCCCCCAAAAGTTGAAACAAATAAAAATGCAATGGCGCATGGAGATGAGGAAGGAAGCCGCTGCTCCTGGGCTGCCTCCACCTCATGCCGCTCTCTCCCGCCACCAGCTGGGGCTCCAACCTGTTCGTGGAGCCGCCGGCAGCCTGTGGCTTCCCCACCTTGCCTCCTCTGCGTAGCAGTGTCTGAGGGGCTCGCCCGCGGGGAGGAGGAGAAGAGGACAACGAGGAGGAGGAGCCGGAGCCCCACCGCCACACATGCCCCCAGGCAGAGCCCCGGAGGGAGGGACAATGGGCGCAACGGGCTCCATGGAACTCGCCCTCAGGAAGGCCCAGGAGGCGCTGGTGGAGGAGAGGAGCGAGCTGCGCAGCTGAGGCACCAGGGAGGGAGCGAGCGAGGGGGGGCGCCGTCGACGCATCTCGCAAGAACGCCCCTCTCAGGGAAGTGGCCTCCTGTGACCCGGATGCAGGCCGCAGCGCATGCACAGGAGGAGGAAAGGTGGGAGGGAGGAGGAAAAATGGCAGCAATCCCCCAGTGGGGAAATAGCAGCAGGCCAAGTGGGCAGACCTGCCTTCAGGATTAACGGCACGGTCAGTGGGGCCTAGACGGAGGGTCAAGCAGGACTCGGGCCTGTGCTCAGGACACGAGGCCGGCCTCCTTCCCTAAGGTGGTGGTTTTGGATCCCGCTCACCACAACAGGGGGGCCCAAGAGAGGGAGGAAGGAGCAGGAGGGAGCACAACACGCGGGGGCGTAATTCCAAAGGGCACAAAAAGTTGTTAATCCGGGCCTGCCCAAGGGGACTTGGGCGGCTTACATGGGACCAAGCCCAATAACACACAATAACAAAACAATAGCAATTGTAAAAACAATACAATCAATAAAACTCAGACACAAGCAGTAACAAACAATTTCGGGTGGGCCACATGGCCTGCATGGAGCACCGTTACCTTCCCGCCGGAGTGGTATCGATTGATCACATTTGAAAGTTTTCGAATTGCTCAATCCGCTCCTTGGATTCAAACCTGCAATCTTTCGATCAGCAAGTTCAGCAGCTCAGCGGTTTAACCCACGGTCTTTAATCTTCCCAAGAGGACTGATGCCTCAGCATAATTCCATAATGCCGGTTGCCTACCCTGGATGGTGAGCAGCTGAGCCCGTCATCTTTGATTAAAAGCCTGGGGGTTCAGTTGGACCCATTGATGGCCATGGAGGCTCAGGTCTCTGCGGTCAGCAAAACGTCTTTTTTCCATCTGCGACAGGCTAGGCGACTGGCCCCCTACCTGTCCAGGGACGTCCTGGCCACGGTAATCCAAGCGATGGTCATCTCGAGACTAGACTACTGTAACTGCCTCTACATGGGCTTTCCCTTGTCGACAATTCGGAAACTCAAGCTGGTGCAAAATGCTGCAGCTCGCTTGCTGGCGGGAGTGTCGGCAAGAGAGCACATTACGCCCATCTTGCTGCAATTGCACTGGCTTCCAATCGAGTACCAAATTGTCTTCAAGGTGTTGGTTTTGACCTTCAAGGCCCTACATGGTCTGGGGCCGGTGTACCTGAGGGACCGCCTCACCCCATACGTTCCCCTGAGATCACTGCGCTCAGAAGAGCGAAACCTTTTGGCAGTACCATCTGTCCGCTCCTGCCATCTCTCCAGCACAAGGCAACAGGCCTTTTCAGTCGCTGCCCCAATGCTCTGGAACATACTGCCAGACGATGTCCGGGCGATGGCGGAGCTTATCCCATTCCGGAGGGCTTGCAAAACTGTGTTATTCAAGCTGGCCTTTGATTGAAGCAAATGTAACTGTCTATTATACTGACGTTGCATTATTTGCAACTTTTATTTCCTGTTCTTGTTGTTTTTATGATGTACCACTGCTTCGCAGTGCATTTTAATATGTATGTGAACCGCCCCGAGCCGGCCGGGAAGGGCGGAATATAAGTTCGAATAAATAAATAAATAAATAAATAATATTCAGCCATGGCAGTTAAAGTGAGGCAAAACTGCATTGATTTTATAGTGTAGATGCAACCATTACCCTGTTCCGCTTCTCAGTCTATTCAGAATCAAAGTTACAAGAGAACTTTCCAATATGAAGCCTGGCAGTCCTATGGCTTCCATGACAGAGGGGCAACAGATCCATTCTGTGTGTTGTTCTGGACTTCGGAGGAGCTATCCAAGGTGCTGGATCTGTTTCAGGAGTTCAAATTTAACACTGAATAGTTCAACAGATTGAATAGTCCTTTTGAACTAAAACACAGACTGGATTAATTGTCCAACTGACCTGGAAGCTACCCGTTGCACCAGGCTATACGCTTGGACTATCTAGCCCTGTATAGCAGGATTTCAGGTCCTTTCCATTATCTCCTACGTCATTCTTTTAAGTTGTGATTCTAGGGACTTTTTGCATGCATGGAATGAACTGAATGAGCTTTGCAAATTTGAAGACTCAAATCAGAGCCAACTTTTGGAAAGAAAGCAAATTTAGCTCTAACGTATAGATCAACCATTCCCAATGAGCTCTTGGTGGCACAGCAGGTTAAGCTGCTAAGCTTGCTGACCAAAATGTCAGCAGTTCAAATATGGGGAGTGGGGTGAGATCCTGCTGTTAGCCCCAGCTTCTTCCAACCTAGCAGTTTGAAAACATGCAAATGTGAGTAGAGCAATAGATACCACCCTGGGGGGAAGGTAATGGTGCTCCATGCAGTCATGCCAGCCAGATGACCTTGGATGTGTCTACAGACAACGCTGGCTCTTCGGCTTAGAAATGGAGATGAGCAAAAAACCCCAGAGTTGGCTATGACTAGATTTATGTGGACCGAAATTGGACTTTTTTTTTATCTTGGCGACCTGATTTATATGTATTTATATGCACCGGGAATGTGGCGCAGCTGGCTAAGTGTCAGCTGCATAAGATCTCTCTGACCAGTAGGTCATGAGTTCGTGGCCTGCCCGGGTCGAGGTGGGTGCTCGACCTTTAAGTGTAGCCTGCTGTCGACCTTTCTAGCCCGAAAGTCAGTTGCATCTGTCAAGTAGGTGATAAAGATACCACATTAAGTGGGGAGGCAAATTTTGACTTAATTATGAGGCCATTAAGAACTCCAGGAATGCGGAAGAACAACAAGGGACGCTGGAATCGCTGAGAGATGAGGAATGCGTCAGCTCCCCCTGGTGGCCAGAGTTTGCCTCTGTTCGTTTATATGTGTGTTTGTGAAATAGCAGGAATTGGCTGCTAAAGTATGTGTATCTGCAATCTGCTCTGAGTCCCCTTCGGGGTGAGAAGAGCGGAATATAAATAAAGTAAATAAATAAATGTATTCTACTTGTATTTTAATCTTTTATTGTTTTTATGATGTTTTAAATTGTAATTGGCATTGAATCCTTGCTGTTAACCGGCCTGAGTCCCTCTGCGGAGGTAGAGAAGATCGGTATATAAAAGTTTTAAATAAATAAATAAATGTCAGGGAAAAACCTTTACCTGTATTAACATCTCAATCATCCATTCTCAAACTTTGCTCCTCTCGCTATTTTGGACTTTGACTCCCATCTTGGCCAACAGCCAGGAATTCTGGGAGCCAAAGTCCTTAAATCTGAAAGGTTTGGAAAACACTGGTTAGAAAGAAGTCCATTTATGCCACTTGGGACTGTATGAAAGGAATGCAATGAAAGAAACCAACAGCTAAACCACATGTTAAATAAGTATGTGGCTTGCAAAACAATCTCTCTGTCTGTTTTAGCTTCTAATAAGCACCCCAAGCTTACTGGACTATCATGGGAAGGATGGCATTTAAACCCTCCTATATATTTCCCTTTAAACTTTGATCCCCTGCATATTTGAGGGATAAAGGAGAGAAAACAATCTGCTTGAGATCTATAGAAATCTTGGGTTCAGAAGAGTCAATGACGCACACATGCAATGATCAAGATAGGAATTGTGCACATGTGTTAGAAGATCAAACAGCAAGGGATCTCAGACTAGACTTTATTTGTTTATCACACTATGCCAGTCGAGACAATGCAGACTAAATGACCTACTATGTCCCCTATTACGTACAGAGTACTGGTTTTCGCTGCCATCTAATTTATTTATTATTTATTATTTATTATTTATTATTTATTATTTATTATTTATTATTTATTATTTATTATTTATTATTTATTATTTATTATTTATTATTTATTACCAAAGGTATAAACACTATCATCCCCACGTCAGCATGGGCAAATCTGTGCTTAAGTCCATTCAGCAGTTCACCTCCCTGGGAAGCATCATCTCTTCAGACGCCAAGATAGATAAAGAGATAGATCACAGATTAGCAAAGGCATAGAGTGCATTCGGAAGGCTTCACAAAAGAGTCTGGAGCAACAAGCACCTGAGGCAAAGCACCAAAATCAGTGTGTACAGAGCTATCGTACTGTCTATTCTCCTCTATGGGTCTGAAACATGGGTCACCTATTCCCAACACCTACGACTCCTTGAACGCTTTCATCAGCGCTGTCTTCGCACAATCCTAAATATACACTGGACCGACTATGTGACGAATGTTGCTGTCCTTGAGCAAGCAGGGATCACCAGCATTGAGGCCATGCTATTGAGAACACAGCTGCGCTGGACAGGGCACGTCTCGAGGATGGAGGACCACCGCCTCCCAAAGATACTACTCTATGGTGAACTCACTATGGGTCAGTGCAAGAAGGCGCCCCAAAAAGGAGATACATGGACTCCCTGAAACAACATCTCAGGCTCAGCCAGATTGATCACCAACAATGGTCCACCCTGGCCATTGGGAGGCATGGTGACGCACTATCCACAATGCTGCGGCCTCTTTCGAGAAGACACGCCAAACGGGTCTCGAAGGGAAACGACAATGCAGAAAGAAACACAACTTGGAAACAACATCACCCAAGGAGACTTTCTGCTGTGCTTTCTGCAACCGAACTTGCCTATCTCAGATTGACCTTTTAAGTCATCAATGCACTTGTAAAAAGCGTGGGACGACTCCTTCCTAAGAATCTTCATTCACGAAGTAATGCCGAGAGAGAGAGAGAGAGAGAGAGAGAGAGAGAGAGAGAGAGATTACAAAATATGCTGAATGTGTGGACACTTTATGCTCCATCTGTGAATGACGCACACATGTGAGCCCCTACTTGGAAAACTTCACTCATGATGGAAATGCTTGCCTTGGCTGAAGCAGAACTTGTAGAAGATTTGGATGACTATTCCCAGCATTTCCACCACTACTCACAGCCATGTCAGCTGGGGATTTGTAGTGCTAAACCATAACTATAGGCTGAGAAAGGAAAAGCAAAGTGGCACATGCCCCAAATAAACAAACACACCTTATCGAAGCTTATGTAATGTTCCTTGGCAATCCGCTTCACAAGGGCACCAAACCGTTTGTTGAGTTCCTTGAAGACCTTCATGGTTTGGTTGGGAAGGTACTGGAGGAGAGGGATGAAGTCGGCCAGATTGCCAGAGGCTGCGGCTTCTCCAAAATCATTGTTGATGTTCACCAAACTTAACAGTTCCTGATCTTCATGATCATATCGCTTGCCAAAACACATGCCGCAGATGACGTTGGCCACGGAGACGACCAGGTACTGGTAAGGCTCAAAGCTATTCTTCTCCTTCATCAGCTTCTGGAACTTCATGACCAAGCAATCTGCTTCAATGGACACAAACTCCTCCATCGGACAAGTTGACAAGGTTTCATTAGCTGCTATGGAGATGACCTTCAAGGCATTCTGGGCTACCTTCCGACGGGAGCGCCAAACTTCTGCAGGGCACGACCCAAAGGCGAGGCTTTGGCCCTCTCCGACAAACTGAAAGCTGTAGAGATTGGGACGGCTTGCAAAGTCTTCTCCTTGCTTGATCAAGGCTTGCCGGATGGTCTCCAAGCCACTCAGAACCAGTATCGGTCTTGTACCAATGCGGATCTGCATCACATCGCCATATTTCTGGCGCATCTGGCTCAAGGTCAAATGAGGATTTTTCCCCAGGTCGAAGATGTTGCCAATGAGCGGGTATCCCTTAGGCCCAGGGAGTCTCTTCAGCCCTGGCGGAATCTGCCGCCAGAAAGATTTGACAGTCACCAAAATGAGACAGAAGACCACGAAGGCTAAGAGGAGTTCGGTGAGGGATATGACGGTTTGGGATCCCATCAGCACAGGCTCAATATTCCTCAAAGTCTAAGTAACCTAATGAGTCAAACAAGGAGAGACATAGAAAGGAGTCACACAATGTTGCAGTTAAGATCTTTTCTGTGCTAAAAACCAAAATTTTCCAACTCAGAAACATTCTCAAGATGAAGATATGAAAATATAGGCGGGTATTCTAACAGTTTCAGGCCTGGTCAGTACTTGCATGGATGCTTTCCTTATTATTTGGTGAAGGGACACATCCCTGCTTTTCCATGTCTTGTTTCTTAGGTACCAAATGTTCAGTTAAAGAAGTAAAGCTTCTGATCATATTATTATTCATGGGAACCATATTGGTCATGGAGAGCTATCTGTCACCATGTTGTTTATGGAGATCTATCGGTTACTACATTTTTCATGGAGATCTATCTGTGACCATTTTGTTCATTGAGATCTATCTGTGAACCATGTTGTTCCTGGAGATCTATCCATCTCTAATAACATGGTAATAACAATGTGATTCACAGATAGATCTCCATGAGCAACATATCCACAGATGGATCTCCATGAACAACATGGTTCAGTTGAAGAAGTAAAGCCTGTGACTATATTATTTATTTCCAGCATTTTACCCTGCTCTTCTCAGCCCCCGAGGGGGGACTCAGAGCGGCCTACAAAAAGGCACAATTCGATGCCCACGCAGTAAAACACAATATAAAACCCCAGAAACATTCAACATTAAAATACATTATAATACAATTACATTAAACATCATACGCATTATTAATGGGAACCATATTGTTCATGGAGATCTATCAGTGAATCACATTGTTCATGGAAATCTATCTGTGACTACATTTTTCATGGAGTTCTATCGGTGACCATGTTATTCATGGAGATCTATCTGTGGCCATGTTGTTCATGATCTATCCATCTGTATCATTCAGATGGAGATCTATAATCCAACATGGTTCAGTTAAAGAAGTAATGCCTATGACACATTATTATTTGTGGGAACCATATTGTTCATGGAGATCCATCTGTGGCCATGTTGTTCATGGAGATCTATCAATCTGTGGCCATGTTGTTCATGGAGATCTATCCATCTGTATCAACACGGTTACAGATGGATAGATCTCCATGAACAACATATTCACAGATAGATCTCCATGAACAACATGGTTCAGTTAAAGAAGTAATGCCTATGACACATTATTATTTGTGGGAACCATATTGTTCATGGAGTTCCATCTGTGGCCATGTTGTTCATGGAGATCTATCTATCTGTAACCATATTGTTCGTGGAGATCCATCTGTGGCCATGTTGTTCATGGAGATCTATCAATCTGTGGCCATGTTGTTCATGGAGATCTATCCATCTGTATCAACACGGTTACAGATGGATAGATGGATCTCCATGAACAACATGGTTCAGTTAAAGAAGTAATGCCTATGACCAACCATATTGTTCATGGAGTTCCATCTGTGGCCATGTTGTTCATGGAGATCTATCTATCTGTAACCATATTGTTCGTGGAGATTTATCTGTGAATATGTTGTTCATGGAGATCTATCCATCTGTAACAACATGGTTACAGATGGATAAATCTTCATGAGCAACATATTCACAGATAGATCTCCATGAACAACATGGTTACAGACAACAACAACAATTTTATTGATTAGCCAGAAGCCATATCAAATACACACAGGACACAGACACATTGCAATGATTCTAAAAACATCTGAGGAGAATTCTAGACCATTACATCAATTAAACCCCTGTTTTGCCCAGCAGGAGGGATTCTAAGGGAGGTGGTAACAATTCACAGGTCCTCATCTCCAACACAATTTATTCCAATTGCATCTATGTAATCAGATCTTAGTTTCATGGCTTTACAGAGAAAATGAGCAGTAGCATCTGTTATCAGCTTGTTGGAGCCGGCCAGCAGAAGTGAGACTTTTGCTAGAGGGTCCCAATGATTTTTTCCCACGAGAAATATCTCTAGCAGTTGTTTTCTCTCTATTTGATAGATTTTACAATAAAGCAGAAGATGAGTTAGATCTTCGATCTCAGGGGCACCACAAATACAGATACGCTCTTCATAGGAAATTTTCTTGAACCTCCCGTATCTCACCATTGAATCTAATTGCTCAAACCTGGCTCTAGTGAAAATTTTCCTCAGGTGGTGTAACCTTCCTTGCTTAATTGGAAGGATTTCTTAAAACCACTCAACCATCTCAGGGGAAACAGTAGAACCCAAAGAGTCTATATCGGTTTGGGCACTTAATGTCATTAATTCGTTGACACACTTCTTTGAAGTGCTTACTTAACACTTGACCAGATAGGTGGACTGGGAATATTACCTGAATGCCGCACCTTCTGATGTAATCAAACAAATGGTCAGCCCCCGATTTATAAGAACTGCTAGATTGTTCCAGCAAACAGACAGATCTCCATGAACAACATGGTTCAGTTAAAAAAGTAATGCCTGTGACAACATTATTATTCATGGGAATCATATGTCGGCTGGGGCATCAAGTTGTTGCCAACTGTAAACTGCCTTGAGTCACCTTCGGGCTGAGAAAGGCAGGATACAAATACCGTAGATAAATAAATAAACAAACAAATAGTTTATGGAGATCTATCAATGAATCATATTGTTCATGGCCATGTTGTTCGTGGAGTTCTATCTGTGAATATGTTGTTCATGTAGATCAGTGGTTCCCAAACTTTTTTGGCCTACCACCCCCTTTCCAGAAAAAATTACTCACCGCCCCCCTAGAAATTATTTTTTTTAAAAAATTAATAGCAATTAAACAGAAAGATATATGTATTAATGCAGTGGTTCTCAACCTTTCTAATGTCATGACCCCTAAATAAGGTTCCTCATGTTGTGGTGACCCCCAACCATATTTTCGTTGCTACTTCGTAAATTCTCATCCAAATATCTAATATGCAGGTCAAAGCGAAGGGGGCGAGGCTAAAGAAGAGGGCCGTGCGACCCCTCTTAAATGGCCAATCATTTACAGCCCTCTTAAAGGGGTTCACTGCCCCCCAAATTCCCCTGAGCCTCCCACCGCCCCCTTGGATCGCCTCACCACCTACCAGGGGGGCGGTACCGCTCACTTTGAGAATCAGTGATGTAGATCTATCTATCTGTAATGATGTTGTTCATGGAGATCTATCTGTGAATATGTTGTCCGTTGAGATCCATGTATCTGTGAGCATATACTTCATGGAGATCTACTGTATATGTTGGCATGATGTGAACCAACCTAGAAGGAGAAGTGAGGAAATTGGGGGTTTTTTGTCCACTCCTTCCAGGTTCCCCTACCCAGCTTGGCCACTAGGTTAGGGGTTACCCAATCCAAATAGTAAACACGCCAATGCCAGTTTAAAATCCTATTAGACAAAATTCTGCTGTAAGCAGGGCTTTTGAGTCATCCTTCTCATCCTCACTTCTGGCCCAAAACCAGGGCAACCTGAAAGATCCAGAACATGTACTGCCTGTAGGCAGCGGATTTGCTGAATGAGCAGATCCCATGCACTTCCATTCACTGCTGAAATTCCTTGGCAAGTCACACCCACTCTGTGCCAGCATCCATTTGAAATCTCTAAATTAGAGGGCAGCTATTGATAGTGCAGAAAATAACATATTAATTATAAGAGTCCCCCAGTCCAGGATTATGGATCTTGACCAAGAGAGAAAAGTGGGGCATTAATAATAATAATCATGATAAATAATAAAACATAGTACATCGCTCCTCTTTTTCCACTTTGTCTTTCTGAATCCTCATGCCAAAGATCACCAATTGCTGATTTATAATGAATCAAATACAGATCCATTTGGTTCAGTGGAAATTCACCCAATGGAATTTGTTTTAGATATGTTGTATTACAACTCCCAGCATCCCCAAACATGCCGGATGTTTTGGACTGCAAACTGGGGTGTTCTGAATCCTTCGGAGGACCACACCTTGTCAATATGGCCTGCCTCACAAGTATGTTGTAAATGGGAAAGGGAATATGGGGAAGAGAATACCTATTTGAGCTCATAGGAGGCAAAGTGTGATATACATTAAAGCAGTGTTTTTCAACCTTTTTTGAGCCGCGGCACATTTTTTACATTTACAAAATCCTGGGGCACACCACCAACCAAAATGACACAAAATGACACTAACACAGTAATACATATAGTTAATATGTTTTTAAATGTATTTATACACTCAGTGTGAAACCTGGGCCTGTTTTGATAAACACAACATAGATATCCTGGCAGGAATGGCAGAAAGACACACACAAAGGTCTTGCTCAACAGCTGGGAGTTATAGTTCACCCGCAATCAAAGAGCATTCTGAACTCCACCAATGATGGAATGGAATCAAACTTCCCACACAGAACTCCCATAACCAGGAGAAAATACTATAAGAGTTTGGTGGGCATTGACCTTGAGTTTTGGAGTTGTAGTTCACCTATATCCAGAGAGCACTGTGGAGGGGAGGGAGGAAGACGTGGGGCAAGTTTGAGCAGTAGTGGCCGCATGGGTCACGTATTCCTCCCTCCCCCCTCCTGCAGAAGCGGCAGCGTGAGCAAAGCAAGGCAAAGCGAGCAGAGCGAGGCTGGGAAGAAGGGAGCCCGAGTGGAGAAGAAAAAGTGTTTGGCAGGAGGGGGAAGAAAGGGTATTGCCGGTCCCAATTTCCTACGGCACACCTGATGATTGCTCACGGCACACTAGTGTGCCAAGGCACACTGGTTGGGAAACACTGCATTAAAGTATGTAATACATAGATAGACGGTGTATTTTAGCATTGGTTTATGACTCTGGAGACTAAATTCCTGTGTAGTCATGAAACCCATCGAGTGACCTTGAGCAGGTCACACTCTCTCAGCCTCAAAGGAAGGCGAAGGCAAACCCTGACTAAACAATACTTGCCAAGAAAACCCCCCAACAGGGTCACATTAGGATTGCTGTAGGTCAGAAATGGATTGAAGACACACAACAACAACAACCACAACCACAACAAGAAACTGATTATCAAGATGCCCTTGATTTCAAATAGGAATATTATTTCCTGGCCACATCTGGCATTGCCAGGGGCTGAGCCTGGAATATTTTACTTGCCAAGCTTCTACAAGGCTTGCTCTCTGAGATAAACTTCCCTACAGAAATATGTATTCCGATTCTGGAAAGTTTGGGCATTTCCCAGTTAAGATGTTACTTTTTATTTTCAAAGGCAGCTCCACATAGAGAGCATTTTATTTATTTATTTATTTATTTATTTACAGTTCTTATTTTTCACCCTTCTCACCCCGCAGGGGACTCAGGGTAGATTACAATGTACATATACATGGCAAACATTCAATGCCATAGACACACAACATATATAGACAGACACTCAGAGGCTATTTAACTCAGAGGCTACTCAGAGGCTATTTAAAATCAGAGATTTTTATGGCCTCGTAAATCAGTTAAATTAGCCGCCCCACAAAGTGGTACCTAAATTTCCTACTTGACAGATGCAACTGTCTATCGTGCTGCAAAGGTCGACAACAAGCTACACAATTTTGGTCGGGAGCTCACTCCGACCCAGGCTGGCTTTGAACTCATTACCTTTCGGTCAGTAGTGATCTTAATGCAGCTGACTCCCAGCCTGCTGCGCCATAGTCCTGGTGCATTGCAGCAGTCTGGACAGGATGTGACTAATGCATGGACTACCATGGCCAGATCTGGCGTCTCAAGGTACAGGCACAGCTGGTGTACAAGTTTGAACACCGGGAATGTGGCGCAGCTGGCTGGGTGTCAGCTGCATAAGATTTCTACTGACCAAAAGGTCAGGAGTTCGAGGCCTGCCCGGGTCGGGGTGAGCTTTCGACCAATTTGTGTAGCTTGTTGTGACCTTTGCAACCCGAAAGACAGTTGCACCTGTCAAGTAGAAAATGTAGGTACCACTTTGTAGGGAGGCTAAATTTAACTGATCTCTGGAATGTTAAATAGCCTCTGAGTGTCTGTCTATATATGTCGCGTGTCAATGGCATTGAATGTTTGCCTGTATATGTGCATTGTGATCTGCCCTGAGTCCCCTGCGGGGTCAGAAGGGTGGACTATAAATGACGTAAATAGTAAATAATAAATTGTGCAAAGGCGCTTGTGGCCACCGCTGACAGCTGAAGTTCCAGGATCAGCTATGAGTCCAGGAGCACTCCCAGACTGCGAAGCTGTATCTTCAGGGTGTGTGTGACCCCCCTCCAACTCAGGCTGAAACCCCACACCTTGATCCACTTTCCAACTGACCAGGAGTACCTCTGTTTTGTCTGGATTTACCCTCAACTTGTCAGCCTTCATCGAGCCCCATCCCGGAGAGCCGACCCAGAAGGATGCCATGGTCAATGCTATCAATAGCCGCTGAGAGGTCCAGGAGAATTAGAAAGGACACACTCCTCCAGTTTAGCTCTGTGACATTCCCAGTCCTGTCCATTTTTCCCCTGTGCAAGCTTTCCAAGGGTGCATCCACATTGTAGAATGAATACAGTTCGACCCCACTTGAACTGCCATGACTCAAGGTCATGAAATCATGGAGCTTACAGTTTTGGGGAGGCACCTGGATTCTTTGATAGCAAAAGCTGAAGACTTTGTAGAACTACAACTCCCAGGATTCTATAGCATTGAGAAATAGCACCGGGAATGTGGCGCAGCTGGCTAAGTGTCAGCTGCATAAGATTTCTCTGACCAGTAGGTCATGAGTTCAAAGCCTGCCCGGGTCGAGGTGGGTGCTCGACCTTTAAGTGTAGCCTGCGGTTGACCTTTGCAGCCCGAAAGACAGTTGCATCTGTCAAGTAGGAGATAAAGGTACCACATCAAGTGGGGAGGCAAATTTTGACTGAATTATGAGGCCATTAAAAGAACTCCAGGAATGCTGAGGAATGCGGAAGGAACAACAAAGGACGCTGGGAACGCTGAGAGATTAGGATTGCGTCAGCTCCCCCTGGTGGCCAGCGTTTGCCTCTGTTCATCTATATGTGTGTATGTGAAAAATGGCAGGAATTTTCTGCTAAATTTGTGTACCAGTAATCCGCTCTGAGTCCCCTTCGGGGTGAGAAGAGCGGAATATAAATGAAGTAAATAAATAAATAAATAATAGCAGTTACATGGAGGCAAACTGTATTACTTCTACAGTGTAGATCAGGCATAGGCAAACATGAGCCCTGCAGGTGTTTTGGACTTCAATTCCCACAATTCCTAACAGTTTCGGGTCCCTTCCTTTTCCTCCTCAGCCGCTTGAGCCTGAGGCTATTAGGAATTGTGGGAGTTGAAGTCCAAAACACCCACCTTCGGGGCCCAGGTTTGTCCATGCCTGGCATAGATGTACCGTTGAAGGGGAAATCTAGGGTGCTAAAACCTCGTCTCCAAATAGGCTCAGCACCACAGACAGTGCTTTAAAGTCCCCACTAAAGTCCAGTATGAAGTGGAAACTATCAGTTAATACTAGAGTACACAATGAGCAAAGATTTTGTCCTTGAATCCTAGCACGAGCTCCTGGGTCAATAATAGTGCCTCCTGCACTGCGCTTATAATGTAATATAATATAATATAATATAATATAATATAATATAATATAATACAATATAATACAATATAATAATATAATAATATAATATAATATAATATAATATTGGTAATATTATAATGTAATACAATATAATACTACTACTAATAATAATATGATATTATAATTATATATTTTATACTACATGTAATATTACTAATAATATTACAGTATATTGTTATAGTACAATGTAATATATAATATTAATATTGTGCTATGGAAATAATATAATATATTGTATTTACATTTTACTTGTAAGCCGCGCTGAGTTCCCTTCGGGCAGAGAAGGGCAGCATATAAATGTCGTAAATAAATGAATAAATAATCCCATATGGAGCAAGTCACATTTCACAAGAAATAATAGCCAGGTTTGAGTGCATAAAATCAAATAAAATCTTTATTACGGTCATAGACCAGTATAAATAGAGTGCATCTATCTACACCAGCGTTTCTCAACCTGGGGGTCAGGACCCCTAGGGAGGTTGCGAGGGGATGTCAGAGGGGTCACCAAAGACCAGCAGAAAACACAATATTTTCTGTTGGTCATGGGGGTTCTTTGTGGGAAGTTTGGTCCATTTTTTTGTTGATGGAGTTCAGAATGCTGTTTGATTGTAGGTGAACTATAAATCCCAACAATGACAACTCCCAAATGTTAAGGTCTATTTTCCCCAAACTCCACCAGTGTTGACATATTGAGCATTCGTGCCAAGTTTGGTCCAGTTCCATTATTGTTTGAGTCCACAGTGCTCTCTGGATGTAGGAGAACTACAACTCCAAAACTCAAGGTCAGTGCCTACCAAACGCTTCCAGTGTTTTCTGTTGGTCACTGGAGTTCTGTGTGCCAAGTTTGGTTCAATTCCAAACTTGGTGGAGTTCAGAATACTCTTTGCTTGTAGGTTAACTACAAATCCCAGAAACTACAATTCCCAAATGACAAAATAAATCCCCCCCAACCTCACCAGTATTCAAATTTGGGCGTATCGGGTATTTGTTGGGGGTCACCACAACATGAGGAACTGTATTGAGGAGTCAAGGCATTAGGAAAGTTGAGAAAGACTGATCTACACTGTAGAATGAATGCAGTTTGATTCCACTTGAACTGCCATAGCTCAATATTATGGAGTTGTAGCTTGGCGAGACAGCCGCACTGCTTGGCAAAGGTGGCCGAAGACCTTGGAAAACTACAAGTCTCAGGATCACCTGAGGAGCCATTGCAGTTCAAACTGCTGCCAGACTGCAGGATGTAGATGCAACTAAAATAGAGGGAAAGTTTCCCCATGGGTGGAAACACAAATGCACAAGTGTAAACATCAGTAACACATATTTGCAGAATGCATTCAAGTTTGGGGGAAACTTAGGTCCCAGCAACACTGCCCACTTACCTGGCTTCCTCTCACCTTGGCAAAGCCTCAGTCTCTGGCTGCTGCCTCTGGCTCTCTGAGCATGAAAGTCAATGGGCACTTTCAATGGCCAAATGCGCCCCCTGCGGCTCTCCAGGCGAACTCCTTCTCCTGCCTTCAAGGTCCACTACAGAGCACTTTCCCTGCCAGCTTTATATGCGCCTCCCGGGCCCTGATTGGTCGGCAGCCCTGTCCACATGTGGAGGCCTTTCCTCCAATCCAAAGTGGCTCTGAATTTGGGGGAAAGCGCAGGATATGGAACCCGGCCAGAGGCACATGGACAAGGAGTTTGATCAGACATCAGCTGCTGTGCTTGAATGCTATGAGATCCTGGGGTTGTAGTTTCACAAGACCTTGGGTGCATCTCTACTGTAGAATTAATGTAGTTTAACAACACATCAAGTGCTGTGGCTGAAGGCTATGAGATCCTGGGAGTTGTAGTTTCACAAGACCTTGGGTGCATCTCCACTGCAGAATTAATGTAGTTTGACAACACACCAAGTGCTTTGGCTGATGGCTATGAATTCCTGGGAGTTGTAGTTTCACAAGACCTTGGGTGCATCTCTACTGTAGAATTAATGTAGTTTAACAACACATCAAGTGCTGTGGCTGAAGGCTATGAGATCCTGGGAGTTGTAGTTTCACAAGACCTTGGGTGCATCTCCACTGCAGAATTAATGTAGTTTGACAACACATCAAGTGCTTTGGCTGATGGCTATGAATTCCTGGGAGTTGTAGTTTTACAAGACCTTGGGTGCATTTCTACTATAGAATTAATGTAGTTTAAGAATACATCAAGTGCTGTGGCTAAAGGCTATGAGATCCTGGGAGTTGTAGTTTCACAAGACCTTGGGTGCATCTCCACTGCAGAATTCATGTAGTTTGACAACACATCAAGTGCTGTGACTGAAGGCTATGAGATTCTGGGAGTTGTAGTTTCACAAGACCTTGGGTGCATCTCCACTGCAGAATTAATGTAGTTTGACAACACATCAAGTGCTGTGGCTGATGGCTATGAAATCCTGGGAGTTGTAGTTTCACAAGACCTTGGGTGCAACTCCACTATAGAATTAATGTAGTTTAACAATACATCAACTGCTATGGCTCAATGTTATGAGATAATAATAATAATTTATTTATAACCCATTCTATCTCCCCAGGGGGGCTCAGAGATCCTGGGAGTTGTAGTTTTACAAGGCCTTGGCTGAATCCTCACTGTAGAATTAATGTAGTTTACTAACACATCAACTGCTATGGCTCAATAATATGAGATCCTGGGAGTTGTAGTTTTACAAGATCTTGGGTGCCTTGCCACTGCAGAATGAATGTAGTTATATAATCATTTTAACTCAACAGCTCAATGTTATGGGATCTTGGGAGGTGTAGTTTTACAAGATCTTTCACCTTCTTTGCCAAAAAGTGCTGGTGCCACACTCAACTACAACTCCCAGAATGCCATAGCATGGAACCATGGCACTTCAAGTGATGTCAAACTGCAGTCATTCGACAGTGGTTTTAATGGAAACTTAATTTTTTATTTCTAACTTTTCTCGTTTTCGATACTTTTGGCTTCTACTTTGCTGTCGCTTTAATGTGGAAGTGCTTTTTTTTAAAAAAAAAGGAATTTGGCCAAGCCACTTTCCCCAATTTTAACGTCTCAAACCCTTCGTGATATCTTTAGTGTTTGTTTTGGCACGAAACGTGAGTGGAAAAGCACGCTCCGTTATTTTGAAAGTCATTCGAGGCTCCAAAGACATGCAAACAGCTGCCGATAAATAACGCAAAGCAACAACCAAGAGGGAGGACTTTGACTCTGAATGATGGGCATTATAGTCCAAAATAAACTTCTTCAACTCAACTAAGGGCCCATCCACACAGACATATAACCCAGAATATCGAGGCAGACAATCCACAATACCTGCTTTGAATTGGGTTGAGTCTACACTGCTTTATATTCCAGTTCAAGGTGCCAGTTCAAGGACCCACAATGGCCCCTTCCAGACAGGCCTATATACCAGGATCTGAACCCAGGTTTTCGGTTTATCCCAGATTATCTAGCACAGTGTTTCCCAACCTTTTTTGAGCTGCGGCACACTTTTTACATTTGCAAAACCCTAGGGCACACCACCAACCAAAATGACACAAAATGACACTCTAACACAGTCATACATATAGTTAATATGTTTTTAAATGTATTTATACACTCAGTGTGAAACCCGGGCCTGTTTCGATGAACACAACATAGATATCCTGGCAGGAATGGCAGAAAGACATAGACTTCCCACACAGAACTCCCATAACCAAGAGAAAATGCTATAAGAGTTTGGTGGGTATTGACCTTGAGTTTTGGAGTTGTAGTTCAGCTATATCCAGAGAGCACTGTGGACTCAAAAAATGTTGGATCAGGACCAAGCTTGGCATAAATACTCAATATGCTCAAATGTGAACACATATGGAGTTTAGGGAAAATAGACCTTGACATTTGGGAGTTACAGTTTCTGGGATTTATAGTTAACACACAATCAAAGAGCATCCTGAACTCTTGCAACAATGGAATTGAACCAAACTTGGCATATTGAACTCTCATTACCAACAGAAAGTACTGAAAGGGTTTGCTTGGGAATTGACCTTGACCAGGTCTCAGCGGTGCCTGGGAGAGCTTTTGCAAAGTTAAAGCTTGTGTGCCAGCTGTGCCCGTACCTTGGGAAGTCTGATCTGGCCACAGTGGTCCATGCTCTGGTTACATCCCGAATAGATTACTCCAACGCGCTCTACGTGGGGTTGCCTTTGAAGACTTCAACTAGTCCAATGGGCGGCAGCCAGATTGCTCACTGGAGCATCGTACAGATATCATACCATCCCCCTGTTGTGTCAACTTATGGCTGCCGGTCCATTTCCGAGCACAATTCAAAGTGCTGGTCTTGGCTTATAAAGCCCATACGACTCCGGCCCAATTACTTGTCCAAACGTATCTCCCTCTACATTCCGCCTCGTAGCTTAAGATCTGCCGAGGAGGCCTTGCTCTCGGTCCACAGCTTCGCAAACACGGCTGGTGGGGAGGAGGGACAGGGCCTTCTTGGTGGTGACCCTCCTCCTATGGAACTCAGTTCGTAGCGAAATTAGATTGGCATCCTCCCTCCTTTCTTTCAGTGCTCTCTGAATGTAGGTGAACTACAACTCCAAAAGTCAAGGTCAATGCTCACCAAACCCTTCCAGTATTTTCTGTTGGTCATGGGGTTCTGTGTGGGAAGTTTGGCCCAATTCTATTCTTGGTGGAGTTCAGAATGCTCTTTGATTGTGGGTGAACTATAAATCCCAGCAACTACTTCTCCCAAATGACAAAATTCCCAAATCAGTGTTCACATTTGGGCATATTGGCCATGGGAGTTCTGTTTGCCAAGTTTGGTTCAATTCCATCGTTGGTGGAGTTCAGAATACTCTTTGTGTGAAGGTTAACTACAAATCCCAGTAACTACAATTCCCAAGTGACAAAATCAATACTCCCTCAACCCCACCAGCATTCAAATTTGGGCGTATCGGGAATGTGTGCCAAATATCCTGCCTATCAGATATTTACATTAGGATTCATAACAGTAGCAAAATTACAGTTATGAAGTAGTAACGAAAATAACTTTATGGTTGGGGTTCACCACAACATGGGGACCCGTGTTAAAGGGTCACGGCATTAGGAAGGTTGAGAATCATTGGTCTAGAGATCAGTGTTTCCCAACCTGTGTGCCGCGGCACACTAGTGTACCGTGAGCAATCATCAGGTGTGCCGTGGGAAATTGGAACCTCCAATCTTCCTCTGCTCCACCTTCGGGTGTGAGGCATGCACGAGGCCATCGGGACCAGAGTCCCTACAAACAGAACAAGGCCGTCGGAGCAGGATATCAGGAGCGTGTCCTCCGATATCGAAGACCCTCCTAACTTGCCGGCTCCTTGGCATGCCTACTACACAGAATGCGCATGTGCACCGATACCGAGAGGTGCCTCCGACATCGAGGCCCTCGGATCGGGTCCACGCCCCTCCATCGGGGCCGTGCGGTGCCGGAAGTCTGCCTCTCTAAAGCACGCCTCCCATGCCGGAGGGCCACGGTTTGGGGCCGCCCCTTCCATTGCGGCACAGCCGTAGACCTAAGCGCCTCCTTTGCTCGCTGTGAGCACAGGCGCGGGGCCCAACACAGGGCCGTGCCGAATAAGCGGGATGCGGAGCCTCCTCTCCAATATGGCCTTTCTACATGCCCAGGCTCTAGGCCTCGCCAGGAGGAGCCATCGATACCATTGACGCCGACTCTCATGGTGTTGAGGCCGGAGGAGCGGGCTGCGGAAGCGGAGGTGGCTAAGGAAAGCCCCCGCTAGCTATGCATGTGCACTCTTCGAGCTTCATACAAGCGCCGGTACCGACGCCAGGAAGCCGCGCTCCTCCTCCCATGCAGGTAGCACCAGTGCCTGCTGGAAAGGATGCTCCCGCGGCAGACACTATGGGCAGGCCTGGATTACCCATAAGGCCACCTTAGGCCATGGCCTAGGGGCGCAAGCCGAGGGGGGCGCAGTTCACGGACCAAAAAAAATATGTTGAAACAAAACCGCAATGCGCGGAATGGAGACGACTCTCTCTCTCTCTCTCTCTCGGGGGAGGGCGGGGGAGAGCGCTGCGAGGGGGCAAGGGAGGAGGGAATGGCGCCCCCCCTCGCCATCGTCCCCACCCTTTTGTCAAGGAAGGAGGGTGGGGTGGGGGGTTGCTAGGGTGCCAAAAGGGGTTGATCTGGGCCTGACTATGGGGCCTGCGCCTGGGGAGCTGCATGCGGGGCTGCTGCCTCTATCGCGATGTCGGACAGTCGGGACAAGCGGTGAGTGCCTTGGTGCTGGCCCCACCATTGGGGCCGTCTTGCGCCTGCCGCTGTCGGCATGCTCGCCCTCCTTCGCGCACTCGGAATTGCTCTCCATTGGTTGGACGCTACTCCCGATCCTCCTTTGTACGGGGTCCTCTGTATCTTTACCTCCTCCTCTTCCTCTTCGGCGAGGAAATCTCAGAGGAGAGGGGGTGCGTGTGCGCGTTGGTTGTGCTCCTCTCATTGGAGAGGGTATGGTCAGGCAGGGGAGACACAATCAAAGCTCTCCTGATAAATGGCCATCCATCCCTGGCTTAACAACAACAGGGACGATAATATAGAATCCTAGAGTTGGAAAGGACCCCGAGGGACAGCCAGTCCAACCCACTTCTGCCAGGCAATATAGGGCACAACCATAGCCCTCCCAACAGATGACCACCAGTTATGTTAGAGTGTCATTTTGTGTCATTTTGGTTGGTGGTGTGCCCCAGGATTTTGTAAATGGAAAAAATGTGCCGTGGCTCAAAACAGGTTGAAAAACACTGGTCTAGATCAGGGCTGTCCAACTGGCGGCCCGGGGGCCATATACGACTCCCCAGCCCCTTCCCTACGGCCCCCCAAGCTTTTTAATAAAAAATAAAAATTGAAAAATAGAATAAATAAAAATAAATTAAAAAATACCTATTTCCGGGTTCGGAGCAAGTATCGCGAGAATACGCAATCCACACGAGACTTTGCTGTCAACGCGAGATCACGCCGGCGTTGACAGCGAAATCCTGTGTGGATTGCGTATTCTCGCGATACTCTTCGGCTACTCTACTACTGGATCGCTGAGGCCCACAGACGCGATTAGGACCTTCTTCGACTCAGTCGGTCGTCGCCTCTCTCGTCATCCGGGTACTCCTGGATCCTGCGCGCGATTGGAAAAGGTAGGCCGAAGCAGGGGCTCCTCAGGGGCTCCTCATTCCCTCCCCCCATCTCCCCTCATGTATCAAATATAAAATTAAATATATTTAAAGATGAAATAAGGGGAGATGGGATACATTAAAATAAGGGGAGAGGGGAGGATGGAATTAAATATATTTAATATTAAATAAAAATAATGGGAGAGGGGAGGATGGAATTAAATATATTTAATATTCAATTAAAATAAGGGGAGAGGGGAGGATGGAATTAAATATATTTAATATTAAATTAAAATAAGGGGAGAGGGGAGGAAGGAATTAAATATATTTAATATTAAATTAAAATAAGGGGAGAGGGGAGGAAGGAATTAAATAGCCGGGGGCGAGGGGAGAGACCGCTAGAGGGCAGAGCCCCCGGCCCCCAGGTCATCAGTGACCGGAATTCAGGCCCCTGGGCCGGTAGAAGTTGGACAGCCCTGGTCTAGATCATTTAGCCATTTGTTTGGGGTGCTTTGGTTGTGCCTTCCTCCTGGTATGTGCTTCCTATGCTTCTGTGACTAGGGGCTTTGACATAGCCAAGAAGACGGGTAGCGTGACAAAGGTCCGAGGCCAAAGCGATGGCAATCTCTATGCCGCCCGCCACTATGGCACTCTTGGCCTGCAACGCCCTGGTCAACCCCAGGCCAGCACGCTATGGAAGAGGCTCTTAAAGGGCCAGTGGCTGCCTGGAGGACAAAAGACCCCCCTCCTCTTCCTTTGTGTCTCCTTTGTTATCCCTAAATGCAGGGCCTGGTCCTTGGCGTGCTTTGCCCAGATAAGATCACTTGAGTGAGAGATCACAAAAGGTGTCAGGGGTCTCCAGGCCATAAAACAAACAGAAGCCCTGAGCAAGATAGGGTCAGGAAGCTACAGGGCAAATGGGCTCCGCTGCTCAGGCTTGTCACGCAGAGGGAGTGTGTTTGTGTGCCCTCTGCCACAATCACTTTTTCGCGTGCAAAACCGGCTCAGGAAAGTCACTCCACACACACACCCATCCTGCTGGCCACACGCGCCTTTCCCAGCGTGCATCTACACCAGTGTTTCTCAACCTTCCTATTGCCTCGACCCCTTGATACAGTTCCTTATGTTGTCGTGACCCACAACCATAAAATTATTTTTGTTGCTACTTCAGAACTGTATGTTTTGCCTCATGTAAGCCACCCCGAGTCCCCTTTGGGGAGATGGTGGCGGGGTATAAATCATGTTTATTATTATTATTATTATTTTGCCAGCATTATGAATTGTAATGTAAATATCTGAAATGCAGGATGTATTTTCATTCACTGGACCAAATTTGGCACAAATACCCAACACGCCCAAATTTGAATACTGGTGGGGTTGGTAGGGATTGGTTTTGTCATTTTGGGAGTTTTAGTTGCTGGGATTTATAGTTCACTTACAATCAAAGAGCATTCTGAATTCCACCAACTGCAGAATTGAACCAAACTTGGTACACAGAACTCCCATGTCCAACAGAAAATACTGGAAGGGTTTGGTGGGCATTGGCCTTGAGTTTTGGAGTTGTAGTTCACCTGTATCTAAAGAGCACTGTGGACTCAAACCGTGATGGATCTGGACCCAACTTGGCACAAATACTCAATATGCCCAAATGTGAACACTGGTGGAGTTTGGGGAAAGCAGACCTTGACATTTGGGAGTTGTAGTTGCTGGGATGTATAGTTCACCTACAATCAAAGAAGCATTCTGAACCCCATCAATGATAGAATTGGGCCAAACCTCCCACACAGAACCCCCCATGACCAACAGAAAATACTGTGTTTTCTGATGGTCTTTGGTGACCCCATTGACACTCTCTCGCGACCCCTCCAGGGGTCCCGACCCCCAGGTTGAGAAACGCTGATCTACACTGTAGAATGAATACAGTTTGTCACAGCTCCATGCTTTGGAATGGTGGGATTTGTACTTTGGTGAGGCACCAGCAGTCTTTGGCAGAGAAGGGGAAATAATAATAATAACAACAATATTTATACCCCGCCACCATCTCCCCGAAGGGACTCGGGGCGGCTTACACGAGGCCAAGCCCAATAACACATCGGTAAAGCAACACTGCAGCAAATAATAAGACAATACAATACTATAAACTCACATATAAGCAGTAACACACAAGGTTTAAAACCATAATGGCCGGGCCGGATGTAATATATCAAAATTTAAAATAAATAAACACTTTGTGTGGAACTACAGTCCCCAGGGTTGCATCCCAGAAGTGGGATCAATTTGCATTCTTTCTGCGGTGTAGATGCACCCCTGAATTAACTAACTATGGGCACTTCTACACAGCTGTATAAAATCCACATTTAATTGGATTCTATGGCAGTGTGGACTCGGATATTCCGGTTCAAAGCAGAAATTGTGGATTATCAGTCTTGATATTATGGATTATATGGCTGTGTGGAAGGGCCCTAAATAAACAAATTATGGGCAGGACTGGACGAAGGTAAAAAATTGTAGTAAGCGAACCTTTTTTTGGCGCCCCCTGGGTCTTCAGTGTGGTGATGATGGCGCGTGTGCGTGCCGGAGCACACATGCGCGCAAACAGCTAGTTTTGCGCATGCGCTATTGGGACCGAACGCTTCTGGTGGAGGGAGTAGTGAAACGCACTCCCAAGAGGATGAAAAAGACCAGGGAACATTTTGCAGCCGGGCCGGAGCCTCCCGCCTCCGGCTGCAATATGTTTCCTGGCTTGTCCTTTGCGGCCTCTTGGGAGTGAGTTTAGCAACTCCCTCCACCAGAAGCGCTCCGACTCAATGGCGCATGCGTGAAAGTTTCGTGCATGCGTTATTAAAACAGAGCACTCCCAAGAGGATGAAAAAGACAAGCCAGGGAACGTTTTGCAGCCGGGGCGGAGCCTCCCGCCCGCGCGCCAGCCGCCCGCAGCAATGGCACAGCATGATGCGCCGAACCTGGCGGCCGTGGCCATATGCGCCCTTGGCCACGTGGCGCCTTGAGGCGGCCGCTTACTTTGCCTCCACTAAGATCCGCCCCTGACTATGGGGCCTTCCACATAGCCACATTACCCAGAATATCTCAGCAGATAATCCACAATATCTGCTTTGAACTGAGTTACCTGCGTCCACACTGCCATATAACTCAGTTCAAAGCAGATAATGTACTGGTGGGATTGATATTGTCATTTGGGAATTATAGTTGCTGGGATTTATAGTTCACCTACAATCAAAGAGCATTCTGAACTCCACCAGTGATGAAATTGAACCAAACTTGGCACACAGAACTCCCATGGCCAACAGAAAATGCTGGAAGGGTTTGGTGGGCATTGACCTTGAGTTTTGGAGTTATAGTTCACCTACACCCAGAGCGCACTGTGGAATGAAACAATGATGGATCTGGACCAAACTTGGCACGAATATTCAATATGCTCAAATGTGAACACTGGTGGAGTTCGGGGAAAAAATAGAGCTTGACATTAGGGAGTTGTAGTTGCTGGGCTTCATTAATAGTTCACTTGCAATTAGAGAGCATTTTTAATTTTAATTTAACTGTTACTGTTTTAATTCTGTATGTTTTATGGTTTTATATTGTATACTGTGGCATCGAATTGTTGCTTTTGTAAGCCGCTCTGAGTCCCCCCTCGGGGGTTGAGAAGGGTGGGGTAAAAATACTGTAAATAAATAAATAAATAAATTCTGAACTCCACCATCGAGAGAATTGGGCCAAACTTTCCACACAGAAACCCCACGACCAACAGAAAATACTGTGTTTTCTGCTGGTCTTTGTAGACCTCTCTGACACCCCCTTGCAACCCCCCTAATGGTACCGACCCCCAGGTTTATAAACGCTGGGGTAAATGGAGTGCCTCCCCAAACAACAAACCCCAGGATGCCATAGCATTGAGCCGTAAAGTGGTGTCAAACTGCATTGATTGGGGACTCTATCATGTTGAACCCATAAATCAGCAATGGAGAGCGAATTCTCCTCCAGCTGCTGAAGGAACCTTTATGGGGAACCTTTAGCATTTCCAGATGTTGTGGGCTACCATTCCCATAATACTTTATCAGGAGCTGGAAGGGACCACAAGAGTCATGTAGTTCAACCCCAGCCACTTAGGAACACACAAGTAGCGCAGTCTAGCGAGACAGCCATCCAAGCGTTGTTGAAAGACGTCTAAAGGAGCCATCGATGCAGATTACAACTCCGAGGATCTCGTAGAATTCTTTAGGTCAGTGGTTACTAACCTTTGGTCCTCCAGGTCAGTGTTTCTCAACCAGTGTGCCGTGGCACACTAGTGTGCCGTGAGCGATCATCAGGTGTGCCGTGGGAAATTGGAACCTCCAGTACCCTTTCTTCCCCCTCCTGCCGAACACTTTTTCTTCTCCACTCGGGCTCCCTTCTTCCCAGCCTCGCTCTGCTCGCTTTGTCCTCGCTTTGCTCTGGGGCGAGTCTGCATAGTAGCGCCCGCACGGGTCACATCTCCCTCCCTCCCCCTCCCCCTCCTGAACATGCTCACGCTGCCCCCTCGGATCAAAATGGCGGCAGACGTGACAGTGGAGAAGAAAAAGTAAGTGTTCGGCAGGAGCGGGAAGAAAGGGCGCAAAGGGGGAGGAAGAGGTCTCTGTCGAAAGGTGCCATGGGCAAACTTGGACCTTCCAGGTGTTTTGGACTCCAACTCCCACCATTCCTAGCAGCCTCAGGCCCTTATCCTTTCCCCCTCAGCCATTTAAGCAGGAAAGGGCCTCAGGCTGTTAGGAATGGTGGGAGTTGAAGTCCAAAGCACCCAGAGGGCCGAAGTTTTCCCATGCCTGTTTTAGGGACCTTAAAATGGTGAGCCTCCTTCCAACATTGTGGTTCTGGATAGAAAACAAACAACAACATAACATAACATTGTTTGAGTCCACAGTGCTCTCTGGGTGTAGGTGAACTACAACTTCCAAACTCAAGGTCAATTCTCAAGCAAACCCTTTCAGTACTTTCTGTTGGTAATGAGAGTTCAAGTATGTGTCTTTCTGCCATTCCTGCTGCTAAACCATATATATTTATAAAGGGCAGACCTATATGCTGCAGTAATGACTCAAGCAAAAATATCAAAATGTATTCTCCAATAATAACAGTGCTATATATCATCAGCAATTTCTGTTGGTAATGAGAGTTCAATATGCCAAGTTTGGTTCAATTCCACTGTTGCAATAGTTCAGGATGCTCTTTGATTGTGTGTTAACTATAAATCCCAGAAACTGTAACTCCCAAATGTCACGGGGGAGCCTTGAAGGGTGGAAGACTCAAGTCAGGGCGCCTGAGGCAAGAGGTTGCGACGTTTATGGCGTTTTCATACATATCGCTGATGCAAGTATCCTCCCGGGCTGGAAGCAGGATACGTATGAAAACGCGTAAACGCGCAACCTCTCGTTTTGACTTTGAGTCTTAATTTGGTGACTACAACCCTGGGGAGGAGCGGCCAGAAGTTCAGAGCGCCCTGAGGAAGTGAGGGTTACGCGAAATGGCCATCTTGGCGTTGTCAGCTTACCTCTTGCCGTAGGCGCCTGCCCATCCGGCAGTTTGCCAGCTCTTCCACCCTTCAAGGCTCCCCCGTTGACTCGGTCTTAATCCGTGAGTGAATCAGCTCCGGATCACCCCTAGGGGTACACAGACTCTATGCTTGCGTCAACATAGCCCATTTATTGATTGTAAGGGCATTGTAGTATGATTGTTATTTGAATAAATGGAATACATTGCACCAAAAGTGATAGTGTGATGATATATAGCACTGTTATTAGTGAGAATACATATAGATATTTTTTGCTACAATACGACTCGTCATTACTGCATATAGGTCTGCCCCTTTATAAATATATATGGTTTAGCGTTGTGTATTAGCAGTTTGCATAAGTGGCATATTTTCTTTGTGTATTGGATTTTCTGCCATTCCTGCCAGGATATCTATGTTGTGTTCATCGAAACAGGCCCAGGTTTCACACTGAGTGTATAAATACATTTTAAAACATATTAACTATATGTATTACTGTGTTAGAGTGTCATTTTGTGTCAATTTGGTTGGTGGTGTGCCCCAGGATTTTGTAAATGTAAAAAATGTGCCACGGCTCAAAAAAGGTTGAAAAGCACTGCTCTAGGTGTTTTGGACTTCAGTTCCCATAATTCCTAACAGCTGTTAAGATGGCTGGGATTTCTGGGAGTTGAAGTCCAGAACAGCTGGGGAAGCGACAGTTACGAACCACTGCTTCAGACCAACTTGCTGTCATTCTTGCCTTCTGCTGCTCTTCAACCACACATTGGAAGCAGGGGCATCATCTGTCCATGTTGGGGAATCGGAAGTGATTCCAGACCAATCGGACTTTGAATGGTCTCTTCGTACTTTCAGCCTAATTTGTCACTTCCAACATTGGTTCCATCTGGGGCTTAAGGAGGACCGGTTCAGAATGCAGGGTGTGTTCAAGTGCGTGAGACACGGTAGCAGCCTGGCACGCAACTCATTCCCTGCCCTCATTAACCCTGGGAAGAACAACCCAGCTCTTGGCAGAGATTGTGCAATCGAAGTGGCACAGAAGGAGCTGGCAGGCCAGTCTCAGGTGCCTTGGCTCACAGGTGAGCCTGACTGCGTTCAGTCCAAGGGTCTGCTCCTCCGTGACGTACAAACCTTTCACAGGTGACAATTGAGACTCATGTGTCCAATAATAGAATCATAGAATCATAGACTTGGAAGAGACCTCATGGACCATCCAGTCCAACCCCCTGCTAAGAAACAGGACAATCACATTCAAAACACCCCCCAACAGATAGCCGGGAATGTGGTGCAGCTGGCTGGGTGTCAGCTACATAAGATCTCTACTGACCAGAAGGTCATGAGTTCGAGGCCTGCCCGGGTCGAGGTGGGCCCTCGACCTATTGTGTAGCCTGTTGTCGACCTTTGCAACCCGAAAGACAGTTGCATCTGTCAAGTAGGAAATTAAGGTACCACTTAGTGGGGAGGCTAAATGTAACTGATTTACGAGGCCATAAAAAGATCTCCAGAAAACACGCTGAGGAATGATGGTGTGCGACAGCTCCCCCTGGTGGCCAGATGTTAAATTGCCTCCGTCTGCCTTGTGTGTTTGTGTGTCTAAATGTAATGTGTAAATTGTAATCCGCCCTGAGTCCCCTGCAGGGTGAGAAGGGCGGAATAGAAATGAAATGAAATGAAATAAATAGATAGATAGCCATCCAGTCTCTGTTTAAGAGCTTCCAAATAAGGAGACTACACCACACTTTGGGGTAGAGAGTTCCACTGCTGAACGGCTCTCAGAGTCAGGAAGTTCTTCCTAATGTTCAGGTGGAATCTCCTTTCCTGTAGTTTGAAGCCATTGCTCTGCTTCCTAGTCTCCAGGGCAGCAGAAAACAAACTTGCTCCCTCCTCCCTATGACTTTCTCTCACATATTTATACATGGCTATCATGTCTCCTCTCAGCCTTCTCTTCTTCAGGCTAAACATGCCCAGCTCTTTAAGCCGCTCCTCATAGGGCTTGTTCTCCAGACCCCTGATCATTTTAGTCACCCTCCTCTGGACACATTCCAGCTTGTCAAGATCTCTCTTCAATTGTGATGCCCAGAATTGGACACAGTATTCCAGGTGTGGTCTAATCAAGGCAGAATAGAGTATGGGTAGCCTGACTTCCCTGGATCTAGACACTATGCTCCTATTGATGCAGGCCAAAATCCTGGATAAGTGAGGAGAGGGTGCTGCAGTTTGCTTTTGCCTTGGAAGAGCACAATTTTGCCCCGTGCTTTCGTTCCCCATCCGTTGAGTGAATGCAAACTCGGGCCCTTCTACACTGTCCGCAAGCCTAGTTTCCAACAGACCTCACAACCTCTGAGGATGCCTGCCATAGATGCAGGTGAAACGTCAGGAGAGAATGCTTCTAGAACATGGCCTGGCAGCTCAAAAAACCTACAACAACCCAGTGATTCCGGCCATGAAAGCCTTCGACAATACATATAAATAAATTATTATTATTATTATTATTATGCACTTCAAACTCCATTTCCAGCAATGGCAGTAAGGTGAGGACAGAAGAGAAGATAACTGGAACACTTGGCCCCCTTCCACACAGCCTTAGAAAATCCAAATTGAACTGGATTATATGGCAGGTTGGATCAGAGAATCCAGTTTAAGGCAAATATTGTGGATTATCTGTCCCTTGTTGGGAAAAAGGTGACTCACTCAACAATACTTTGCGATCCTTTGTCTCCTGGACCAGCCCCCCAGCTATTGGAGAGCAGGAATCTGCATTGGAAGCAGGGAATGATCTGTTATTGGCTGGCAGGTACCGCAGTCCCGCCCCTGAAGGCAGGCCTGGATCAACACCTTTTGGCACCCTAGGCCACAGTTCGGAATTACGCCCCCCCCCCCGCCTCGCGCCACCGCATTAGGACCCTCCAAAGACCCCTCGGGAGGCAGGCAGCCCAACACACACACCTTCCCATGCGTTTCGGGGACTCCAATGGGGGTGGCTCGCCCCGCTCCGAAGAAGAGGAAGAAGAAAGAGGAGGCGGGAGGCCCTGGACGGTGGTGCCATCGTCAGGGCTTCGGTTTCAGTTTGGGAGGCTGGCTGGGTGGGTGTCCAGGCAGCCCTGCTTTTAAGGCTGGGATGAAGGCAGAGGCGGCAGCAGAGGAGGAGGAGGGAGAGGGCTGTGGGGACTTTCCCGTCTCTGAGTGAGTACCTACCTTGAATTGTTGGACCCCCAACCTTAAGTGTAGACTCAGGACACGTCAATACACGACGGCGTCCCACCTCTTCCAAACAGCAAAACAAACCTCTTTCGCCACCGGCGCCAGAGAAGCCGCGGCTTGACCGCTTCGCATTCCCAGGCATTCGCCTGGGTTCGCTGCCTCTTCCTACACACCCTAGGATACTCATATGTGTAGTTCTACCTGATATATGCATTACTATGTGTTGAACGATTACCTATATTCTGTACTGCTTCTCTAATTGATGTGCACCATTGTTCACCATTTATAAGGCTCCATACTGAATGTGTTGCACTTTTTCTATCTGTTTATAATTCTATTGATGCTACATGCTATGTGCCTTGAGCCATGTATTTCTGTAATACTTAAATTGTACTTACACATGTGTTTTTGATAAATGCTTTATATATACTTGTGATGCTTCTCTTTGCTTAATATTATCCTAATTTAGAGGTGCACCCACTCAGACTGCATTGCATGCTTGGATTGTATGATAATTCTTTGAATTTTATGGTTTGCTTTCCCTACTTGTTTGTATGAAGGCAGAGGCGGCAGCAGAGGAGGAGGAGGGAGAGGGCTGTGGGGACAGAAAACTTCCTGCGGAGGATCTGCCGCAGGAGGGAGGTGCAGAGGCGAAGACCTAAACGGCGGCTGCTGCTGTTGCTGCTGCGGGGAGGCGGCGTTGGCGGCGTTGCCTGAAAGCGACGGGACGGGGGTCTCCTCCGCCTCTGAGTGGAGCTCTTCCTTGGTGCCGTTCGGGATGGCGGCCCCGGCGCTCTCGGACCCAGGCTCCAACAGCCCACTCCCCGCTCCCCGACGACGACAGCGGCTCGGCCCACGCCCACTCTGCCAGCCCCGAGTGGGGTGAGGAGCAGTTCTGAGTGGACAAGAAGAAGCTGGAGGCTATGCTGCAAGCTGAGCCCCGCAGAGGGAGAGAGAGAGAGGGACGGGGGGGGGGGTAGGGACGATTTATTATTATTATTTTATAACATTTTTATTTTTATTTTATTTTGAGCCATGATGTGGCGCCCCCCTTGGCTCGCGCCCCTAGGTCATGGCCTCATTGTCCCTATGGGTAATCCGGGCCTGTCTGAAGGGAATTCCACCAAGCTGATTGTGACATTGACAGAGCCCAGCCAATCTGTGCCAAGCTGGCTCCAGCTGGGGCAGAAGTGGGAATTTCAAAGAGTTTTACTGTATGTCTGCTTTATTTATTATTTATTTATTTACCAAGTTTGGTCTCGACACTTCTATACCGCCCATCATCCATGGTCTGCCCTTCTCAGCCCAAGGGCGACCTCAGGGCAACCAAAGTTTAGTACAATTGGCAAACTAATTCAATGCCCAACACAATTAACAATTAAAAACAGCCATAAAAGCATCAAACAATTCACATACAATACAAATCTAAAATTTAAAAATATTGCAAAACATTTTTTAAAAAAAACACCCTGTAAAGCTCTAAAAACATTCTCGTTTTCTGATGTATGGGATCTCAGATTCCTTCTACGGCTTCCTGCGAGCTGGCATCCATTTCAGCTGACTTCAGCCTTGGTGACTTCTTCTTCAACTTGGTGAGATTTCTTGATTTGGGAACATTGGGGAGCTTCTTCATCTCGCGAGGCGCACAGATCCATGGGCGGACCGCTGCCGGTACCGGTATCCACTTATCGGGACTGGGTATCTGGGCTTCGGGTTTCGCTATCCGTGGCCCGGATCTCGCTAACCGTGGTTGCTTTACTTTGCTCTATTTTAAGAGGAAGCAAGATATCTCACCAAACTACATAGCGCTGAGCCACGGCATTTAATGTGGGCTCATTCTGTAGTGTGGATACACCTATGGTCTTCAGCTCAGGAAAGGTGGAAATCAGGGATAAGATCAGGGCCGGATTAAGGTAATTTTAAATGGTAAGCGAACAGTATTTTGGTGCCCCCCCAAAGCCAATCCCCCCAAAAACATTTGCTGCGGTGTGAGAGGAACCGAAAGCCGAGAGTCGCACGCGCGCCTCAGCTTACATGAAGGAGGCTGCCCCAGAGAGGAGGAGGGTTTGGCAGCTGGAGGCAAGTTGCGTATTTGGTGTGGCATGAGCAAGCCGGAGATGCACCAAATGTGCATTCGTGGACTTCGGCCTGCCAAATGCTCCTCCTCTTCTGCCTCGTGTAAGGCTATTCGCACTGCATCTCTGGCCTGCTGGAGTCGCGACGCACCAAATGCACATGCACGGAACTTCAGCTCATGCGCATTTGGTGCGGCGCAACTCCAGCAGGCTGGAGACGCAAATCGCCTTACATGAGGCCGAAAAGGAGGAGCGTTTTGCAGCTAGAGGCAAGTTGCGTATTTGGTGTGGCACGAGCAAGCCGGAGATGCACCAAATGCGCATGTATGGACTTCGGCCTGCCAAACGCTCCTCCTCTTCTGCCTCGTGTAAGGCTATTCGCACTGCATCTCTGGTCTGCTGGAGTCGCGACGCACCAAATGCACATGCACAGAACTTCAGCTCATGTGCATTTGGTGCGGCGCAACTCTAGCAGGCTGGAGACGCAAATCACCGTACACAAGGCCAAAAAGGAGGAGCGTTTTGCAGCCAGAGGCACTGCCGCACCAAATGCGCATGCGCGGAACCTGGCGGCCAGATGCGCCCCTGATCATGTGGCGCCCTACGCAGCCACATAGTTCGCGTAACGTTAGATCCGTCCCTGGATAAGATGCTTAAAATCATGACCAACACAACACCAATACCAGCAACAGCAGTTAGGAGGAAAGCTGAACTCCTGGGTCGCGTAATGCTAGGGATGAGGGTTGACCAAAGGTTAAAGTTTCTCAGCTTTCTTTGGGCCATGCAGGTTAAAGATTGCCCTGGCTTTGCGTGAGAAGGCGTTTGGCTGCAAAACATCCCGTGCAAACACCAGAAAACAGAGTGGGGGAAAGGGGGGAGGTGAAGGATTTGGGGACTGGAAAGATGGCTTTGGACATTGCGTGAGAATGGAGAGTTTGGGAAGAGCAGAGGGCAAGAGCTGGAAGGGCTGCGCACCTTGGGGTGAAAGGTGAAGGACGGTGGCCAGTCACATCAAGGCTCCCTTGCACAAGATCAATCATTGCAAGAGGTGATGCTGACCTCTTGGTTTTGTCTTACACGCAATCCTGTTGGCTATTTGGAGAGACCAAGAACTCTTCTTTTTCCATTGGGGTGGCCAACTGACCTAGAGGACAGGGCTCCTGTGCCTTTTCGTAGCTGTGTCTGGGCATTATTTGCTTTGCCACACTTGAAATCCCTATTCCAGTATTACAACCCAAGCTATAAGAACTAAATATTTCACTTCACAATGGCATTTATTTACCATTAGTTTTAATGGTTCTAAGTCACGTAGAATGACAATGAAAATGGCAGCCATGTGGTGAAGTCATTTCTGATTTATGACAATACTAGCTTGGGGACCCGGCCCTGCCCGGGTTATTTGAGAAAGGCATTATGTGCCAAGGTTGGTCCTTATCAGATGTTTACGTGGCTTGCAGTGGTCTCAGGAAGTTAGTGAAGGTACTGCAAGTCCCATCGGCCATGGTCCATCCCCCTCCCAACAGCACCAGGATGTAGAGTGGGTCATGTGAGCTCTGCGTGCCACGTTTGGTCTTGATCAGTCATTGGATGAGGGTTGCAGCAGTCTGGAGAAGTGATTGGAGGTACTTAAAGTCCCATCATCCATGGTCTGCCCTCCTTCAAACTGCACCAGGATGTAAACTCCCACCATGGCTGACTGCCTCAGGCGTTTGCTTTATCCCCCTCTGGCTGTTTAGAGTGTCGCGGAAGAAAGCACAGCCTTCCCCGGTGGAGGCAATTCATTCCAAACCCCTCCAGTAGTGTCTGTTGGTCAAGGGGGTTCTGTGTGCCAAGTTTGGCTCAATTCCATTGTTGGTGGAATTCAAAATGCTCTTTGATTGTAGGTAAACCATAAATCCCAGTAACTACAACTCCCAAATGAGAAGGGCTATTTTCTCAAAACTCCACCAGTGTTCAAATTTGGGCATATTGAGTATTGGTGCCAAGTTTGGTCCAGATCCATAGTTGTTTGGGTTCTCAGTTCTCTCCGGATGTAGGTGAACTACAGTACATCTCCCCTAAATCACGGCCAATTCCTCCCAAACCCCTCCAATATTTTCTGTTGGTCATGTGGGTTCTCTGTGCCAAGTGTGGTCCAATTCTGTAATTTATGGCTGGGGGTCACCACAACATAAGGAACCTTATTTAGGGGTCACGGCATCAGAAAGGTTGAGAACCATTGCAATAATACATATATCTTTCTGTTTAATTGTTATTAATTTTTTAAAAAAAATTAATTTCTAGGGGGGCGGTGAGCAAATTTGTTTCTGGAAAGGGGGCGGTAAGGCAAAAAAAGTTTGGAAACTACTGATTTAAATTGTTGGCGTGCTGGCTGATATCTGAACAGGGGATGGACCTTTCATGATTGGTTGCTACTTCCTGGCGGATGTCAGGTGGTGCAATACCGGCTAAACAGTATAATTTCTCCGGTGGTGTAGGGCAGTGTTTCCCAACCTTTTTTGAGCCACGGCACACTTTTTACATTTGCAAAATCCTGGGGCACACCACCAACCAAAATGACACAAAATGACACTCTAACACAGTAATACATATAGTTAATATGTTTTTTAATGTATTTATACACTCAGTGTGAAACCTGGGCCTGTTTCAATGAACACAGCATAGATATCTTGGCAGGAATGGCAGAAAGACACAAACTTCCCACACAGAACTCCCATAACCAAGAGAAAATGCTATAAGAGTTGGTGGGCTTTGACCTTGAGTTTTGGAGTTGTAGTTCACCTATATCCAGAGAGCACTGTGGACTGAAACAATGTTGGATCAGGACCAAACTTGGCATGAATACTCAATATGCCTAAATATGAACGCAGATGGAGTTCAGGGGAAATAGACCTTGACATTTGGAAGTTGTAGTTGCTGGGATTTATAGTTCCCTTACAATCAAAGAGTATTCTGAACCCCACCAAAGGTAGAACTGGCCCAAACTTCCCACACAGAACCCCCAGGAGGCAAGAGGAGGTCTCTACTTGGGGAAAGGGAGGCGGGCCTTCCCAATGCATGGAGAGGGAGAGACCAAATAGACAACGGGTGGGGAGGGGGTTGTTTGTAATTTTGTGCCTTTATCGAGGTAGGTTTCTTAGGTTGTTATACTTCAACACACTAGACTCCCCCGCCCTTCCTGGAGGTTCCAATTTTCCAAGGCACACCTGATGATCGCTCACGGCACACTAGTGTGCCCCGGCACACTGGTTGGGAAACACTGGTGTAGGGTGCAGACACCCTGTGATAATGTGTCACATTTCATTAAGAGCCACATCCACTGTTTTAGCATGGTGAGATGTGTTCCACACTGGGCATGCGTACTCTGCAGCAGAATAGCAAAGTGCAAGGGCAGATGTCTTCACTGTATCTGGTTGTGATCCCCAGGTTGTGCCAGTCAGCTTTCATAGGATAGGGGGTGGTTTGGTTTCCGAGAGGGCTCCACTTACCTGTGGGGTCCCTCAAGGTGCCATTCTTTCCCCTTTATTATATGCGACCACTTGCTGGTCTGGTTCGAAGCTTTGGGCAGGAATGTTATCAGTATGCTGACGACACCCAGCTCGTTCTGAAAAGGGAAGGCCGGCCGGACTCCATACCCTCTTGTTTCCAACAGTGCCGTGAAGTCGTTACTGGCTGGCTGCGTGCCAGTAGATTGAGGGTGAATCCAGCAAAGATGGAGATACTGTGGCTGGGCCGCCCGGTTGGTGGGGAGGCCCGACTGCCTAGCTTGGATGGCGAGGCATTATGCCCAACATCCTCAGTTAAGAGCCTTGGGGTCATTTTTGACCCGTTGCTGTCGATGGAGGCCCAGGTCTCCAGCGTCAGCAAAACTGCCTTTTTCCATCTGCGGAAAGCTAGGCGTCTGGCCCCCTACCTATCCAGAGATGACCTGGCCATGGTACTCCAAGCCACGGTCATCTCGAGACTAGACTACTGTAACGCCCTTTACATTGGCCTGCCCTTGTCAGTGATCCGGAAACTTAAGCTCGTCCAGAATGCCGCTGCCCGACTTCTCACTGGGGCTCCAGTGAGATGTCACATAACACCTATCCTCCAGCAACTTCATTGGTTTCCGGTCAAGCACCGGATTACCTTCAAGGTGATGGTGTTAACTTTCTAGGCCTTGCATGGTCTGCGGCCGCAGTATCTGAGGGACTGTTTTTTCCCCTACCAACCCCAGAGGTCACTTTGTTCCGAACAAATGAACCTCCTGGAAGTACCGACCTTCAAAGCAATCCGTCTTACATCGACCCGGCGCAGAGCCTTTTCTGTAGTGGCGCCGTCAATATGGAACACTCTTCCTAGCGATGTACGGGCCATGCAGGACCTTCTCTCCTTCCGCAAGGCCTGCAAGACTCACCTTTCCGGCTAGCCTTGGATTGCTAGGCCAGAAATCTTTTTAAGCTAGTTTAATATGTATGCTTTTTACCTCTGTGTGTTTTACCTGGTTGTAAGCCGGTCCGAGCCCTCGGGGAGTGGCAGCGTACAGGTACAAATAATAAATAAATAAATAAAAATATTGTTTCTAGTGCCCACTTTTTGTTTGATATTCAAGCAGTGCTTCTTATAGGTCAGAAGCATTAACCAGAAGCATTAATTCTATGATTCCAGGCCATGCAACTGTGTGCATAGGAGAAAATAAATAACCCCCCAAGGGAGACATGAATGGACATTTGGTATTGTTTGCACATGCTTAGGAACCAGCAGCAAAGTCTATTTGGCAAAGTGGAGGTAATTTTTTTCAAAAAGAGGCAAGAGTCCCAGATGGTGGTTGGCAAGGCGTGTTCGGGAGGAGTGTGCAGCTTTGCCCCAGCTGCCTGGCACGCAAGACAGCTCCTGATCTATACCCAGCAGGTAATGGGTATGGCGTGGGCAAGGCATTTTTGTTCTGCCGTGTTCCTTGTCACGCACTTGGTGTTGATCCCTTGAATGGTGTGTGCGTGTCTGGGAACTATTTACCTGAAGGAGAGCATTTCTCTCACTGTTTGAGCATGGTTCTCACCTGTATGCCCTTGCTCCGAAGGCTTCTGGTATTGGGGATCCATCTAGGAGTTGCTTGTGCCACGTTACTCCATGTACATTGATCGCTTTTCCACCTTACTTTGGTTACATTGATACTGTAGATCTGTATGACCTCTTAATACAGATCTTCATGTTGTGGTGACCCCCAACCTTAAAATTATTTTCGTTGCTACTTCATAGCTGTCGTTTTGTTACTGTTATGAACTGTAATGCAAATATCTGATATGCAGGATGTATTTTTATTCACTGGACCAAATTTGGCACAAATACCCAAAACACCCAAATTTGAATACTGGTGGGGTTGATTTTGTCATTTGGTAGTTGTACTTGCTGGGATTTATAGTTCACCTACAATCAAAGAGCATTCTGAACTCCACCAGCGATGGAACTGAACCAACTTTGGCGCACAGAACTCCCATGACCAAGAGAAAATACTGTAGGGATTGGTGGGCATTGACCTTGAGTTTTGGTGTTGTAGTTCACCTACATCCAGAGAGCACTGTGGATTCAAATAATGATGGGTCTGGACCAAACTTGGCACGAATGCTCAATATGCCCCAATGTGAATACTGGTGGAGTTTGGGGGAAAATAGACCTTGACATTTGGGAGTTGTAGTTCCTGGGATTTATAGTTCACCTGCAATCAAACAGCATTCTGAACCCCACCAAGGATAGATTTGGGCCAAACTCCCCGCACAGAACCCCCATGACCAACAGAAAATACTGTGTTTGCTGATGGTCTTTGGTGACCCTTCTGACATCCCCTCATGAGCCCCCCAGGAGTCCTAACCCCCAGGTTAAGAAATGCTGCTATAGAATGAATGTGATTTGGCATCACTTGAATGGCCATGGCTCTATGCTTTGGAATCTTAAGCAAGACTGGTAGTTTTCCATGGTCTTGAGCAGGGGTGCTCATTAAGTCGATCATGATCGACTAGTAGCTCGCAAGCCCATATGAGGTAGCTCGCAGCAGGACGAGGCACTGTGCGCAAGCACCCCACTCACGCGCACGCACCGTTGCGTGCGTGCTTTTGCTGCCGCCTTCCGCCCGCCCCTCTCTCGCCCGGCTACATCCGCCATGGAGCCGGGCGAGAGAGGGGCGGCCAGAGAGGAAGGCTAGGCCTGCGGAGGGAGGTGCGTGCGTTCGCTCACGCAAGGCGTGCTACAAGGAAGCCGCGTGCGCACGCAAAGCACGCGCTCGCACATAGGTAGATGATCTCTTTGACTTGGCTATTAAATAGTAGCTCGCATGCTGGAAAAGTGTGAGCACCCCTGGTCTTGAGCCTTCCCTGTTAGGAATTGTGGGAGTTGGAGTCCAAAACACCTGGAGGGCCGAAGTTTGCCCAGGCCTGGTCTAGACACTAGACTCCTATTGATGCAGGCCAAAATCCCATTGGCTTTTTTGCCGCCGCATCACATTGTTGGCACATGTTCAATTTGTTGTCCACAAGGACTCCAAGATCTTTTTCACACCTACAAAGTAGATAATGTTGGATTTTATTCAGCGGTGTGAATGGGGCCTAAGTCTTTTTCTTTTCAGCTTACTTGGGATGCAACTAAAATTGTAGCACCGGGAATGTGGCGCAGCTGGCTGGGTGTCAGCTGCATAAGATCTCTACTGACCAGAAGGTCATGAGTTCGAGGCCTGCCCGGGTCGAGGTGGGCTTTCGACCTATTGTGTAGCCTGTTGTCGACCTTTGCAACCCGAAAGACAGTTGCATCTGTCAAGTAGGAAATTAAGGTACCACTTAGTAGGGAGGCTAAATTTAACTAATTTACGAGGCCATAAAAAAGATCTCCAGAAAACACGCTGAGGAAAGAAGGAATGCGACAACTCCCCCTGGTGGACAGATGTTAAATTGCCTCTGTCTGTCTTGTGTGTTTGTGTGTCTAAATGTAATGTGTACACTGTAATCCGCCCTGAGTCCCCTGCCGGGTGAGAAGGGCGGAATATAAATGAAATTAATAAATAATAAATAAATAAATTGTAGAATTTATACAGTTCAATACCACTTTAATTGCTGTGATTCAATGCTATGGAATCCCGGGAGTTCAAATTCAATCCATGTAATAATGGGTTATTTATTTATTTATTTAGAGATTTATTAATTGCCCATCCCAGATGGCTCTGGGCGAATTACAATAAAACACGCAGTTGAATACCTAAAACGTCTAAACAATTAAGCAATCTAACCAGTTTTTTAAGTATAGTGAGGCCCAAGAACACTTTGTCTGGTGGCCCTTCCACACAGCTGTACAAAATCCTGATTATCTGATTTGAACTTGATAATATAGCAGTGTAGACTCATATAAGCCAGAATATCAAATAATATAATGTGGATTATCTGCTTTGATCACCTGCTATTATATATGGCAGCGTAGAAGGGGCCTGAAAATCCTATATGTCCCCCCTGAAACTGCAAACCCCAGGATTCCATAGGATCTTATCCTGGTAGTTTGTTTTTGTTTTTTCGTGTCAGGAGCGACTTGAGAAACTGCAGGGGACACCCGGATGTTTGATGTTTTACCATCCTTGTGGGAGACTTTTCTTATGTCCCCGCATGGGGAGCTAGAGCTGACAGATGGAGCTCAACTCATTCTCTCTGGATTTGAACCGCTGACCTGTCAGTCAGCAGTCCTGCTGGCAGAAGGGTTTATTTATTGATTGATTTATTGATTGATTTATTGATTGATTTATAGTATTTATTTTCCACCCTTCTAACCCTGCAGGGGACTCAGGGTGGATTACAATGTACACATACATGGCAAACATTCAATGCCATAGACACACAACACATATAGACAGACAGTCAGAGGCTATTTTTTTCTGGCCACCAGGGGAGCTGTCGCTTCACCGTCCATCTGCGACACTGATGAAGTACTTTCTGCATTCCCCACATGGTTTTGCTGGAGATTTTTTTATGTCCTCGTAAATTTTGTTAAATTAGCCTCCCCACACATAGGTGGTAGGCTACCTAAATTTCCTACTTGACAGATGCAACTGTCTTTCAGGTTGTAAAGGTCGACAACAAGCTACACAATTGGCCGGAAGCTCACTCCTACTCAGGCTGGCTTCGAACTCATGACCTTTCGGTCAGTAGTGATCTTTAATGCAGCTGACACCCAGCCAGCTGTGCCACAGTCCTGGTGCCTAAGTCTTAACCCATTGCACCATGGGGAGAGGGGCTTCTGTCCTGGTAGTTGAAGTCCTGGTTGTTGAAAGGGAATCATAGTACTAGATAAAAAGTCAAAGGCTTTCCCCTGACATCCAGTCGTATCCGACTCTGGGGGTTGATGCTCATCTCCATTTCTAAGCCGAAGAGTCAGCATTGTCCGTAGACACCTCCAAGGTCATGTGGCCGGCATGACTGCATGGAGCGCTGTTACGTTCCCACTGGAGCGGTACTTATTGATCTACTCACTTTTACATGTTTTCGAACTGCTAGGTTGGGGCTAACAGCGAGAGCTTACCCTGCTCCCCGGATTCGAACTTGCGACCTTTAGATCAGCAAGTTCAGCAGCTCAGCGGTTTAACCCACTGCGCTACCAGGGGCTCATGGTGCTATGACAAGGTAATGAAGATCAATAGCCTTACTACTAAACCATTACTTTTTAGATCCATGAAGCTATATTATTATTATTATTATTATTTATTAAGATCCGTAAAGCATTACTATTATTATTATTGCTATTATTTCCCCCCCGCTGTCCTCTCTTAAGCAAGACTCAAGTCATTGTTCCTCTTCCAAAACAAACAGTCAAATCACTTTTCAGCTGGCTTTGATCTACCTGATAGCCGGACACATTTGGCCTTTGAGATTCTTTTGAGTTGAGCCAATCCGGTTTTGCAAAAGTCCCTGAAATGCCAGGAGAGACCTTCACGTGATCTGTCTGGACTCATGAACGTGGTCATGCTTCAAGACTGCCTTTTATCTATTTAGCACACACAGCAAAGCGAGAAGGAACCGATAGGTAAGTGACCGCCAGCTGCAGACCATATTCTTACCTGGGGTTCTTTCCAAGCACTATCAATTGGGTTCAATATCTATTTCTGAAATGGCTATCTAAGAGAGGGGTGAAAGTACATCAGCACAATGCTTACCATGAAAGTGTCTCAATGTGTACTGAGAAATTAAGCCTTGCCTGGAGTTTGAGTTAGGCGAAAGAGGTGTGTGTCGGGAATTGGGATGTCTATTTATCTCACTGTATTTTTTTTATTGTTTGTGATCTTCTCTTACCTCTTGCATCTTAATGGGCTCAACATGTTTTGTGTCTTGACGTAGGGCTGGAAGGTATTTGGTTTGATACTAATAATCTTAGACCAGTGTTTCTCAACCTTCCTAATGCCGTGACCCCTTAATACAGTTCTTCATGTTGTAGTGACCCCCAACCACTAAACTATTTTCATTGGCACTTCATAACTCTACTGACCAGAAGGTCATGAGTTCGAGGCCTGCCTGGGTCGAGGTGAGCTCTCGACCGACTTGTGTAGCTTGTTGTCGACCTTTGCAACCCGAAAGACAGTTACATCTGCCAAGTAGTAAATTTAAGTACCACTTTGTGGGGAGGCTAAATTTAACTGATTTCTGGAATGTTAAATAGCCTCTGAGTGTCTGTCTATATATGTTGTATGTCAATGGCATTGAATGTTTGCCTGTATATGTGCATTGTGATCCGCCCTGAGTCCTCTGCGCGGTGAGAAGGGCAGAATATGAATGACGTAAATAAATAAATAAATAAATAAATAAGTTTAATTTTGCTACTGTTGTGAATCGTAATGTAAATATCTGATATACAGGATGTATTTTCATTCAATAGACCAAATTTGGCACAAATATCTGATCTGCCCAACTTTGAATACAAGTGGGGTTGGTGGGGGATAGATTTTGTCATTTGGGAGTTATAGTTGCTGGGATTTATAGTTCGCCTACAATCAGAGAACTCCACCAACAATGAAAGGGTTTGGTGGACACTGATCTTGAGTTTTGGAGTTTTAGTTCATCTACATCCAGAGAGCACTGTGGACTCAAACAATGATAGATCTGGACCAAACTTATTTTTTTTATTTATTTGCCATGCTTCTATACCGCCTCTCTCAGCCCGAAGACGACTCGACATTTAGGACCGCGAGATTCGCACGACTTGACATTTAGGACCTAGAGATTCCTAGAGAGAATGTTTTTGAATCAAATCCATGAAAGTCAACATTGCAAATGTGGTGGCTCAACTACACAACACAATAATAATAATAATAATAATAATAATACACTTTATTTATATTCCGCTCTTCTCACCCCGAAGGGGACTCAAAGCGGATTACATCACACATACGGCAGACAGTCCCTGCCGGATCCACATACAATTACATACACATACAAACATATGACAAGTACAATTTTAGAAGGATTTTTCATCATGCTGCGTCACACGTGGTGGGGTTGTTCCAATTACGTCATTCCGTCATTCCATCATCACGTCACAAGGGGGGTGCTGTTGCTTCATCCTCGTGACAGAGAGCCTCTGTTTTTCCGCAATCCACCTTCCGGCAGCTGATCTTACTTTTCATTTAGGCGTTGCAAGTCCTTATTGAAACATTTTCCCCGCAAGCCGGTTCTCAGTTTTATCTAATCACAGCTGAGCTGTTTTCGAACTGTTGGGTGAACAGTGGACAGGGCTTACAGCTGGATGTCCAAACCAGCCCGGGATTTGAACTTGCAATCTTCAGATTGCTAGCACAGCTGCTGTTACCGCTATGCTATCTCTCCGGCCCACAACTCACCTATCCATGGGAGATACATTTCTGGACTTCATATGGATACCAGAAGCCCTATTGAAAGGAAGGCATGGTCAACAGGGGCCCCGTGACAATGGAATTGAATTGCCTGTTCCATCTTCCACTCGCCAGCTAATTCTATGCAATCTTTCCTAATCTTTGTTAGGGATAGAAAATTCATTGCTCTCTAACAATACAAGGGTAAGGAAACTATGGTCCTCCAGATGGTGATGAGAGATTATTCCCATTATTTTTCAAGGAAAAACAGAGAGAAGCTACAGAGAAGCAATATAAGCCATAGGTAGCATTAACATATAGTGTATTACACACATTAATTCAAAAAAGGCATATGCAAAGCAAACATTATTGTACAGTACCTATATGAGTCCGGAGGGTGGAGAATATTCAGGCAGGTGCCACAAGGAAGTCCTGGAGGAGCGACATGGTAGTCCCGTATTTTAGTCTGATATAGATGCGGAATAGCAAAATAAGTTCCCAAAAACAGCCAATAAAGCTCCATGAAGTGCTAATGCACTGAATTGTAAAGTTCCACCAATGCTGGAAAAGCTCCAGACTGGAGCACCAAAACGAAAGGACGCAGGAGGGTAAAGGATAGGTCCCTCCCAAGAGTCCGCAGACGACGTAGCTGATGCGGATTATCTGGCCCAGGGTTCGTTTTGCCATTGCTGGCTTTCTCAAGGTGTGGAATGTTGGAATAACGGCATCCAATACATCTAACGGTACATGGCAATATACAATATACATTAACAAAAGGTATCAAATACAATATAGCCCAGGTAGAAATGCAATTATAATATACATACCACAGTAATTCAGAGAGGCAACATAACCCTTCCATCATGAGGTCGGGTGACCCAAAGGTAAGAGAAATACAGGACTGGTGTGGCTTAAGTAGGTAGTTAAATTAGCATCGAATTAAGACTGATGGGATCATTGAGGCCACGAGGCCATTCAGAATCCAACATTACAATCCATTTGTTTTCGATCTGACGTAATTGGATACCAGTGTCGACCTGTGGATTGGGAATGATCCTTTCCAGGACTCTGATGTTTAAAGAGGCAGCGGTATGGTTTTTTGCTTTACAATATGGCACCAGTATTATTTTTCACTCATTATTTTTCACCATTCTTCATCCTGTTGGTAGGGCTGATGGAATTGGAGTCCAACAATATCTGGAGCAATGGTTCTCAATCTTTGGTCCTCCAGGTGTTTTGGATCAATAACAGCTGGAAATGTGGCTGGGATTTCTGGGAGTTGAAGTTCAAAACACCCGGAGGACCAAAGGTTGAGAACCACTGATCTGAAGGATCACCAGTTGTCATGGTCTCAGAGCCACACTTGGTGATAACCAATCAGGCCTGGATTAACTGTTTGTGGCGCCCTAGGCCACACTCTGGAAGCCTCGCCCTGGGGGCGGAGCCGCTTGCAGGTGGGGGAGCCGCTTGCGGGGGGTGGAGCCGCTTGCGGGGGTGGTGCCGCTTTCAGGGGCAGGGACCACTTGTGGGGGGCGGGGCCACTTGTGGGGGCAGGGTCATGCATTGGCTCCTCCCACCCTCCGACTTAGGCAGGCCACATGGCGCCCAAGCTGGCCTGGCGGAGGGAATCCTTTGGGACGCTTCCACAAAGCGTCCCCTCTGTCAGGCCGGCTTAGGCACCATGTGGCCTGCCTGAGTCGGAGGGTGGGAGGAGCCGACACACGTGCATGGGGGCAGGCTCACTGGAGGCTCTGGGAGTGTGTAGGTGCTCCGCGCGCAGGCAGAAGCGCCCAGAGATTGCCATTTAAAAATATATTTTTTACATATTTTTTTAAAAAAAATTGGGGGTCTGGATTTGGTGCCCCCCCATGGCTGCGCTCATAGGCCACGGCCTAGTGTGGCCTTATGGATGATCCGGGCCTGTAACCAATGTCTTATGTAGAATATATCTCAACATGTTCTCTCAATTCACTATCTGTGTCCTTTACTTTCTTCCCAGCAAGTGATTAGATTTCAGGTCCTGAAAGCATGACAACCATGTTTGTGGGAAGTGAGAATGTCATCTCAGTGGCCGAGGTCTTTATTGCACTGATTGTGTTTCTCCTGGTCTTGAGCATCGCTAGATCGTTTTGGAAGCAAATCCCCCCTGGGCTGAAGAGACTCCCGGGACCACTTGCGTACCCCTTGATTGGCAACATAGTCGAAATGGGCAAGTACCCCCACTTAAGTTTCAGTCGGATGAGAAGGAAATATGGAGACGTCATGCAAGTGCACATTGGCATGAGACCAGTGCTGGTCCTGAGTGGTTTGGAGACCATCAAGCAGGCCTTGGTGAAGCAGGGGGAGGAATTCATAGCACGGCCCGACCTCTATACTTTCAACATGATTGCCGAAGGCCAGAGCTTAACTTTTGGGAGGGATACGGAGGCCGTGTGGAGAGTTCGCAAGAAACTTGTCCAGAATGCCTTGAAGTCCTTCTCCAGCGCTCCCAGCCTCACCTCGGCCTCTAGTTGCATCGTGGAGGAACATGCCTCCGAAGAAGCCAGCTATTTGGTCACCAAGTTACTACAGGTGATGAAGGAAAAGGGCCGGTTTGATCCTTACCAGTTCGTGGCAATCTCTGCGGTCAACATCATTTGCGCCGTCACTTTTGGCAAGCGCTACAGTCACGATGACGAGGAATTGCTTGGTATCATCCACATGATGACGGAAGCAGAGAAGGTGACGGGTTTGGGCAGCCTTGCTGATTTTATCCCAGTGTTCAAATATCTGCCAAACCCGCTGATGAAGAGGTTTAAGGTCTTAATCATAAACTTCCAGGATTTCTTACAGAAGAATGTCAACAAACACTACGAATCATTCAACAAGGTAAGGGGTTGGAAACCTATAGGGCTGAAATTTCTTGTTCTGCCACATAAAATCTCTTTTAAAATGCTGTGCCACAACATAGGACATGAACTAAAGGGCTCAAATTACAAGAAAAGACATTCCACCTAAACCGGGAATGTGGCGCAGCTGGCTAAGTGTCAGCTGCATAAGATCTCTCTGACCAGTAGGTCATGACTTCGAGGCCTGCCCGGGTCGAGGTGGGTGCTCGACCTTTAAGTGTAGCCTGCTCTCGACCTTTGCAGCCCGAAAGACGGTTGCATCTGTCAAGTAGGAGATTAAGGTACCACATTAAATGGGGAGGAAAATTTTGACTGAATCATGAGGCCATTAAAGAACTCCAGGAACGTTGAGGAATGCGGAAGGAACAACAAGGGACGCTGAGAGATGAGGAGTGCGTCAGCTCCCCCTGGTGGCCAGAGCTTGCCTCTGTTCGTCTATATGTTGTGTATGTAGAAAACAGCAGGAATTGTCTGCTAGTATGTGTACCTGTAATCCGCTCTGAGTCCCCTTCGGGGTGAGAAGAGCAGAATATAAATAAAGTAAATAAATAATAATAAATAATAAAAATTAGAAAGAACTTGTAAGAGTGATTAGCAATGGCATAACTAGATATGGTGTGCCACCCAGGCCTGGATTATCCATAAGGCCACACTAGGCCACGGCCTAGGGATAAAGGTCAATCTTCGTGTGCTTCTGCGCCTGCGCACAGAGTGCCATAGGCCCCTAGGGCATCTGACGCGGCTTCCCTCCGCCTCTTCCTCACTCGCGCCAGCCCCTCCTTCCTTCACTCAAGGAAGGAGGGTGCCAGCATAGCGACCGAACGGAGGAAGCCCCGCCCCTAGGGCCTCTGACGCGCATGCTCAGCATCAGCCTGAGGGCGTGGCTTCCAATGTGTGGCCTAGGGCCAAGGGTGTAGATGTAGCCCAAGTCTTCATTCAGGATGGTGAATTGAGCTTTTCTTTTGTACTACTGTTACTGAACAATTTAGAATAGCCTGGCCCATAGGGGGCAGCGGCCGTAAAGCGAGGATTTCAGCAGAACCTTTGGCAAGTTAAAAGATCCCTTTCCCAAATAATCTCACCAAACAGATCTGGAAGAAGGTGCCACCAAAGTTTTTTTTATTCTCATCAGCTGAGGAGGATGACAACCACAATATCCTTGTTGCAAAGCAGTCATAAAATTACATTCAAAATATATGCCATATTTATAGCCATACAGAGCTGTCAAATTCAAATTTCCTGCCCTCTCGTCTCGAGCTGGCTTTATGTTGCTGGCCAATGGAGGAGGGAGGCGGGAGTTTAGAGAAAAACAATGAGTCCTGGAGGTTCCTTGATTAGATTACTCCTTATGTAAATGAGGAATCCATGCCTTTGACCTTTCGAGTCAAAGAAAGTCTTTTGTTGTCCTGTG